>JARQOD010000010.1:54725198-54841346 GCA_033576555.1 Oophaga sylvatica | reverse complement strand
AGCCAATGACAGGTCGACTTGGCCTTGTGTTTTGGATCGTTGTCATGTTGGAACATCCAAGTACGTCCCATGTGCAGCTTCCCGGATGATGATTGCAAATTTGCCTCCAGTATTTGCTGATAACGTGCTGCATTCATCTTTCCTTCAACTCTGACCACGTTTCCTGTTGCTTTGTAGCTCACACATCCCCAAAACATCAGCGATCCACCTCCGTGCTTTACAGTAGGAATGGTGTTCCTTTCATCATATGCCAGAAGTTTTGAGGCTTGTCTCTGTGCTGTTTTGCGTATTGTAGGCGAGATACTTCATGGGTGGCATTTGCGCAGTAATGGCTTTCTTCTGGTGACTCGACCATGCAGCCCATTTTTCTTCAAGTGCCTCCTTATTGTGCATATTAAAACAGACACACCGCTAGTTTTCAGAGAGTCCTTTATTTCAGCTGATGTTATTTGTGGTTTTTTCTTTGCATCCCGAACAATTTTCCTGGCAGCTGTGGATGACATTTCTGTTGGTCTACCTGACTGTGGTTTTGTTTTTACAGAGCCCCTGATTTTCCATTTGGTAATCACAGTTTGAATGCTGCTGACTGGCATAATCAATTCCTTGGATATCTTTTTGTATCCCTTTCCTGTTTTATACAGTGTAACTACCTTTTCCCGTAGAGCCATCTACATTTCTTTTGTTTTCCCCTTGACTCACAATCCAGAAACATCAGAGGCTGGATGAAAGATGCAAGAGTCTGTCTGGATTCCAGAAACTCACTCAGCTTTTATGCACACACACTGATTACAAGCAAACAGGTGACAGATGCGGATGTTACCTTTAGTAGCCATCAAAAACCATTTGTGTCAACTTCTGTGCATGTTATCAGGCCAAAAATCACCAGGGTATGTGAAATTTTGATCAGGGTCATTTGGATGTTTTTGGTTGTCATTATGATTTAAAAAGAGAATACACAGTAGTTTGACAATAAATGGCTTCACGCAACCACTAACCATGAGTGGAGAAAAAGTTTTGGTGTTATCATTCATATTCTCTGAAAAAAAGGACAAGAAAGCAAAAATTCTGCCTGGATATGTAAACTTCTGTGCACAACTGTAGATAATTAATAGTTAACTAAATTGATAATAAATTAGATTAGATAGATAAATAATCAATAGATGAAATCTTTTGCAATTTTAATTCACCAGTTGTTTCAAAATTTTCCCCAAATTTGTTTTGCAGCAAATAAATTGTAGTGAAACCTCCACCAGGGTGAGCTGGTGAGGGAAGAGAGGTTACACACTAACTGCACAGGTGTCACAGGTAATGAGGGAGTGGTCAGATGAACCAATTTAGAAACGATCAGGAGCAGACGTACCAGAAGAAGCAGCAATACACGTAGCCAAAATACCAAGCCGAGGGTCAAAGAGCCAAACATGAACGCGGGGTCCAAAAAACGTGAGACGGACGATGTGGTCGGGTTACAAGCCGAGGAATCAAAAGCCAGACAGAACATAGCAGCAGAGATGGATACCAAGAGACAGAGTCAGAGATCAGTCCGGGTCATACACGTGGATACAAGTCAAAGGCAGGAGGATCACCAAGATACAAGGGTCAGAGGCTCTAAACTGGAAGCTTGAGCTACTACTAACACTGGTCAGCAGGCTGTGACGGACTGAAATAGCCCAGCTAGCTCCAGAACGAGATTAAACTCCGGGCTGGACCATGACATAAATTAAATGCAAATTGTAAATTGCCCTAAAAAGTTGTATGTAACACTTTCAGGTTCCTAGAACTGTATTCAACTGTTTTGACTGCTTTAACACAAACACAGCCATCTTAATGTCAAAGTAACTTCTCCATAGAAAGAGGTTTTTACCCTGTAGTAACCAACAGCCCATTTGATAAGAAATACATAAAATCAGTGCAGTTGACTAGCAAGCAAACCATCTCTGACTTCAAATATTCTTTTTGCTATTGTGCTGCCTTGATGCCGCTTTCTAATGCAATAAGAATAAAGAAAAAGAAAATGTGTAATTACAGTTCAGATGCAGCAGAAATGATGCAGCCCTACTACATCATTGTTCAATCCCACTGAGTTTGGCACTACTTGTTCTTGTACCTCTCCTATCTCTAATTCCCCCGATACATTCAACCTCTTTATTATTTGCAGACTATCACACTCATCTTCCTAAGTACTGCAGTTATACAACACAGTACTGTCTCTATTTTTTGACCATCGTTTTAGAGCTTTCTCTTACTTTCTCTATTACTGAGCTGTGAGCTGTGACTATCCTAAGTCACCCTGAGATGAGAGCTGCATTCCTTGCCTATGCTTTTACACAGGCTATGACAGTCCCTCCTGATTTGGTGTGGTATACCATGTGATGTGATAAATACAAGGCATTATGTGGAAGGCTTTGTGCTTGTGCTTGAGATCATGTCAGCCTTCTGGGACTGGTGCAATCTTCTGCAATGTGCAAAATGGTGGTGGACGTTTTTGGTGATTTGCATGAAATTCATTTGACACAAATTCAGTTTGCTTTGAATCACCACGTCTGTGCCCCACATGATGAAATAAACGACTATTTTAAGGAAACAATGAGTGATGCTCTTCTATTACTCAGCATGGATTATGAATTGCCCTAGAGGTTGAGCACCACCACAATTCCTTGTTATATATAGTATGCTCACAGTAGGGCGTGATTTGCATAACGCATGGTTGTTTAGTGCCGAACTACGCTTTTTTAAAAATGTAATTGATTTTATCTCTAATAGACAGATAGATAAAGAAAGAAATGCATGGATAAGACAGATGGATGATGGATGGATGGATGAGATGGATGAATGGATGGATGAGATGGATAAGATGGATGATGTATGGATGATGAAAGGATAAGATGTATGAATGATGGATAAAATGGATGGATGATGAATGGATGGATAAGATAAATGGATGATGGAAAAAATAGATGGATGATGGATGGAAGATGTATGGATAAGATGGATGAATGATGGATTGGTAGTGAATGGATAGGATGTATGAATTGGATGGATGATGGATAATATGGATGGATGGATTGATAGATCCTAGATGGATGGTTGATGAATGGATAAGATGTATGGATGATGAATGGATGGATAAGAAGGATTGGATGGATGGATGATGAATGGATAAGATGGATGAATAAGATGGATGGATGATGGAAGGATGGATAGGATGGAAGGATGATGAATGGATAAAATGGATGGATAGGATGGATGGATGATGGATAAGATGGATGTATAAGATGTATGGATGATGAATGGATTGAATGGATAAGATGGATGGATAAGATGGATGGATGGTTGATGGATGAATGGATAGGATTGATGATGGATGGATGGATAATGAATGGATTGAATGGATAATATGGATGATGGATGGATTATGGATGGATGAATGGATAGGATGGATGATGGATGGATGCATGATGGATGGATGCATGATGGATGGATAAGACAGATGGATGATGGATGGATAAGATTGATGAATGAATGATGAATGAATAAGATGGATGAATGGATGGATGAGATGGATAAGATGGATGGATGAGATGGATGATGTATGGATGATGAAAGGATAAGATGTATGAATGATGGATAAAATGGATGGATGATGAATGGATGGATAAGATGAATGGATGATGGAAAAATAGATGGATGATGGATGAATGATGGATGGATGAATGGATAGGATGGATGATGGATGATGGATGGATAAGATGTATAGATGACGAATGGATAAGATGGATTTATGATTGATGGATGAATGGATAGGATGGATGATGGATGGATGGATAAGATAAATGGATGCTAAATAGATAGAGCAACGAGCTTGGACAAATAAGGGGTGTAGTAAATATGATAATTATGTTTTTCTGACCCCCTTCACAATGCATATGAATCCAGAAAATTGGCAACAGACTGGATCTGCTTGAAACTATATTAAAAAAATAAGATTTACTAGAATCTGTGATTTTTGGGAAATTCTAAATAAATTTGATTCTTTTAGGGTCCATTCACTCATCCTTAGTTTTTACTTTCTTCTGCTGCCTCCAGTCACCCACATGTCACTGTCCTTTTTACCGGATAAAGTGGTGACAATTATCCGTGGCAGCCATCATGCTAAGTGCACCTACAGGATAATGCCGGGCAAGATGACATCTCGAGAGAATCAGGTGGACACCGCACGCTGCTAGGTATTAATAGATTATTTTCCCTTCCATTTTTCTGCACACATTACGGATGGATCAATTCTCGTTTCACATATCTCGGGGTAGCATTACTTGTGTTTTCATTTCTCCAGCTTGCTCCTATTTCTGCCAGTGGCGTTTGTGCTCTTGTGACAGATTGTCACATTCTTAGACAAGGCTGAGCAATATTCTTCGAGCAGGTGCCTGTGCGCTTGAAGGGACAGACTCCGCTCCTACCTTATGGGACATCAGGCAGGATAAACACTGAGGATGTGAATTTAATACCAATCCGACTGCTGAGCGGTGGCTGATCCTGTCCCACATGGATATAAAAAAAAGTCTGTATATTCCCCTCTCTTCACGTGACGGAAAAGCTTCCCAGGCATCGCTGTATAGGCATCACTTATCCGGACAGCCAAACTCTTGAAAATTTGAGGCCAATGTATAAAATACGAGCAACCATATTTATACTTTGCAATTGGAGTGTAACATTGCCTAAATAATACTGCCACACAGTGCCAAATCATACAACCCAACAGTACCAATACATCAGTGCCATATTATCCATCCGGTTTTAATATAACTGTTCATTCACCGTCTTTTTTTCTGTGTCCTCAGTAGAGAATCTCAGAAATCCTTAATTATTCCAAAAGCTGCGTGTCTAATTCAGTCAATGACTTCATGATCATGTCTCGTCTTAAGGAACCTTTGTAAATAACCTCTCCGGTCCCAATTCTCGTCTCCTCCGGCGCACCTCGCAGTTTGGATTGCCCTTTTTTTTGTCCTTCCGAATTGAAGTGAGAATCCAAAACATTTCTGAAGATTTTTAGGGCCGGAACAAACTGCCAGTTATTTTTATTCTAACGGTTTCCATGGTTTGAGTGACTCACGAATATTGACGCATTCAGCGCAGAAGATCCTTATTGTTTTCCCACAGCAGTAAATGCGTTGATACAATACAATCCCCCAAATATAAGACATTTTATAGGACGTGATAGCACAATTTTTTTTTCTTCATTTAGATAGAATGATTCTCTAATTGCATCTTCACACTATTGTTTCAATAGCTCGACAAAAATGAGTCGGAACATAAGCGTTCCATAACAATGAAAAAGAATAATAAAAAAACAAGAGCAAAAGTCATCTGTAAATGTTGTAGATTCTATAGATTTTTCCTTTCTTTCTTTTCAATTTGATTAATATCAACAAAAAAAAAACCTTCTATTGTAAATGTGAGAATACTGCGCGAAATGCAAGGGAACAACTTCATATAAAGACTCCAGAAGCTAAATAACTGGGCCACAAAGATTCCACATTATTCTGCAAAATAACAGAAAATACAGCGATAAAACATCTGTATCATAAAGCAACTATGTAATACATCCATACCGTCCAAAAAATAGTACCGCAAGAAAATAAACTGTCCGCATAATATAGAGCCAAAACAGAAGCAGCAAAATCACTTTACCTTATAGCACCTACATATTGTCATGGAAATATATATGTATTCCATATATTCAATATATATATATATATATATATATATATATATGCATTTACAGTTAGATAGATCTCACTTGCTAAAAATCCTGTGCTCACACATCTATGAAAAAGCTGATGCTAGCTATAATCAGTCGTTTAAGACGACCCTGGCCTACATAAATCAGGCTATTGCAAAATATAGTTCATAGGGACTTTTTACCAAGGATACAGAAACAAGAACAGAGTGTTCGGAAAGATATCTATTGTTTTCTTTACTAGTCATGCAGGAAAGCTGGGGCAAAGAACAATAAACAATAAATCTGCAACTTCAGCCCTTTTATCATAATTATCATAATTATCATACTTACACTAAAACAGCCAATAATCTAGCAGCTTTTAATTGTATGCTAATTGACTAACCAGCCCCTTTTTGTAAACGTATAAAATTTTGAATGAATAATAAACTGGGGGTCTTGACAAACTGTTATACTGACAGTTCCGTTGTGGACAGTCCTCATTTCGTTCTGAGCGCTCAAAAAGACAATTAGGATAAAATTGGGAACAGAAGCAGCAAACACTGCAGGATAGATTTATCCTAATTAAATTTCCATAACAGCTGGCGCCCAACGTGGCACATCCATTTTCTTCCTCTTCCTCTTCTTCACCCTCTCCTCCTTCATTTTCTCCTCTCTCCCCTCTAACTCTCTCCCCTCCATCTTTCTCCTCCTTCCTTTTCCTCCCTTTCTCCTCCCACACCACACCCACCTGCTCGCTCTCCTCCTTCCTCTTCCTCTCAGGCACATCCCACCGCTCCTCACTCACACCTCCCTTCTCTTCCTCTTTTTTCTACTTTGTTATCAACTGGGTCAACGCCCAATCAAAGCAATGTGGTGTCCCTGTATTCAGTGCCTCCAGCACAGGGCACCCTGTCTATCCCAAGCACAGTACAAACATTGCCAGTCATTATATCATGAGAAGAAAGTGCAAATCTCCCTACACATAACGCTCCAGGTAGCCCCCAGACACAACAGCCCACAGCTGAGGCTTCACAGGGGGGAGGTGTAGCTACAGACACAAATGAGGAACCTCAGTGCCGAGCAGGGCTGCCAGCATGGAACTATGACACTGATCCACCGTAGCCTCAGCAAGGAAGAGGGAAATCCCCATGCAGCAAGACAACTTTTAAGGCCAAATTTCACCCAGTGTATGCACCAAGCACACCATGTCACTCCTCATCTGATGAAGATGAAGATGCAACGTCACACATGCTGCCCAATACTAGGGAAGAAAACACACAAGCACCAATAGAGCAGGGACAGGTAGAGGCACCATCCTATGAGCCCTTCATCCCAAGCCAGGTGATCAGTATGCTGCCAGACCCAGGGATACACCCCATGCCATTTTGCCAAAAAATGCAGCAGATCCAGCGAACGTATGCAGCAGCCTGGATTGATCTCTGGGCCGTAATGGAAATAAAAGCAGGTGATGCATTCTGGCCAATTATGAGAGAACACTTCAAGCTTCCAGCAGAATTAGATGCGTATGCCTGGGAGACAGGACCAAAGCTAATTGAGCAGCTCAGAGAATGGGCCAAAAGCAGACTGACAGGACAAGCTATCAGCCTACATGTCACGAGCCAAGACCAGACAGAGTCTGTAGAGAAGTTCTATGACAGAGTGATGCAAGTGTTTCAAGATTTGGGCTTCACTATTCATGATCAGATACACAGACAGATGTTGGCACAGGCCTTTGTGCATGGACTGAAAGAACCAATCAGAAAGCCACTGATAGTAGCTAGGCCTGAGTACAGGTCAATAGCAATGGACACCCTGCTCACAGTCGCAAAAGGGATAGAATCCCAGCCAGGAGTGCAGAAAACAGCTCCCCTCATGGTGGCCACAGACCAAGATGAGCAACCACGCTACAAGGACAGGAGAACCGTCAAGTGTTTCAACTGTGGCAAGCCTGGCCATTACCGGAACCGCTGCAGAGAACCCTACGACCCACCACATTGCCCAGAGGAGCAAGCCAAGGAGAAAACACAGAAAGCAGTGAAGAACCCCGTCCATAGGACAGGAGCACGCCAAGTCCACAGGGAACACCACCAGTGGGACCAATATCCTGAGAGTGGATGGCGTAGTCAGATCTTTTCTTGTGGAACTCCGCAACCTCACCTATCAGAATCTTCTGCGTCCTGTATGGGAATTGATGGTCAAGTCAGATATTTCCAGATTATGAAGCCCCTGAGCATGTGGACTCAGCCAGAACACTCCATCATGTCCCAATTTGTTGTGTCAAAGACCTGCACCCTCAACCTATTGGGAGTGGACCTACTGCAGAAGCTGAAAGCGACCAGTGTTCCAGGAAGATGGGACCATGACACTTTCTTCACCCTGACCCAAGAAGAACAGGAACCTCAAACAACCACACTGCAGACCTACCACAGGAGTGCTGGACATAGTACCAGAAAAGCCACTCCATCACCCAGAGTCAAGATGTCTCTGACCAACTGAAGGTCTAAGTGAACTCGCCTAAGAATACGGTATGAGAACTTTGACATTGGCCAGGATATTCAACTCAAGAAGGACCCTACTCGCTTCATTGAATGGCAACACCACATCCGGCTCCAACGCCAGAGGTTCATCTTTTGCAAGCACCAGGAGGTGCCCCCTGCAATCACCAGTTCACCCAGGCCCTAGACCGGCAAAAGGCCACTCAGCTCTTCAAACTTGTGCACAAGTACTGACCTGAGACGGAGCTGGAAAAAAAAAACAACTAATGGCCTGTGCTGAGAAAAAAAGCAGCCGGTTAAGGAGACGTCCCAACAAGAGACCCCCTTGACCAGAGCAGGTGCTAACACAGTGACTGCCTTGGTGGAGAACAAGAAAGCCAGCTGGTCGTCATCTCTCATGATGTGGATCCTAGTAGACGGCTTTTTTCCCGCCAGCTCTGTGCCGAGAGATGGGAGTCCCCTGCCGCATACTGAAGGACAAGGCCAAACTGGGGTGCCTCGCCCATCGGAATCAATACCAGCTTTCCACAGTAAAGAAAAGACTGTAAACCCCACTGAGTTCAGAATGGTGCAAGGCCTGGAGGCCGTGAAAGAGGCTACGATATTTGAAACACCAACAGTGCTGAACCCGCACACTCTGCTCTCAAAAGTCCCAGTCACCGCAACGATATTCACGGTGATCAACCTGGCCAGTGCCTTCTTCAGTGTTCCCCTCCACCTGGATGACCTGCCTGCCTTCACGCACCAGTGCAGTGCATATGGACAGTGTTGCCTCAAGGTGCTCAGAACAAGCCCTTCAAGTTTCACCAAGACAATGTCCTCCATCCTCGTCAACTGGATTGCAGAATATGCAGGAGTCACTCTTCTACAACACGTGGATGACCTTCTCTTTTGTGTGGTTGACATCGATACCTGCACAGTCCATTCCCTGTTCCTTGAGGAATAGCAGCGCAAGGTCTGGAAGAACAAAGTCCAGTGGTGTCAGAAGCAAGTTACATCCCTGGGACACTGTATTGCCCACCAGACGAAACACCTGTCAAATGACTGGAAGACCACTGTGGAGAAGATGGCTCCCCCAACAACTCCAAACATGCGCAGGCCTTCCTTGGTCTAGTGTCGTATTGCAGAACCTGGATCCCTGATGCCTCAGTCCTAATGTAGCCTCTGTGCGCTTGCATCAACGCAACCCCGCTCCTTCTATCGGACTCAGCCTTCAACTCATTCAGGAAATTGGAAAAACTCCACAGTCTCAGCGCTAATACCAGGCCTACCTGACTACGAGAAGTCTTTCCGTCTACCTGATGGAAGAAAGAAGGTCATGCTACTGGAGTCCTGGCACGGATTCATGGGGAAACAGAGACTTTTAGGCTGCCTCTCAGCCCGCTTGGATCCAGTTGCAAGAGGAGCACCCTCCTGCCTGATGGCAGTATCTGCAGCACACACCTTCCTGGACAAGACTGTTGACATCACTCTTGGATAGCCACTGGAAACTCTCACTTGACACGACATTTTGGCAATCCTCAATCAAGCTCAACAAACAATAATCTCCCCACCGCCAGGCATCTTTGTGGCGCCTCTATCGCCTTTGTCTCACAATGTCACCGTCTCCAGACCTACAGTCCTCATCCCGGCCACTCTACTCCCACTCCCAGGGGGGGATACAATATGGACTTTTCAGAACAAAAATTTACAGAATTTATCCTCTACTTGGATGGCTCCAGATTTGCAGATGATGAAGAAGTTTCCACACAGGAAGTGCAGTGACCAGCAATCAAGAAATCCTGTGGTCCAGAAGTCTGTCACCTAGCCTGTCAGCCCAGGAAGCAGAACTGATAGCGCTGACGAAGGCCTGCCAGATGGCAGAAGGCAAGACTGCAAACATCTACACCAACTACAGGTGCTTGCACGGCATAGCACACGACTTTGGGCCCATCTGGGCTGCAAGGGACTTCATCACAGCAAACGGGACAACCGTGAAGCATCATGGAGCCTTTAGGGACCTGCTGGGTGTACTCCAATTTCCAAAATGGTGGCAATTTGTAAAATCAAAGTGCATGGAAAACTGAGAACAGAAGAGGCGTGAGGCAATAACATGGCGGACATGGCAGCCAAAGACGCGGCCAAAGGAAGACAACATGGAGAAGTGGGAGAGGTCGTAGAGCCGGACGGCTACTACATGACGACTGAAGACAAGAAACCTGACAAAAAGACGTCCTGGGATCTGCTCAAGAAGTTGCAAGACCAAGCTCCAAAAGGAGAAGAAGAGCTGAATGCGAAAAAAGCAACACGTGAAGAAGGAAGGCTACCTACAATGGACTCCAAACCCTGCCTACCACAAAGTATGCACCCTATGGTGGTCCAATGGGCACATGGACCCACACCCACATATCAAAGACACAGATGAATGATCCGATTGGTGCTTATTGGTTCGCTTCAGGGATCTCTACCCTAACAGCCAAATTCACCAGCAGCTGTCTGACCTGCGGCAAATGCAAGCCTGGACGTGTGGAAGAAAGTCCCCCTCACCTCATCTGGCAAGACCACTCTACCAGCTTCAGAGGATCCAGATAGACCACATCCAGATATCACCAAGTGAAGGATTTAAATACGCCATTGTGGTCAAAGAAGTGTTTTCAAGATGGACAGAAGCCTTCCAAGTCAGCAAAGACTACTGCAAAGAAGCTACTTTCGGAAATAGTGTGCAGATACGGGGTTCCAGAAATGATAGAAAGAGATCAGGGACCCGCATTCACAGCAAATCTGACACAAGAGATCTGGTTAGCAGTAGGGTCATATTTAGGCCTACACACTCCTTACCACCCCCAGAGCAGCAGGAAGGTAGAAAGACTGAACGGAACACTTAAGAATAGGATGCTGAAAATTGCCCAAGAGACACGCAAACCATGGCATGACACACTCCCAATTGCATTGTTTAGCGTAAGGCACACTCCCAGAGACCCAGAAAAGCTGTCACCATGCGAAATTTTGTTTGGGTCTAGTCCCAAGTTAGGTGCATTCTTCCCTCAGCAGCAGAATATGCAAAATTATATCTTGTTTGCTTATGTAATTGAATTGGTCAAAAACTAATGTCCATTCTCGAGTTTTTCTCTTCACTGCCAGATCCAGACTCAGTGCCCGGTACGCACTCCTTGAAAGCCAGGAGACTGGGTGTTGGTGAAAAAAGTTGGAAATGAGAACACGCGATCCCAGATTTGATGGTCCTGTCCAAGAGCCCCAGATGACACCAACCTCTGTGAAACTAGAGGGAAAGCCTGCTTGGATCCACGTATTGCATTGCAAGGAAGCTCCCGTACCAGGAGAGACACTTAAGCCATGAAGGATGTCGTGGATGCTCTGACTGACCAGACAGATGACCTACCTGATGAAGAATACACACGTTTTTCTGAACATGCAGTTGAATAAAGATACTATGATTGCAAACACATGAACCCCTGCTAGGGACAGTCCTCCTGACAGCCCATTTGCGAAAAGTCTGCATCGATGAGGGGTACATGTGTTAGGCATATGCCGGCCCATCGGCAGCACAAAAGAGTTGCAGCGCTTTGGGACAGGAGCAGGTTTTTAGCACAAGTGGTATCTAAGGGGGACTGTCATGGAAATATATATGTATTCCATATATTCAATATATATATATATATATATATATATGCATTTACAGTTAGATAGATCTCACTTGCTAAAAATCCTGTGCTCATACATATCTATGAAAAAGCTGATGCTAGCTATAATCAGTCATTTAAGACGACCCTGGCCTACATAAATCAGGCTATTGCAAAAGATAGTTCATAGGGACTTTTTACCAAGGATACAGAAACAAGAACAGAGTGTTCGGAAAGATATCTATTGTTTTCTTTACTAGTCATGCAGGAAAGCTGGGGCAAAGAACAATAAACAATAAATCTGCAACTTCAGCCCTTTTATCATAATTATCATAATTATCATACTTACACTAAAACAGCCAATAATCTAGCAGCTTTTAATTGTATGCTAATTGACTAACCAGCCCCTTTTTGTAAACGTATAAAACCTTGAATGACTAATAAACTGGGGGTCTTGACGAACTGTTATACTGACACTTCCGTTGTGGACAGTCCTCATTTCGTTCTGAGCACTCAAAAAGACAATTAGGATAAAATTGTGAACCATACGGTACCAAGTAACAGAATAGTACAGCAGCAAAGTAAAGCATCTACACTACACTTCCATACAGTGCCGAATAACAGAACCGTATCATACTCATACAACATTATCACACTTGGCTTAGGGCCATACGGTACAAAAAAAGGAGCAAAATAACCGAGTGTCTACGAGTGAGGAGCGAATCTGCCAACATTCAGATTTGGAAGTTCTCATTAATGTGGCCAGTAGACTCGATTCCTATTGGAGTTATTGGGTGATCATGTGATATCTATATCATTGCCTCTCCTTCGTGCCTCAGCTTCTGTCATCAGTGCTTTCTCACTGCGGGCGACTTGGAGACAGAGTTGACTGCTGTGTGGTCTAGGAGGGATGTAGGTTATTTAAGCTCCTGAGATCCTGCTGCCCACTGCCAGCTATAATCTGACTTGCTCCTGTGTAACTTGTGCCTTGCTACTGTATTTTCTAGGTGGACAGGCTTGATTTTTGGTCTTGTATCACTTTTTGACTATTCTTTACGATTTTGTCCTCACACCGACTTCCTGGTTCAGACCCGGCTACTCAACTCTTCTCTTGCCTCTGTTTCGCTCCTCCGGCCAGCAGCCCTTCCATGGAAGCAATCCAGTGGACCCCATTGTAAGACTAGATCCCTGTACAGGTGTTAAAGCATGAAGGTCAGACGGCTTATCTCAGCGCTCACCTCTCCTGTCGCTGTCACATCCCCTTTCCAGTCCTCTGCACATCTTCTTCAGCTCTTCTATCATCTTCACTTGGGAGATAAGTGCTGGCTAGACCTCGTGCGACATGCAACATAGCATTGTGAATGCTGCCCTAGGCTTTAGGACGTCCTCACCTAACGGCCACCATTTTTCTGAATTTGCACAAAACAAATTACAAAAAAAATTGGTTTCAGGAGTCTGACTTTTCCAGAAAATTTGATGCAAATTCACTCAGTTCTGACAGCTTCACTCATTTCTATTAGCTACTAGGGTTGAGCATTCCGATACCGAAACCCGGTTCCGATAACTGAAATCCAATGTAAGTCTATGGGAACAAAATATCGGAATTAAAAATATTCCGATATTTTGTTCCCATAGACTTACATTGGATTTCAGGTATCGGAACCGGGTTTCGGTATCGGAATGCTCAACCCTATTAGCTACATAATGCATGTAGTACCAAATACCGGAATAGTATCATGCCCATAAAACATTGTACTTTTTTTACTTTGCTTCCATTGTAGAGGAATGCGGAACCTACAGTGACCACATTACCACCAAACAGTGACTACAAAATACTGTAAGACTGTGTCACGTATCTCTCTAATACAGAAGGTGCAACTATTGTCAGAGGAGTCAAAGAGGACTCAATGGTTAGGAGGGCGCCCCAAGGGATAAGAGCTGGGGTCTTCTGCTATCCAGCACTACTACATGAATTCTCTTACGCACGACATTAATATCTCAGCCTTTACCTATTGCTACTCATGCTGCTCTTTCATTTTCCTGTCTTCCGACCCTGAGGGTCCATCTCATTTTGCTATTGGGCCATATGAAGTCGTTACGTCCCTGTATATTAACACTCGCTGGAAAATGTAATACTGCACTGCCAGAAGGGATGGCGTCCTGTCCATCCACCACCCGGTCCTGGAAAAAATCTGTGGTTCTAGTGGCAACTGATGGACAAGGTGCAATTATTTCCAGTGCTCTAAGAGACCACCAAAGAGAGGGCACTAGAGCATTGGGGGATCGAAATGGTAAACACCTTTCTTTATTGCATGCCAGTCCCTCTGCACAGGAAAGTTTGGAAAATCCCTTTAAATACTCTTGCCAAGGCCAAGTGTCATACCGGTGCCCCTATGGGCGGACAGCACCAGGTGCCCATTTGCCCCCTAAGCTAATTCCTACGTAATACGGCCCCATAAGAAGGAGTCAGGCGACTTCTATTTTCTGCCATACAGCTCCATTGGGTGCCGAACGTACGGAAAAATTCTCCCCTAAAAGCAATGTATAGCCTCTACACCTAAAAATGGATAAAAGGAAATGCAGGCATCGGGTTCTCAAAGGGTTAAATCCATCAGTTTTTTTTCCCCCTTTATTGGCCTATCTCTAATAAAATTCCAGACAGTGTAAATAGTGTCCCCGGCTCCATCTGATGCGGATCTGTATTCAAGGCACATCCTCTCTGCAGCACCTCTCATCACATCCTCTCTGCAGCACCTTCACACGCCGCTGCTACTCTGCAAACCTATGCATCACCGTGCGTATCCAACATACAAGCACCCCCATGACACTGCCGGAACCCCCGCGCCGATAAATAGGGTCACAATGAATACAGGAAATCTCCCTGGCTTTACATCGCCTTCACTCCGACGCCGGTCATTGTCATCTCACAAAGGAGGATGTTAGAAGACACTGAGAGCGAGCGTGTGTGGGCGTCCTGTGGATGCATGGAGCTGTGCCTCTCGTTTGGTGCAAAGCATGATGGTGACATAATATTGTGATCTCTGCGGATTTACATAGGACTGCATGTGAATCTACTTAGTGAGTCATCAAGGTGCATAAATAGCACAGTCTATGTTCACATCTGCTTCATCCTCAGCCGATTACACCAAAAATGATGGACACAATGATTGTCACCGTGACAGAAACCCCACACTGACAACAAAGGCAAACAATGGTTAATTTACTGAACTTCACTTTCAATGCTGCTATCTACACATATTACAGAAAGAAGCAAAAACTCCCTCAATTCAACAAAAGAAGAACTAAACTTAGAGCAATTTTTTTTTTCAAATTTGGTAGGTACTATAATTGCCTGCAGGTTGGCGGGGGTTCAGGTTCTGAGATCCCAAAGATCCCTCAATAGATCCCGATCTATCTATCTAAAAATAGTGGCAGCTGTCACGGGTTTGCCATGACAGAGAGGAGCCAGATGATTGCAGCATCTGATTTCTCCTACTTCTGCACTGATTTGAAGCACTTTACCTTCATATTAAATTATGTAAATTTTGGGGGGCAGTACAGGAGTTAATCTGCTCAGTTGAGAGCTCCTGGAGCTAAGGCTCTCAGCTGTGCACTGTCTGCCACTCCCGTCTCCTGTATAATCTGGGCCCTGGCTATCACTCATTGTCAGAGTTAGCTTTTGATGTCTGTCTGTCTGGAGGTTGTTGGTGGTTGTTATTGAAGAAGGTGTTCGATAGATTTATCTGTGACTGTTGCTAGGTTTTGAGTCTGTGATTATTCTCTTCCTTCTCTTACTTTGGTTTAACTCCATCCTTCGCTCGCCAGTGCGTAACTCTGTTATATATGTGTGCGTATATTTTTATGTTTGGTATTTTTCGTTACCCCTGTTCCTATTGCCTTGTTAGTCTGCTTGGTATATTATGGTACACTACTACTACTCTCTTCCTTGGGTGGGAGAAGGCTACAGACTGAGGGTGGATTCAGGAGCTAAGGCAAGGTACGTGGCCCCGGCATCTTCACCATAAAAAAAAACCCAGGGAACAGGGCGAGCTAGGTCGCCCCCTAGCGTTAGGGACAGGGAAGGAGCCCATGGTCCAGGACATCCAACATCCATATGTATTTAACACCCTATAGGTATATATAGAACCTAACAAATCTCAGGTAACAGAGCTAGGGCAGTCAGATCATATCATATATATTCAGATATAGGAAGCAATCAAAAGCAACCAAGTCTCACTGAACCCTATGCAATCAAATACCCTATAGAGATAAATGTCCCCCATGAGACATTGCCTGTGTCGGAACGCGTGGGTCCAGCAACGGCATGTGAAGTTGCTGGACCCACGCGTTCCGACACAGGCAGTGTCTTTGTCAAGGTAGGTGTGTAGTAGCTTAAAGGTGTGATCTATTATAGTACCATAACGGTCATTAAAATGAACATACCAGCTGCGGCGGCGCGGTACAGGCATGATAAGAAACAAAGCGGAAGTCGTCATATCTTATCTTGAGAAAAGTAGTTGCTCGGCAACAGTATGCAAACAACCACTTAGGTATACCATGCCATGAGAGTATAGCGCTGGCGCCAGGAGAAAGATTTTAGTTGCCTAGTAACAAGACGATCGCAGAGGTAGAACTCAAGTGCGGCGTGTATCATTCGGCGCATGCGCACATATCCAGAAGGTTCAAATGGCCAAAAGGAAGGAATATAGGCAGCCATAAAAAATACCCTAGATGGCTGTCTGCTATCCCAGGCGCCAGGTTTTACACAGCACAAAAAAGAAGGCATCTCGGTTGCCTGGCAATATAGGTCAGGTGATCGTAAGTATACACAGATAATGTGGCGCATATTCCATAGCGCATGCGCACCCATAAGGAGATAAAGATTCGAGTGCCTGATAGCATAGCGCAGACAAACATGTTATAAACAGCCATACGATAAACCCCAACATAGGAGTAATGTGTAATACATAACAACTACGCAATAAATAAACGTTTTGGCTGACCGCCTTTCCCAGGCGCCAGGTTTTACACAAGCGCATGCGCAAAGGAAAGAATCTCGGTTGCCTGGCAATATAGGTCAGATGATGGTAAGTATAGAAAAGTGATACGACGCATATCCCATAGCGCATGCGCACCCATAAGAACTTAAAAATTCATGTGCCTAATGACCTAATACGGGTAAGCATTAGATACACCTTAGAGTAGAGGCTAGTATGGGCATCATAGCGTCCGTACATAAGACATTACAAATATCTGGCAAACAAAGTCAGGTGATCACAGAAATAATGATAGCTTGCACATTGCACATATCCAAGCGCCAGATGAAACATAAAGTGGCTGCAGTCATATTCAGAGCAATCTACAATAAGTGAGCATACTTGTATTAAGATATCTAACATCAGGTGCCAATTAGTTTAGGCAAACCATATATAGAGATATCTACTCAAATAATGAAAAAAGGGAGAGCACAAAGTGCCTATATGGGACATACATAAATTCTTTGGATTGAAACCTAGTGAAAACCAGGCTCAATAGGTTCAAATATAAATATAGAGCCCAATAAAAATGCGAAGCGCAAGCTTCTAAGTGTATTAGTTAGTTTCCAAAGGTATATGCTCAGTGTGAATACACTCACCTATTTGGTGTCTTGAGATTCCGCATGTAGATCCAATCCCTGGATCACTCTATTCCTCTTTCCATTCCAGTTTGCTGCAAAGATCTGGGAATTAGTGAGAGCACTGGACGGCGCTTCCATAGGCGATAACACTTGGTGAATGTTTTTCTCAGCAATCTGCGCTCCTGAAGGATGATGATGGAACTTGAAATTTAGATTCAATGATGATTTTTATTTTTAATAGAACACAACCGGTTTCGACTTCTAAGAGTCTTCCTCAGGTATAATGTCAAGCGTATAAACGGATCTGTCTGAACACATTTTATGGCAGATCTCCCTGCATGTGGTTTTGGGTGAGGTCTGTTTTTCAGACACACCCAGATACTCAGATATGCAGGATTTTGCACTCTGAGGAATCTATCAAAACCCATATACCAAGTTAATGTTATACAAAAAGTTTCACATAAAAAAAGACAATGAAAAAATATATAAATAAAAAAATATTTAAACATTTTTTTCACACAAGGTTTTTTCTTTTCTGAAAACACTATAAAATAATAACACTATATGTAAAATGTATTTAAAATGTTATTAAACCTACTGAAGAATGATTGGGTACAAAAATATAAAATCCTACAAACATGTACATTATTGCAAAATTTAAAACTCTTCCTATTTTTTTTTTCTTTTTCTCTTCATATTATGACTTTTTCCAAAGACCAAATGGAATATTTTGATATTTCATTCATATATGTATAAAACTTGTATTCAATTTCATACCTGTCGATTTATTTAATTTAAATATCATATACCCTCTATAATATCATTTAATCCACCCGGGTATAATGTACCCAGACGGAAGATCCAATATGATTCTTTCCGGTTTAGCTTTTGTATCCTATTAGTACATTTCTCAGGGGTTTGCTCCAGCGGGGTCACGGAAATATTGAATGTTTTATTATGCTTCTGACATAAGTGCCGGGATAAACTCTGCTTTAAAAAAACATTTTTAGTATTGTGTCTGTGGCCATTCAAAAAACCATGCAGTAATACTCCCAAATATATAATGCAAATCGATATCATAACTGTGCAAAGCACCAGCCGGGAGAAGCCTGAGTCAACGTTACAGCGTAAGAAATCACTAGTGTGACAAAGATTCCAGATCACTGGTGTGTAGGTATCAAATTGATCGATATGCAATAATTAGTAAAGTGCCAAGTGCAATGAAAGAAAATTGCTGCCAGTCTAACGCTTACCCATGTGGGAAATAGACAACTGCGCAACGGGGCCTTGGCGTTCTGCAGCATCCTAACACATCAGGTTTGAGGACCATGACTCCCAGGCATCACTTAGTGGAGCCCAAGATCGCTTTGCCTGACAGGTTCTCTGGGGTGCGTGACAAGTTTTTTGTTTTCAGGGAGGCCTGTAAACTATACTTCAGGTTACGTCCTTGTTCCTCAGGAACCGAGGAGCAATGGGTGGAGATAATAATCTCGCTCCTTCAGGGTGACCTTCAATTCTCTATCCCATCTCACTCCCAGTCGCTCCAGATGGTGGAGGAATTTTTTGGGCACTAGGTCTTACATATGATGACCCCGATCACATCTCCCTGGCTGAGTCCACACTACGGTAGCTTCAGCAGGCAGACAGGCCAGCGGAGGAGTATTGCTCAGAGTTTTCAAAGGTGATCCACTGACACTAACTGGAATAACCCTGCACTCCATAGCCTGTTCTGTGAAGGGTATCAGTAAAGGTGAAGGATGCCTTAGCCCTGTATGAGACTCCAGTTTCCCTTGAGGCGGCCATGTCTCTGTCTTCGCAAGAGATTTAAAGAGACACCGCAATGTGCGGGAGGACCTCCTTAATCAGATTGTAGGAGCAAAATGGCTTTCTAAACTGGATCTCAGTGGTGCAAATAATCTCATTCATATTAAAGAGGGGAATGAGTGGAAAACAGCTTTCAATACACCTGAGGAACACTATGAGAACTTTGTGATACAATTTGAGTTGACAAATGCTGCCGCTGTCTTTCAGCACTTTGTAAATTACATCTTTAGTCACCGGATAGGTAGATTTGTGGTAATCTATCTTGATGACAAATTAATTTATTTACCTGAGCTTGAGTCACATCAGGTACATGTTAGGCAGGTCTTACAGATACTCAGAGACCATAAATTATTTGTCAAACTGGAAAAATGTATGTTCTTGGATGAGGAGATCCCTTTTCTAGGATATGCGTTATCGTACACAGGTTTTCGCATGGATCCGGTAAAAGTTCAGGTGGTACTGGATAGGGATCATTTTGAGGATTTGAAGGCGTTACAAAGGTTTTTGGGTTTCCCCAACTACTACCATAAGTTCATCAAAAACTTTTCGGTAGTGGTCAAACCTCTGATGGATATGACCAGAAAAGGGAAAGACTTTTCCAAGTGGTCAAGTCCGGTCAGGGAGGCATTCAATACCTTGAAAGAGTGTTTTGCATCTGCACCGATTCTCACACAGCCTGACGTCACTCAGTCTTTTATTGTAGAAGTTGACGTGTCTGAAGAGGGGGTGGGGGCTGTATTGTCGCAGGGTGTGTCTCCTGGTAAATGGCATCCATGTGCATACTTTTCTAAAAAACTATCATCTGCGGAGAGAAATTATGACATTGGTAACATGGAACTTTTGGCAATCAAGTGGGACTTTGAAGAATGGCATCATTTTCTGGAGGGGGCAGTTCATCTGGTTATGGTAATCACGGATCATAAGAATCTCATATACCTAGAGTCTGCGAAACGTCTAATGCCTCAACAGTCAGGATGGGCATTGTTCTTCACTAGGTTTAACTTTTTTATTACATATAGGCCAGAAAACAAGAACTGTTATGTTTCGGTAGCTGAGGAGAAATTGCCAAAAATAGCCAAAGAAGCAATACACCAGAGAGGCTGGAAACTATTGGTTTGCAGGACCCTGAACTAACCGCAACACTAGAAGTAGCCGTGGAGCATACCTGCGGTGATCCTAGACGCCTCGTCACAGCCGGAGAGATAGCTACACCTAAAGGCAGAAAGATGAATGCTATCTGCCCCGTAGCAGAATCCCCAAAGAAATAGGAAGCCCCCAAATATGTAATGGCGGTTAGACCAGAAGAAAATACGAACACAGACAGAAAATAGAATGAGCAAACTCTGGGGCCCAATCTGTCTAGATAGAAAAGTATAGGAAAGAATTCTGACTGCAACCCAAAAAAACCCTGACAAAAATACCAACACTTCTGATTAACAAAAAAACCTGAGATCACACGATCTCTACCACCTAAATCAGATCTCTGGTGTAACACACAGCAATTCAGCAAATAAAAAGTGACATAGGAACAGAGCAAAAGTGCAAACACAAACAGAGCACAATTGCAGAGCCAGGCCACAAAAGGGGACCAGGCTGAAGTCTACTGCTAAGCAGCAAACAAGCAGTGAAAATCCAACAAGAGGAAAAAAAACAGCAAATCACTTATCTGAAAGAGAGCAGGAATGCAAGCTGAGCTCCAAGCAAGACCTGGAAGAACAATTGATTTCCGGCAAGGCTGAAGGGAGTTCAGGTCACTTATATCAGACCATTCAGAGCCAGCTGAAGGCCATTCAGCAATCAGTTCATTACCCCAGCAACCACCGGAGGGAGCCCTAGCTCAGAAGTCGCCTCCAGAGTATTCACAACAAAGAACATAAAGGCAGATGCCTTATCTTGTTGCTTTCCTAGGGGTGGAAATAATTGTGAAACGGTTCTGATACTACTAAAAAGGGTGGTTGTTGCCTCTATATGCTCTGATCTTGAAAAAGTGACTGTTAATGCTCAGGGGATGCCCCTGCTGCCTGTCCATTAGGTAAACTGTTTGTGCCTATGAATCTCCATCTGGTGAGCATCATGATTCGGTCTTGGCTGGACATCCCGGTAATAAAGCCACCACAGATCTTCTTACTCTGTGTTTTTTGTGGTTAGGGGTACATCAGGATGTCCAGGAGTATGTAACCGCCTGCAGTGTCTGTGTTCTAAAACCTCTCATACTAGTCCGTCGTGGGCTCTCAAACTATTGGCGATTTCCAGTAGACCTTGGACTCTTCCTTGGACTATTATTAGTCAACTTTATCACTGATCTACCCATGTCAGCAGTTAATACTGTAATTTTGGTGGTGGTGGATAGATTCAGTAAGAGGTCACATTTTATAGCGCTACCTGCTTTACCTAACACCAAGACTTTGGGGCAAATTTTCATCAATGAGATAGTAAAATTACATGGGATCTCTACCGATATTGTGTTTGACCGGGGCGTTCAGTTTGTTTCCAAATTATGGAGGACATTTTGCACTTGTTTTTGAATCCACCTGTCATTCTCTTATGCATTTCACTCACAGTCTAATCGGCAAACTGAGCAGGTTAGCCAGAATTTTGACACTTATCTTAGGTGTTTTGTGCCTGAAAATCAGGAGGATTGGGTTACCTACTTGCCTGTAGCTGAATTTGCAGAGAATAATCATTGTCATGCGTATACAGGTAAGTCCCCATTTTCTAGGGCATACAGGTTTCATCCTCAATTCAGCTCATTTAATAGGAATCATTCTCCTGGAATACCTGAAGAGGAACGTTTTCATCATCAGTTACATCTGTGTGGCAAGGGGTTAGTGATGGGATCCAAATATAAGAGTATGGGCGATCGGAGATGTCTGGTGGGTCCGGACCTGTGTGCTGGTGACTTGGTGTGGTTGTCCTCAAAGAACATTAAGTTGAAGGTTCGCTCTTGGAAACTGGGTCCCAGGTTCATCAGTCCTTATAAGATTGTGGCTGTCGTCAATTCCGTAGCCTTCGCTTTGCCGCTCACTTTTAGGATCCATCTCCAGTCATGGTGGATGGAAATTTGGAATTTCAAATAGCCAAGATCGTTGATTCTCGCTTAATTCGTCGGTCGCTTCATTATGTAGTACACTGGTAGAGTTACGGTCATGAGGAGAGGATGTGGGTAATAGCATCAGAAGAACATGCGGCCAGGCTGATCCGATCTTTTCACGTGGCACACCCTGATAAGCCTGGTTCTGAGATCGATCTATCTACAAAAAAGTAGATTAGAGCAACACAAAAAGCAGATAAAGAGTGCAAAAGGGTTCCCAAAGGCAAATACCAAACCTTCAAAAGCAGGAATCCAAAAAACAGGAGCAGCACACATACCTATTATTTATCTATCGGAAAAATACAGAAGCGGCTCCAGAAAAAAAAATTTGGGTGCCAAGCATTACAGAAAGCGACCCAACCTTCCAAATATAAAAAATAAATGGAGACAGCACACCAATAGATAAAGTGCAAAATAATGACATTTTCATTCTGACATGATGGGCAATTAAAAATTCCTTTCTTTTCTGTTCTTTTTCTGCTCCTTCCATCCTTTACAAAAAAAATGTGGTTATTTTATTGTCCCATGTTTTGGTTCTCCCACTTTTTGTTCTCTTTTCCTGGCGTGCTGCCTGCCTTCTTTATATTTGACCTCTCTATCTATCTGTCTTTCTATCCATCTATCAATCTACAGATTTAGAAAATTCATTCATTCTTTTTAAACCCGATACAAAGCAGAAATGATACAACAGCCGAAGAGTTAAATACCACTCTCGGCTGAGCTCCATCTCCACGTATCGGTATTTCTGGTCCCGACACGTTGCCGCCTCATAATCAGTTTACTTTTAAACAGATATCTTCCCGCTACAACTTTGGGGCTGAGAAAATGTCTTGAAAATTGCATGTCAACTTGACAAATCTGTCAATTTGCAAAAGAGCTTATTGTTCTGGGCAGGACATTGGTAATGAAATGGGAATGGGAATCATCCGGAGGCTCATCTGCCGGGCCCGCTCCGCACCTGCTTTTCATTTACATATTTAATGGGGCTCATTGCGGCCGGAGATGGATCCCGCTCCCCCGACGAGTCCTGATAAAAGAAAAGAGAATCTGTTATAAGTGACAAGGAGACGACGTTTAATGTCACCTCAGCTCATGGATCCTTATCCGAAATGAAACCCTCGTGTAATCGCTAAAATGTAATTATCCGACCATCCCCATCTACTACGTGTCTTCCGCGGAGACACTAAACAGAGGAAAATCTGCTTACTGTTCATTAGATACATTTCAAGAAGAATTCCATTTTAAGGGGGCGCCCGACTTGGAGCAATTCCCCTTTCTTAGACCTTGTTTGATGGATGAACAGGATGTACGAATTCGATGGCCTTTTCCACGTCTATGAGACTGATGAAGACCTGCGGCCAGTCCGGGCATTGCGGTACGTACTAGGACCGTGTAGCACGGATGTGTGACTGGCTTTAGAAGGGTCTCATGCTGACTATAGCGTGTCCTACTAAGTCCTGACTTGGGAGGAACAAATCAATTTCTAACAAATTTACCCAAAAATTCAGATTCACCAGAATCCAAATTTGTTTTGGCACTTGATTTGCAAAACTATATACTCACCTTTCCTCACCAGCTCTTACTCTGCCGTCTACTATTCCTCCTATGCTCCATTCCGGCAAAAAGGGATTGGCTATGTGCAAGTTTAGTATTTGCATATTTACGCATCTTTTTACCACGTTTTTGTGGTTTTTTTATGCGTTTTTATTTGCATTTCTTTCCTCTTCATTTAAAGGGCTGAAAAACGCTGCAAAAACGCTGAAAGAATTGACAATTTTGCAAATTTGCAAAACTAAAAACGCATTTGAAGGTTCAAATCTAAAAGAGAGTTTATGACTTAAGGCAGACGATAGCAAAACCTGAGAGACTCATTAAAAATAGAAGAAAATATTTATATAATATAAATATTAAAAAAAGATGAACATTAAAGTCAATGGCCTTTTGAATGAGGCTGTATAGGCACAATTTTTGTGTCACCCCTCTAAGGTTACTACTAATCAGTGATCTGTCCTCCTGAGTCCTGATGTCTCTTGTAACTATTCATATTTTCCTTTCTTTTTATGAATTAATACTTTTTTATTGTTTCCCAACTTCCACTATGTTTTGCAGCACCAATTTCCCCTTTAGATTATGTTCGCATGTGTGAAAATTCATCATTTTTGCCACTCTTTTTTTTTTTTTACACCAAAATATGCAATAACAATCTGCTTTGATTATTGCATTTTTCATGCATTTTTTTTGCATTTTTCCCCTTTTTATGTGACTATTGTGCAGACTTGATGCATCATTTTTCAAATCAGTTTTCTATGCATTTTCTAAGGCTCCTTGTAGAAAAAAAATGCAGAAAAAAATGCACTTGTTAGCAGCATATTTCAACATACAGCAAGCATGCGTTTTCATGAAATCACATCCATTCAACTTCAACTATAGGGGCTGATTTGGAACACGTACGAGAAAATCGGTCCAAGTTACATCAGGGTTATTTTTATGAGCGTTTCCTCAGAATTTGGTAGCTGTAATCAGTTTTTCTCGGATGAGAAACAAAAATAAAAGCTTTTTCTCCTATCAGTCCATGAGAAATTGACAGCAATTGAATGGCGTCCGAACGATGTCCGATTTTTTTTGCATCGACCCATATACTTACACTCGGATCAATATCGGACGGTTCTCGGTAAATTTGTGCATACTGCTCTGTCTGTGAAAAATCACAGAGGTGTATATGGCCCCTTCACTATCACAGGTAAGAGGGCTAACCGAAAATAAAAATCTGAATAAGCCCTTACATGCAACAAAATATCTGCAAAAAACAGAATGCAATTTTTTGCAATGTGAAAATGTCCTAAAGGTCCAGTTGCAACAATCATTTAAATTTAAAACGTATCATACACATTCTTGGCCGTGTAAAAGTTAATAGTGGAAGTTTAATTGTTTATTCTGAGTATACGCCAATATACTTTTTCACAGTAAAAATACCTAGAAAAATCCAAAAGTGCAATTGGGCCTTATCTGGGTATCAGTTAGGATAGACCTGCACAATTGTGCTCACCTGGTTGGGTTATGTGCACATAACCTCTGAGAAGGCTTAGGCTGCTGTAGACCCACGAGGAAAACTCAAGGAAATTGGAAACAAGTGGGTTATACCTGCATTTTATTAGTCAACGCCTTTAAAACTTTTCAACTTCTTCATCAGGACAAACTATGGTTGAAAACTTCAAAGCAAGTTGACTAATAAACAGCGTACTTTTGGATACTTGCCTTCTCATCATGTCACACTGTGAAAAGGAAAGAAGGCCACAAGCTGTCCCTGAACCTGGGATCCTAATTTCCCTGTCTCAGGGCACTCTTGAAGGTAGAGAGGCCTGAGTCTCCGACCTTACTATGCTCTTGTTAAATCCTGATCTGTCTCCTTCTCCACCAAAAGGTCTGTGAAAGAAATATAAGGTAAATAAGACACAAAGACAAAACAGGGATAACAGAAAGCAACAAACACTCACAAAAAGGTAAAGAGGTATACAGGGAAGGATAGGAATGTATCAATCAAATGGGAATAGGACATTGAGGAAAGCATACACCCAAAAACAGCACGCAACAATCTCCTGTAACGACAACAATCTCCTATTCAGCACAGCATCTCCAAGAAGCTAGGAAGAAAAGCTTTCACTGGCAAGACAGAGAAGGTCTGACCAAGTTTTATAGGGAAAGGTAATGACAAGATCAGAAGCAGCTGAAAATGGAGCTGGAGCTGTAAGTTTCTGATCAGTATACAATGGGTAATATAAGGTAAGTAAGACACAAAGACAAAACAGGGATAGCAGAAAGCAACAAACACTTACAAAAAGGTAAAGAGGTATACAGGGAAGGATAGGAATGTATCAATCAAATGGGAAGAGGACACCGAGGAAAGCATACGCCCAAAAACAGCATGCAACAATCTCCTGTAACGACAACAATCTCCTATTCAGCACAGCGTCTCCAAGAAGCTAGGAAGAAAAGCTTTCACTGGCAAGACAGAGAAGGTCTGACCAAGTTTTATAGGGAAAGGTAATGACAAGATCAGAAGAAGCTGAAAATGGAGCTGTAAGTTTCTGATCAGTATACAATGGGTCGTTAATCTCTTCAGCACCTTAGGAAACCAAATCCATTTAATATGGGACACAAACACACAGGCTAAATGGAAGATCTGCGATTCACAATATGTAGCAATTTTCTAACCCCAGATTTCCCAGGAGGATGTGGCACACTTGTGTACATGAAGCACTGACACGATCCATTTTGGCAACACAGTTTTTGCATTTCAAAAGCTGACATGATTGGCTGAGGTCTATGTGAAAGATTTTTTTGCAATTTAAGACTGTAAAGCAAAAGCTTGATCTCTGTCTTCTGATCCAATGAGCCAGTAGTCCTCCATAGAACACCACTTTAATTAAACGCTCCTGCATCTTAACACTGGGGTGCTCTTATGGATGCCCAGAGAACATTATGTCCTCTCTGAAACAAGTGGTTCTGTTACAAGTATTTCTTGGAGTCGTAATTGACTAGAAGGAAGGGTGCTCTAAAAGAAGAAAAATCCATGGTGCATTGGAAGTATTGCCAGCATATGGCTCAAGATTTGCATTATTATCTGAACATGCACCAGAGGAACCGGAGAAGACATTAATTAAACATTATCCAGGTATAGTCATTATCTCTCGTCAAACTATTGATTTACTGCCACCGCACCACTTTGGAGCGGAGAGAAACACTGTATCACATATTCTTCCATTCTCGCTGCAAAGAGTAAAAATAATTATTTACTGGGTGATACAGAATATTAAAAAAAAACATAATACATGCAAAATAAAATATAAAACAATGCAAAAGAAAATAAATAAATATAAGACAAATAAAAACCAAATAAATAAATATAAATATTGGAAAAAAAAATAGCACAGTGCCACATTTCACATCTGTGCAGAAAAAAAGTGACATAATTCAAGACTCCAGACAGTACAATAAATCTGCCCTATCGGAGGCAGCTTCAACGTTCCAATGATATAAATATTAATAAATCCAATTTGTGCTGTTATTACTGTGACATGTTTTCCAACTGCTCTGTGTGTCCTGATGTTGGATGAGTCTGTTTAAAAATCAATAATTAATGATTGATATTTAAAGGCGACTGAAACTAAAAACCTTTACTCACACATCTAAGGAAAATTAACATAAAGTAAAAATTTGAAGGGATTGTGTCATCAGAGAAAATAACCTGTTGTGCAAATAATGTTTTCATGCTATATGTGTATTTTTTTAATATATATGTTTTTTTCAATTTTCCGAATCTAAATGAAAATATCATAATTATTGCAATTTGCATTAGTATAAATTCATGCTTCCTGTTCTGGCAAAATGACTTTTCAGTAGTATCATTCACAGACAGAATCACAATTAAAGGAAATATTTTATATACAGCAGATAACACAGGATCCAACATTCACAATAGATGTCACAGCTCACCTCCTCCTCCTGTACAATGACTGATAACACCTCTATATACAGTAGATAACACAGGATCTACCATTCACAATAGGAGATGTCACAGCTCACCTCCTCCTCCTGTACAATGACTGATAACACCTCTATATACAGTAGATAACACAGGATCCACCATTCACAATAGGTGATGTCACAGCTCACCTCCTCCTCCTGTACAATGACTGATAACACCTCTATATACAGTAGATAACACAGGATCCATCATTCACAATAGGTGATGTCACAGCTCACCTCCTCCTCCTGTACAATGACTGATAACACCTCTATATACAGCAGATAACACAGGATCCAACATTCACAATAGATGTCACAGCTCACCTCCTCCTCCTGTACAATGACTGATAACACCTCTACATACAGTAGATAACACAGGATCCACCATTCACAATAGGTGATGTCACAGCTCACCTCCTCCTCCTGTACAATGACTGATAACACCTCTATATACAGTAGATAACACAGGATCCACCATTCACAATGGGTGATATCACAGCTCACCTCCTCCTCCTGTACAATGACTGATAACACCTCTATATACAGTAGATAACACAGGATCCACCATTCACAATAGATGATGTCACAGCTCACCTCCTCCTCCTCCCGTAGAATGACTGATAACACCTCTATATACAGTAGATAACACAGGATCCACCATTCACAATAGGTGATGTCACAGCTCACCTCCTCCTCCTCCTGTACAATGACTGATAACACCTCTATATACAGTAGATAACACAGGATCCACCATTCACAATAGATGATGTCACAGCTCACCTCCTCCTCCTGTACAATGACTGATAACACCTCTATACACAGTAGATAACACAGGATCCACCATTCACAATAGGTGATGTCACAGCTCACCTCCTCCTCCTGTACAATGACTGATAACACCTCTATATACAGTAGATAACACAGGATCCACCATTCACAATAGGTGATGTCACAGCTCACCTCCTCCTCCTGTACAATGACTGATAACACCTCTATATACAGTAGATAACACAGGATCCACCATTCACAATAGATGATGTCACAGCTCACCTCCTCCTCCTGTACAATGACTGATAACACCTCTATACACAGTAGATAACACAGGATCCACCATTCACAATAGGTGATGTCACAGCTCACCTCCTCCTCCTGTACAATGACTGATAACACCTCTATATACAGTAGATAACACAGGATCCACCATTCACAATAGGTGATGTCACAGCTCACCTCCTCCTCCTGTACAATGACTGATAACACCTCTATATACAGTAGATAACACAGGATCCACCATTCACAATAGGTGATGTCACAGCTCACCTCCTCCTCCTGTACAATGACTGATAACACCTCTATATACAGTAGATAACACAGGATCCACCATTCACAATAGGTGATATCACAGCTCACCTCCTCCTGTACAATGACTGATAACACCTCTATATACAGTAGATAACACAGGATCCACCATTCACAATAGGTGATGTCACAGCTCACCTCCTCCTCCTGTAAAATGACTGATAACATCTCTATATACAGTAGATAACACAGGATCCACCATTCACAATAGGGGATGTCACAGCTCACCTCCTCCTGTACAATGACTGATAACATCTCTATATACAGTAGATAACACAGGATCCACCATTCACAATAGGGGATGTCACAGCTCACCTCCTCCTCCTGTACACAGGATCCACCATTCACAATAGGTGATGTCACAGCTCACCTCCTCCTCCTGTACAATGACTGATAACATCTCTATATACAGTAGATAACACAGGATCCACCATTCACAATAGGTGATGTCACAGCTCACCTCCTCCTCCTGTACAATGACTGATAACATCTCTATATACAGTAGATAACACAGGATCCACCATTCACAATAGGGGATGTCACAGCTCACCTCCTCCTCCTGTACACAGGATCCACCATTCACAATAGGTGATGTCACAGCTCACCTCCTCCTCCTGTACAATGACTGATAACACCTCTATATACAGTAGATAACACAGGATCCACCATGCACAATAGGTGATGTCACAGCTCACCTCCTCCTCCATACATTTTGGCTAGATTAGAGAATGCTCAGGTAACTCTTTTGTATAAATAAATAGGGTCTAAGTTCATCTATTGCAGCATACATGTAATGAACAGTACTTTTAATCTGCATAATGAGATGAAAACTAAAAAAGTAATGTGTGACAAAAAATCCTGATTTAATCTTAAGTTCAACTTCTGATGACACATTCATTAATTATAGATCCCATAATAAAATATCATTACTACAATTATTATCATGTGTGATTAGTGTATATAGTAAATATAGGTAATGTCAATCAAAGTGCAGGGGAGTAATACCCAGCGTAGGGAACAGTGCTGTAAGGACTCATTCATACATTTTTTTTTTGCGTATCAATGCTGTCCGTTATTTTTACAGATCGTTCTCTTACCTATGATAGTCTACAGGGACAATTTGCTTGTATGCGAAAAAAATCAGTCATATGAATGTTGAGTTAATCCTAATGTACAGTCATGGCCAAAAGTTTTGAAAATGACACAAATATTAATTTTTACAAAGTCTACTGCTTCACTTTTTCTAATGGCAATTTGCATATACTCCAGAATGTTATAAAGAGTGATCAGCTTAACAGCAATTACTTGCAAAGTCAATATTTGGCTAGAAAATGAACTTTATCCCCCAAAACACATTTCAACATCATTGCAGCCCTGCCTTAAAAGGACCAGCTAACCTCTTTTCAGTGATTGCTCCATTAACACAGGTGTGGGTGTTGATGAGGACATGGCTGGAGATCAATCTGTCATGATTAAGTAAGAATGACACCACTGGACACTTTAAAAGGAGGCTGGTGCTTGGCATCATTGTTTCTCTTCTGTTAACCATGGTTATCTCTAAAGAAACACGTGCAGTCATCATTGCAATGCACAAAAATGGCCTAACAGGAAAGAGTATCGCAGCTAGAAAGATTGCACCTCAGTCAACAATCTATCGCATCATCAAGAGCTTCAAGGAGAGAGGTTCCATTGTTGCCAAAAAGGCTCCAGGGCGCCCAAGAAAGACCAGCAAGCGCCAGGACCGTCTCTTAAAAGTGTTTCAGCTGCGGGATCGGGCTACCAGCAGTGCAGAGCTTGCTCAGGAATGGCAGCAGGCAGGTGTGAGTGCATCTGCACGCACTGTGAGGCGGAGATTCTTGGAGCAAGGCTTGGTCTCAAGGAGGGCAGCAAAGAAGCCACTTCTCTCCAGAAAAAACATCATGGACAGACTGATATTCTGCAAAAGGTACAGGCAGTGGACTGCTGAGGACTGGGGTAAAGTTATTTTCTCTGATGAATCCCCTTTTCGATTGTTTGGGACATCAGGAAAACGCCTCATTCGGAGAAGACAAGGTGAGCGCTACCACCAGTCTTGTCTCATGCCAACTGTTAAGCATCCTGAAACCATTCATGTGTGGGGTTGCTTCTCAGCCAAGGGAATCGGCTCTCTCACAGTCTTGCCTAAAAACACAGCCATGAATAAAGAATGGTACCAGAATGTCCTCCAAGAGCAACTTCTCCCAACCCTCCAAGAGCAGTTTGGCGATCAACAATGCCTTTTCCAGCATGATGGAGCACCTTGCCATAAAGCAAAGGTGATAACTAAATGGCTCAGGGAACAAAACAGATTTTGGGTCCATGGCCTGGAAACTCCCCAGATCTTAATCCCATTGAGAACTTGTGGTCAATCATCAAGAGACGGGTGGACAAACAAAAACCTAAAAATTCTGACAAAATTAAAGCATTGATTGTGCAAGAATGGACTGCTATCAGTCAGGATTTGGTCCAGAAGTTGATTGAGAGCATGCCAGGGAGAATTGCAGAGGTCCTGAAGAAGAAGGGTCAACACTGCAAATATTGACTTGCTGCATTAACTCATTCTAACTGTCAATATAAGCTTTTATTACTCGTATGTTTGCAATTATTATATTTCTGTCTGTGATAAAAACATCTGTCAAACACACATAAAAACCAGAGGGCAGCAGATCATGTGAAAATATAATATTTGTGTCATTCTCAAAACTTTTGTCCATGACTGTAAGAACCAACATTTATAAGGCTAGTATAGTATATTCCATGATTTACCATAAATCTACAATGAGATAAATACTTTAATTTATTAACGAGCACAAAGTATGGATACATATGCCAGCCATGCAGTATGGTAAAAAAAAGTTCCCAACTTACCAAACAGTTTCAGCCAAATGTCCCTTGCCTCATGCAACTTTTTGATACATTTAGTGCAATTTGCAACATTTGTACTGAATTCTTCATTTATGCCTCTTAATGCACTATTAATACATTTCTTCTACGGCTGAATTGCATAGAATGCATTTTAGAGGCAAACAGTAATTATGTATAGAAGGAAAAGAAAAAAAAAACGCAAGAAGCAAAATGTTTCCGAATTTTGCGATTAAAGATTTCTAATTATCTTCTGTTTTTATTAATGTTTATGCACTGACATTTTAGGTGGTGATTAGGAAATCACCCTCGCTGCCTGTCAAGTATGTAATTAAAACCTGAATGGAGATGACAGCTACGCTTAAACATCTTTTTTCTCTTCCAAACAGCACGGTTAGGGCCGTTAAATGAAGAAACAAATGGAACGAGGTGTCAGACGCTTTGGAAACATTTGGGTTGATAATAGAAGAACTGTTGCTCCGCTCTCAAGGACAAACTACCAGATGTCTATCACATTAATATGTTAATTAAGTTGGTTGGTCTTGTTCATACTATCAGTCTACTCTTCCTGCAGATAATAAAATAACTTCCAGTCTTCTTGGAAGGCATTAAAATTTCCCTTCACTGGAGCTGAGGGTCCGAGGCTGCCCCCTGATTACAGCCCATAGCATTATCCCCCTCCACCATCTGTACAGGGGGCACAATGCAGTCAGGGGGTAACGTCCTCCTGGAATCACCAAACCCAGACTCCGCCATCAGACGCTGATAGAGAAGTGCGATCCGTCACTGCACAGAACACGTCTCCTCCAGAGTCCAGTGGTGGCGGCTTTACACCACTCCATCCGACACTCAGCATTGTGCTTGGTGATGTACGGCTGTGTGCAGCTGCTCGGCCATGAAGCTCCTGGCAGGGGCGCAGTGTCTGTGCTGATACCAGAGGAAGTCTGGACTCTGCAGTTATGAGGTCAGCAGAGCGGTGGTGACTTAATGTGATGTTATACACCAGGAGGTAAGGGGCTGTTTGTGATATACCAGGGGCAATGGGGCCAGATGTTATACACCGGGGGCAGAATATTATACACAGGGGGAAGAGTGAGGGAATGAATTCTTGATGTCACACACCGAAGCTAATGGGGTTAAATGTTATACACCAGAGGCAATGGGGCCGGATATTATACACTGAAGGGCAATGGGGCAGGATTTTATACACCTGGGGATAATGGGGCCGTATGTTTTATAGTATCAATCACAAAAGTACCTTAAAAGTGTCAGTTATAGATCCCTTACAGCAGTGTCAGGAACAGTACACCTACAAATAATAGTGACATCCACAGAACTGCCGCCAGAGATGACCAATGCCTCTATACCAGTGCCACTTACTGTGCAGCAACCACAAGGTGACCAATCACTACATAATGGTATCCGCCACAGATCCTACGTTCAGTAATCCCAATGCCCTATAATAGTGTCATGGACGGTGTAAGAGCCAAGGATCCTCCACTAACATCCACTGTCCTTCTTATAGATGAGAAGATCAATGCTCCTATACCAGTGACAAGTACTGTGCAGCAACCACAAAGTGACCAATCAATCACTACATAATGGTATCTGTTATGGTTTGGTAGCTGAGGAGGATTGTAGCAAAAGTAGCCAAGACAGCCAATCACCCAGAGTGGTTGGTAACTAATGGATTGCAGACCCCTAAACTAACCGCACAACTAGAAGCAGCCGTGGGACGTACCTACGATGACCTAGATGCCTCGACACAGCCAGAGATTTAGCTAAGCTTAACGATAGAAAAGGGAAAGCTAACTGCCCCGGAGTAGCGCCCCAAAGGAATAGGCAGCCCCCACACATATATTGGTGGTGAGACAAGATGAAATACAAACACAGGCAGAAAATAGAGTGAGCAAACACTGGGACCCTAAACTGTCTAGATAGGACAGGACAGAAAAGAATACTTTCTGCAATCCAGCAAAACCCTAGGAAAAATTCGAACACTTCTGATTCCAAAAAAATACTGAAACCACACGATCTCTCCAGCTATATCAGAACTCTGGTGTGAACATGTAGCTACCCAGCAGCCACTGAAATAACAGGGACTGAAAAAAGAACAAATGAGAAACAGAGACAAGCGCAGGCCCCAGCAGGGGGACCCGGCTGACCTCACTCAGAAAGCAGAAAAACAAAAGAAAACAATACCACAGAAACAAGCAAGAAATAGCTTATCTGAAAGTTTGCAGGAGACCGCAGAAGCTGACTTCCAAACTTGACCAGGAAGAGAAAACTAAAAACAGGCAAGGATCATGGGAAAGTTACTCCCTTAAATCCCCCAGTCATGACTCCCAGATTGCCAATCGTCAGCAGCTGAAAGGTCTCTGTCAGTCAAGACTGGTTCATTAATATCAACAGCCACCAGAGGGAGCCCCAACTCAGAATCCAGAGAATTCACAACAGGTATCCGCCACAGATCCTACATTCAGTAATCCCAATGCCCTATATTAGTGTCATGGACGGGGCAACTATAAGGGAACCAAGGATCCTTCACCAACATCCATTGTCCTCCTTACAGATGAGATGACATATCTGCATCATTTCAGAAGGTTTGTGCTATGGAAGATTTCTATAATTCCTCGGCAGCCGGAATGTGGAACCTCCTGGCACTAAAACACCATAAGAATATATTGTAGTTGAAATAGCACACAGTAAAATAATGGTAAGTCTATATGACTAATGTGATGATTTGTTTCCCGCAGCCTCCATGCAGCATCTTCACATAATGGTTGCATACAGGACAATAAAATCAATATGAGATCACAAACTTTTTAGTGCTGCATTGATTTTTGCGACCGTATTTTACCTGGAGATGCTTTGGCCCGGTGAAATTTAAGACGTGGCGTCGTTCCTTCAGAGCTATACCTTGTAAACAGCAATCTGACAAATTTATGTCCCGATACCCGGAGCCATAGAGTACGCAGAGAACAACTTCTCCAACCATGGAAGACGTTTCCTCTGTCTTAATAATAAAAAATGAAAAAGAAAAATTGCGTGAATGCTTCAGCCCTGGAGAAATTTCCATGCAAACTACCCAGATGACCCGGCCTGAAAATCTATATTTTCCAACCTCCTGTACTGTAATATTTGACAAACCTGGGTATACAAAGAAATCCAACTAAAGGGGTTTCTCATCCTGTCAAATGGGCAAAATCGCAACATTTCTTTTAAACACAAGCGACTTTCCAATCTACCTCGTAATAAAAATGCTTTAATTCTCCAGAATGGAAGAAATTTTAATTCCATAATGTTCAGCTCATTGCCAAGGATAGTGGAAACCTCTGCTCTCGATCAGAAGTGGCTGGTCTCCAAGGCAAGACTTCTATGCTACTTCTATGCACTAGAGCTTGTAAGCGCTGCTCTGATGTTCTCCGGATTATTGGATCCATCCAGCTTTAGTCCTGTTGCACTCCTGATGGTACAGAGATAAAACTGTCTCTAGTAGCAGCGTCACAGAGCGCACAGTTTGGGTCAACTTATCAGGTGTCTTATAGAGTGTTCACACTTTCATCCCTGCACAGGGATCTGGTCTTCACTGCAGAGGATCCTGGGTTGCATCCATGGAGTGGTGGCTGGCTGGTGGAGCGAGTTAAGGAAACGAACGTCAACAAGAGGAGTCAGAGTGAAAGAGGAGGAGACGACGACAAACTCATATCTAAAAACTTAATCAGGCAGAAACGTTTAGCAAAGAATGCAAATTTCAGTCTAGAGACCATGTCCTCATCCGATAACAAAAGGTCAAGACAAAACTAGGCTGACAAGAGCTGTCCTAAAATACAATGACTGGCAACCAGCAGGACCACTGTGGTATGTTAGACACCTATCTTGGCTCCAGTGTTGTGAATGTTCTGGAAATGAATTCTGAGCAGAAGCTCCCTCTGGTGGTTACAGACAGTACTGAACCATTCAATGAGGATTGGCAATCAGGATTCACAGACTGGCTGGATATAAGGGAGGTTCCCTCCCATCATGGTTGCCGATGATCAATTGTTCTTGTCTCAACTGTGGTTCCTGGTTCACTTGGAAGCTTGCTGAGTCTTGCCTCTTCTTCTGCTTTCAGATAAGATATTTTCTGTTTTTGTGCTCACCATTTGCATATTTCTCTGCATTTCTGTGAGGTTAGCCAGGTTCCCCCCCCGGGGGCTTGGTCTCCTCTCAGTTCCTCTGGAGCCATTGTTATTTGTTCATTTGCCTTTTCCAGTTTTTTCAGTGGCTGCGGCTTAGTGTTGTTACACCAGAGAACTGATTTAGGTGGTAGAGGTCGTGTGATCTCAGGTGTTTTTTGCAATCAGTACGTTGGCATTTTTTAGGGTTTTTTTGGATTGCAGTGAGTATCCTTTCTATCTTTTTCTGTCTAGGCAGATTGGGCCCCAGCGTTTGCTCATACTATTTTCTGTCTGTGTCTGTATTTCATTTTGTCTAACCGCCATTACATGTTTGGGGGCTTCCTATGTTCTTTGGGGATCTGCTCCGGGGCAGATAGCTTTCCTCTTTCTATCTTTAGGTGTAGTTAATCTCTCAGGCTGTGACGAGGCGTCTAGGACCAACGTAGGAACGCTCCACGGCTGCCTTTAGTTGTGGTGGTTAGTCAGGGTACTGCAATCCAATAGATTCCAACCTCTCTGGTGTATTGCCGTTTTTGCCTGCTCTCCTCAGCTACCGAAACATAACACTCCAGCGTCAGTTCCTGCTTCCATCCTCTATGGTTGCCACAGCTTGTTTTGGTACAGACCAGGTTTCACAACTTGCGTGGCAAATTTGAGTGACATTATCACCCTTGGTTTGTTTAGGATGACTCAGACACTCCTACATGTCTAAGTATTTAATAAGTTTTTCATCCAGTTAGCTCAGTCATATCACCAGATCTCTCACCTGAGATTATCTCGGTAAGCTCGTCTTTGTTTTTTCCAGGGCACTATTGCTAACCCTCCGTCTGCTGTAAGCATAACAAACTCTTCTCTGGAGCTGTTCACATTACAAACTCTGCCTCAACAGATTGTATCTTCTCTACAAACAAGTTTGCCTGTTCTTCATTCACACACTCCTTCAAGACTGCGATTTGGACCGGAGAAGCCCTAATAGCTAAGCAGTGCAGAAGAGACATAAACACTCCTCCAGGAGAGTCATAAGCCAAGATGGTGAACATCCAGCACTGGAGCCACCATTGCCTCCCCTCAATAAGAGCACCGCCGGAATGGAGCATTGTTGACTCTCTGAGGTAGTAGCCGGTGCATGAGTTGGGACAGGTAAAAATATTACAAAAAGACAGAACTAGGACTCCAGATTTGCCTTCTCCAAATAGTAGCCAATCATCAAACTGGACATCCAGTGATCGGCCGATGACTTCAGCTTCCATTTAGGATGGAGTGTTCTTCATTGTGGTTCTGGATCCATCATAAGATGGACATCTCCAATGGGCTCCATGGACTTAAGGTAAGGTCTTTCAGATTTTGTCAAGGAGTCAAAAGAAATCTTTCCATAAAATATGAAAGTGTCTCTGAGGAGCCTTGGATGCAGATGTGAAGACTCTTTGAGGTCTCATGCACATAATTGCGTGTTCTTTCCCATTTCTCTATCTACCTAGAAAAAAAATAAAACCTTTAAACCCACTTGACACAAATCAGACCTTTCTTTCTATTTTATTCTTGTAGGTTTAGACGAGGTTACCGGGACACACAATAAAATTAGTCTACCAAAAGTTAATAAAATTGGCATTAACCCTGGAGGCCTCAGAAATATTGAGGTAATAAAAGAACATTGAATGACACAGGTCACCTCAGGCCAGTTTACCTGAGGATTAAGGAGACTGAAAATGAGAAAAATCCTTATTTACAGAAAAACCAAAGAACAGGAGAGAAAAATAGAGCGAGTGAGATAGAACACAGAATTCTGCAGCGAATCCTCCAACTTTTCTAAAAATTGATCCCCCCTCTCCACCAACAATTTCAACGGGGGAAACCAGAATCCAACATATTAGTTTTTTAGTTGTGCAATTCATTGTTTTACTAGGAGATAAGCGGCATCAGCTGGTTGAGGATTTTCTCATCCCCCCAGTGAATTATTATATCCATCAGATGAGATGAGCATGCACGGTAAATTTGACCCATCACATATCAATTTCAGTAAATATATCCATTCCCCATGAAATGACAATACTTGCACGCTTTTTCTTAGAACTCTGTATTGAGTTGTTCCTCTGCTATTCCTCCCAGAAATGTATCAATAAATTTGTCCATTACTGTCCAATCAGTGCTGAGACTGTAGACACGCCCCTTTGATTACTGGAAGAGCAACACCCATGAGGAACTGATAATAATGTTCATGGTCTGCTAATGAGGAATGGATAGGAACGATGAAGAAAGTGATGAGAAAGTTGGGGAAAGAGAAAAACTAAATAAGTAGAACGGAAAAAAAAGAAAGTGTGGAGAAAAAGAGAAGAGACGGAGTAGAGAGAAGGGAATAAACATGCTCAAGGTCAAGAAGGAAAGTGCATTTTGTAAAGAACTTCTTGTATAAATACTACCGTAACTGTTGTATCATTTTTATTTCGTAAATCAATAGAACTAATTAGGAGGTGACATGTTGCTCTCAATTAATGGGTACAAATTGAAAAATCTGTATTCCGTGAAGACAGACATTCTTTTAACGTTCTATGGAGGGATAAGGCCTCTTTCACACATCAGGCTTTTTGAATCAGGCGCGATCCGGCGTGTTTCTAAAAAAACGGATCCGGTACCGGATGCGTTTTTTTAGCATTGACTTACATTAGCGCCGGATCGCGCCTGATGTCACTGCGTTGCATCCGTTTTTGGCCGGATCCGTCGGAATTGTACATTCCGGCGGCCGGACAAGACGGTTTTTGTAACGTTTTTTTTTTTTTCCGGAGGCACCTGACAGTGCCTGAATCGGCACTTCAGGCGGCCGGAAACAATGCAAACCCATGGAGCCGGACCAGATTTTTGACAAATCCGTCAGAAAACTGATCCGGTAAGTTCCAAGGTCGTCCTCTCTCTCTCTCTCTCTCTCTCTCTCTCTCTCCTCTCTCTCTCTCTCTCTCTCTCTCTCCTCTCCTCTCTCTCTCTCTCTCTCTCTCTCTCTCTCAAAAGGTCAGGCCGGATCAGGCGAAAAACCTGATCAGTTCCATCAGTTTTTTAAAATCAGCGCCGGATCCGTCCTATCAGGCATAAGACGGATCATGCCTGATTCAAAAAGCAGGAAAGTAGCCTAAGCTAGAGGCCGACAGACTTTCTGCTGCCAGTTATTCTGAAATGACAGTTAAATTTTTGTCCATAGAATTTTATAAGCACCAACTGTCATCTCCTATCTCACTAATGGGAAGGTCTTTATTCACTAAAAACAGATTTAACCCAAGTGTTGAGAATTTTGAGAATAAATCATCAGTCCCGGAGGAACCAAAACGATACCTTTAGACTTTCAGGCTCCATATCTCACCATCCATTCCTGCTTTGAATGTAAGACTGCCATCATTTATGGATAATCATATTGACTATCTCTATTTAGCATATGATTAGTTATGCAGATTCTTGTCATGTCGCTGCATTGTTACTGTTTTGCTCCTTAAAAATCTAAATTTTAATTTTTATTGTTTTGTCCATCCATGTTCGGCTTTCAACACTGCGTGAATCCTTCTGGGCTGCTCTCGATCAGATTCAAGCATGTCTTGACCAAAATCTGATCCAAGTTCTTTTCTACACGCTCCCCACTTGGGTCTGTATACAGCCTTTTCTTCAGCTCTACCCGCAAGTGTTGGATTGGGTTGAGGTCGGAGACTTTGGGGACAACCCAGCACCTCTCATTCATTGTCATTGAACCATTTATTCACCAATCTCGACCTATGATTCGGGTCGTTGTCCTGCTGGAACACTATGTCGTCCTTTTCATACCCATAGTACTCGAGTGTATGAAGTGACTCGGCTTGTAGGATACTCACATCTAGCTCAGCATTGACACTACCATCAGTCCTGGTCAAGTATCCAACGCCTTTGGCTGTGGAACAATCCCATATCACCAGGCGTCCTCCAGTTCCTTCAATTTCCCGATCCTTGAGCCCCTTTTTCCCTTCTTTCTTCCCACTTGCACCCATCAGATTACCTTTTTTACTCCTGTAAAAATTTTGCACCACTGTCATAAAATCAGATTTAGAAAGAAAGAAATTGATAAATCCGGCCGAATGATACAACATCTGGTGACGAAAGGAATGAATCTAATTGATTAAAACAAGTTGGTTAAATGTTCTGCGCCGTTTACCGGGAAAGAAGATTTATTTCCAGAGCTCGTCACATCGCGACCGTCCGTTCTTCCACTCTACTAGAAATGACATATCTGTCTTATGTTAACATCATTGTTCTCACCAGTACAAACAGCAGATTTTCTTTTACCATATTTATGGCTTTATAATGGCATCATTGACAAATCGCCGACTTTAATACGTTTGTTAACAATTTTCCATCGGAAGCCGCGGATGTGACTGTAAATTGTCAAATTAAAGCAGCGAGTCTGGAGGAGTTGGAAAGAATTTTGCTTAAAGATTATTCTTTTTTAATTAAAAACGAACTTTGGAGAGGAGACATCAGGACCCAGAACCCTCCTTCTCCAATAAGGGTTGTTACCTGTTCTGTAGGGGTCCATAAAAGCTAAAGCCATGCGACTGACCCGAGAGAAAAGTATTGGAACCAATGTCTGAATCTAGAATTCCTGTTTTTTTAATTAGACCCTTTGCCCCCGATGTATAACCTCCGGCCTCCCCCCGGTATATAACCTCTGAGCACAAGACATTGTGGACAATTGTAGCTTCAGCTTTGTGGGAACAGTTTGGGGAAGACCCTTATCTGCCCCCCATGACTGTGTCCAGTGCACAAGCTCCATACAAACATGGGGGGGGGAGAACATGACGACCGCTCAAAGCCGAGACCCCAACCCCATCTTGCCCATACTAAGAGTGGAGTGATCCGTAATACTAGCACTGTTATAGGTCACGTATATCTAATATTACATATCAATCCATGTGAAAAAGCGTTTTTGATTCTTGGTATAATCCTGGAGATAGGTGACGGTGCAGTATTGGTCCACAGGACCCTACAACAACATGGATCCGCAATCCTCCCAAACATCTGAGCTGTTAATCAAAGGGAACATTTGCCGCAATCTCATCATACACGGCAATATTAATACCTTAAACAAGGAGGAATTTCACGAGTCCCGATGTATCGCCGCTTGTTTACAGTGAAAACACATTAAGTAGCTGTAAACCGGGATTAACAGCTACAAGCGCTAATACCCCCGCGCCGGATGGTAATTACTGATTATATCACTCCACCACTAATTTGTCATCTCCATTATCTCCTTAATAAGGTGATAATCAAAAAACAACGGCGTGATGGAAAAGGAGGAGACGGATCAGCCGCATTTTATTTTTAAAGAAATTGAAAAGTTATTTCTTTTAAAGGTTGTGCTGAGTTTGGATCAGAAATTGGAAAAGTTAAAGCGCCCGTCCCAACAAAAGGCTTGGATGTTTTGTTGGTGTAAACTGAGGAGTGGAAAATCAAAACTGAAGTTTGGCAAATTTGCTTGAATTTGACCTGGAAATGTGATTTGCTTCTCCCACTTTTCGTCTTAGGTGCGTACCTTATCTTTAACATTGGGTATGCAGGCCATGCAGATATAGGCGGAGCTAAACGGAAGAGGTGCGGCAGTGGGTGGGGCCTAACGGAGGAAGAACGCAGCCCTCTGCAGCCCTGCCGAATGCTAGTGTGAAACTAGCCTTACTGGTCCGTGTTCGGTCAATGCAGGTTTTCGCTCTTTTTTGTCAGTTCTCTGGTGCTCTCCAGCATCTATCAAGCCTCATGGCATCATGACGTCACAAGGGGCACTTATGGCTAGAGACCAGAACTGGACCTGAACTGGGAAAACGAGGCGAGAAACTGAAGAAGAGTATAATACAGGATGTAACTCAGGATCAGTAATGTATGTACACAGTGACTGCACCAGCAGAATAGTGAGTGCAGCTCTGGAGTATAATACAGGATGTAACTCAGGATCAGTAATGTAATGTATGTACACAGTGACTGCACCAGCAGAATAGTGAGTGCAGCTCTGGAGTATAATACAGGATGTAACTCAGGATCAGTAATGTATGTACACAGTGACTGCACCAGCAGAATAGTGAGTGCAGCTCTGGAGTATAATACAGGATGTAACTCAGGATCCATAATGTAATGTATGTACACAGTGACTGCACCAGCAGAATAGTGAGTGCAGCTCTGGAGTATAATACAGGATGTAACTCAGGATCAGTAATGTAATGTATGTACATAGTGATTGCACCAGCAGAATAGTGAGCACAGCTCTGGAGTATAATACAGGATGTAACTCAGGATCAGTAATGTAATGTATGTACACAGTGACTGCACCAGCAGAATAGTGAGTGCAGCTCTGGAGTATAATACAGGATGTAACTCAGGATCAGTAATGTAATGTATGTATACAGTGATTGCACCAGCAGAATAGTGAGCACAGCTCTGGAGTATAATACAGGATATAACTCAGGATCAATAATGTAATTTATGTACACAGTGACTGCACCAGCAGAATAGTGAGTGCAGCTCTGGAGTATAATACAGGATGTAACTCAGGATCAGTAATGTAATGTATGTACACAGTGACTGCACCAGCAGAATAGTGAGTGCAGCTCTGGAGTATAATACAGGATGTAACTCAGGATCAGTAATGTAATGTATGTACACGGTGACTGCACCAGCAGAATAGTGAGTGCAGCTCTGGAGTATAATACAGGAGGTAACTCAGGATCAGTAATGTAATGTATGTACACAGTGACTGCACCAGCAGAATAGTGAGTGCAGCTCTGGAGTATAATACAGGATGTAACGCGGTATCAGTAATGTAATGTATGTACACAGTGACTGCACCAGCAGAATAGTGAGTGCAGCTCTGGAGTATAATACAGGATGTAACTCAGGATCAGTAATGTATGTACACAGTGACTGCACCAGCAGAATAGTGAGTGCAGCTCTGGAGTATAATACAGGATGTAACTCTGGATCAGTAATGTAATGTATGTACACAGTGACTGCACCAGCAGAATAGTGAGTGCAGCTCTGGGGTATAATACAGGATGTAACTCAGGATCAGTAATGTATGTACACAGTGACTGCACCAGCAGAATAGTGAGTGCAGCTCTGGAGTATAATACAGGATGTAACTCAGGATCAGTAATGTATGTACACAGTGACTGCACCAGCAGAATAGTGAGTGCAGCTCTGGAGTCTCACACAGGAAGGGGCGGAGCTTGACGTGTGCTCGGTGTCTGCAGCTGCTTGGAAAGATCTCTGCAAAGGAAGGATTTTTTTTTCCTTGGTCCACCTGCCTGCCTTCCCACAGAGAGACACTTATCCCTGGGACCGTGCGCCGGCTCCCACCCTCCAGCAAGGCGGCTGGGGGTGGGAGGCCTCACATACCAGCAGGAGGCCATACCATCTAGCCGGTCCCAGGGAAGATGGCGAGGAAAAAGCCCTCAGGGGGCCGCAAGACCCCAGGAACCAAGACCCCCGAGGCCGGGACCGTGGCGGTTCCTCCTTCCGGAGGAGGAGGAGAGGCGGCCAGCAGAGGTGTGGTGGTGGAGCCCCCCAACATCTGGGGCTCCAAGGCAGTGGGGGAGCCTGTCACCACCTATAGCTCCCGCATCCACGCGCACCTCTGCGAATACGAGGAGGCCGCCAAACAGCTAAGGAGACTCCGGGAGGAGTTGAAGGGAGCACGCATCATGGCAAAGAACAAGCTCCCTGCCTCAAGGAGAGCAGAAGTCACCACCACGGTGCAGAGGCTGAAGGGGTCAATTACAGATCTGGAAAAACTGAGGGCAGAGATCCTGGCTGGGAGGGCCCTTTCGAGGAGAAGCTAAAAAATGACGACCGATTCAGGGCCCTGACTGGTGGGTCTCCTGGGGGGTCAAGGGCCCCAGCCAGGTGGAGGAGGAGGAGGAAGATGGCGGCTGTGAGGTATCTGCGCCAGTCCCACCTGAAGACCTGGTGAGTGTAAACGCCCAGGTATCATGCAGCGGGATAGCCCCCGAGCAAGTGGCCCTCCCACCGGACTCCAGTAGTTCGGAGTAAAGTGGGAGCGAGGGGGAGGATGGAGGGAGTGGTATCAGCAGTGAGGGGGCTGCCTCATCCTGCAACAAGTGCGGCAGATCGAGTCCCCAGCACGGTTTGGCGAGCTGTTTGGGGATGAGATCTGCGAGGATGGGGCAACCGGGAAGGGGAAGAAAAGAAAAAAAAAAGCCAGAGTCACCACCATAGACAAATTCGTCTATGCTCCCCTTCCTGGGGCCCCCCTGTCCCGTTGTGTGGAACCCGCAACCCACCCCGGCTCGGGCCCTGTGGTGGGTTCGCAGCAAGGGAGCGGGGAGAGAAGAGTCTGCCCGGGTCTGGGTGCCATGTCTGGTGGTGGCAGCTCGGACTCAGGCAGCGATATGGAGAGTGTCGGTGCCAGTGTTGTTGATGGTGGTGGTGCTCGGGCCCAGTCCTCTGTGGCAGCGGGGGCTGGCCAGGCACCTAGAGTCGGTACAGCCGGGGCTGCATCTACGGCGGTGAGAGCTGGGGTCTCTGGGCCCCCCACACGCGGATCCGCTCAGACTGGATCATTTTTGGGGGTCCAGAGACCAAGAAAGGGCGCGGAGTCTGCCGTAAGGCAGCAAGTTAAAAAGTGCAAGCTGTTGGTCGCTCCCTGGCGGTGTCCGTGGCAGGGTCGGGGTCCTCTGCACGTCGATCCAATAAGGGGTCCGCGCCGGGGGCCCCGCCGCCACTGGGCGCCGAGGGGGAGTGGCCGACCTTGCCAAAAGCAAGTGGTGGGTACAAGAAGGCGGTGGTGGCCTGCGAGGGGGGCATGTCCTCCTCGGACGCTGTCCCACCCGCTATTGTCGCGTCTGGCGGGGGGGCATAGCCTTGCGGGCTGCTGCCTCACCGCTATGACTGCGGCTGGTGGTGGGGGCGTGGCCTCGGCGGCCGCAGCTCCGCTCGCTGTGCTCACGGCTGGTGGGGGGAGTGTGGCCTTTCGGGCCTTCGCTCTACCCGCCATTGCCGTGACCAGCGGGGGGGCGTGGCCTCGGCAGGCCCGCTGCCTTCTGTCCCACCCAAAACAATGCCCGAGAGAGCTGGCAAGGGGTTGCCGGGGTCCCCAGCCCACTTACCTCCATCTAGTGGTGTGGGGGCTCCGGTGCCCCAAGAGAAGCCAGCACAGGTTTCCAGTGGGGGGCAGGGTGCAGAGGCAGAGCCCGGCCCTGCCCCAAATGTAACAACAAAAAAAAAAATGGAGCCAGAGAGCCCAGGTAGTGCTGCTGCTCCTGAGCCCAGGCAGAGCTTACTAGGTGGGTTCTGTTCTGCGGCTCGTAAAGTGGCGGCAGTACTCCTGGGCAAAAACAATGCGGGGCAGAGCATCGATCAGCCAGGGCCCCCAGCAGGTAAAAAACGAATCTGCAAGAAAAATAATATTGATAATTTTGAGGAATTGGCTGAGGTGAATGGTATGAGTGAGGTGAGTGACATGAGTGACATGAGTGACGTGGATGTGGGAGTGGATGTGGGAGTGAATGCGGAGGGAGTGAGTGTTGGTGTAAGTGGGAGCACGGGTGGTGAGGGAGGGGCTGGCCCATCTGGCCCCCCAGCAGTGAGACCCCGTTCTTTTGCGGGGGTTGTGGCTGGGGCTCCGGGGAGTTCTCGGGGGGTCTCCTTGCCTCCGGACTCTGGGGACGGCGTTTTGCACCGCCGATTTCTGGAGGCCCTTAAAAAAGGAGAGCGGTCGGTCATTGTAGAGGGAAGAGAGGTGGACTTGTCTTTCTGGTTGGAGAGACATGGCCTGGCCGCCTTCCAAGATAGAAGGGAGGGGGAAACCATTTGGTCCCTCCCGACAGCCGGGCAAGGGCCGGCCAGGAGGAATGTGGTCCGTCTTCCCTGGAGGGGCAGTGAAGCTTGCCCACCGAGGAGTAGGGTGGTGGAGCTCCTCCTGAAGATGGGCTTCAGGGCGACGGACATCTTTGCCCTGATCCATCCCTCGGCCACCCTATTCTTCGACATCAGTTTCGTTCGGCCGGAGGGGCTAGAGCTCTTCTGGTCGAATTACGAGCTGGTGAAGGGGGAGCCCGGATGGCGAGACTTCGCCGTACAGGCGTTGTCTCGCCAAAATGCCGTTAAGAGAGTGACCGTGGTGACTTGTAACGAGTCACTCTCCGGCGTTGACATCATGACGTGGCTTTCCCGTTATGGGAAGTCACGGATGTCCCCAAAAAAAATCGGGACGAGTTCGGTATCTGGTTGGGGGGCTGGACCTTCATGATGAAGTTGAAGGTCTCAGGGGGTACCGTCACCCACATCCCTTCCTCGGCGTTCCTAGGGAGGGACAGGATCCTGGTCTTCTACCAGGGGCAGCCAAAGGTCTGCCACAAGTGCGGTGATCCCCGCCACTTCAGCGCAAGCTGCAAGGTGCAGAAATGTGCCTTGTGTGGTGGGGTAGGTCATCTCGCCGCATCTTGCAAGGACATTCGGTGCCACCTGTGTGGTGACCTAGGTCACCCGTATAGCCGCTGCCCTCGCTCCTTTACCAATGCCGCTGCAGGCCCGGTGGGGGGAGACCGTGAGGGTGCAACCCCAGGCGGCGCGACCTCTGCTGTGGCAGGTGGTGGTGGCGGGAGAGGGGCTAAGGGGCCAGTGAGGAAGGACAAGGCCAATAGAGGTCCCTCTTACCAGAGGAGACAGGAAAAGCGCTACGGGGGTGAGGGGCGGGGAGAGCCTCAGGCAACTGGGGTGATGCCTGCCCTCCCCTCTAGGCCGGTGGCCGGTGTCTCTGAGGCCCCGGGGAGGAAGAGGTATGCGAGGAGATCAGGAGGATGGAGAGGGAGGAAAACCTGGCTGACTGCGACAACTCCTCCCAGTATGAAAGTGTGGATGAGGAGGTCACGGATCAGCCTACAGTATAGAAGGGTGATAAAAAGCGTACCAGAAGGAGGAAGAAGGTGGTTAAGCCTTCCAAACCTCCTCCCCCGACAGTAAGTATGCCAACGGAAGGGCTCACCGGCTCCCCTCTGATCGCCCTCTCCAACCGGTACCAAGCCCTCGACTACCCTGCTGGGACGGAGGTCGGGGGCGGGGGACCAGGGGCGCCATCTGGGGGGCCTTCAGGGGATGGCGGAGTCCGTCCCCCAGGGGACGCTGTTTCCTCTGGGGGGGGACAGACCTGGAGCCCAGAGGCAAGGAGACCATGGGGATGGATACCTCGTCTTCCCTAAAACGGAAGGGATCAGACCCCTCTTCGGAGGGGAAAGATGGGAAAGACGGGGTGGGGAAGAAGAAGGCCATCTAACCCAATCACCCATGATGGCGGAACTCACCCCGTTGACGCTGGCGTCCATTAATGTCGCCAGTATTAAGTCAGATGCGGCCAGATTTGCGGCCTTTCATTTTTTCACCCGATTTGAGGCTGAAATTTTGTTTTTGCAAGAGACCCGACTAACAGACATGGGGGCCATCCATAAAGCCAGGAGGGAGTGGAGGTGTGGGCCCTCATACTGGTCTCTTGCGGCCGAGCCTTATAGCGGGGTGGCGGTCCTTTTTAAGACCGTGGAGGTGGAATGCCGACGGGTTATTGAGATAGAAATGGGGAGGTGCCTGGTCTTAGACGTTTTCATGAGGGGACAGGAGCTTCGGCTCATAAACATCTATGGTCCACAATCCAAGTGGGACCGCAAATGTCTCTTCATGAAGATCAAGCCCTTTCTTTTTACGAGCCGGCAGGTGGTCTTCGGTGGGGATTTTAACACCATTACGAGATCCCGTGATAGGGGGGGCCCCGGAGGCCACCTGGCTTACGATAGTACAGCATTAAATAGTATAGCTAGCGAAGCTCGCCTGGTGGATGTCCACATCCGGCACACCCCAGGTCACGGGGGTTTCACCTTTCATAGAGGTAGCTGTAGGTCTAGGATAGATAGGTTTTTTTTGAAGGAGGATGCCATCTTTTCTGCAGTGTCCGCCGTTGAGGTGGAATTCTCCGATCACTGTTTAATTTTCTTTTCTCTGAATGTTACAGAGACGCCCCGGATGGGAAGAGGGCTGTGGAAGCTGAATTCATCCCTGCTGGAAGAAGCGGAAGTGAGACAGTCCTTTGAGGAATTTCTTCAGAGCCAGGTACCGCTTTTGGATCTCTGTAGCAGTAAGTCTGAGTGGTGGGAGATCTTCAAAGAGAGGGTGGCGGGGTTCTTCCGTCAGCTCTCGAGCCTCAGGAGTCTGAACAGGCACCGCTTGTATCAGGCTTTGAGGAGGAAACTCGAGCAGCTCGTCTCGACTGGGGGTGACCGTGAGGAGATCTCCAGGGTGAAGTCTTTGCTCAAGAGGTGTCAGTATGATAGGCACACATCTTTGGTTTTTGAGAGGGATTTCGGGAGGTACCGCTCGCCCGACCCTTACAGAAACTGTAAGATGTCAGTGAATTGTAAGATGGTGACAGGACTGATCGACAGTACGGGTTCCCTGAACCGATCCAAATCAGGGATCCTGGAGGTGGTCAGATCCTTCTACTCGCACCTCTTGGAAAAGAGGGATCTGGATCGAGACGGGATGTCGGCTTTCCTGGCTGAGACCATTCCTGAGCCAGGAGATGACCCCTCTCTTGATGTTTTGGTAGAGGCAATCAGGGAAGAGGAAGTGAGACTGGCCATTGATGGGCTTCGGCCCAAAAAATCGCCAGGTCCGGATGGCTTAACATCCGAGTTTTACAAGGCCTTTAGGGACTCCTTGGTCCCCCTCTTGACTGAGGTGTTTAATGAGTGCCTTTCCTCGGGTGCTCTTCCCAGCTCAATGAGGAGGTCAGCCCTGATTATCCTATCAAAGGGTAAGGACTCGTCCCGTATTGAGAACTGGCGTCCCATAGCGCTTCTCAATGTGGACCGGAAGGTTCTGGCAAAGGTGCTGTTTAATCGGCTGGTGAAGTTTGCACCCCAGCTCCTTTCGGGGGCTCAGCACTGCTCTGTTCCAGGCCGCAGTACTTTTAGTGCTGTGCTCGGTGTCCGAGAGGCAGTGGAGCAGGGCAGGGCGGGTCACTGGAAGGGGTACTTGCTGTCCTTAGATCAAGCAAAGGCCTTTGACCGGGTGAATCACGAGTACCTCTGGTCTGTCCTTTTGAGGTACGGTCTGCCTGGGAGGTTTGTAAATTGGTTAGAGACCTTATACCAGGGGGCTGAGACTTTTTCACTCGTGAACGGTTGGGTTGGTCACCCTTTTGAGGTGAGTTCCGGGGTCCGCCAGGGTTGTCCTCTGAGCCCACTTTTATACGTGTTCGCGATCGATCCCTTCTTGAGGAGGGTAGATCGTGGACCGTTGGTGGGAGTCGGGATGGACCGGGCAGAGCCGGGGGCCACTCTGAGGGTGGTAGCGTACGCTGACGACGTCTCCCTCTTTGTGTCCTCGAGAGAGGAGGCGGATTGGGTCATGTCTGAGGTCGAACGCTACTCGGAGGCGTCCGGGTCCATGATCAACCGGGAAAAGTGCAAAAGTCTCTGGCTGGGAGGGGGAGATCCTAGTTTTGATCTCCCGGACACCCTTCCAGGGCCCCAGACCTCCGCCAAAATCCTAGGCATCGAATTTGGCCCCGGGGACTACCCCCAGCAAAATTGGGAGGGCAGACTTAAGATCGCCTCCCAAAAGGTGGACCAGTGGAAGGGTTGGTCTTTAACCCTGAGGGAAAGGGTCAACTTGGCCAAAGGCTTTCTGCTTCCCTTGTTAATATACCTGGGCAGTGTCTGCGTCTTGCCAGAGCCTCTCTGGACACGGGTCTATAGCCTTTTCTTCCAGCTGTTATGGGGGAACAGGCTTAACCTAATTAAGAGAGAGGTCACGTACCGCACGAGGAGACTAGGTGGGTTGGGTATGGTCAACCCGGTGGTGTTTCTGATAAACACCTTTCTTAAGATCAATGTTGCCAACCTCTATTTAGAGAGGGCTCCTCCGTGGGTATTCTCCTGCAGGGGTTGGTTTCGGCCTTTCTTCCAGGAATGGGAGACAGGAGGGCAGGTGAAGGACCTGCGTACACCGCACGGACATCTCCCGGCTTATGCTACCCCGGTTCTGAAGGTGATCCGCCGGTGGGGTCTGGAATGTGGGAAATCAGGACCATGTCGAGGAAATTCCTTGACAGCAGGGTTCTGTTGACCCATTTCCAGAAGCCCCTGGTGCTCAAGGATTGCCCAGGCCGGGATCTGGAGGTTGGGCTTGGGTTGTTAAATTCTAAGCGGATCCCCTTGAAGTTTTGGGACTTGGCCTGGCGCTGCTTCCATGGGAGGCTGTATGTAAGGGACAACCTGAAGTGCAGGAGCTCCGATGATCGGGGTTGTCCCCGTGAGGAGTGTGGTGACATGTTGGAAAGCATGGAGCACTTCCTCCTTCAGTGTCCCTTTAATACAGGGGTCTACAACAGGGTGGGTGCTTCCATAGGCTGGCCTAGGCTGGCGTCCCTTTCTTATCCGGAGTGGGCTTATGGGGCATTCAGATCCCTGGGTGGCCGAGAACGGAGCACTTTATTCCTGGTTAGTGTAGTCATTAGGTTCCACACTTGGAGTGCACGGTGTTTAGTTTCCACGCAGCGGAAAGTCCTCCCCCAGGATGAGGTGGTTAGAAACATCTTGGGTGACCTGGGGAAGGTGCGCTCTTTGGAGTTCGAGAGGCTGGGCGCGAGGAGGGCCTCTTGGCTTTGGAGGGGTTTCTCCTTTAACGTGCCTTAGGGAGAGCTGGTCTGTGTGAGATTGTTGGTAGGGTAAGATAAGGTGGTGTGGGTGTTGAGGGAGAGAAAAGTAGGGTCAGATAGGGACAGGGAGGGCCAGTTTAGGGATAGCTAGATAGTTAGTTTTGATAAGCTAGGTAGAGTAGGGATAGGTAGGGGCAGGTAGGGATAGTTAGGGTCAGTTTCTTTTCTTTTAGGGGCAGATTTAGTTGGTGAGGGACAGGGTGCGTGTGTTGGTGGTTAGGGACGGGGCCTCTTAGGACTCCAGTTTCCCGGTGGTGGCTGGTGTGTGGCACATTTAGCTTTTTGTTTTGTAAATTCAGGAAATAATGGATATTGGGCTTGCAGGCGCTGAACTTGGGCCTTGCAAGTTATGTGGTCAGTGTACAGTGTAAATGTTTATAATGTTGTGGTTTAAGCAAAGTGTGGTTAATGTAATGTAATGTGGGTAAAGTAATGTAATGTAGTGTTTTGTGTGGTAGGTCTCTTAATGTAATGTTTTGTATATAAGTGTAAATAGTTATATGTTTGGGGGGGTATAGTTTAGGTTGGGTGGGGGTGTTTGTGTGGGGGGAGGGCATGGAACCTGCCATGGACCCGAAAAATTTTCTAAGGGCATAAACTTTCATGGACCCATCAAGTTTGCTGTGAAAAGGGCATGAACTCATGGACCTGTGGTGTGGTGAGGGAAAAAAAAGAAAAAAAAAAATTAAAAAAAAAAAAAAAAGAAAAAAAAAAAATTAATTAAAAAAAAAAAAAAATTTCCATATCTTAGTGTATATAGTAGTGTATATAGTAGCGTTTATATATAGGTTGTGTTGTATGTATGGCCAGGTGAGGCCTTTTTTCTTTTTTTTTTTTGGGGAGGTGCGTGATTGTGTGTCAGTGTGAGTGTGTGTGCATGTTTCTTTTATGTCTTATATTTAATTTTGTTTAATGATAATGTCCCTGCTGGGGGTCCTTTGGAGCTGCAATAGTTCTGAAGGAGAGAAAGGACTAAGGACTCTGGACTTTTTGGTTTAATTTTGTTTTGAAGCTGGTTTCTTTTGTTTCTGTTATTTATCTTAGCAATGTTCATTTATGTACAGTTTGAAATTTATTATGGTATGTATTGTTTATATTTTTTATAATAAAAAGAGCTACAGGATGTAACTCAGGATCAGTAATGTAATGTATGTGCACAGTGACTGCACCAGCAGAATAGTGAGTGCAGCTCTGGAGTATAATACAGGAGGTAACTCAGGATCAGTAATGTATGTACACAGTGACTCCACCAGCAGAATAGTGAGTGCAGCTCTGGAGTATAATACAGGATGTAACTCAGAATCAGTAATGTAATGTATGTACACAGTGTCTGCACCAGCAGAATAGTGAGTGCAGCTCTGCAGTATAATACAGGATGTAACTCAGGATCAGTAATGTAATGTATGTGCACAGTGACTGCACCAGCAGAATAGTGAGTGCAGCTCTGGGGTATAATACATAATGTCTCTGGAATAATCGTTGTGGCACATATATTTTTTATGTGGTGTGACGATCCACACTGTGTGTGGACGGGGATCACTCGCTTAGCTGGTCTTAGAGGCAGATACTAGCACGCTCAGGGTTCAAACCACAGTCCTTTTGGTTTATTTTAGCACCATAAATGTCAGGATACACATCACACATAGTCCATATTACTTAATGTCCGTGGAACACGACAGGCATCAACACACTGTGGCGTTACCTTACAGGAGCTCCAGCTCCTCACGCTGACTCCTCGTCAGACTTAGGTTCCTGGGGAAGCTTCCTAACTGGGATCATCGTCCTTGCCCACCAGGCCACCTGAAAGTCCAGACCCTCAGAAGGTCGTTAGCTTCCCCCACGCAGTGTCGTCGCAGACACCTGGCCTCTCCCCACTTGGGACCTTCCAACACACAGGCCTTTCAGAAACTCCTCACGGTCTCAGACAGACTCCAGAGACACTTCCCAGTCTCTGACAGACTCCGCTCTCCCACCATTACCTGTAGCCACTCCCCCAGCTGAGGTATGGAGCACATGGTCTGGTCACATGTTCATGACCTCATCACAGGTCCTTCACAAACTCACACCACCAGTGGGCAGTGTATGTGTGGTTAGCCCGTCCCACCCAGCTCACCAGCTAACCCTGTAAGGGTATGTTTCCACGGTCAGGAAACAGTCCGGATTTGCTGCGTGTTTGACGCTGTGCGTTGGCGCAGCGTCAAACACGCAGCGTCCAGATGTTACAGCATAGTGGAGGGGATTTCAAGAAATCCCGTCTCCACTATGCTGCAAAACACGCAGGCGGAAGACCTGCGTTAACGGACATGCGGCGCGTCTTTTCAGACCGCAGCATGTCCTGGTCCCTTGCGGCGACGCTGCGTCGCCGCAAGGGAAATAACACAGGGCTGTGTAGCCCTGCGATCATTCCGGAGGTGTCATGAACACATCCGGAATGAGCGCGCATTCAGTAGGGGGTGGGGCTTTGGGCTGAGTGGACTTTCCGCTCCGTCCAAAGCGCTGTGTTTCCTGAACGTGGAAACACAGCCTAAGGCTACTTTCACACATCAGTTTTTTGTGTCAGGCATAATCCGTCGTATGCCTGATAGGACAGATCCGGCGCTGATTTTGAAAAAACTGATCAGTTTTCTTGCCGGGGGGGGGAAGAAAGAGAGAGACCTTGATTTCCAGAATCTGGTCCGGTTCCATAGACTTGTATTGTTTCCGGCGGCTCCGGAAAAAAAAAAAAAACGTTGCAGTCAGCGTCTTGTCCGGCCGCCGCAATGTACATTTCCGCCGGATCCGGACAAAAACGAATGCAACGCAACGATATCAGGCGCGATCCGGCGCTAATGAAAGTCAATGCCAAAAGAACACATCTTTTTTAAAAACACGCCGGATCTCGCCTGACGTCGAAAAACTGATGTGTGAAAGCAGCCTAAGCAGGGCAGGCTCCAGGTTTTTGTGGGCCCTGGGCGAAAGAGCCTCAGAGGGCCCCTTTAACACAGACCATGATTCATGATGCACAGATACTGCAGAGAAATAGATAGATAGATAGATAGATAGATAGATAGATAGATAGATAGATAGATAGATAGATAGTACAAGGCCAAAGATTTCCCTTCTTACATTACATGAGTGATATCTATTGTAAAATCTACAGTAGCTCAGAAACCGGCGAATCCTCGCAGTGCACAGTACAGACCGGACAGTACAGTCCTCCATACAATATTATGGGCTCCACATAGTCCTCCATACAGTATTATGGGCTCCACATAGTCCTCCATACAGTATTATGGGCTCCACATAGTCCTCCATACAGAATACTGGTCTGGTCCCCATATAATGCTCCATACAGAATACTGGAAACCCATCAAATGTATATATGCTCCATAAAGAATACTGGCCCCCATATAATGCTCCATAAAGAATACTGGACCCCATATAATGCTCCACACAGAATACTGGCCCTCATATAATGCTCCATAAAGAATACTGGCCCCCATATAATGCTCCATAAAGAATACTGGCCCTCATATAATGCTCCACACAGAATACTGGCCCTCATATAATGCTCCATAAAGAATACTGGCCCCCATATAATGCTCCATAAAGAATACTGGCCCCATATAATGCTCCACACAGAATACTGGCCCTCATATAATGCTCCATAAAGAATACTGGCCCCCATATAATGCTCCATAAAGAATACTGGCCCCCATATAATGCTCCACACAGAATACTGGCCCCCATATAATGCTCCACACAGAATACTGGCCCTCATATAATGCTCCATAAAGAATACTTGCCCCCATATAATGCACCAGTCAGGCTGTGCCCCTCATATAATGCCCATGGAGTATGTTACTCGCCTTTTTATAGTGCCCCATGCAGAATGTCTCCCTCCCATCATAAATCCACCTCACCTGCTGCTATCGCTGCTCTGCTCCGGACTCCAGCCTCGCCGCCTGGCATCTTTCTGCTCTGCACTGTGACTGCTCAGCAAAGGGCGCCCTCTGACCTGAGACGTCACAGTCTGGAGACTCGGAAAACACAGGACCTGCAGCGGAGGCACCAGGAGAGGTAAGTATTGTGCCGGGGCCCTGAGCAAGCGTGGTGGCGCTGGCACCGCTCTCCTCCGCTGACTAGCGCCATAGCGCGCAGGGGGTGCCCGACGGCGAGTGGGGAGGCAATGATGATGATGATATTAATGGGGAGGTAATGATGATGATGATGATGATGATGATGGGGAGGCAATGATGATGGGGAGATGAGGATGATATTAATGGGGAGGCAACGATGATGATGATGATGGGAAGGCAATGATAATGGGGAGGCAATGATGATGATGATGATGGGGAGGCAATGATGATGAGGAGGCTATGATGATGGGGAAGCAATGATAATGGGAAGGCAATGATGATGATGATGATGATGATGGGTAGGCAATGATGATGATGATGATGGGCAGGCAATGATGATGATGGGGAGGCTATGATGATGGGGAGGCAATGATGATAATGATGATGGGTAGGCAATGATGATGATAATGATGAGCAGGCAATGATGATGATGGGAAGACAATGATGATGATAATGGACAGGCAATGATGATGATGGGGAGGCAATGATGATGATAATGGGGAGTCTTTCCACAGCGCCCTTTCCTGAGCCGTAACAGTGCAGAACGCAGCACAGTGTAGAGGAGAGCTCCATATTTTGTAAGGAGCATTATATGGGGACCAGTATCCTGTATGGAGAATTATATGTGGTTCAGTATCCTGTATGGAGAATTATATGTGGTCCAGTATTCTGTATGGAGCATTATATTGGGACCAGTATTCTGTATGGAGCATTATATGGGGGACGAGGGGGTGACATCCTGCGTGGGGTATTATATGGGTGATGAGGGGGAGACTATGTGGTGCCCATAATATTGTATGGAGGACTGTACTGTCCAGTCTGTACTGAGCGCTGTGAGGATTTGGCGATTTTTGAGCTATTGTACAATTTACAATAGGTATCAGTCACAGAAGAGAAGTGTTTGGCATTGTACTGTACCCATATTCTCTGCAGTATCTGTGCATCATGAATTGTGGTCTGTGTTAAGGGGGCCCACTGAGACTCTTTCGCCCAGGGCCCATAAAAACCTGGAGCCGGCCCTGCCACCGCCTGCTCAGGGCCCCGGCTCTTGCCCGGGTATGCCGGGTGCTGTCGTTGACCCTGCCTGTAAGTCACCCTATACAATAAACAGAACTCTTGTAGAACTACAAGTCCCAGAACAACATTCCTGGCTTACAGCGCAGAGGAGCTCTGCGACACATACCTGCCATTTACAACCATGCCGGGGACTGTTTTCCCATCCATATCACGCCTCCATGCATCTCTTGAGGAGCATATACAGCGCCCCCTAGCTGCAGCATGAGTCACTCCACCACAGTGGGCATCATATATTCGTTTTCTTTAGACATTGTGACAGCATTATTAATGAGCTGCTTGACATTTGTATATGTTAGATCCTCACTTTTTCCTATCATGCTGCTGTCAGCGTATCCATCGGTCCATCACTGATATACTTCATGTGCATTTATTGTCAAGGGCAGAAATCTTCAATGACAAATAGAGGAATAGAAAGAAATTAGCGCCGTATCCCTAATGAGCTTTTCCACGCGCTTAATGAGCTCATTGGCATACCGGTGACCTAATTTTACAATGGCTGTCGCTAATTTTTAGCACCTATTTAACTCCGTCATGAATTAAATTGTTTAAGTATTGAGAGGTGAAGAAGTCACGATTACAGATTGCGACGGCGAGAGGGCGGTGGAGTCCTGTCTTTAATCTGCCGCACATAATCGTTAAGTCTCGCATGTTCATTAATAATTGGGTGCACTGAGATTTCATTAGTCTTGCTGCAAAAGACCATTTATAAAGATGTGTGAAGCCTTGGACCTCGTACAGTCAGTTACCAGCATGTGATTAGTAATAAATACCTTGTATATCTCTTTAAGGAAGCAACTTGTTTTGAGATTAAAGGGGTTTGTCCCCTTCCAGGTTAGGAAACTAGAAAAAATAATCTTATTAGTATAGCAAAATATAACACAAGACGTGTAGAGTGTGCTCTAATCAGAAGAGGCGGCGGGGATGCCGGAAGGAAGGAGAAAGGTGCACAGTGCTCTCGTCCACAGCACGGACTACCAATGGGGCCGCTGGTCCAGGGATCTGCAATACTTTCTGCTTAACTCGAGTAGCTGCAAAATCTGGTATTATCCCAAAATACAACACCTGTAGCCTCAATCCATATATTAAAGCTTATAAGAAGCACTTTCAGAGATACAAATAATACTAGATGATGGAAAGCAAGCAGATAAAGGAGTTTGCTAGAAATGCTTCATCCAGGGGTCAGCGAAGCGTGTGTCGGGAGTAGAGTCTATGGTTATTACTTTACTACCTGTACTCTGTTCTGTACAATACGTCAAAGCTATCTTTGATAGATGGCACTAATCGGTGCAAATTTTTCTACTTTTCTACTTCTTTCTTATGAAATATTGTCATTAAGGCTCGATTAAGAGCTCGGCTCCTTAAAGGAGCTTTCCAGGACTTTGATATTCTTAGGTTAGGTTATCAATAGAGATGGGTTAACCCATTCTAAATGAATAGATTTTGCTACAAAATTTCCCGAAAAATACGGAATCAAATTTTGAAGGATGAGATTTGCACAAATCCAGTAAAATGGCTGCGATTCGTCCACAATGTTGTTGGATTTTGAAACTCCGGAAAAAGTAAAAAAATAAAATAATAAAGTATCCCATACCTGTCTGTAGACTGTTCAGGGGGTTTAGCTCCGGGATCGCCGTCTCGGGTAGACGAAGTGGCATAAAGAGTCCAATCACAGACAGCAGCACTGGTGTAAACTGGCCGCAACCAGTTTTATTGAAAGTCCACAGCAATACACATAAATCAAACCATAAAATAAAATCCTAAGCCTGTCAGGCTGCTAGCTAAACACAGTCAGTTACCTCACTACCAAAACTAGGCTCTAGCAGCCTGGCCACAACAACACAGAGTTATAATTACCAGAGATGGGTCTTGCAGGAGACTCCAGCAACGTCTGAAACCAGCATCAGACTGAGAGCTCTGTCTGTGTAACTCTACCACCTATTTCTGGCTGCTTAATTAGGCAGCTGTGTGTACTCAGGGTTGAGCTGCAAGCCTGTACTGGATGGGGAGTGGAGTAAATGTCGTACTGCCATCCTACCTTCACTCCTATATTCCTTATGCGAGCGACCCAGCTAAGAAACCTGGGCGAGATATACACCCCGTCCAGTACGCACCCCTTCACTGTCTTATACTGTCCTGCAGCCTCCTGGTCCATCGGTTGCACCTCTTCTACCTAATTCTCGTCCCGAGTCTTTCGGCCGGCGTTGGTGCTGGCTGAGCCCCAGTCATCAATGATAAATGGCGTCTTGGAGCCCGGTCAACTTCAGGACCTATAGAGAGAATCCTGAGAAGTGGCTGTGAAACGAGGAAGGTCAACGAGAAGTCGAATGCCGGACTGGAGGTGACCCAAAAGAGGTGAGTAGACAAGTATATCTTTTTTAACTCCTTCCTGGCAGTTTTGTTTAATGCAAATGTACATAGCCATAATAGCACAGCGCCAAACATTGTGCAGTGGTCGTTCCCAGTACTGCAGCTCAGCTCCTATTAAAGAGAACATGACCTGAGCTGCAGTACCAAGAACGGCCAGCAGACGGTGTATGGAGCTGTGCTATATATATGAGCGCTGGCAGCTGATTGGTGCTCGGAACCTCACGGATCTAATATTGATGAACTGTTTAAGGATGTCTATGTTTGAAAGACACCTTTAAGGAGAAATAGTCGTCCTCGCAACTGGTTTAGGAATCTATCAGGCATCAAATTCTTCTCTGGGTCCTAGGTGGCAAAAATATTTTGTCGCCATCAGTTCTCATTATACAGATAAATGGCTCCCGCTGATGACGGACACCTGCAGATCACCGCTGTCACAATCAAGACTTTCCTTCATGCAGACGACGATCCGCTGGGTCTAATTAATAATGCAGGATGGAATTCTATAGGAAAACCCAGCGCATCCTCCCGGTAGAAGAGGTGACGTGAAGCTGCGACTACTGCCGGCTAATGATGACTCCGAGCCGCGGCTCGTATAGAAAGGATATAGCTAAAGCCTTTCTGCTCAGCCCTGTGAAGTGGCGTCTGTAAGATGCGGCCCCAGATGGCGGAACATCCATCAGAGCCACAAGCAGAGTAAGTGAAAAGACAGCAGCGTCCAGGAGGGGAAGAAAGAGACATTCCGGAGCGGCAACGAGAATCCTAATCACGTTAAGGGCCCAAAGACAATTTTGCAGCTGCCAGCAAAAATCTTCATTCTTGTGAAATGAAGCCGGAGCGCTGCAAAACCGTGACGGGAGACGCGGCCAGCCTCCGGGTCAAGTTCACCCCAGACATGTCTGAAGCATTTTAGCCGCCGCTTTCTTTTTTTTCTGCCATAAAGGCCAAATGTGCAGTGAAGTTTTATTGTGTTGTTCTTTTTCATCATTATTGTTATTATTATGTTATAGTCCTCTAAGTGGCAAAAAAAAAAATACACGATTCAGTTTTAGTGATTATGTAATGAATCAGTTCTAAAAAGTTTGTGAAGAGCTGATAAACTTTTTATAGCATTCTATCAAATAGAGCAAGCGATGAAATGATTGAAAGATCATGTAAATATGTAAATGTTTATATAAATATATATTATATTAAAAAAAATCAATATTATTAAAAAATTTGTTATAATATTTCATATTTTTTTTTAAATATATACGTATATATATTGTTTTACAATATTTCCTAATATTGGTTCTTTATATATAATTTACATTTATATTTACATTATTTTTCATATATAAATAAAATATAAATAATTAATAAAATATAATATAAAATGTATATTTATATTTTATTTATATATAAATGTATATTTTATTTATATATATTTAAACAATATATATATATAAATAAAATATAAATAATAAAATAAAATATAAAATATAATATAAAATATAAATATAATTTTATATATTTTATTATTTATTATTTATATTTTATATATATATATATATATATTTAATAAAATATATTTTATTTATATATATATTTAATAAAATATAATATAAAATTTATATTTATATTTTATATTGCATTTTATTTATTATTTATATTTTATTTATATATTTAAATAATATATATAAATAAAATATAAATAATAAATAATAAAATATAAAATATAATATAAAATATAAATATAATTTTATATTATATTTTATTATTTATATTTTATTTATATATATATTTAATAAAATATAATATAAAATTTATATTTATATTTTATATTGTATTTTATTTATTATTTATATTTTATTTATATATAAATTTATATTTTATTTATATATATTTAAATAATATATATAAATAAAATATAAATAATAAATAATAAAATAAAATATAAAATATAATATAAAATATAAATATAATTTTATATTATATTTTATTATTTATTATTTATATTTTATTTATATATATATATTTAATAAAATATAATATAAAATTTATATTTATATTTTATATTGTATTTTATTTATTATTTATATTTTATTTATACATATATTTAACAAAATATAATATAAAATTTATATTTATATTTTTATATTGTATTTTATTTATTATTTATATTTTATTTATATATAAATTTATATTTTATTTATATATATTTAAATAATATATATAAATAAAATATAAATAATAAATAATAAAATAAAATATAAAATATAATATAAAATATAAATATAATTTTATCTTATATTTTATTATTTATATTTTATTTATATATATATTTAATAAAATATAATATAAAATTTATATTTATATTTTATATTGTATTTTATTTATTATTTATATTTTATTTACATACGAAAAATAATGTAAATATATAAATGTATATTATATAAAAAAATCATTATTAGGAAATAATATTATATATTAATAATAATATATTATATAATAATATATATACTGTATATATGTATATAATAATAAAGTTAATTAATATGTATGGTAAACATAAAAAAAAAAGAAAGCAAAAAAAGAGCTAGATTGCCATTTTTCGTATACTGCACTTTCTTTCCAAATAATGCAACAAAAAAATGAAAAACGGTCGCATGTTTTATAAATGAATACACAAATGAATCTGTAACGCAGCTCCATTGACGGAAAAAAGAAAAAAGTAAACGAGTCTCAAAAAAAAATGAAGACACAAATCAAATTTTCTATTTCTTGAAAAAAGCTCTGATTAGTTTTTAACCACTAAACTATAAAAACTCTTCATAAGTTTGACATCTCTAATCATTACTGATCTGGGGAATCATACCGCCAGGTTATTTTTACCGCACAATGAACGCTGTAAGAACAAAACTCCTGAAAACAATGGTTGAATTATGCCTTTTTTCCCCCATTTTACCGCAGTTGAATTCTTTTTTCATTACATTGTAAGGTAAAATAAAAGTTTCATGCAAACTTACAACTTGTATTGTAAGAAACAAGGCTATGCATACAGAAAAATCTATAAGTGATTGCTTTTGGAAAAAAAGGAAGAAAACAATGAAAATAATAGTTAAAAAGCAAATGGTCCATAAGAGGTTAAAGTGTACTATTATTGAAAAAATATCTTTGGAGTTAAAGGGATTCGCTATGCTGGGGTGCCAGTCTGCAGTCACTCTATCAGGATGTAGCGGCACTGGGAGCGGGAAGTCATGTGACCGAAAGTATGCAATTTACATTCATCCGGTCACATTCTGACTAGACTTGTATAGAGAGAGGCTGGATACAGTCTAGTCGGCATGTGACTGCATGTATGCAAATCACTACTGAGCTCACTTATTGGCTGCAGCACTTTCGATGAGACATCAGACAATACGGCTATGTTCACACGTTGCATTTTTGCTACTTTTTTTTTTTGCAGGCACAACCTGCTCTCTTGGCAGTAAAGAAGGCGCTTAAGAAAAGCAGGTTTTACTCTTTTTTTTTTTTGCTGCGTTTTTACAAACATACTTGTAGAAAATTGGAGAAGGCAGAGAATCAAGGTCGGGTGGGCTTGCACAAAAATGGCAAAGATTTGTTGCAATGCCCTTCATACGTACCCCAATTGCTTCTTATTCATTGAGAATGAGATTGATACATTTTGTAGTTTTCTCTTATCGATTCTGGACACCAGATTTTAGTGCATCTTGGGTAGGAAATTCCAAGAAGGAGCCAACAAAGAATTTTCATTTTTCTTTGGGTGTGAATGGAGAAGAAAAAAATAAACCTACACCTAGTCTGGATGCATGCTGGTCGTCTCCTGGAGGATTGCCTCCTCGACTAGATATGAAGGTATCAGCCTCTAAGACTTCATGGCTGGACTCACTCATAGGAGGCAGTGGGGTTCTGGCCAGGAGACCTACGACCGGTCTGTGCATCAGGGTCCAAACTTGGAGCTCGAAACAATGATGTGTGAATCCGGCCAAAGAAAGCAAGAAAATGAGCTTTTCTCCGAATCTTGGTTTTCGTTCATGCAAGTGTAAATAAAGAATAAGGAAAGTGAAAATCGGGAACGTTAGAGATAAAGCAATCTGTCCCCAAAGACAAGTGATTGTCACATCTGTGGCCGGTTCTTGACCATTGCTACAGATTATTCTGACTCTTCCCGGACAGGACTTTTCTTCTAATTTTTCATATTCATCTTTTTTTTTTAGTTGTGCGACCCAATTTACATTTTTATGAGCTCCTTAATCTGAAAAATTGAAATAAAATACAATAATTCCTCTCCTTTTAAGTGAAGCGAGAGGGAATTGTTGCCTCTTCTGTTCTATCGCAGCTACGTAACCTCTTTTTTTATATTTTTCCAGCGTTAATATCTTATAATTAGATTGTTCACGCCACGTCTTGACGATAAGTTTGTAGTAGACTCGTTAATATTTCAAGGATGTTAAAGTAAAATCTGCCAGAGAAAGGCTTAAGATCCTTGATGTTTTTAGAGTTGCCCAAAAAAAGGTTTGCTTGGTTATGGTTACAGTCAGGGTTGGACTGGCCCACCAGAGAACCGGAGAATCCTCCGGTGGGCCCTGGCTTCTTCTTCGGGAGAGTTCATAGTGCAAACCTTGCAGTTGCTATGGGGCTCTTCAGTGTGGGAGGAAGGTGGGCCCCAAGAATCAAATCCTCCGGTGGGCCCAATGTTCTTCAGTCTGACACTGGTTACAGTAAAAGCGTAGGCGCTGGCCTTTGTAGTTGCAAGTGGTATATAATTCCAAAGGTACCCATCATCATGAAATCTTCATCAATGGCTGGATTATCCCTTAATGTCTCCTAGTTGGGAGAAACATCACACAGGTTGGATTTTTACCTGTCAGATACTTTGTATTCCCTAAGATACCTATCATCGTAGGTGTCCGGCAGCTGCTTATCTCCTTTATCCTTATGAGGCCTCAAGTTCCTATGTAACGTGAAGGGTTGTTCCCCAAAAAATTAAGTTATCCCCTATCTATAAAATAACGGGCAGATCTCTAGGGGTCTTACCACTGAGATCTCAGCTATCCCATCCTGAGGGCTCTTAAACCCCTACAACGGGGCTCTGTATTCCACCTCCACTCCATTCATCGTCTATGGGAGCTATTCCCTGTCAGTCCCATAGACAATGAACAGAGTTGAGGTCCTCACTGCTGAAGATCCCCATTCTTGTGAATCCCAGCAAGTCATACCCGATCTGGTGGATAGGGAATAACTTGATATTTTTTTACAATAACCCTTTAAGAGAATTCCACCTTATTAAAAGTTTTGTTGCTACACATAAAACCAAAGTTTGACAACCTTATAAATTTTTGTGGGATTGAATGATTATCTTGTGTTTAGGAGTGGTGGCAAATCTCTCCCCCCAAAAAACACATGAAAAATGGATGGGGCATTATGTCCAATCCTTTGATTTTAAAGAGATGAGTTAGAAAAAACTGGAACAATAATAAGCGTAATAGGGTTTTATCCAGGTGACAATGGGGAGACCAAAGGCAATAAGAGAGAATCTGATTGATTATGGTAATGACACTCCGATCAAACTCTTGTCTGAATTTGATCATAGTGTCAGCTTAATGTGATTGGATTCTCTTGGCTGGGAGAATCGTAGCACCTGTGAAGAGAACATGGAGAACAACATTTCTCCATTGTCTCCATTCATCCGAGTGCAGTCGGATGATTTGCATAAATTTGAATGGCCGAGTGTAGTGATGGGCGAACCCGTGGATGTTCGGGTCCGGCGGGCTTGGCCAAACATCTAAAAAAAAGATTGGTCCAGGTACAAGAACGGTACCCGAATCCCATTCAGATGAATGAGGGGCTCGAACATCCGTTGTTTGTCATGCTGTCATCTGCATGACAGCACGGCAAACACGAGCTCTGATCGACGATAACAGAACTGTGGTTCCCACGCTGCTAGATGACAGCGTGAGCCAGCAGCTGTAACCGGCGGTAAAAAGGTTACCTCCAGTCACACACATCGGCTGATGAGAGAGTACTGCTCCCATTAGCCTACGCCTGCTATCGCTGATAACAGCGAGAGCAGGTGCCACTGATGGGAGTATTCATCAGCCAGCACATGTTCAACAAATAAATAAATAATAAAAAATAATGTGGGGTCTCTTCTATTTTTGATAACCAGCGCAGGCAAAACTGACAGCTGCGGACTACAACCCTCAGCTGTCAGCTTTATCATGGCTGGTAATCAAGAATACAGGGGTTCCATGCTGATTTTTTTTAAATTATTTAAAAACATAATTTAAAAAAAGGCATGGAGTACCCCATTTTTAACATTCAGCCAAGCTAAAGTATAATACCTCTTCATAGAGTATAATACAACCTCATAGAGTATAGTTCAGCCCTATACAGTATAAGGCAGCCCCCATATAGTATAATGCAGCCCCACAGAGCATAATTCAACCCCCATATAGTATAATGCAGCCCCATATGGTATAATACAGGCTCATAGAGTATGATGCAGTGTTATAGAGTATAATGCAGCCTTATAGAGTATAATGTTGCCCCATAGAGTATAATGGAGCCTGTTATGTTTCGGTAGCTGAGGAGTGCAGGCAAAAAAGGCAATACACCAGAGCAGTTGGAATCTATGAGATTGCAGTACCCTGACTAACCACCACAACTAGAGGCAGCCGTGGAGCGTTCCTACGCTGGTCCTAGACGCCTCGTCACAGCCTGAGAAACTAACTACACCTAAAGATAGAAATAGGAAAGCTATCTGCCCCGGAGCAGAACCCCAAAGAACATAGAAAGCCCCCAAACATGTAATGGCGGTTAGACAAGATGAAATACTGACACAGAAAGAAAATAGTATGAGCAAACGCTGGGGCCCAAACTAACTAAATAGAAAAGGATAGGAAGGGTACTTACTGCAATCCCAGAAAACCCTGAAAGGCACCAACTCTACTAATTTCAAAAACACCTGAGATCACACAACCTCTTCCACCTAAATTAGTTCTCTGGTGTAACAAAATCAAAACAGCAGCCACTGAAAAAACTGGAAAAAGCAAAAGTACAAACATCAGTGGCTGAACAAAACTGAGAGGGCAGAAGCCCCCGGAGGGGACCCTGAAGGCCCCCACAGAAGTGCAGGACAAAATGCAAAAATATAGCACAAACACAAAAGAAGAAAATGTCTTATCTGTTAGCAGGAGATGCAGACACGACACAGCAGGCCACAAGCGAAACAGGAATGAAGGATCCAGACCAGAACAATTGATCACCGGCAACCCTGATGGGAAGGTGACTCCCTTATATAAGACCAATCAGTAACACCTGATTCCCAGTCCTCACAATCTTCACTGGACCGACTAGCACCGCTTGTAACCACCAGAGGGAGCCTCTGCTCAGAACTCATCTCAAACCCATTCACAACAGGAGCCCCATAGAGTATACTGCTGTCTCATACAATATAATACAGCCCCACAGAGTATAATGCAGCCCAATATAGTATAATGCAGTCCCATATAGTATAATATAGCCTCATAGAGTATTATGCAGTCCCATAGAATATAATGCAGTCTCATATAGTATGATGCAGCCCCATAGAGTATAACACAGGCCCATAGAGTATAATGGAGTCTCATAGAGTATGATGCAACCCCATATGGTATAATTCAGCCCCGTATGGCATTATGCAGCCTCAAATAGTATAATTCACACCCCACATTACTCCAGTATTATGGAGACCACGTACTCACTGATTTAAAAATAAATAAATACATGTTTGCCTCTTCATGTTCCCTCGCTGCTCCAGTCTCTGCAGCGCGTCTATTCAGCAGCTCCACTGTAATGCCGATATAGTTTAATAAGTGATGCATTGGGGGTGGAGATGGCAATGGCATCGGGACCCCTTGACTCATGGTCCCCATAGTGGCCACTGGCTGTTGGCCCTTGTAAGGTTCTGTGTATCTGTTTCTGAAACTCAGTTTGTTCGTCAGCCATTTTGCTTTCTGTTTTGCTGCAGCTATCTTGCCCTCAGTTAAAATGGAGTTTTCCAGCTTGCATGTTCCCGCCCTGATTCTCTCCGTTTGCTTCTTAAACAGCCACACCTGAGCAATCAGTGCTTCAGAATCTAGCCTGCAGTGAACCTGTGTTCTGACTCCTGAAGCCTTGGACCTTGTACTCCAGCCATTTCTACTGAGAAACTCTGAAGCACTTGTGGACTCTGAACTCTGCTCTTGAAAGCCTCACGTTTGCATGGACTTGCGGTAACATAGAAGAAGATCTGAATCTGTTGTGGAGAGTTATTGATGAACTTAGATAACTCTGGCCTGCTGTGTCTCCTGCTTCTGTGTTTGCAACCTGTGTGTTTATTTTTGCCAATTTGTATGAAGCAATACAAGACTTTCTTTATCAACCTGTGTCTCAAGTATTTTCATCGCACCCAAGCACAAGACGCTATATGAACTGTACCACATACATTACAAGATTCTGAAGCCAAACGTTAGTGTCTGCTGGGTCTGGAAAGGCTTGTCTGCTGTACTGTGGATATTGGATGTCCGGTTGTACTTTCTGTGATGACAGTGGTTGTGACTTCTCACAACCATTCCAGGTGAGCAATTCCCTTAAGTTTTTTTTCTGCAGTGTTATCACAGGTAAACACTATTGTTTTTTTTTTCTCTTCTCTTTTTGTCTGCTGAAACTCTGGATATCAGATGTCTGGTTGAAAGCTTTCTGTGATGATAGTGGTTGTGACTTCTCACAACCATTCCAGGTGAGCAGTTCCCTTAAAGTTTTTTCTTTCTTCAGTGTTGCCACAGGTGAACACTATTGTTTTTTTTTCTCTCTCCTCTTCTTCCAGTATCCTGTCTTAAAAGATCTGGAAAATGGAGGCCCGCATAAAGGAACTTTGTGGAGTGACTGATAATATCCTTGCAGATTTGCAGAATTTAAAGACCCGTTTTACAAATCTTCAGGACCTAAATAATCACAATTTGCAAGTGGTTGGACAGACTACTCAGGATTTGCGAGCCAGGATTGAGGTTCTGGAGGGGCAAGTCCAGGCTCCTGCCGTGGCCCCGAGTTCTGGGATTCCCAAGTTGCCCCCTTTTCGTTTTGGTGGTGAACGTGAAAAATTCAGGGGATTTGTTAATCAATGTAATCTTTTTTTTTCTGCACATGCTTCACAATTTCCTACTGAACGATCTAAGGTGCTTACTATAATTATGTTGCTTACCAACAAGGCTTTGATATGGGCAAACCCTCTGATTGAGACTGAGGATGATTGTTTGAATCACCTTGATGATTTTATTTCAGCCATGGGGCAGGTGTTTGATGACCCCAATCGAGGTGCAACAGCTGAAGCAGCCATGTTAGCTTTGCGCCAAGGTAAGCACTCAGTAGCTGAATATGCCTTGGATTTCAGGAGATGGGCCCTTGATACCACCTGGGACAATTCCGCCAAAAAATCTATTTTTCGAAAGGGGTTATCCCCACTAATTAAGGATGAACTTGCTCGTGCCGACCCTCCCACTGCGTTAGGTGACTTTATTAACTACTGCATCCGTATTGATACTCGTTTAACTGAACGCAGGCAAGAGAGATGGTTCGAAAGCAATCGTACTAACCTTTTCCTACCTTCCTCTCCAGCTAAGGAACCTTTGAATAGGATTACACGGGAACCTGAACCTGAACCCATGCAGGTAGACTCTTTACTACGACGGGTTAGTGATGCACGCAAGGAACATCGTTTTAAGGAGAATCTATGTTTTTATTGTGGTAAGTCAGGGCACTTTATTATTAACTGTCCCAGCCGTTCTCGCAAGACTACTGCAGCACTCATTCATTGTGAGTGTTGCGAGAGGGGATCTGTCAGGTCCGAGCCTCAGGCTCCAGAGAGAGCTGCAGCAACAGATCTTGATTTCTCGGACTTAAACTCCGTTACCTCTGAGGACGTTGACTGTGTAAATGCTGCCATCTTTCAAGTTTCCTCAGCGGTGTCCCAGCTGAGTTGTAAGAAAAACAATTCTCACTGTTTTCTTTCCATCAAACTCTGGGTTGACTCAGCCTGGGTGTCTAGCTCTGCCATGATCGACTCAGGTGCAAGTGGAAATTTTATGGATGTCTCCTTTGCTCTAAAACAGGGAATACGTTCAGTGAAGAAGGCTGCTCCAGTACAGATGGAAACTGTGGATGGCTCCCTGCTGACCTCTGGACCAGTGGATCAGGAAACAGAGCCTTTAAAGGTTCTTATGGGTAAAGATCATCAAGAGAAACTGTCCTTTATGCTTATCTCTTCTCCTCACTTTCCCATTATTCTAGGGCTACCATGGCTGCAGGCTCAGAATCCTACCATTAACTGGGAGACCAAGGAATTACACTTTCCAGAGAAACAGATGAGTCAAAAAATTTCAGCTTGCTCTGTTCCTAAAGGAACCATGTCAGTCCCTGAATTACCAGCTGTATACCAGGACTATGTGGATTTATGTGACAAGAAGAACGCTGACCAGCTTCCTCCTCACCGTCCATATGATTGTCCAATTGAATTATTGCCTGGAGCAGAGATACCTTTTGGTAAGATCTACCCACTGGCGGGGCCCGAGCTGAAGGCTTTAAAAGAGTACATAGACGAAAATCTAGCCAAGGGCTTCATACGCCCCTCTTCATCTCCTGCAGGGGCACCCATATTCTTTGTAAAGAAGAAAGATGGATCCCTGAGACCATGCGTAGACTATAGGGAACTTAATAAGGTTACTATTAGAAACCGTTATCCATTGCCTTTAATCCCTGAGTTATTGGAGAGAGTGCGACATGCTAAAATTTTTTCTAAACTAGATCTTCGTGGGGCCTATAACTTAGTCCGTATTAGACCTGGGGATGAATGGAAGACTGCATTCAGGTCACGCTATGGACACTTTGAATATCTGGTTATGCCTTTTGGTCTGAGTACCGCCCCAGCCACTTTCCAACACTTGGTGAATGACATCTTCAGGGATCTCCTAGATACATTCGTGGTAATTTATTTGGATGATATTTTAATTTTTTCTAACTCCACAGAGGAACATCATGGACATGTGAGAATGGTCTTGGAACGTCTAAGACAAAATCATCTTTACATCAAGCTTGAAAAGTGTGAATTCCATAAGACCGAAATTCAATTTCTGGGGTATGTACTGTCTACACAAGGAATTAGTATGGATGGAAGTAAAACCCAAGCCATCAATGATTGGCCAAGTCCTAGAAATGTGAAGGAGGTACAGCGCTTCATCGGGTTTGCAAACTTCTATAGACGTTTCATTAGAAATTTCTCTGAGGTAGTGTCACCTATCACCCAACTTACCCGGAAAGAGTCTAAGTTCTCCTGGACTCCCCAAGCCCAGGAAGCATTTTCCCGTCTAAAAGATAAATTTACCACTGCACCTATCCTAGTACATCCCAACCCAGAGCTTGCCTTCATAATAGAGGTGGATGCTTCAGACTGTGCCGTGGGAGCTATACTCTCTCAGAGAACAGGTGAGAAGAATGTCTTGCATCCCTGTGCCTTCTTTTCCCAGCAGTTGTCTTCGGCTGAGAAGAACTACGATGTGGGCAATAGAGAGTTGTTGGCCATTATTGCCGCCTTCAAAGAATGGAGACACCTTCTTCAAGGAGCTGCACAGCAAATAGTCGTTCTGACAGATCATCGTAATCTTGAGTTTATCAGGTCGGCTAAGTGCCTGACTCCTCGCCAGGCTCGCTGGAATCTTTTCTTAAACCAATTTAATTTTATTATTTCTTATAGACCAGGATCGCGCAATGGAAAGGCTGATGCACTCTCTAGGATTTACTCAGCAGAGACACGTCCAATTACTCCTCCTAAGACTATTCTTCCTGACTCTAGATTCCTAGGAGTGATTCATCATCAAGACCTAATTAAAGACATCAAGGAAGCATACCATGCGGATTCTTTTTTGGCTCAACCCCCAAGGGACGTAAGTCTTGTCTTTAAGAATGGTGTGTGGATTCTGGGACAACGTCTGTATATACCTGAAACAGTCAGATTGAGAGTATTGCAACTCATTCACGATTCCAAAATAGCCGGGCATAGAGGAATTCTAAAGACACAGGAATTTCTTTCTCGTTTCTTTTGGTGGCCCACTTGTAGGAAGGATGTTTTGGACTATGTCACTTCGTGTGAGGTTTGTGCAAGATGCAAAACACCTCGCTCTTCACCAACTGGTCTGTTACAGCCTCTTCCCACCCCGTCCCGCCCGTGGGATCCATTTCTATGGACTTCATTGTGGAATTACCAACCTCTCAAGGGAAGAACACTATTCTAGTGGTGGTTGATCGTTTAACAAAGGCAGCTCATTTTATCCCTTGTGTCGGCTTACCCACTGCAAAACAGACATCAGATTTGATGATTAAAGATGTGTTTCGTTTACATGGAGTACCGGATGAGGTTATTTCGGATCGAGGGGTGCAATTCACTTCTAGGTTTTGGCAAAATTTCTGTGCAGCATTGGACATTAAAGTAAACCTTTCTTCTGCTTTTCATCCCCAGACTAATGGACAAACCGAACGAACCAATCAAACCCTGGAGCAGTATCTCCGCTGCTTTATCTGCCACCTACAGGATGATTGGGTGGATCTACTTCCATTGGCTGAGTTCTCTTACAACAACTCTCAGAGTGCCTCCACTAAACAGTCTCCTTTTTACTCTAATTTAGGTTATCATCCTAACATTCTACCACGATTTCCCATAGAGACGCCTTTGCCAGCAGTGGCTGAAAGAGTCACGACTTTACAGAAGAATATGGATCTTCTAAAGGAGAATCTGGAATCGGCTCAGGAAAGGTACAAGAAGGCAGCAGATAAATTTCGTAAACCTGCACCAGCTTTTAAGGTAGGAGACCTGGTCTGGCTGTCAACCAGAAATCTTAAGTTAAGGATTCCATCGTCTAAGTTGGGACATAAGTACATTGGACCCTATAAAATCAGTAAGATTATAAGTGCCGTTGCTTGTCGTCTTCAATTGCCCAGAACTATGAGAATCCACCCTGTCTTTCATGTATCCCTACTAAAGGCTGCGACACCCAATACGTTTCCTGGACGTTCTTCTCCTTGCCCTGACCCAGTGCTAGTCGATGGTCAGGAAGAATTTGTGGTGGAAAGGATTTTAGATTCCAGGTTGTATAGAAATCAGTTACAATATCTGATTAAATGGCAGGGCTACCCAGTGGAGGACAACTCATGGGAGCCAGTCAATAACGTTAATGCTCCTCGCTTGCTCCGTCAGTTTCATCAGAGGTACCCACACAAGCCTGGTCTGAGGTCATCCGGAGGTTGCCCCTAAGGGGGAGTAATGTAAGGTTCTGTGTATCTGTTTCTGAAACTCAGTTTGTTCGTCAGCCATTTTGCTTTCTGTTTTGCTGCAGCTATCTTGCCCTCAGTTAAAATGGAGTTTTCCAGCTTGCATGTTCCCGCCCTGATTCTCTCCGTTTGCTTCTTAAACAGCCACACCTGAGCAATCAGTGCTTCAGAATCTAGCCTGCAGTGAACCTGTGTTCTGACTCCTGAAGCCTTGGACCTTGTACTCCAGCCATTTCTACTGAGAAACTCTGAAGCACTTGTGGACTCTGAACTCTGCTCTTGAAAGCCTCACGTTTGCATGGACTTGCGGTAACATAGAAGAAGATCTGAATCTGTTGTGGAGAGTTATTGATGAACTTAGATAACTCTGGCCTGCTGTGTCTCCTGCTTCTGTGTTTGCAACCTGTGTGTTTATTTTTGCCAATTTGTATGAAGCAATACAAGACTTTCTTTATCAACCTGTGTCTCAAGTATTTTCATCGCACCCAAGCACAAGACGCTATATGAACTGTACCACATACATTACAGCCCTTGAGGGAGTGGGGGCCCTAGGCAAATCCCTAGTTTTCCTGCTCCTAACACTGCCCCAGCATGGCAGAGTTCACAATTCAGACTGGCAGATCAACCATACCGGCCTGAACTAGAAATCATGAGGAGCTCACAATCACTGGCAATCAGGAAGCCAAGTAGGCTGGGGAGCGGTGTGCTCCTGAAGATAGAAGATTAGACAACCTCTTAAATGAATCCGCACATCCTGGGTTCTGCTTTACCGATACTTTCCCTGTTAGTCCAAAAGGTTACTGTCATCCACATTACTCACTTCCTAATGAGAAGGATGAGGGTCTCTATGTTTCACAATACTCCAAGATCCGGACCTAGAAAGTGTCGATTTACTGTGATCTTTGTAGCCTTCAACCATCAATCACCATTTTGTTGTCTTCCATTCCTCTATAACAATGGGAAATAACATGACGTGGAATCTCCGGTATTGGACAAGCTTTATGTTACCAATCAACTATTGTCAGAGTTCATCTCTGATTCATGTACATGCAACAGAGGCAAGTCCAACATCCTATGATAAAGCCAACAGTTAATTCCGATGACCGGTCAGCCTGGAGGAAACTTGTCTGTTGGAAGTCGCCCATGGTTAGAGAGAGAGGAGGATGTTAAAATGCATTCAGTATGAAGATCTGACTATTATTTGATGTTGATTTTTTGAGAAGATTACGTTTTTCCCAGAAATAATTCATCTGATGTACCACGGGGTGACATGTCTTGTCAAGTCGGATCAGTCAGATTGTGTTACCTGACGGATGTAACACGTTGTGACTGATTTAACCTGACATAATGCTGAATCCTAATAGGATTTGTCAGCAGGGAGGTGGATTCTTCTGCTTCTGCACTTGCTTTTAGCTTGCTTACCTGTGGGGAAAAGGACGTGGGCATTTAATCTGCCTGAGTGTCCCTTTGGCATTGCGGAGCAGGTTGTGTAGTCAATAGGTTATAATGCAATAAGTTCCTTATTGTTCTTGTTGACTACTTACCCTGCAATGATCCTGGCTTTAAGCATGGTGGACATGACCAGAACCACCTGAGATGATGCTTACAAGCTTTGTGCTGAGAGCGGAGTTTTAGGGGAGCTGCTGATAATGTAACTCCAGCTGTGCCATACAACTCACTTCTACATTGGGTTCATGTAGGGATATGGCGCCCGGTTCAGCGGTTTCACAGATGCATTAAAGAATAGTATTGCAAATGTAGCAGTGGAGTTTAGTAAAATAATCAGGTTTTCTTTTACATTCATAGTTTTCAATATGACGTAAAGACAGGGTGACATATCAAAAAGCTGACCGGCACATCCAAACATAGATCCAGTGTGAGCAGGTGCTAAAACCTAGAGTCACCAACTCATACACATTCAAGAAAAAAAGGTAGCACACTGTAGCGCAATTTTGTATATTATATGGTGTAGAGACACAGAGGTTCAGAAGGTGCTCTCGTCCGCTGGCCCGAAACTGCATGGATCAGGGCTCATCCCCGCTCTCCTTTTACCGTGGGCATAATACTACTCAGACAACACAGCATGAAGGTAAAACAGTGTGGCAATAGTTTATTAAACCACAAAACAGACAATAACACATAGAACAGTTCCAGCAAAATAAACGAGATGGTGTAAAATTACAGAGTCTCACTGACTCCCTGGGATTATAGCAGCTGCGACTTGAGACTTGCAGGGCCGACTACACCCACGTGTGTCACCCACAGAGAGGAGATAATGACAAGCTTAGGAAGCTGATAGTCCATTGAGGTATGTGGCCGATTGACCAGAGGGTCACAACCTGTCTTCTCCGAACATCTTAATGGAGCCAGGTGATCGGTGGCTCCCAATCCTGGCATCCCCAAAAGTATCAATGGGGCTCAGGTGACCGTGGGTCCCAATCCTGGCTTCCCCAAACATATCCATGGGTTCAGTCATGGTCAATAGAGCAGATGTGTATTCCATGGTCCCCTAAGCTGGCATCCTGTAGAATGTCAAATCTGTGTCCCTTGTGATGGAGCCATGATGTTCTGGCTGCTGTCCGGTAGAGTGTTCCTGGCTGTGGTTTTGTAAAAAGTCTCTGGATCTCCTTATATAGTTCACAACTGATGTCCTTCAAGCCATCATCCAGATGTCAAGAGGAAGGTGATGAGATTAACTGGCATTGTTTGAATATTTCATCAATCTGCAGTTAATTTTTGTCTGTTTTGCAGGTCAACACACTAGCTGGACTTATACAATGGGTAGTCAACATATTGGCAAACATCTATTGTTCAATTACCCTAAGTTTTTATCCATCAAAGATATCAGACAATGAGCTGTCAGCAAACAGCAAATCCAGAGTCACATGTGGCTAATACGAACAATAGTCTGTGTTTCTTGACCAACCAAAGAAATACACATAAATTCAAAAGTCAACAAAAAAGTAATAACGCATGATGCCCTTGGCCTACTGAATTTACGTAAATTAAGATTAAATGCTGTGTCATCACATATGGTGTGATTAAGCCATATATAGCTGACTGGCATTATCTCTTTTTGTATCCCTTTCCTGTTTTATACAGTTCAACTACCTTTTCCTGTAGATGCGTTGACATTTCTTTTGCCTTCCCCATGAGTCACAATCAAGAAACGTCAGTGGCTGGATGAAGGATGCAAGAGTCTGTCTGGATCCCAGAAACTCACTCAGCTTTTACACACACACGCACACACACACACACACACACACACACACACTGATTACAAGCAAACAGGTCACAGGTGAGGATGTTACCTTTAGTGCCATGCAAAACCATTTGAGTCAACTTGAGGCCAAAATCACCAGTGTATGTGAACTTTTGATCAGGGTCATTTGGATGTTTTCAGTTGTCATTATGATTTAAAAAGCGAAAACACAGGATGGGTCCAGGATGGGGGACATTACTACATAATTGTGTAGGGGCGTTATAGGACAGCTACATGATTTAGAATGCTATCAGGGCCCACACATTTGACCAGCATGATGGGGGGGGCAGGTCCAAATTTTGCACTGGGGCCCATTGGACTCTAGTTACACCACTGTATGGCTCTTTAAAGAGAAGGAGGAAAAACAAAAGCTTAAAACATAAAAGCCATGATTTGGAGGTGTTATGTGGATGGGATGTTACCCATGTAGCACAGTATATTTTTCTATGGTTCTAGCCAACATGACTCCGCTCTTTTTACAGTCCATCCTGACAGTTTCGGAAAGGAAAAAGAAAAAGTTGCCTTTGTCATGGAACATTTATATTTCTTGCAGAATAAACCAGAGTTATTTTTAAAGCTGAAATCATGGGTTACGGAGAACCAATTGCATTGAATTACTTCTACCCTTTAAGCTCTGTTCCCGTCATTCGGTCCGCTCTCTAATGAATTGTCCCGTTAAATGTTCCAGCTCATAGATCCTTTCTAAATCTCTCCTAATTTTCCACTAATGGTTATTTTCCTACACTGCCTTATCTAATGTCAGCGCCTCCACATTCTCATGCATTTCCTCGGCTTCTGGGCCACTTTCAGATACAATTTCCAGTTATTACCTATACTTCTTACTTTCAGCCATGTTACTGGAAAATGTAAGTCAGTAAAATAAAATTCAGCCCATTTAATCTCAGCTCCTAAATGTGGTCTGGTAAGAACATCCACAATATAAATGGACTGATGGGAGCATTCATTGCACTCAATGGCTTGTTACAGAGGTTAAAAACAGCAAAAACATTGTGTTGCTTTTTTGTTTCCGCCTGCGTCGAGTACTCGAAGGACATTACATTAAGGCTTTTTATTTAATCTAGTATCTGGCATGGAAGTGAGGTTTGTCGATTCAATTGTTGGTGAATTTTTCTTATTTTTGAGGCTGGAAATGTATTTTTTTTTTGCTATTTTAAAGGCTAAGATTGTCCTACAAGGACAGAAAATAGTATAAAATAACAACTAAAGGAATATTCTCCAGCTCAGACTGCTCTGCGATCAGGCTGCTAGGATTAGAAATTAAGACATGATCTTCAGTCACCTGACCAGTGAGGTGGTCATCATTTAACTGTACCTGGAATGGGATATCATCACCCAATACTCCTTCTGCATGTCCTGCCTGTGTGTTCTGATCTAGCCACCTTCCACCTGTGGTCAATCCCAGATTCCAATGACCAACAAGTGATCAAAGAACAAAATGTCATAATTTCAGGTCCAAGTGTAGATGCCTTGATGTCCCCCTACTTCAGTCCTTTTCTTCGGTCACTAGAGACTGAAATGAGACATCAATCAACGCAATGTCAACGATGTCCTGTTATAGTCAAATAACTACTGAGATCTCCACCAAGACTGACAGTGATGATGTCCCCTTCTTTTGTCACCACCAGTGACTGGAATGGGACATCATCCAATGCCCTTCCAATTATACACTCTACCAGTTACCTGGCTTCTGCAAGTGGTCTTTAGTTAAAAGTGACTGGAATGAGATGTCACCCAATGCCCCTCCAATGATGTCCTGATCCATCTTCAACCTACAGTCAATATTAGGGCTGAATGACCAACAGATGAACAAAGAATGGAAGGTCATCACTTCTGGTTCAAGTGGAGACCCCTTGATGTCCCCTTCTTAAGTCATGCCTTCGGTCGCTAGAAACTGAAATGAGACATCAATCAATTCAACGTCAACAACGTCTTATTCCAGTCAACTGGAGATCTCTGCCAAAACTGGAAGTGATGATGTTGTCTTCTTCGTTCCTATTCTTTGGTCACTGGTGACTGGAATGGGACATCAGCCAATGCACCTCCAATCATGTACTCTTACAGTTACCTAGCCTCTGCAGTCAATCACAAGCCTCAGCTGTCAGGCAAATTAAGAACTAGAGAAGACCACCTGACATCCTCTTCTTCACTTTATACTTTGGTCACCGGAAACTGGAATGAGGCGGCATTCAATGCACCTCCAAGAACGTGGAATTCCAGCTGCCTGATACCTAAAAAAGTCTATGACAGGATTGAAAGGTATGATCTCACAATATTTGGTCACCTTCAATCCTGGGTTGATTAGAGCAGAACATCATCTAATGTACCTAAAATAATGTCCCATTTCAGTCTTCTAACCCCTGCAGTCAATCACAGACCCTAGTGGATAAATGATTGAAGTATAGAATGTTACCATTTCCGGTTCCTCTAGAAATAGATGTCATCTACTGCTATGGTCGGTAACGAGAGATCATTCAGTTCCCTTACAATGGTGACAGCCATTTGAAGACTCCAGAGATCTCTGCCGAGATTGAAAGTGATGATGTCTCCTTCTTCCAACACGTTTGATCAAAGCATATTCTAATGCATCTAAAGTGATGTCCAATACTAGAAACTTCACTCCTTCAGTGATCGGGTGACCAGAAAGAGCAGAAAATCTACAATTTTGGTTTCAGTGGAAGAAGAGGAAAAAGCATAGGGTGATCCATCAAGACTGCAAACAATCACTGAGCTCAACGACTCATGCTGCCATCATCAGTAGAACTTCTTAGCTCAATGAACGGCTGCTACGCTGTTGGGGTGAGATCAGCACTGCAGACAAACTTCCAAGAATGGGGCAGCGGCGGAGAGAGCAGGACCCAAGAGGGCGCAACGTTATCATTGTGGCACAACACTGTCAAGATGTCTTGCTGGGACTTCTAATAAAAAAGGGCGCTGGTAGTTAAGAGAGGTTTCATAGGGCTCTGGTCTGGTGATAAACTACAGCTGTGATCGACGGAGCCTGGTTTTGCTCAACTATAATTCTTGAAAAATACATGTAACACAAAAACCTGATTTGTTGATAGCTTGGCTTTAAAGCTTCTGGCCTCCCACTCACAATCAGTGATATGGCACCCCACCTACCACATTCATTATACTGGTGCCTTTTTATTTGTCAGAGGAGCCTTTGCGCCCCCTGGGGCACCAGGATTTGGTATCTCGGCACCCTCTTTGGGTACAGTACTGAATGTCTCCAGGTTGTGTAATTACAAGAGATCAATGAAAAGGAAGAAATTGCAAATCCACATTTCATTTTTTTTTAATGAGGTTTTCTGACGACCATGTATTGGATTCTCCTAAGAAGTCAGCCTTTTAATAAAGGTATTAAAAAATATATTCCTAATCCTAATTCCATTCAGCTCCAAAAAAAAGGGCAAGTCAGGGCTGATGGCATCAATTATGTAGACTGCAGTCTGAACACATCAGAGCCTATTATAACACGGAGCAGAATGGCTGCGACAAATCTATTACATATCTGAGCCACAGCGCCTGACAGCACCGTGCGGCACGTATGTGACACGTCTGTGACACATGACATTTTGCTCTAAATATATTTTGATTTTCAGACTCAGTTTGTGCTGTTTAAATGTCACTCATACTTAGTCTGATATCTAGAATCTCATCTTTATCTCAGCATGGATGCACGTGTATTTAATTAACGTAGCGACGGAAGGAGCGCCGGTTTTGAAAAAAAAAAAAGATGTGATTACATTGTTAAAGGATAACAAAGGAGGGAAACTGGAAATGTCATATACTGCCTGCTGTACAGGATCTGTATGCTATAGCTCCGCATAGAAAATGTATGGCCCAAATAATGGCAAACTAGGACAATGACATCATAAATACCACCGATGATATCATCAAGCATTTCCTTTGTAATAAACAATCAATAGGACAAATCTTCAGTATCTGATCAGTGTGGGGGTCCAAGTCCTGGCAATATGCCTCTAATGTCTCGTCACAGTCATCTGACTCTTATCTAAGACTATGTTCTCCGTGTACTGTATGCAGACATACATAAAAGATAGAAAGATAATAGATAGATAGATAGATAGATAGATAGATACATAGATAGATAATAAATAGATAGATGATAGATAATCAATAGATAGATAGATAGATAGATAGATAGATAGATAGATAGATAGATAGATAGATAATAAATAAGGAACCACTGATATTTGCAGTATGTGCAAACTGTTCTCAAAGAGATTCTGGCTTATTTCTTTCCTTAACTTCAAGACACCTTCATTCTGCTCAGCCTCCAGACTGACTTAGATAATCACCTAGCCTGTTTATCTGCAGGGCTGGCCAGGTGTACTAATCAAAGCCTGCAGAGCTAGGATTTAACCCTAGCCTACCTGGCATTGCTACGTACCCTCCCACTCTGCTCAAAGTCAAGGCTGGGCACCTTCTGCCAAAACACAGAGCCTGCAGGGCTTTAAATTGTCCCAAACGTGAGGCTCGTGCTTGATGACACAAGAGTGACCTAGTAACTCCAAGAACCTGCCCTCTTTTTGGGTACAGATTTTTGGCAGTGCAGAATGTTTGACAGTGTCATTGTTTCTGCCACTTTTACACCTGCAAGGTTGGCTTTTGACCGGCCGATTTCCAAGCGGTTTCTAGGGGTTTGCCATGATATATGGGAAAGTTTTTTTTTCCATGGTCTGTGTACTTTATAGTTGATTTCTCTCACTTTTTCTACCATCCTATGGGGTCCCTGCCACTTGGTAAGGAACTTGTTCTCCCCTGTGGGCACTAACACAAGTACCCGTTCCCCAGTCTAAAAATGTCTCACTCGAGCTAACCGATTATACCCCCTGGACTTTTCCCCTTGGGCCTTGAAGAGGCACTCTTTTAACTGTCCCTTCACTTTGCCCCCACGATACAATAAATCATTATGCCTGGCCCCTTGTGGAAACGGACTATTGGCTCCAGTCTCCTGGGGAACCCCATTTACATTTTTCTTGGTATCTTTTATTGTTAAGTCTCTGAGCTGGGAAGTTTCAAAGTTGCCTTAGGACTCCCCAGGTCAGAGACATTGGCTTCAGTGAATGCTTCCACATCCTCCTTTCTAGTCAGTACAGCGAAAGACAATTCACCATTTGCATAATGTGACTTTGCCAGCATAGCCAACTCCTGGTGGCATACAGGACTACTGGGTGCTACACCTTTAGCCCATAAGTCCCAGAACAAAGGAAAGTCACGTTCGATAACAATGAAATAAGTCTTTGACCACTCCCACTTGGTGGGACACGGCACCACGGTCTATGCATATGTCCACCTGGGCCACAGGAAATTTTTGGACATCTCCGTCTATACACCTAACGTCCACCACCTTCCCGGGGACAGGCACATGTGGTAGTTTGGTCCTTACCAGGGTCACTTGCACCCCATTCACCAATATCTGGCACACCTGGGGTCATTTGCCAGGATGATGAATAGTTCTACCGGCAAGGTAGGCGATATAGGAGCAGCGCTGGCTTACGCCGCAATCCATTGGTTCTGAGGTCAGGGGACAGTTGGCTGATATATTCCCCGAGGTACGACTCATCAAACAAATAATCTTATGAGATACGATACGATACGATAGATGTGCCCCTTGAACATGGTTCTCACCCCTCCTGGAGCCTAGAGCACCCATCAGAGGTGATCTTAGGTCCCTTCTTTTAGGCATTCATGACTAGTGAACTCAGACTCCCTTGATAACTCAGGGAGTTCTCCATAGCTGAGTATCCTTCTATAAGGCCCACCAGGTCATCTGCATTCTGGGGATATCCCTGGGCAACACAGCTTTGCACTGGTTTTGGTGGTGAATGGAGAAACCGGTACATCACCCTCTCTCCCTTCTGTGCTGGGGAACAGGTCTCGGGCTGCAGCCATTTTTGCACCAGGTGCAACAGGTAGAACATCTGGGATTGGGAAGTTTGTTCCTTTGTTAGTACCAGAGGTGCAACCAATTTTTGCCTTCAGCTTCTCATACTCCTTGGCATCCTGCAGGGCAAGGTCGTAATATGCTTTCTGTGTTTCCCTGTAAGGTATGTTGCTAGGATCTCTGTTTATTTCTCTAGGGGCAGTTTCGTTTTGTCTGTCACCTTCTCAAATACATTCAGGAAAGCCTCAACGTCACCCTCTAGTATCATCTTCTGTAAGGCCTCCTGCACTGTTCGCCTCACCCAGATACCTTCACTTTGGCTTGCAGGTGATTCCATCTCCCTGGCCTGGACAGTTTCTGCCAGGAGAGCCATCTGCTGCTGATGCAGCTGTTGCTGCTGTACCTGCTGCTGAAACTGTTGCTGTTGCAGAAGCTGCTGCTTTAACTCCTGCTTTTGATACTTCTAGATTAGAAGTTTGTTGGTTTCCTGTTGAGTCTGCTGCTGCTGCACCTGGACTAATTGCTTAAAAAGCTCCTCCATGCTTTTGGACTGCGTTTGCAATGCTGTAGCTGCATTTACCCAGTAGATTCAATCTTTACACTGCAATCACCTGTGCTCTCTGGGACTTCACACTCCAATTGTAGCAATTCACTCACTCTGGGAGGCATTAGACCTTGGGTAGCATTCACACAGGCAATGCTGTTTGGGTCACAACACTTGCAGTTGTTATTGCTTCCATGGGTTGCACAGCGCCAAAACAAACTCATGAACATAAATGTCTGGCCTTGTCCAAGAACTAACGAAAGAGTATAGACCCTGACTACTTCAGACACCACTGAGCTAACCCCAGCTTGGTCAAACAAACTGATATTGTCCTTAACAACCAGTGTTACTTGCAATTTGCTGCACATGGCCTGTGCAGACTCTTCTCAAAGTGACTCTGGCTTGTTTCTTTCCTCAACTTTAAGACACATCCAGTCTGGTCAGCCTCCCTAGCAGACTGATTTAGATGAACTCCTAGCCTGTTTATATTCAGGTCTAGGATTTAACCCTAGCCTACCTGGCATTGCTGGAATTAGGATAGATAGATGATAGATTATAGATAGATAGATAGATAGATAGATAGATAGATAGATAGATAGATAGATAGATACTGGAGAATCCTCTATAATTGAGCTATAATTATGACATCTCCCCTTGCTCAGTTTCTCTAGGATTTTGTGTCTACATCTCTTCCTCTGCTCACATTTTGGATGATCTTGGATTATTTAGTGACGCTATACGTATCAGCACAATAGAACAGCTCAGCGCAGACGGAGATTAAAAAGATCTACTGAAGCAATCTTCCTGATACATGGTGACTGGCGGTGAAAGGTGCAGCTGTGCTCACTAGATGGCAGCTGTGCCCCTCAGTGACAAATATGGATTCCGCATGCATGGCTTTACTAATCCTTCCAAAGAGCTGGATGTTTTCTCCTATTTCACAGGGAAGGAGTTATTTATGGATTTTTATCCACCCCTTCTATGTGGATTTTTACTCTTGAGGTTGCAAATTCATTCTTCGCAAAAATCAAAGTAAAACTATTCTGTTTTTCCAATGGGTCTTATAGCAGAAGAAGAGAATTTTCCCTGCAGGCATCAGAGGCAGGCATTGTTCTCTCTGTCATTAAAATAATGTGTGCATTTTATGCATACCGTCCTCAATTATATTTACATATTTTTTCTATAACACCTATATATTTCATATTGTGGCACCAAGATCATAAGTGGCATCAGTCCTTTTCTGCAATGAGGCTTAAAATCCTATTTCTCGATCAGACCCATTGACATGGGGCCGATTTCACATTCAATGCAACTAATTTATCAAGATGTATACCAAATCGGAGAAACAACATACAGAGTCAGTGACAATGTGGTTCACGGTTGCTTGTAAGCCCAGGGCTTTTGTATTGCAAGGAATTAGGAAAATGTGATAATACATTGTAAATCAGCTGGCTTCTGTTAGGCTAAGTTCACACTGAGTTTGTGCACGCAGCTAAAAAGATATGTCTGGAATAGAGAGCATCAAGCAAATTAATTTCATATTTCACAATATGTAGTAGGTGTAATAATAATAATATTAGAAAATACCACCAATTAGAAATGTAATATAGTTCTTCTGATTAGCTATGTCACTTATCACATGTGCAGCGTATTGTAGAAGCTTGGGTATCCATGGTTATGACTACTAACAACTAACTAACTGACACTACAGTACATGAGTGGTCGTAACCATGGATAGCCAAGCTACTACAATGCCCTCCACATGGGGTAAGTGACAGCTTATCAGAAGAACTATGCTACATTTTTAATTGAGGTGTTTGCTAATATTAGTATTATTGTACCTACTACACATTGGGATAGGATCTTGCAGATGTGGTGGTCCGACCCCCAAATAGTCGTTAACAGGTTCCACGGGCTGGGGAAGCACATAGAGTACAGAGCCAGAACGTCACAGCTCCTACACCACATAGTAGCCGCCATTGTGTACTGCAGCTCAGATCACAATCACTTCAATAAGAGCTGAGCTGCAGTACCCAAAAACAGAGTGTAGGGAGCGGTGCTGTTCAGGCTCTGTACACTGTGTATTTTTGGTGGATGCAAGATCTGATAACAGCTAATCGGTGGCATTGCTGGGTATCAAACCCCTGAATGACCTACCTAAAGGATAGCCTATCAATGCCATAATCCTGGACAATCCTAAGGATATAAGACTAATGTATAGAAATGTGAGTCACACTTTAGGAAGTAACATCTATGATGTACAGAGATGTGGTGAGTCTTGGACGTAACATCTATGACGTACAGCGATGTGGTGAGTCTTGGACGTAACATCTATGACGTACAGCGATGTGGTGAGTCTTGGACGTAACATCTATGATGCACAGCGATGTGGTGAGTCTTGGACGTAACATCTATGATGCACAGCGATGTGGTGAGTCTTGGACGTAACATCTATGATGCACAGCGATGTGGTGAGTCTTGGACGTAACATCTATGATGTACAGCGATATGGTGAGTCTTGGATGTAACATCTATGATGCACAGCGATGTGGTGAGTCTTGGACGTAACATCTATGATGTACAGCGATGTGGTGAGTCTTGGACGTAACATCTATGATGCACAGCGATGTGGTGAGTCTTGGACGTAACATCTATGATGTACAGCGATATGGTGAGTCTTGGATGTAACATCTATGATGTACAGCGATGTGGTGAGTCTTTGACGTAACATCTATGATGTACAGCGATGTGGTGAGTCTTGGACGTAACATCTATGATGCACAGCGATGTGGTGAGTCTTGGATGTAACATCTATGATGTACAGCGATGTGGTGAGTCTTGGACGTAACATCTATGACGTATAGCGATGTGGTGAGTCTTGGACGTAACATCTATGATGTACAGCGATGTGGTGAATCTTGGATGTAACATCTATGACGTACAGCGATATGGTGAGTCTTGGATGTAACATGTATGACGTACAGCGTTGTGGTGAGTCTTGGACGTAACATCTATGATGTACAGCGATGTGGTGAGTCTTGGACGTAACATCTATGATATACAGCGATGTGGTGAGTCTTGGATGTAACATCTATGATGTACAGTGATGTGGTGAGTCTTGGACGTAACATCTATGATGTATAGTGATGTGGTAAGTCTTGGACGTAACATCTATGATGCACAGCGATGTGGTGAGTCTTGGACGTAGCATCTATGATGCACAGCGATGTGGTGAGTCTTGGACGTAACATCTATGATGTACAGCGATGTGGTGAGTCTTGGACGTAACATCTATGACATACAGCGATATGGTGAGTCTTGGACGTAACATCTATGAAGTACAGCGATGTGGTGAGTCTTGGACGTAACATCTATGATGTACAGCGATGTGGTGAGTCTTGGACGTAACATCTATGACGTACAGCGATGTGGTGAGTCTTGGACGTAACATCTATGATGTACAGCGATGTGGTGAGTCTTGGACGTAACATCTATGACGTATAGCGATGTGGTGAGTCTTGGACGTAACATCTATGATGTACAGCGATGTGGTGAGTCTTGGACGTAACATCTATGAAGTACAGCGATGTGGTGTGTCTTGGACGTAACATCTATGATGCACAGCGATGTGGTGAGTCTTGGAAGTAACATCTATGATGTACAGCGATGTGGTGAGTCTTGGACGTAACATCTATGATGTACAGCGATGTGGTGAGTCTTGGACGTAACATCTATGATGTACAGCGATGTGGTGAGTCTTGGACGTAACATCTATGATGCACAGAGATGTGGTGAGTCTTGGACGTAACATCTATGATGTACAGCGATGTGGTGAGTCTTGGACGTAACATCTATGATGCACAGCGATGTGGTGAGTCTTGGACGTAACATCTATGATGTACAGCGATGTGGTGAGTCTTGGACGTAACATCTATGATCTACAGCGAAGTGGTGAGTCTTGGACGTAACATCTATGATGTACAGCGATGTGATGAGTCTTGGACATAACAGCTATGACGTACAGCGATGTGGGGAGTCTTGGACATAACATCTCTGGCGTACAGCGATGTGGTGACTCTTGGACGTAACATCTATGATGCACAGCGATGTGGTGAGTCTTGGACGTAACATCTATGACGTACAGCGATGTGGTGAGTCTTGGACATAACATCTATGACGTGCAGCAATTTGGTGAGTCTTGGATGTAACATCTATGACGTACAAAGATGTGGTGAGTTTTGGACGTAACATCTATGACGTACAGTCATGGCCAAAAGTTTTGAGAATGACACAAATATTATATTTTCACATGATCTGCTGCCCTCTGGTTTTTATGTGTGTTTGACAGATGTTTTTATCACAGACAGAAATATAATAATTGCAAACATGTGAGTAACAAAAGCTTATATTGACAGTTAGAATGAGTTAATGCAGCAAGTCAATATTTACAGTGTTGACCCTTCTTCTTCAGGACCTCTGCAATTCTCCCTGGCATGCTCTCAATCATCTTCTGGACCAAATCCTGACTGATAGCAGTCCATTCTTGCACAATCAATGCTTTCATTTTGTCAGAATTTTTAGGTTTTTGTTTGTCCACCCGTCTCTTGATGATTGACCACAAGTTCTCAATGGGATTAAGATCTGGGGAGTTTCCAGGCCATGGACCCAAAATCTCTATGTTTTGTTCCCTGAGCCATTTAGTTATCACCTTTGCTTTATGGCAAGGTGCTCCATCATGCTGGAAAAGGCATTGTTGATCGCCAAACTGCTCTTGGAGGGTTGGGAGAAGTTGCTCTTGGAGGACATTCTGGTACCATTCTTTATTCATGGCTGTGTTTTTAGGCAAGACTGTAAGAGAGCCGATTCCCTTGGCTGAGAAGCAACCCCACACATGAATGGTTTCAGGATGCTTAACAGTTGGCATGAGACAAGACTGGTGGTAGCGCTCACCTTGTCTTCTCCGAATGAGGCGTTTTCCTGATGTCCCAAACAATCGAAAAGGGGATTCATCAGAGAAAATAACTTTACCCCAGTCCTCAGCAGTCCACTGCCTGTACCTTTTTCAGAATATCAGTCTGTCCATGATGTTTTTTCTGGAGAGAAGTGGCTTCTTTGCTGCCCTCCTTGAGACCAGGCCTTGCTCCAAGAGTCTCCGCCTCACAGTGCGTGCAGATGCACTCACACCTGCCTGCTGCCATTCCTGAGCAAGCTCTGCACTGCTGGTTGCCCGATCCCGCAGCTGAAACACTTTTAAGAGACGGTCCTGGCGCTTGCTGGTCTTTCTTGGGTGCCCTGAAGCCTTTTTGGCAACAATGGAACCTCTCTCCTTGAAGTTCTTGATGATGCGATAGATTGTTGACTGAGGTGCAATCTTTCTAGCTGCGATACTCTTCCCTGTTAGGACATTTTTGTGCATTGCAATGATGACTGCACGTGTTTCTTTAGAGATAACCATGGTTAACAGAAGAGAAACAATGATGCCAAGCACCAGCCTCCTTTTAAAGTGTCCAGTGGTGTCATTCTTACTTAATCATGACAGATTGATCTCCAGCCATGTCCTCATCAACACCCACACCTGTGTTAATGGAGCAATCACTGAAAAGAGGTTAGCTGGTCCTTTTAAGGCAGGCTGCAATGATGTTGAAATGTGTTTTGGGGGATAAAGTTCATTTTCTAGCCAAATATTGACTTTGCAAGTAATTGCTGTTAAGCTGATCACTCTTTATAACATTCTGGAGTATATGCAAATTGCCATTAGAAAAAGTGAAGCAGTAGACTTTGTAAAAATTAATATTTGTGTCATTCTCAAAACTTTTGGCCATGACTGTACAGAGATGTGGTGAGTCTTGGACGTAACATCTATGACAAACAGCGATGTGGTGAGTCTTGGACGTAACCTCTATGACGTACAGAGATGTGGTGAGTCTTGGACGTAACATCTATGATGTACAGCGATGTGGTGAGTCTTGGACATAACATCTATGATGTGCAGCGATGTGGTGAGTCTTGGATGTAACATCTATGACGTACAAAGATGTGGTGAGTTTTGGACGTAACATCTATGACGTACAGAGATGTGGTGAGTCTTGGACGTAACATCTATGACAAACAGCGATGTGATGAGTCTTGAACATGACATCTATGATATACAGTGATGTGGTGAGTCTTGGACGTAACATCTATGACGTACAGCAATGTGGTGAGTCTTGGACGTAACATCTATGATGTACAGCGATGTGGTGAGTCTTGGACGTTACATCTATGACGTACAGAGATGTGGTGAGTCTTGGACGTAACATCTATGATGCACAGCGATATGGTGTGTCTTGGATGTGACATCTATGATGTACAGCGATGTGGTGAGTCTTGGACGTAACACCTATGATGTACAGCGATGTGGTGAGTCTTAGACATAACATCTATGACGTACAGCGATGTGGTGAGTCTTGGACGTAACATCTATGACGTACAGCGATGTGGTGAGTCTTGGACGTAACATCTATGTGTTAGAACCCTCTTGTTAGGTTTTGTTTCAGTTTGCTGGTCACATGACCTTTTTTCCCTATTTAGTCTGGCTCCGCCCTTCTGGCTTTGCTGGACTTCATTGTATTGTCTACTTTTAAGCTAGCCGGGTGCTTAGGTGCCTCACTCAGTCAGTTTTGCTTGATCTTAGGATCTCTAAGTAATTTGTTTTCTGTTTAATTTTCCCTGCTACAATTTCTGTTAGGAGGTGTCCACCTTTTCTCCCAGTCCCTAGATCTTGTAGGGATTCCTCCCTCGCAACTATAGGTCTTCGTTCAGACTAGATGAGGACTTTAGCGGGTCTGGTCGCAGGATCAGGTTCCCCGTTACATCGTAGGGATCCAGCTTAGTTCTATTGTAGGGACAGAATTCCCATCTTTCCTTAGTGCTTGTAGCAGATCATAACAGTAAGTCCAGCCAAGAAAAAAAAAAAAAAAAAATCTCTAAGGAAAGATTTTCTGTTTCCATCATGGTGTCGGTTCAGGATTTGGCTCAACGCCTGCAGGGACTTTCTCTGGAGGTGGCTGAGATCCAGCAACACGTGAGTAGTTGTTCTGGAGCACATTTCGTGGAGCCAAAGGTACGTTTGCCTGATTTATTTTTTGGTGAACAACAAGATTTTTTTTCTTTTAAAAATGCTTGCTTGTTGTATTTCCGTTTGAGACCCAGATCCTCTGGTGATGAATCACAGCGTATAGGGTTCATAATGTCACTTTTGCGCAAAGAACCTCAGGACTTGGCCTTTTCTCTGCAGCCTAGTGATCCATGCTTTAGATCAGTGGATAGTTTTTTTTCTGCTTTGGGGTTATTGTATGACGATCCTGATCGTGTTTCATCAGCTGAGACAGAATTGAGACGTTTGAGACAGGGATCAGGTAATGTGGAAAAATATTGTACTCACTTCCGAAGGTGGTCCACTCAGGTGGGGTGGACCGATTCAGCTTTGAAAAGTTTATTTCTTGCAGGGTTAAGTGAAAGGGTTAAAGATTTGCTGATTGCTTATCCTATACCTGGTAACTTGCAAGAGGCTATGCAATTAGCCGTACGGGTGGATAGGAGACTGCGTGCAAGGGTTAATGAGAGTAAATCTGCCTTGTCAGCTCCAAGTCTGGAGAGGGACTGTACTGACATTGGAGAGCCGATGGAAATTGGAGCAATGGCACCTCACTCTCGGGAAAAAGACCGTAGATTTGCTGAAGGTTTGTGTTTCTATTGTGGCAAGTCTGAGCATTTTATTAAGAACTGTGTGCTTCGTATGAACAAAGAGAAAAAAAAAATGAGGTCAGTTTCGCCCGTATAGCTTGTTTAAACAATAAAGGTGTCTTTCTTTCTGCTACCACTGCTGTTGAGGAGGAATTAATGGAGTTTCGGGTATTTGTGGATTGTGGTTCAACTCTCAATGTGATTGATGGGAAATTTTTGGAAAAACTAAAATTAAAACCCAAACTTCTATCTTCTCCTATTAATGTCGTTTCTGTGGATGGCTCTCCCTTGAAAAATGTTACTCACCATATCTGTGAATTTCCTCTTACTATTAATGGTGTTCATCAAGAGAATTTGGATTTGGTAGTTTTGAATAATTTGCCCTCACCGGTGATTTTGGGGTTACCTTGGTTAAAATTGCACAATCCGGTACTGGATTGGTCTACCAATGAAATTAAGTCCTGGAGTCCTAATTGTTATGACAAGTGTTGTAACGGGCGTATTGCTGCTGTAGTTAAGGGGGAGTTACCTGTACCTATTCAGGATTTTTGGAAAGTTTTTTCTGATAAGGAATCGCAGGTATTGCCTCCTCATAGAGAATATGATTGTGCAATTGAATTTGTCCCTGGAGCAACTCTTCCTAAGAGTCGTTTATTTAATTTGACTATTCCTGAGAGAAAGGCTTTGGAGGAATACATACAGACAAGCTTGGCCGCCGGTCACATTAGGCCTTCCAAGTCTCCTGTGGCGGTTGGATTTTTTTTTGTTAAAAAAAAGGACGGCGGTTTACGGCCTTGTCTAGATTTTCGTGAGATTAATAAGATTACTATACGCAATCCTTACCCACTGCCATTGATTCCTGATTTGTTTAACCAGTTAGTGGGGGCCAAGTGGGTCTCGAAAATTGATCTTCGAGGGGCATACAATTTGTTGCGCATGAAGGAGGGGGATGAATGGAAGACTGCGTTTAACACTCCACTGGGTCATTTTGAGAATCTGGTCATGCCCTTTGGACTTTCCAGTGCTCCGGCATTTTTTCAGAATCTTATTAATGACATCCTTAGACCTTTGATCGGCAGAAGTGTGGTTGTGTATTTGGATGACATTTTGATTTATTCACCGGAATTGGAGCCTCATTGGAGGAGTGTGCGTGAAGTATTACAGTTACTGAGTGATAATTCACTTGTTGCCAAGCTAGAAAAATGTGAGTTCGCTGTACAGAGACTTACTTTTTTGGGCTATGACCGTTAGTGCAGTGCAGAGTAGATATGGTGTGATAATCAGAGTTGGTACGCCATGATTTGAAAATTCAAGCTGTGATGCAAAGACGATTCCAGGACCTAATTGGTGTGAAATCAATACGAGGTTTGGGTTCGCATTTTAAGAAAATTCATTAAAAAATTTTGTGATTGAAACCACTGACGATCTCACCAGGAAAGGTGCTGATCGGTTCAGTGATATCGTGGAGGACATTGTGCTTTTGTGTTGCTAAAGGAATTAGCTCTGTCTCCTACGCACGATGTGAAAATTGGTTGAGTGATGCTTCTGGGTCGGGCGGTGTTCTCAGAAACGTAGTACATCCGTCTAAAGAATTTTGACTGCAAATATGTATCGGTAATCGGGAATTGTTGGCAATTAAACTTGCATTTGAACACTGGCGTCATTTTTTGGAGGGAGCGGAATTTCCCGTTCAAGTCTTCACGATCATAAAAATCTGGTCTACCTTGATGCTGCCAAACGCTTGAATGCCCGTCAGGCTAGGTGGGCACTGTTTTTCTCACGGTTTAATTTTACCGTTACTTACATCCCAGGTACTAAAAATGTTAAAGCTGATGCTTTGTCTCGCAGCTTTTCTCCTATGGTGGGTACTGAGGAGGAGGAAAACATTTTGCAAGAGGGGGTTGTTATTGCTGTTTTGGACTCTGTGTTGGAAGATGAGATTCTTAAAGCACAGGAGAATGCCCCATCTAACACTCCCCATGGGAGGTTGTTTGTGCCTGGTACCCTGAGGAGAGATTTGTTTGTTGAATGTCATGACTCTCGGTTGGCAGGTCATCCTGGAATCTCTGAGACCAAGAGACTTGTGGGTCGCAGCTTTTGGTGGCCTGGATGGCAGAAGGAAGTCATTAAGTGGGTGCGTCAATGCACGGTGTGTGCTAGATCTAAGTCTTCTCATACTCCTGCTGCGGGGTTGCTTTGCCCTCTGGAGGTCCCTAGTGCACCTTGGACACATTTGGCTATGGACTTTATTACTGACCTTCCCCCTCTGAGGGTTTCACTGTCATCTGGGTGGTCGTGGACCGTTTTAGCAAGATGTGTCACTTGGTTCCTTTCATCAAACTGCCCTGCGCTAAGACTCTCGCTAAGGCCTTTGTCAAGGAAATTGTCAGACTACATGGCGTTCCTACTGACATTGTTTCTGAAAGGGGTCCTCAGTTTGTGGCTCGTTTTTGGCGCGCTGTTGTGAATGGACTTGAAATGAGTACTGAGCAGAGGCTGCCTCTGGTGGTTACAAGCGGTACTGGACTGTCCAGTGAAGATTGTGAGGATTGGGAATCAGGTGTTACTGACTGGTCTTATATAAGGGAGTCGCCTTCCCATCAGGGTTGCCGGTGATCAATTGTTCTGGTCTCAATCCTTGATTCCTGTTTCCTTTGTAGCCTGCTGTGTCGTGTCTGCATCTCCTGCTAACAGATAAGACATTTTCTTCTTTTTGTTTTTGTGCTTGATTTTTGCATTTTGTCCTGCACTTCTGTGGGGGCCTTCAGGGTCCCCTCCGGGGGCTTTTGCCCTCTCAGTTTAGTTCAGCCACTGATGTTTGTACATTTGCTTTTTCCAGTTTTTTCAGTGGCTGCTGTTTTGATTTTGTTACACCAGAGAACTAATTTAGGTGGTAGAGGTTGTGTGATCTCAGGTGTTTTTGAAATTAGTAGAGTTGGTGCTTTTCAGGGTTTTTTGAGATTGCAGTAAGTGCCCTTCCTATCCTTTTCTATTTAGGTAGTTTGGGCCCCAACGTTTGCTCATACTATTTTCTGTCTGTGTCAGTATTTCTTCTTGTCTAACCGCCATTACATGTTTGGGGGCTTTCTATGTTCTTTGGGGATCTGCTCCAAGGCAGATAGCTTTCCTCTTTCTATCTTTAGGTGTAGTTAGTTTCTCAGGCTGTGACGAGGCGTCTAGGACCAACATAGGAACGCTCCACGGCTGCCTCTAGTAGTGGTGGTTAGTCAGGGTACTGCAATCTCATAGATTCCAACTGCTCTGGTGTATTTCCTTTTTACCTGCACTCCTCAGCTACCGAAACATAACAGTATCACCGGCCTAAAAATTGAAAATTGTATGGTACTCACAGAAGGAAAAAATATTGTGAAAGAAAAAAAAAAAGGTTGTCAGAGTTGTCAGAGATATTTTTCTGTTTGTTGCATTTTTTTTTTTTTTCCCTCTGTATCTCTGGGTGCTGGGGAGGATTTTTTCTCTCAATGGAGTTTGCACAGCTGTCTGGCCGTGTGGATCAGCTTGCCACTGAGGTTCGGAGTATTGCTACCTATCTTGCTAGGTTGCCTGTTGTGGAACCTAGGATTCCCATGCCAGATTTGTTTTTGGGGGATCGAGCCAAGTTTCTGAATTTCAAAAATAATTGTAAATTGTTTTTTGCCTTAAAATCTAAGTCCTCAGGGAACGCAGCGCAGCAGGTTCAAATTGTCATCTCTCTCCTGCGCGGTGATCCTCAGGATTGGGTTTTTTCCCTGACACCTGGGGATCCTGTTTTGAGTGATGTTGATGCATTTTTTCAGGCCTTGGGGTTATTGTACGATGAGCCTAATGTCTCTGATCAAGCTGAAAAAGCCTTGTTGGCATTAAATCAGGGGGTGCCGGCATTTAATACCCTGAGGGGCATTTTGAGTACCTTGTGATGCCCTTTGGGCTCACTAATGCTCCTTCTGTCTTCCAGTCCTTCATGAATGACATTTTCAGGGATTTTGTGGATAAATTTCTGATTGTTTATTTGGATGATATCTTGATTTTTTCTAATGACTGGGACTCTCATGTGAAACATGTTCGAACTGTATTCCAGATTTTGAGAGAGAATGCTCTGTATGTGAAGGGATCAAAGTGTCTTTTTGGCGTACAGAGGATCTCATTTTTGGGATTCATTTTGTCCCCATCTGTTATTGAAATGGACCCGGTCAAGGTTCAGGCCATCTGTGATTGGGTCCAACCTACTTCATTAAAGGCTCTTCAAAGATTTTTGGGTTTTGCCAATTTTTATCGTAAATTTATTGGTAATTTCTCGGTTATTGTGAAACCATTAACTGATTTGACCAAAAAGGGTTCTGATGTGGTGAATTGGCCTCCTGAGGCAGTCTCTGCATTTCAGGAACTTAAGCAGAGATTCACTTCTGCTCCTGTTCTACGGCAGCCTGATGTTTCTCTGCCATTTCAGGTGGAGGTTGATGCCTCTGAAATTGGGGCAGGTGCCGTTTTGTCCCAAAGAGATCCAGAGACCTCTAAAAGTAACCCTTGTACCTTTTTCTCTCGAAAATTTTCTCCTACTGAACGTAATTATGACGTGGGTAATCGGGAGTTATTGGCCATGAAGTGGGCTTTTGAAGAGTGGAGACATTGGCTGGAGGGAGCCAAACATCAGGTGGTGGTCCTTACGGACCATAAGAATCTGGTTTATCTGGAATCTGCCAAGCGACTTAATCCTAGACAGGCCAGGTGGGCCTTGTTTTTCACACGTTTTAATTTTGTGGTTTCCTTTCTTCCTGGCACTAAGAATGTTAAGGCGGATGCCCTCTCGAGGAGTTTCCTTGCGGACTCTCCTGAGGTATCTGATCCTTCTGTTATTTTGAAAGAAGGTGTAGTTCTTTCCGCCATCTCGCCCAATTTGAGACTGGCTCTGGAGGGGTGTCAGGAGGATAGGCCCGAGCGCTGCCCTGTTGTGAAATTGTTTGTCCCGGACCAGTGGAAAAAGAGTGTGATGTCTGAGATTCATTGTTCCGCGTTGGCCGGTCATCCCGGAATTTTTGGTACCAGACCAGAGACTTGGTTAGTCGGTCCTTTTGGTGGCCTACCTTGTCTCGTGATGTCAGGGAATTTGTGCAGTCCTGCGGGCTTGCTCTCGCTCCAAGCCTTGCTCTCGCTCTAGTGGTTTGTTGATGCCATTGCCTGTGCCCAAGAGACCATGGACCCATATCTCTATGGATTTCATTTCCGACCTCCCTGTTTCTCAGAGAATGACCGTCATCTGGGTGATTTGTGATAGGTTTTCCAAGATGATACATCTTGTGCCATTACCTAAGTTGCCTTCCTCCTCTGAATTGGTGCCTTTGTTCCTTCAGCACGTGGTTCGTTTACACGGCATTCCTGAGAACATTGTGTCTGACAGAGGAGTCCAGTTTGTTTCCAGATTTTGGAGGACCTTTTGTTCTAAACTTGGTGTTCAATTGTCTTTCTCCTCGGCGTTTCATCCTCAGACCAATGGTCAAACTGAGAGAACAAACCAGACATTGGAGACTTATCTAAGATGCTTTGTGTCTGCTGATCAGGATGACTGGGTCTCTTTTTTGCCTTTGGCTGAGTTTGCTCTTAATAATAGGGCTAGCTCTGCCACTTTGATGTCTCCATTTTTCTGTAATTCTGGGTTTCACCCTCGATTTTCTTCAGGACAGACGGAGGCTTCTGTCTGTCCAGGTGTTGACTCTGTTGTGGAGAGTATGCAACAGATTTGGGACCAGGTAGTGGAGAGGTTGTCCCTCTCTCAGGAGAGGGCCCAACGGTTTGCTAACCGGCATAGGACTGATGGTCCTCGGTTTAAAGTGGGGGACTTGGTCTGGTTGTCCTCAAAAAATATTCCTATGAGAGTGGCATCTCCTAAATTTAAGCCTAGGTTCATTGGACCTTATAAGATCATGGAGATTCTTAATCCTGTTTCTTTTCGTTTGCTTCTCCTAGGGACATTTAAGATCCATAACGTGTTCCACAAGTCCTTGTTGAAGAGGTTTGTTGAGCCAGTGGTTCCTACTGCTTTGCCTCCTGACCCTGTTCTGGTTGAGGGCAATATGGAGTTTGTGGTTGAGAAAATATTGAATTCTCGTTTTTCTAGACGGAAACTCCAGTATTTGGTTAAGTGGAGAGGTTATGGTCAGGAAGACAATTCTTGGGTGTTTGCTTCGGACATCCATGTAGGAGACTCATCCGTGCATATCATAGAACTCATCCTGACCGACCTGGTTGCTCAAGTGAGGGTTCGGTGACCCCTCCTCAAGGGGGGGTACTGTTGTGAATGGACTTGAAATGAGTTCTGAGCAGAGGCTCCCTCTGGTGGTTACAAGCGGTACTGGACTGTCCAGTGAAGATTGTGAGGATTGGTAATCAGGTGTTACTGTCACGGGTGTGTCGCGGCGGAGATCGTCGCAATTGCACACCCTGACTTCGCACAGCTGAGTTTCTGGTGCTGGGTGTTTTTCGGCACTGAGGGAGTTAATTCTTTCTCTCTCGGTGCTGGGCTGACCAGCCTCGCCCAGCTGCGATTGATGTTTTGTTAATTAGCTTCCTTCATATACCTGCTGGTCTGCTGGGGAAGTTGCCGGTGAAAGCATTCATTCAGACCAGCAGAGCGGATCGTTTCTGAGAAGACTTAAGCTAAGAGTGCCTGTTGTGGTTTTTCCTCTCCTCGCTTATTGTTTATCTCCTTAATCTTTTGTGTTCCTCTGTAGTGGAAGTGTTGTATGCAAGGCTGTGTTTTCTTTACCCCTTGTCTGTCTCGTTTGTCTTAGACTGTGTGTAAGCTGTGACCTGCCCATTCCCTGTGGTGGTAATCAGGGTCCTTCTCAGGACTAGATTACAGTGGTCAGGGATCTACAGGAGACAGGGTTACGCTGGCGGCCTGGACCTCTGTACTATTAACAGTACCTCCAGGTAGAGGGACTAGTCAGGACCCCAGTTCAGGGTCAGCATAGACCCCGCTCCACCTCTATCCAGAGACAGCGTGACACGTACACAGTATTGACCCACAATACATAGGATATTATGTCAGGTAAGACATTGCTGGCAGATACTATGTATACATGTTGATTTTCTCTATTATATGAAATTTAGAATGATGTCACATTAGATATAGGTTGCTATCTTTGAATATATCTGTTATACGTCGTGACATTTACTGACTGGTCTTATATAAAGGAGTCGCCTTCCCATCAGGGATGCCGGTGATCAATTGTTCTGGTCTCAATCCTTGATTCCTGTTTCCTTTGTAGCCTGCTGTGTCGTGTCTGCATCTCCTGCTAACAGATAAGACATTTTCTTCTTTTTGTTTTTGTGCTTGATTTTTGCATTTTGTCCTGCACTTCTGTGGGGGCCTCCAGGGTCCCCTCCGGGGGCTTTTGCCCTCTCAGTTTAGTTCAGCCACTGATGTTTGTACATTTGCTTTTTCCAGTTTTTTCAGTGGCTGCTGTTTTGATTTTGTTACACCAGAGAACTAATTTAGGTGGTAGAGGTCGTGTGATCTCAGGTGTTTTTGAAATTAGTAGAGTTGGTGCTTTTCAGGGTTTTTTGAGATTGCAGTAAGTGCCCTTCCTATCCTTTTCTATTTAGGTAGTTTGGGCCCCAACATTTGCTCATACTATTTTCTGTCTGTGTCAGTATTTCTTCTTGTCTAACCGCCATTACATGTTTGGGGGCTTTCTATGTTCTTTGGGGATCTGCTCCGGGGCAGATAGCTTTCCTCTTTCTATCTTTAGGTGTAGTTAGTTTCTCAGGCTGTGACGAGGCGTCTAGGACCAACGTAGTAACGCTCCACGGCTGCCTCTAGTTGTGGTGGTTAGTCAGGGTACTGCAATCTCATAGATTCCAACTGCTCTGGTGTATTTCCTTTTTACCTGCACTCCTCAGCTACCGAAACATAACAGCGCGCCTTTTGTGACAGGTTGGGAGTTCATTTGTCGTTTTCATCCGGATATCATCCTGAGTCTAATGGCCAGACAGAAAGGAAAAACCAGGATGTTGAGCAGTTCTTGCGTTGTTTTGTGACTGATAATCAAGAGGGGTGGTCTGAGTTTCTGCCACTTGCTGAGTTTGCTCTTAACAATCATACATCCGCTTCTGCTGGTTGTTCGCCTTTTTTTGTTGTACTGGGAGACATCCGTTGTTTGGGTCATTTTCCAAGTTGGGATCGGCTGTACCTGAAGAGGAGAATTTTTCTGGTGTTTTGGAGAGAGTTTGGACTGATGTGCGTGGTAATCTTCAGGAGGCTAACAAAAGATCCAAAGTGTATTTTGATAGAAAACGACAAGAGGTTTTGTTTGCTATTGGTGACATGGTTTGGTTGTCCTCTAAGAATCTGCGCTTGAGGATTCCGTCTAAGAAATTGGGTCCCAAGTTTGTAGGACCCTTTAAGGTGCTTCAGGTTATTAACCAATCTGCTGTTAAGTTGGAGCTTCCCACCTCCTGGAAGATTAATCCTGTGTTTCATGTTTCTCTCTTGAAAAAAGCTGAGGTCTCAGATGGAGACGTCTCGGCCACTGTTCCCCTGGTGGTGGAGGACGGGCAATATGAGATTTCTCGCATCCTAAATTCTAGACGGTATAGAGGGAGTTTGCAGTACCTCGTCGCTTGGAAGGGTTATGGACCCGAGGATAACTCATGGGTGAGGGCGGATGATGTTTCTGCGTCTAGACTTGTCAGAGCGTTTCACAAGAGGTTTCCGGATAAGCCTGGGCCTAGGGGATCCGGAGGATCCTCTTAGAAGGGAGGGTACTGTTAGAACCCTCTTGTTAGGTTTTGTTTCAGTTTGCTGGTCACATGACCTTTTTTCCCTATTTAGTCTGGCTCCGCCCTTCTGGCTTTGCTGGACTTCATTGTATTGTCTACTTTTAAGCTAGCCGGGTGCTTAGGTGCCTCACTCAGTCAGTTTTGCTTGATCTTAGGATCTCTAAGTAATTTGTTTTCTGTTTAATTTTCCCTGCTACAATTTCTGTTAGGAGGTGTCCACCTTTTCTCCCAGTCCCTAGATCTTGTAGGGATTCCTCCCTCGCAACTATAGGTCTTCGTTCAGACTAGATGAGGACTGTAGCGGGTCTGGTCGCAGGATCAGGTTCCCCGTTACATCGTAGGGATCCAGCTTAGTTCTATTGTAGGGACAGAATTCCCATCTTTCCTTAGTGCTTGTAGCAGATCATAACACTATGATGCACAGCGATGTGGTGAGTCTTGGACGTTACATCTATGACGTACAGCGATGTGGTGAGTCTTGGACGTAACCTCTTTTCCTAACCTCTGTTTGGCTGTGGTGACTTCTAAGACCGACTTAATCAAAGGAAGACCAGAAAAAATTTAAAGAACGACTACAACAACAGCCCAGTACAGTGGAGATGGAGCAAATAGCAGTATAGCCGTGACTGTGTAGGAGGCATCACAAGATTATCTGCAGAGACGGGCTTCCCTTCCGTATCAATAGTGTGATTAACTCTTCGATGGTGTCGATGTCTCAGGGAAAAGAGAAGAAATTGCTAAGACATTTTATTTTTACATAGATATTTTCACAAGATATTATTATTAGTAATCATTAAGAGAAGAGTCAAGCGGTCATATAACTCGGATGAGGATCGCAACGCAATGCTCGGACTGGCCGTCGGCTCTCCGGACCCGAGTGTGATAGTATGTATTTCTATGCAGCTGACATGTTTGGGCCTGGGAGAGCCGATGGCCAGTCCGAGCACTCTGTTACGATCCTCATCCGATTTATACATCATCTGACTCCTCCCTAAAAGAGCGCAAATCAGAACTTTCGGATCCCCTTGGCGTTGAAAGACCTGTAGACACTTGGGGAACCATGAGGAACTGGTGAAGGGGATCCGGCACGAGTAGGCTTTACTTTACATAGGGCAAGGATTCAGTTTGGTGTCCCAATCTCCTATATAAATATCCTGGCCAATGTCGAACTGGGAAATATTGGACCCATCAGTGGAATCGAATTTTTCTAAATCACTTTCATAGCAGATTAATCTTCTTAAAAACAGTATGGTCAGGCCACAGGCAGTGTTACTGGATGCTTGTACACCAGGACATGAAGCATCCGGCTCTGCCGCCCACGCTCCAGTACTGTAGCCGGCACTATAGGATGTAAAGTGCGGTGCTGGATGTATGAACCTACAAGAAAAACAAGACCCTCTGTACCCAAATGGCCAAGGTTCTAAGCTGAAACAAATATGAGACCCCTTCAATAAATACACCTTGGAGACCCCAGACCAGACTCCCCCAAGACTATCCCTTCATACATTCCTCAATCTAGACTATCCCCAAAATACAGACTCATGACCGCATGTGCATGTACTTATCATTCCCTGCACTCTCCCAGCGCCATCACATAGGCATTGTAGTGTCTGGACGCTGGTACATGAGAAGAAAGAGGAGTGTAAGACTGGGGATGTCGCTCCTTTCTCCCACACATTTTGGCAGACCTGGAAAGTGTTAAAAAGATAATTTTGTGGGGTGTTATTAGCATGTCTCCAAAATGTATTGAAACTGTATGTGGAGAACCTGAAGTCTTGAAGTTTTTGTCCAAAAGATAAGAGGAAGCCAAAATGTAAAAATGTTTTTTTTTGGCCTGGTTTTTTCCACATTTGTGATGCATTTTTTTTCCATACGCTTTTGTTGCAGATTTTTCCCCACTCATTAATATGGGTGAAATCTGCAGCAAAAATGCTGAAAGAATAGACATGCTGCATCAAATCTGCAAGTAAAAAATAAGCAACGTGTGCATGAGAGTTCAGGAATCTCATTCATTTTTCTGGCATCGGGAAACCTTCAGGTTTTGTGAGAAATCTGCACAGAAATAAATGTGACAAATCTGCAACGTGTGAACAGGCCCATAGAGATCCATATGAGTTTCATTGGCTCTGATGAAAGGCTGCAGGCTACGACAATGGGCCATACTCTATACAGCATGGCTCTGACATCTGCCTCTTTTAGGGCTTGTGCACACGTTGCAAATTTGTTGTGGTTTTTTTTTGTGCGCAAATTTGTCATCAAAACCTGAAAGCAAATCATACACACGTTGCTTGTTTTTAGCTTGCAGATTTGGTGCAGATTGAAATCTACAGCATATAAATTCTTTCAGTGCTTTTGTTGCAGATTTCACTCCTACCAATGATGGGGGAAAAATCTGCGTCAAAAAAACGAATGTAGAAAAGGCATCAAAAAGGCGTTTTTCCTGCCAAGAGAAGCAGAAATGGTGCAGAAATGGCGCAGAAATTTCTGCACCAAATACTTAACGTGTGTACGTACCCAAACTCTTTCTCGTGCCATTAAGAGGGCATTCTACAGATGAACTAAGGGTGCATGCTTGGAAAAATATTGATTTTTTTCATTTCCATTTTTCGATCTCACAAGATTTTCCATTATTTATAACCTGTGATGAGGCTTAAAAACCGCAGTTAGATAAGTGCCAGGATTGGGTGACACCCGAAGGAGCTATTAGATGCTGCTATTAGGAAACTGTGTGATAATGATTACTTATTTCAGCTCCCTTTTCTACTTTCTCTCTAAATTTTGACACAGGAGACAGTTACTAAGAAACAGAAACTTTCTGGAATACAGATGTCAGTTTTAAGGTTTCTTCCAAGATACAAAATTACAAAATGTTCTTATTTAAGAAGAGAAGATGTTTCTGTAAAGAGACACATTATGCGCAATTGTTGCAAGTAGCTGAACTTTGGCTTTCCTATTCTTTGACACAAGTTTCTAAAGTCCTGCGCTCTGTAAGTAGGTGTCATAAGTAGCCACTTATGGTGGCACTAGAGATGTTCTTTCTTCTGGATGACGCTTTTTGCTGACGACCATTGCCCTACAGACGAGAGCAAGAATCTCTTTGATACTGTACGCCTTTGACTCACCAAGCTTGCCATCTGGAAGAGCTTTCCTTCATTTTTCCACCTTGACTTTAGAGGAGAACCAAGTCGGACATCTGCGCCCTTACCTTTTGCTCGAATTTGGCCACATAAGGACACATATAATATAGACATCTCCCATCATGGTTTTTTGTTGTTGTTGCAGCTGGTCATCTCACATCAGTCAGCTCGGGATTAGGGCTGGGCGGACACATGGAAGTTCCGGGTTCTGGTACCCGACCGAACTTTAGTCCAGAGTTTGGTTCGGGTAACAGAACTCTACCTGAACTTGAACCTGAACCCGAACCTCTTCGAAATTAATGGAGACCCATAGATTGCAGCTGGAAAATCTCTCGATCTCTCAATCTCTTGACATTCGAATTGTGAAATGGACTTACAGGACAAGTCCTTGTTCGGAGATAAGCAACAGGGCGAACCCCGGTCTTTACATTTTGGGTTCACTTATCTCTACTTGGGATATATTGAGTGAAGATGAAAATTAAGGAAAGAAACAAATGTTCCTCCGATGATTCTCCGGCCATCTTATCATTTCTCGAGTGACTAGTCTACAATTCATGATGGCCATAAGTCTCTTCATGTCCAATGTATTTTCAGTTTATCGAATTGATTCATGGAGAATATTATTTAAAAGGGTTGTCCACTACTAGGATGACCCCTTATGAAACTAAATGTTCGGCCCCTATAAAACAATATAGCCTTTTGTGGTCTACAAACACTATTAACCTGTGATCTGTCATTTCTAATTGCTTGACATCTTGCCCCCTATTTACTTAATCTTTGTGCCCTTAAGAAAGCAATCAGTTAAGAGAGTACAACCCTGATCCATCTGTTTCTAGCCTTTATCAGAAATATTCAAAAATGGCTCAAGGTTTCCTGCAGTCAATTTGCTAATTTCTGAGAATTATGTTTATGACGGGTCACGTCATTGGCACATCATTGAGAGCAATTCTGCACTTCCTAGAAAAGTCATTTGCTTAAAGAATAAGAGTTGTTTTCAATTTTATTTGATTATTCATTAGTACAGATGAAAATAAGCAACTTTGTAATATATTTTAACAGCAAAAAGCAGATTCTTTCTCCCCCTGGACTGATCTTTTACTTTCAATACATCGGTAAAATCTGTAAAATCATTATTCAGATAGATAGTCCCATTATTGAGATAGGAGTGGACAGTTGGTGCTTTCAAAATTCTATGGAGAGGGGAGAAGTTAGGGACAGATACAGAAATTCTGCTGTGCACGTCGTTTATGGTTCTCCATAGAACCGTATGAGCACTAACCGCCATCCCCTATCTCATTAAAGGGAATATCTGTATTCACTGGAGTTTTACTCAAGAATTAGCAAATTGTCTCCCCTAGTCCTCTTCCTTGGTGAAGAGACAATTTGCATATTTAATTTCCCAGAGGCGCATGCATGGCTTATAAGTCTCCTTACTCTGACATGCCAGGCCTTACTTGTCACTTTCCACAAGGAGAAACATTACCTCTTAGACCATAAAGTAGGAATTTTGAGAATGAAAAGTTCAGTCCAGGAGGAGAAAGGAGTGGATTTCCCTTATAAGAATTTTTACAAAGTTTCTTATTTTCACACGAACTACTGAAAAAATAAGATGAAAATGATGGTTACTCTTTAAGGTTTAAGACTGACGTTAATTTGCCTGTTTGACGACAAAAGTTTTGAGTTTTGATATTTCATGTTCCTTCATGTCTTCAGCTGAAGGATGGAAAATATGACAACACTGATTTCCCGGCAGAACTCTTCCATTTAAGATCAATCTCTCCACCGAGCGTCAAGAAGTTAAGAATGAATTAAAATATTAACAATTTTTTACAGCCACAATCTTCGTGTCATGAGAAGAGAAATTCAGTTGCAGGTGCACAATCAGAAACCGGGAACGTAATTACACAAACTGAGCGGATGAATTAGTAAATTAGATCATGTTCTCGAAATAGTTCAAGTGCCATCTGATTTGTTCAGCTCTTTAACTTCATTTCGCACAAAGGGCTAAGGTTTACGTCCCAGGTTTTCTTCAAACACGTGGAGCCACAATGCAAAAACATCAATCTATTATTGTTATGATCAATTATTATTTACGATCATTATTAAATAAGGACAAGATCTTATATTTTAAAGGGAACTTGTCATCAGATTCATCCTGCCTGAACTACATGCCCCGTGAATCAGAGCCTGAGATTGTAACCCGGTATGTTATACTCAGAAATGCTGCCGTGTAAACATATATAGAAATGCCGGACGGTGACCAAGCGCCTTGGATAATTAGTCTAAGAGGTGGTTCTCCCAGCCACGCACCAGTTGACTGGTTGATTCTCTCCATATTTGTGTACTGTGATACACATCATTTTAACTTAATTAACCAGACATCTATTTTCAGTAAGCCAGGAAGAATAGACTGTTATCTATATGTTGACTTTCGAATTTATGTATTACTTTCTGGTTGGTCAAGAAAACACAGACTTTTACTCATATAAACCTGTAATATTGACTTATAAATTGACGTTCATTGTAACATATTGTGCTTTTATCCTGTATGACAGAAACGCAGAGCAATTGAACAATGATGTTTGCTGATATGTTGATTACACATTGTCCAGGCCAGCTAGCTTGTTGACTTGCAAAACAAAAGAGTTAAAACTATGTCAATTGATTAAGAAGTCAAACAATGTACGTCAACCTCATCACATCTTTCTCTTGACTTCTGGATGTTGGCTTGAAGGACTGTTGTTAACTATGAAAAGAGGATATGTGCCTCTGTAACATAGATGCATCCATACATCCAAGACATCCAGAGATCCAAAGAACCAGAGACTATTTACAAGACAGTAGCTAAGACATCATGGCTTCATCACAGGGGACACTGTTATGATTTGGTAGCTGAGGAGAGCAGGCAAAAACGGCAATACACCAGAGAGGTTGGAATCTACTGGATTGCAGTACCCTGACTAACCACCACAACTAAAGGCAGCCGTGGAGCGTACCTACGTTGGTCCTAGACGCCTCGTCACAGCCTGAGAGGTTAACTGCACCTAAAGATAGAAAGAGGAAAGCTATCTGCCCCGGAGCAGATCCCAAAGAACATAGGAAGCCCCCAAACATGTAATGGCGGTTAGACAAGAGGAAATACAGACACAGACAGAAAATAGTATGAGCAAACTTTGGGGCCCAATCTTCCTAGAAAGAAAAGGATAGGAAGGACACTTACTGCAATCCAAAAAACCCTAAAAAAATACCAACACACTAATTGCAAAAACACCTGAGAGCACACGACCTCTACCACCTAAATTAGTTCTCTGGTGTAACCAAACTAAGCCGCAGCCACTGAAAAAACTGGAAAAGGCAAATGAACAAATAACAGTGTCTCAGATAAACTGAGAGGAGCACAAGCCCCCGGAGGGAACCTGGCTGACCTCCACAGAAGTGCAGGAAAAAATGAAAAAAGCAAGCACAAAAATAAAAGCAGAAAATATCTTACCTGTTAGCAGAAGATGCAGGCAAGACTCAGCAAGCTTCCAAGTGAACCAGGAACCAAAGTTGAGACAAGAACAATTGATCACCGGCAACCCTGATGGGAGGGAACCTCCCTTATATAAGACCAGTCTGTAACTCCTGATTGCCAATCTTCACAATCTTCATTAAATGGTTCAGTACTGTTTGTAACCACCAGAGGGAGCTTCTGCTCAGAATTCATTTCTAACACATTCACAACATGACACAGATTTGACATTCTACAGGATGCCAGCTTAGGGGACCATGGCTCCAGCTAAAGAATACAGATCTGCTCCGTTGACCATCACTAAACTATGGATACATTTGGGGTAGTCAAGATTTGGACTTACCGGTCACCTGAGCCCCATGGATACATTTGGTAAAGCCAGGAATGGGACCCACTGGTCACCCGGCGTCATGGAGATGTTCGGAGAAGCCAGTATGTGACCCTGCAATCACCTGGCCTTGTACCTCAATGGACTGTCAGTTTCCTAAGTTTGTTGTCACCTCCTCTCCATGCATGCCACAAGTGGGATAGTCGGCACTGGAAGCTCTGAAGTCACAGCTGCTCTTATCCCAGCGAGTCAGCGGAAGAGTGAGACTCTGTAGTTTCGCACCATCTTGGGTATTGTGCTGGGTCTGTTCTATATGTTATTTGCCTGTTTTTTTGGTTCAATAATGTATTTCCACAGCTTTACCCTTACAGTTTGTTGTCTGAGTAGTATTATACCCACGGTAAAAGGAGAGCGGGTGTTCAGTGGGCTGATCCTTGGTCCATATGGTTTCACTGATCCACTGATGACCCACTGATCCCTTGTCTCCACATGTACCTAGGATGAGACCTGTCAATCAAAAGGCATGGGGTGGTGTCAAGCTGCTAAAGGACATGCCTTCAGCTATTCAGGCCGGAATGATTATTTGTGTTCCATTTTAAGGTTGCATTCCTTTTTTTTCTTTTGGTATTAGTTGCTGTTTTTTGCCCCAAATTCATCAAAATGGGGCATGCAAGTCATAAATTTGGCACTAAGTAAAAAACAGACTTTCTTGCCGTCTTGAAAAGTTTGACACCAAAAGTTGTACGTTGGTATAAAAAAGAAAAATCACGAAAATTACCTAAATTTTGGTGTACTAAAAATACTCCAGGAGAAGACTAGAGTGGAGTTGCGCAAAATTTTACTTTTAAAAAGTCGCAATTGTTGAATCACGTTAAAACATATGGAAATGCTAAAGTTCTACTACAAAGAGAAAAAACATAAAATAGACAAAAAAAGATGAAAATTAAATAATGAATTAGGTACAAAAACAAAAAAGGCACAAAACACACAAAACTAGACAAAAAAACAGACTCAAAGGTTCTGATGAATTGAGGCCATAGGACTCAGATCATTAAAGTAATTCCACCAGAATTCTGGAATCCAAAACCATAAAGTTATGGAAGAATTTAATGATTTTTGGGGTTTTCACAATAGAAATAGGGAGAAAAAGCCATGAAACACTGAATAAACAGTACAGATAGTGTGTGATTGCTCAGAAGTGATGAAAAATTACAATCCAGTTACGTATAGCTGTATTGTTTATTCTCATCTGGTGCGGTGGATCATTGAAGCCCCAGATCTGTGGGAGGACATAGCTCCCCGGCGTCAGTGCAGCAAGCAGGAAAGGTACGTGGAAGACGAGAACTTGGCACATGCAGGAGACTCAGGGTCAGAAGTACAAGTGCAGTGGAACGAAGCAAGGGTCAATGCAGAGATGATAAAAATTACCATCCAGTTACCTATAGCTGTATTGTTTATTCTCATCTTGTGCGGTGGATCATTCAAGGCCCAGATCTGTAGAAGGACATAGCTCCCCAGCGTCAGTGCAGCAGGCAGGAAAGGCACGTAGAAGATGAGAACTTGGCACACACAGGAGTCTCAGGGTCAGAAGTACAAGTCCAATGGAACGAAGCAAGGGTGAATGCATAGATGATAAAACCAGGGTTACCCTGCTGAACTGTAAGTATGCAGGATCAGAGTTGGAGCACACCAAACACTGGAAACTAGAGTCTTAAAACTAAGACAAAGGTGTGTGTCTAGTGGGCAATAAATAGTATTAGGATGGCGATATCACCGAGCCACACCGGGAAAACAGAAAATCCCAGCGTGGAGCACAACAGACAGCAGTGGACTGAGGGGAAGGAAGCAGAGCCAGGAACACTCAGGAGAGATGGGACATTACTATGGTTGTGTTTGCAGGAAAGCGCTTGAAATGGGTTCTATACAGTCCTGGGAGACCTCAGAGTATTACACACGTTTTTTATAGGGCAGTTGGAGGCTTTGGAGTACTATCGAAATGCGATAAATTAATTTGCTTTCGTCGAGATTTCAGGGAAACTTTGGCAAAGCTGGAGAATTCAAATTGGAAAAGCTCCACTCATCTCTAGCAGTGCGGTATTGGTCACATTTAGACTCTGGTTCTTGGTGAGATCTGAAGGTCCTACTGACAAATAAGAAGACATCAGTAGTGTAGACGGACCAGTTAAAAATGTTGCATCGGGGCACAACCATTTTAAGCTTCGCCTCTGCTACCTTTAAAGAGGAAAGTTGACTTTGGATACGTCCACTCATTCGTAAAAGTCTTCAATGACCTTCACGTCCTCTGGTATTTCCAGATAACGTAAGTTAAGGTTCGGCGGTCTCTACAGAAGACATTGATATCGCCACGCACATTTTACACAGCTTCTCTCAACCCGCAGACCAAGTGCCATAATTAACACACATGACAGCTTTGATGCGTAATCAGTTTTTGTTCTAAAATACTATGAATATATTAACGCTCGGCTCCGGCGCAGATTCTGTTTGAGCAGAAAAAAAAAACACTTAATTGAAATCAGGCCATATTTAAGACACAAATCTAAATACCGCAATATTGGCATTAATAAAAAGGCGCCATTAACACATCCACAAAACATCTGTAACATTCATTTAATGGAAACATTCTTTACTGCTCTATTAGATTTTACCCAATAAAATAAACATTAAAGTTATTGAACAGATGTCCCGAAAAGACATTTTTTTTATTAATGGGAATGCGGAATAACATAGATTAAAGCTGACTTGTAACGGGAGAAATAGGAAGGAGCGGCCTTCTCTGCGGGGCATACCGTATGTTAGGAATCGGATTATAGGTTTATTATTCTTCACAATCACAAGAGAAAGATTAAAAATAAACAAATAAAGTTCATTCATTCATTATCCAAAAGGATATTAAATAATATAATAAATGTTTCTCAAAAGAGTTGAGCGAATTGAATTTAAACAAATCGATTTTGTTATGAATCTCTTCAAAAATTTGGCAGAAACCATATTTGCCAAGGTTCGATTTATCCCCATACTTAGACCTCCAACTCTTTGGCTTTTTTTAATGCTTGCATTACAGGGTCAATGGTATGATTTGTGCCACTCGGTACCACATGGGGTCTCGTCAAGATCACCGCTTGTCAGAAGACCCCTAAAAAGGAGTATGGAAAAGATCGGGAGACCAGGAGGCGTTTTATCTGCAAGGTTTGCACATAATAATACTCAATAACAATCTTCTCTGATTTTAAGCATTTTTTAATGTGTTTTCCCCATTATTTGATACATTTTGGTGCGGATTTGAACCAGTGTTTTTAATACGTATTTTATAGTGCAGAAAATTTTTTATTCTTCTCTTAAAAATACAACTTTGTGTTTTTCCATTCAATTTTCCAAGCATTTTTCACTTGTAATTTTTTTATGCTCCCCATGAAAGTCTATAGAAAAAAAATGTGCCAAATATGCAAAGTTTGCAGCATTTTTAGACACACTATGGGCTGGAGCTTTCATGAAATCACATCCACTTTTCTAAGACACTTAAAAGCAGCAGATTTTCTGCGTAAAATGTCCTACGTGTTACCTGTTAATGTCGTCCTTCGCTTTTCAGTACCAATAACTTTTATTATTTATGATAAAAATATGTCTATTGTGTTTTTTCAGTTTAAAGTGACCTGCCGTCAGATTTTAGCGAACGTTATTAAAAGCTTATTCCCATCTTTTCCTTTAACGACTGAGATGGGAGTAACTGCTTCTGGTTCCCAGTTACTGGAGGCAAGGTTACAAAAGGAAAAAAAAAAGCGCTACTCTGTGTAACTCCCAAAGAAATTAATGGAATTTTTAGAAACAAAGTAGCACTTGAAATTGCTCCTGATCGCTCGTTGATCTATGCCATTTCTTTCCCTTCCATTTATTTCTATAGAAGTTACCCAAAATCCATGACAGTTCAGGAAAATTCCATAACTTGGATGCAGTCCAAAATGCAGGATGGGGCGAAACATCTTACACTGTGATTATTCCAAATGTGTATTTGAATTTCTTAAATCTATATTTATGCCTCATTAATCAACAATTCTACCACCGAAAGCCATTTTATTCATACTTGCCGAATGCCTAAAGGTGGTTTGATTCACAATCAATCACATATTATGCGCCCGCTGGCCATTGCTAACATTGCAGCTAGAAATGATCAAACCCGAACTGTGAAGTTTGGGGTTCGTACCGGACACCGAGTGTCCGCTGCTGAACTTCGGACAAGTACTTCTCCTGGAAGTCCATTTTAAAGTTCAGGAGCCCGGGGAGGAGAGAGAGAAAGAGACAGTCCAGCTCCAAAGTTTGGGTTCTTCTGACTGCAATGGTGTTCAGGTTCAAGTTCAGGTACAGTTAGGGTACCCACACCGAACTTTGGACTAAGTTTCGGTTGGGTAGAAGAACCCGAACTTCCAAGGGTCGGGTCATCGCTAATTACTGAACTATTCACGTTGCCGATCACACTAAATAAGTCACGTAAGCAAATTATCTGAGATGAGCAAAATTATTTGCACAACCCTGGTCCAGTGGCCACGTAGGTAGTCCAGAACTAGAGATGAGCGGACCTGTGGAAGATCGGGTTCGTCGGGGTTGACCGAACTTTAATCCAACATTCGGTTCAGGTTCCTGTTATGTTACGGTAGCTGAGGAGAGATTGCAAAAATAGCCAAAGTAGTAATACACCAGAGAGGCTGGAAACAATTCGATTGCAGTACCCTAAACTAACCGCCACACTAGAAGTAGCCGTGGAGCGTACCTACGGTGATCCTAGATGCCTCGTCACAGCCGGAGAGATAACTACACCTAAAGGCAGAAAGATGAAAGCTATCTGCCCCGGAGCAGATCCCCAAAGAAAATAGGAAGCCCCCAAATATGTAATGGCGGTTAGACAAGAAGAAAATACGGACACAGACAGAAAATAGATTGAACAAACGCTGGAGCCCAATCTGTCTAGATAGAAAAGTATAGGAAAGAATTCTGACTGCAACCCAAAAAAAACCCTGACAAAAATATCAACACTTCTGATTAACAAAAAACCTGAGATCACACGATCTCCACCACCTAAATCAGATCTCTGGTGTAACACACAGCAATCCAGCAAACAAAAAGTGACAAAGGAACAGAGCAAAAGTGCAAATACAAAAAGAGCACAATTGCAGCACCAGACCCCAAAAGGGGACCAGGCTGAAGTCCACTGCAAGCAGCAAACCAGCAAGAAAAATCCAACCAGAGGAAAAAAACAGCAAATCACTTATCTGAATGAGAGCAGGAATGCAAGCTGAGCTCCAAGCAAGACCAGGAAGAACAATTGATTACCGGCAAGGCTTAAGGGAGTTCAGGTCACTTATATCAGACCATTCAGAGCCAGCAACCACCGGAGGGAGCTCCAGAGTATTCACAACAGGTTCCAGAACTTGAACCTGAATCCAAAACCCCCTTGATCTTTAGAGATGGAAAATCTTTCTCCCCCCGAACTTCCCGTACTGTAAAACCGACTTCCAGTAGATGTGTTTCGAGTTCAGCACTGGACACTAGGTGTCTGGTACGAACCATGAACTCTACAGTTCGGGTTCGCTCATCTCTATCCGGAACCCTAAAACCTTCCTCCTAGCTGCTGTCATTCCCAGTGCCTCTTCTAATTAGTAGACCCGACAAAATGCATGACGAAATGATGATACCACCCCAAGCCTACTAATCAGAAGAGATGCCAGTGATGCTGGCAGGTAAGAGGCAGGGTTGTGGTCCAGCAATCGGACTACCAGTGGTGGCTGGACAATGGTCTTTCTAATATTTTTTGCTGAACCCTACAACATACCTATTCAGATAATCAAGAGTTATGCAAGAAACTTGTTTGGCTGCAAGAAATACCAGCAATCGCGCCAACCCACCGATGACGGTTCTCCCGTCAGCAGGATATTCCTAAAGACTCAGTATCAAAAAACAAAAGTAAAGAAAACAAAGCAATAAAATAACTTTCCACGGCGATCTAGATTGTAATATCAACGTATGTAATTCACCGCAGCCATTAACTCAGGACGTAATTGGCTGACACAATTCTCCGCAGAGGGCTATGCCAGTACATCTTACTTAGAAGAAAAGCAAGTGTTGCCCCTGGCACCAACATGCCCACATTTCTACTTGACGGTTCATTTAATCGGCTCTGGCCTCATTGTGTGAAATCTACATCAAGACAACTGAGGAAATGTTGTCAGCGACAGAAAGATTACGACTCGGCTGAGAAATTCACAAACTTGAAGTCTGAAAGGAGAAATGCAGAAAAAAAAACCTGTATATAGTGCACATAACATGTACCGCACAACAATGCAAAGAAAGTGGCAATAATAATAATAATAATAATCGCTATTTATATGGCACCAATTTATTCTGCAGCATTAAGAGGAAATGTGAACTAAGTATCTGTTACAAAAACAGGGGCATATACGTAAAGTGGCAGGAGCCTGACACCCGCCAGTATCAGGATATTCACTATGTGGGAGAAACTACTGAACAAAGGGATCACCCTCCAGGCAATAAAGAAAACAGGGAAAAAGGAAAAAGTCAGATTAGGGAATGTGCTTAAATATATGAGTTGGTGCAAAATGAAAGGGATCCAAGTGGTAACGTTTCTCCTTGCGGAGAATGACATGTCAAGCTTTGCATGCCAAGGAAAGGAGACTTTTAAGCCATGCATGCTCCTCTAGGAAATTAAATATGCAAATTGTCTCTTCAGACTAGAACTCTACTGCCACCTATTGGAAGTAGCAATCCTAAAAGTCAATGTCAACCCTAGATAACAGGATCCACAATTCACAATAGGTGATGTCACAGCTCACCTCCTCCTCCAGTACAATGACTGATAACACCTCTGTATACAGTAGATAAAACAGGATCCACCATTCACAATAGGGGATGTCACAGCTCACCTCCTCCTCTGTACAATGACTGATAACACCTCTATATACAGTAGATAACACAGGATCCACCATTCACAATAGGTGATGTCACAGCTCACCTCCTCCTCCAGTACAATGACTGATAACACCTCTGTATACAGTAGATAACACAGGATCCACCATTCACAATAGGTGATGTCACAGCTCACCTCCTCCTGTACAATGACTGATAACACCTCTATATACAGTAGATAACACAGGATCCACCATTCACAATAGGTGATATCACAGCTCACCTCCTCCTCCTGTACAATGACTGATAACACCTCTATATACAGCAGATAACACAGGATCCACCATTCACAATAGGTGATAACACAGCTCACCTCCTCCTCCTGTACAATGACTGATAACACCTCTATATACAGTAGATAACACAGGATCCACCATTCACAATAGGTGATGTCACAGCTCACCTACTCCTCCTGTACAATGACTGATAACACCTCTATATACAGTAGATAACACAGGATCCACCATTCACAATAGGTGATATCACAGCTCACCTCCTCCTCCTGTATAATGACTGATAACACCTCTATATACAGTAGATAACACAGGATCCACCATTCACAATAGATGATGTCACAGCTCACCTCCTCCTCCTGTATAATGACTGATAACACCTCTATATACAGTAGATAACACAGGATCCACCATTCACAATAGGTGATATCACAGCTCACCTCCTCCTCCTGTATAATGACTGATAACACCTCTATATACAGTAGATAACACAGGATCCACCATTCACAATAGGGGATGTCACAGCTCACCTTCTCCTCCTGTGCAATGACTGATAACACCTCTATATACAGTAGATAACAGAAGATCCACCATTCACAATAGATGATGTCACAGCTCACCTCCTCCTCCTGTACAATGACTGGTAACACCTCTATATACAGTAGATAACACAGGATTCACCATTCACTATAGGTGATGTCACAGCTCACCTCCTTCTCCTGTACAATGACTGATAACACCTCTATATACAGTAGATAACACAGGATCCACCATTCACAATAGTGTTATGTTTCGGTAGCTGAGGAGTGCAGGTAAAAAAGGCAATACACCAGAGCAGTTGGAATCTATGAGATTGCAGTACCCTGACTAACCACCACAAATAGAGGCAGCCGTGGAGCGTTCCTACGTTGGTCCTAGACGCCTCGTCACAGCCTGAGAAACTAACTACACCTAAAGATAGATATAGGAAAGCTATCTGCCCCGGAGCAGAACCCCAAAGATAACAGAAATCCCCCAAACATGTAATGGCGGTTAGACAAGATGAAATACTGACACAGAAAGAAAATAGTATGAGCAAACGCTGGGGCCCAAACTAACTAAATAGAAAAGGATAGGAAGGGCACTTACTGCAATCCCAGAAAACCCTGAAAAGCACCAACTCTACTAATTTCAAAAATACCTGAGATCACACGACCTCTTCCACCTAAATTAGTTCTCTGGTGTAACAAAATCAAAACAGCAGCCACTGAAAAAACTGGAGAAAGCAAATGTACAAACATCAGTGGCTGAACTAAACTGAGAGGGCAAAAGCCCCCGGAGGGGACCCTGAAGGCCCCCAAAGAAGTGCAGGACAAAATGCAAAAATATAGCACAAAAACAAAAAGAAGAAAATGTCTTATCTGTTAGCAGGAGATGCAGACACGACACAGCAGGCTACAAGGGAAACAGGAATGAAGGATTCAGACCAGAACAATTGATCACCGGCAACCCTGATGGGAAGGTGACTCCCTTATATAAGACCAGTCAGTAACACCTGATTCCCAGTCCTCACAATCTTCACTGGACCGACTAGCACCGCTTGTAACCACCAGAGGGAGCCTCTGCTCAGAACTCATCTCAAACCCATTCACAACAGTACCCCCCCTTGAGGAGGGGTCACCGAACCCTCATTTGAGCAACCAGGTCGGTCAGGATGAGTTCTATGATACGCACGGATAAGTCTCCTAGCATGGATGTCCGAAGCAAACACCCAAGAATTGTCTTCCTGACCATAACCTCTCCATTTAATCAAATACTGGAGTTTCCGTCTAGAAAAATGAGAATCTAATATTTTCTCAACCACATACTCCAGATTGCCCTCAACCAAAACAGGGTCAGGAGGCACAGCAGCAGGAACCACTGGCTCAACAAACCTCTTCAACAAGGACTTGTGGAACACGTTATGGATCTTAAATGTCCCTGGAAGAAGCAAACGAAAAGAAACAGGATTAATAATCTCCATGATCTTATAAGGTCCAATGAACCTAGGCTTAAATTTAGGAGATGCTACTCTCATAGGAATATTCTTTGAGGACAACCAGACCAAGTCCCCCACTTTAAACCGAGGACCATCAGTCCTATGCCGGTTAGCAAACCGCTGGGCCCTCTCCTGAGAGAGGGACAACCTCTCCACTACCTGGTCCCAAATCAGTTGCATACGCTCCACAACAGAGTCAACACCTGGACAAACAGAAGCCTCCGTCTGTCCTGAAGAAAATCGAGGGTGAAACCCAGAATTACAGAAAAACGGAGACATCAAAGTGGCAGAGCTAGCCCTATTATTAAGAGCAAACTCAGCCAAAGGCAAAAAAGAGACCCAGTCATCCTGATCAGCAGACACAAAGCATCTTAGATAAGTCTCCAATGTCTGGTTTGTTCTCTCAGTTTGACCATTGGTCTGAGGATGAAATGCCGAGGAGAAAGACAATTGAACACCAGTTTAGAACAAAAAGTCCTCCAAAATCTGGAAACAAACTGGACTCCTCTGTCAGACACAATGTTCTCAGGAATGCCGTGTAAACGAACCACGTGCTGAAGGAACAACGGCACCAATTCAGAGGAGGAAGGCAACTTAGGTAATGGCACAAGATGTATCATTTTGGAAAACCTATCACAAATTACCCAGATGGTGGTCATTCTCTGAGAAACAGGAAGGTCGGAAATGAAATCCATAGAGATATGGGTCCATGGTCTCTTGGGCACAGGCAATGGCATCAACAAACCACTAGAGCGAGAGCAAGGCTTGGAGCGAGAGCAAGTCCCGCAGGACTGCACAAATTCCCTGACATCACGAGACAAGGTAGGCCACCAAAAGGACGACTAACCAAGTCTCTGGTACCAAAAATTCCGGGATGCCCAGCCAATGCGGAACAATGAATCTCAGACATCACACTCTTTTTCCACTGGTCCGGGACAACCAATTTTCCAACAGGGCAGCGCTCTGGCCTATCCTCCTGACACCCCTCCAGAGCAAGTCTCAAATTGGGCGAGATGGCGGAAAGAACTACACCCTCTTTCAAAATAACAGAAGGATCAGATAACTCAGGAGAGTCCGCAAGGAAACTCCTCGAGAGGGCATCCGCCTTAACATTCTTAGTGCCAGGAAGAAAGGAAACCACAAAATTAAAACGTGTGAAAAACAAGGCCCACCTGGCCTGTCTAGGATTGAGTCGCTTGGCAGATTCCAGATAGACCAGATTCTTATGGTCCGTAAGGACCACCACCTGATGTTTGGCTCCCTCCAGCCAATGTCTCCACTCTTCAAAAGCCCACTTCATGGCCAATAACTCCCGATTACCCACGTCATAATTACGTTCAGTAGGAGAAATTTTTGAGAGAAAAAGGCACAAGGGTTACTTTTAGAGGTCTCTGGATCTTTTTGGGACAAAACAGCACCTGCCCCAATTTCAGAGGCATCAACCTCCACCTGAAATGGCAGAGAAACATCAGGCTGCCGTAGAACAGGAGCAGAAATGAATCTCTGCTTAAGTTCCTGAAATGCAGAGACTGCCTCAGGAGGCCAATTCACCACATCAGAACCCTTTCTGGTCAAATCAGTTAATGGTTTAACAATAACCGAGAAATTACCAATAAATTTACGATAAAAATTGGCAAAACCCAAAAATCTCTGAAGAGCCTTTAATGAAGTAGGTTGGACCCAATCACAGATGGCCTGAACCTTGACCGGGTCCATTTCAATATCAGATGGGGACAAAATGAATCCAGAAATGAGATCCTCTGTACGCCAAAAAGACACTTTGA
>JARQOD010000010.1:54545481-54725098 GCA_033576555.1 Oophaga sylvatica | reverse complement strand
AATGTCGTATAGTTATTTACTTCTCCCCTGCCAGGAGATGTGGTACGATCAGACCATGTTCCTGTACGGTCAGACACGACTATTACACAGGACACAGCAGGGACAACATTTATAAGATTTCTCAGCACAGGAACATTTTTTTTTTTAAACACATCCATTGTGGAAATTATTATTATTCCAAGATTTAGATTGAAATAAACTTTAAAAGTAACTTTATTCTTGGACAAAAAACCCCCTTTAATATTTTAAATAAACTCAGATTGATAAAGATTTGCAATAGATATGTCCACCCTTTCTGCAATTATACTCAGATTCCAATTTCTAATGTACAAGTTCAATGATACATATCTGGTTTCTACTTATTTTTAATCTATGCAAATAGCCTCTTTACAAAGGAGAGAACCTGAACTATAGCGCCACCTATTGGAGCAAAAACACAGAAAAAGGAATAATAATCACATGTGAATATACTTTTTATGGTATGTAGACCCCTGATAGTAAGGGTATGACTACTTATATATCAGTGAACTGAGTACAAAGTGTAAAATATATATAAAATAAGCTGATAAATCCCTCGAATATACATTAAAGATGCAGCAAAATTACAGCCCCTAAAAGGGTTTCCAAATAGATCTTAGTCGCCCGCCAGGGCCGTGAGGTACCCGGCACCGGGCCCGTCAATGTTATGAGGGATGTCACAGTAGCTGCAGCTCGGTCCGTGGCCCTGGGACTCACCAAAAAGGGGGGTTGTATTTACAGGGGATAATGTCATGAATCGTGACGCCACCTGTGGTGTCTGGTGAGGCTCACCAGCGCTGCAGCAGTCCACTGAGGCGATGTTATGGCAGCTAGATGGAATCTAGGTGGAGCGGGCCGTGAGGGCAGTGTATGGGTAGGGATGAGGATAGGAACAATAAAGGGAAACACACACAAGTCACTTCAGTAACTTTATGGAGTTAGTGCAGGAACATCCCGGGCACTGTAGGGTGAAGGGTGCATATTCCAGATTCTCCCCAGTGAGCAGGTATAGGGCCTCCGTTTCTTGCATCTCTGTAATCAGTTTCCGACCTGCCTGTAGCTAGGCCTGAGTTTGTCTCTATCTGCACCGGCTGACCTTGTGGGTAGGGCCTTCTCTTGGAGTACACTTTCCCTGCTTGCTTTTCCTTGGCTTGCTGGAACTCCGTGTCCCCTGGCTCGTTACGTATCAGCTCTGTAGTGCTCCTGAGACTGTAGTCCTCAGAATTCCGGTTGTCTCCTACTGGGTCGTGGAGATCCCTGTAGGCTCGGACCAGCGTCCGGTATATACTTGCTGGGGTGAGTTGGTAAGGCTCTTCTGCCCTTTACTACTCTCTCCTCTTGCCTTCGGCCTACTCTGGCCCTCACTAGGCTATACACACATGCAGTTGGTGGGCTGCCTCTTCTGCCACTTCTAGAGTGTCGGCATGCTCCTACCTCTCTAGTCTGATCTGCTAGATCACTCTGCTCTGCACTGAGCTGCACTGAACAGAACTGAACTGACTTCCTGCCTTCACCCCCTTTTATATCCCAATCAGGGCTCCTCTGGTGGACTGAGGGACGGTGTGAAGGTGTGTGTATGTGGTGAGACCTCTAGTGGGACGAATCCTTCATGCACCCTTCAGGATATTGAAACAGAGCGAGCTGGGCTCCACAGATCCTTAACTGGTTTGTCTCCTATTATGAACTGCACCGAAACTACAAGAGACTTTGAAAAATGCACCTTAAATCAAAAACCCCAGAAGCCACGAGCTTTAACGAACCATGTTTAGCAAATATTCTATTAAATCTGCAAATACTGTTACATTACACAAACTGACCTCATCACAATAACAGAGAACTTCTATATTGATTTCTCTGAGCATGTAAAATGAAAAGAAAATGAACAGATAAATAGGATTGTTTGGAATATTAAATTGCGCACTCTGAGCGATGAGTTATTATAGAGAGAACATGAAAATACACAATCACAAATGTGTTACTTCAATGAATTACAGAAATACAAGGCAGTATTGCACTAAGTATTTTCTTGTACATAGGGCAGTATTATAGTAGTTATATTCTTGTACATAGGGGGCAGTATTATAGTAGTTATATTCTTGTACATAGGAGCAGTATTATAGTAGTTATATTTCTTGTACATAGGGGAGAGTATTACAGTAGTTATATCTTGTACTAGTGGGCAGTATTATAGTAGTTATATCTTGTATATAGGGGCATATTATGTAGTTATATTCTTGTACATAGGAGCAGTATTTATAGTTTATATTCTTGTACATAGGGAGCAGTATTATAGTAGTTATATTCTGTACATAGTGGGCAGTATTATAGTAGTTTATTTCTTGTATATAGGGGCAGTATTATAGTAGTTATATTCTTGTACATAGGGGCAGTACTATAGTTTGTTATATCTTTTACATAGTGGGCAGTATTATAGTAGTTATATTCTTGTATATAGGGGCAGTATTATAGTAGTTATATTTTGTAATAGGGGCAGTGTTTATATAGTTATTATTCTTGTACATAGGAGCAGTATTATAGTAGTTTATTTTCTTGTATAAGGGGGCGGTATTATAGTAGTTTAATTTTGACATAGGGGCAGTATTATAGTAGTTATATTCTTGTACATAGGGCATATTATAGTAGTTATATTCTTGTACATAGGGGACAGTATTTGGTAGTTATATTCTTGTACATAGGGAGCAGTATTATATAGTTTTATTCTTGTATATAGGGCAGTATTATATAGTTATATTCTTGTATTATAGGGGCAGTATTATAGCAGGTTTTATATTTTGTACATAGAGGCAGTATTATAGTTGTTATTTCTTTTACTAGTGGGCAGTATTATAGTAGTTATATTCTTGTATATAGGGGCAGTATTAATAGTAGTTATATTTCTTGTACATAGGGGCAGTATTATAGTTGTTATATTCTTTTACATAGTGGGCAGTATTAAGTAGTTATATTCTTGTACATAGGAGCAGTATTATAGTATTATTTCTTGTATATAGGGGGCGGTATTATAGTAGTTATATTCTTGTTACATAGGGGCAGTATTATAGTAGTTAATTCTTTGTACATAGGAGCAGTATTATAGTAGTTATATTCTTGTACATAGGGGGCAGTATTATAGTAGTTATATTCTTGTACATAGGGGCAGTATTATAGTTGTTATATTCTTGTACATAGGGAGTATTATAGTAGTTATATTCTTGTATATAGGGGTTATAGTAGTTATATTCTTGTATATGGGGCGTATTATAGTAGTTATATTTTGTACATGGCAATAGTAGTATATTTCTGTACATAGGCAGTATTAGTAGTTATATTCTTGTACATAGGAGCAGTATTATAGTGTTATATTCTTGTACATAGGGCAGTTATATTTGTTATATTCTTGTAATATGTGGCAGTATTATAGTAGTTATATTTTGTAATAGGGCAGTATTATAGTGTTATATTCTTTACATAGGGCAGTATTATATAGTTATATTCTTGTACATAGGGCAGTATTATAGTAGTTATTTACTTTTTATAGGGGCAGTATTATAGTAGTTATATTCTTGTACATAGGGGCAGTATTATAGTAGTTATATTCTTGTACATAGGGCAGTATTTAGCTAGTTTATTCTTGTACATAGGGGCAGTATTATAGTAGTTATATTCTTGTACATAGGGCAGTATTATAGTAGTTATATTCTTGTACATAGGGGCAGTATTATAGTGTTATATTCTTGTACATAGGGGCAGTATTATAGTAGTTATATTCTTGTACATAGGGGCAGTATTATAGTAGTTATATTCTTGTACATAGGGGCAGTATTATTGTTATATTCTTTTAATGGGCAGTATTAATAGTAGTTATATTCTTGTACATAGGGGCAGTATTATAGTAGTTATATTCTTGTACATGGGCAGTATTATAGTAGTTATATTCTTGTAATAGGGGCTAGTATTATAGTAGTTATATTCTTTGTATAGGGGCGTATTATAGTTTTATATTTTGTACATAGGGGCAGTATTATAGTAGTTATATTCTTGTACATAGGAGCAGTATTATAGTAGTTATATTCTTGTACATAGGGGCGTATTATAGTATTATATTCTTGTACATAGGGGCAGTATTATAGTAGTTATATTCTTGTACATAGGGCAGTATTATATATTATATTCTTGTATAGGGCAGTATATAGTAGTTATTTTTGTACATAGGCAGTATTATATTGTTATATCTTTACAAGGGGCATATTATAGTAGTTATATTCTTGAATAGGGCAGTATTATAGTAGTTAATTCTTGTAATAGGGCTTTAATTTATATTCTTGTACATAGGGGCAGATATAGTATTATATTCTTGTAAAGGGCGTATTATAGTAGTTATATTCTTTCATAGGCAGTATTATGGTAGTTATATTTTGTTACATAGGACAGTATATAGTGTTTATTCTTGTAAAGGGGCAGTATATAGTAGTTATATTCTGTATATAGGGCAGTTTATAGTAGTATATTCTGTATAGGGCGTATATAGTAGTTATATTCTGACATAGGGGCAGTATTATAGTAGTTATATCTTGTACATAGGAGCAGTATTATAGTATTATATTCTTGACATAGGGGCAGTATTAGTGTTATATCTTGTAATAGGGCATATTATAGTATTATATTCTTGTAATAGGGCATATTATAAGTTATATTTGTACATAGGCGGAGCATTATTAAGTAGTTTATTCTTGTAATAGGGGCGTATTTATGTTATATTCTTTAATAGGGCGTATTATAGAGTTTATTCTTGTATAGGGGCAGTATATAGTGTTATATTCTTTACATAGGGGCAGTATAAGTTGTTATATTCTTTTAATAGGGGCAGTTTATAGTAGTTATATTCTTGTAAAGGGGCAGTATATAGTGTTATATTCTTTACATAGGGGCAGTTTATAGTGTTATATTCTTTACATAGAGCAGTATTAATAGTATATTCTTGTAATAGGGCGTATTATAGTAGTTATATTCTTGTACATAGGGCAGTATTATATAGTTATATTCTTGTACATAGGAGCGTATTATAGTGTTATATTCTTTTACATAGGGGCAGTATTATGTATTATTTCTTGTAATAGGGGCAGTATTATAGTAGTTATATTCTTGTAATAGGGCAGTTTATAGTAGTTATATCTTATATGGCAGTATTATATATTAATTCTTGTAATAGGGGCAGTATATAGTGTATATTCTTTACATAGGGGCAGTTTATAGTAGTTAATTCTTGTAATAGGGCATATTATAGTAGTTAATTCTGTAATAGGGCGTATTATAGTGTTATATTCTTGTACATAGTGGGCAGTATTATAGTAGTTATATTCTTGTACATAGGAGCAGTATTATAGTAGTTATATTCTTGTAATAGGGGCAGTATTATAGTAGTTATATTCTTGTACATAGGGGCAGTATTATAGTAGTTATATTCTTGTAATAGGGCAGTATTATAGTAGTTATATTCTTGTACATAGGGGCAGTATTATAGTAGTTATATTCTTGTACATAGGGGCAGTATTATAGTGTTATATTCTTTTACATAGTGGGCAGTATTATAGTAGTTATATTCTTGTACATAGGAGCAGTATTATAGTAGTTATATTCTTGTATATAGGGCGTATTATAGTAGTTATATTCTTGTACATAGGGGCAGTATTATAGTAGTTTATATTCTTGTACATAGGAGCAGTATTATAGTAGTTATATTCTTGTACATAGGGGCAGTATTATGTAGTTTATATTCTTGTACATAGGGAGCAGTATTATAGTAGTTATATTCTTGTACTATAGGGGCAGTATTATAGTAGTTATATTCTTGTAATAGGGGCAGTATTATAGTAGTTATATTCTTGTATATAGGGGCAGTATTATAGTAGTTATATTCTTGTACATAGGGGCAGTATTATAGTAGTTATATTCTTGTACATAGGAAGCAGTATTATAGTAGTTATATTCTTGTACATAGGAGCAGTATTATAGTAGTTATATTCTTGTACATAGGAGCAGTATTATATTAGTTATATTCTTGTACATAGGGGGCAGTATTATAGTAGTTATATTCTTGTACATAGGGGCAATTTTTATTGTAAAAACCAAACAAATACAAATATACTGACATTCCTCCAGTAATACAAAAATAAATTCACTTGGATTGTACATTCATTACATATCCGGATTATACATATAAAATTATCTTAAAGAGTCCATACACCTGGTTGGGAAAAAAAAAAAAAAGAAAACATCATATTTCAACCCAGTGACACATCCTTCCATAACTTAACATTTCCTAATGATTTTATCTATCTGGGGTCGGACATTATTTAGTTGACAGCGTCACAGATCTGGGTCGGAGTTATTCTGGTCACCGCCGGTCTCCATTTCAGATTCTACCCGAGAGCCCTCAGGTAATGGCTTCCGCTTGGGCGGAGGACAGTCCTCTACGTCCCTATCAAACTCTGCGTCAATTCTTCTAAGGTCATCCTCAAAATCACCGTCAGACTCAGACAGAACACCAAACCTATTAGATAAGTCCATTACACCTGCAGAACTCTGGACCTTCTTCCTGGCTCCTTGGCCAGTGTCATACTCCTTCTCAGGTTTACGGGAGGTCTTGTCCTTTTTCTTCCTTTTAGTCTGAGACACAGATGGTAGTACTGAAGTAATGCTTCCCTGTGACTGCTGCCCCTGAGAGACAACCTCCATACTCCCCTGTGCACCCTCTGAACCCTGCTGCTCTGGTGTCACCTGAGTAGACCCCTGGTGGACCTCCGGTCTGGACAGTAATTCCCCTGACAGTAAAGCTGCCTCCTCCAGAATCTCTGCCCCTGCCACCAAATCCTCATCAGGATAGTCCTTACAGATATTGTGCCAGGCGTCAGGACAGTCCCTGTGAGGGTGACCGATCTTCCCACAGAGGTTGCACCTGATGTTCTGGCAGTCTGCAGCCACATGGCCGACCTCCCCACACAGGTTGCACTTCACCACAGTACACGTATTCGCCAGGTGACCCGCCTTGCCACATTTGAAGCACTTACGAGGCTGCCCAGGATAGAAACACACACCCCTCTCCCTCCCAATAAAGAAGGAGTTGGGTAAGTGGGCAGTGATATTATCGCACTGGCGCAGTTTCACCAAAACCCTCCACCCTCCCGTCCAGATACCATCATTGTCTCTGCTTTTGGTGAGGTCAGAGACCAGGTCACAATGCCTCCGGAGCCACACCACAATGTCCTGCGGGGGAACAGACTCATTCCAGAAGATGAGATTAACCGTAACGGTATCTGGCTTAGAGATAGGAATAAAGCTGAACTTACTCCAGCCCTCAGTGTCTCTAAACTTGGGGAAATTAGACCAGAACCTGTCCAGGTCACTCATGAGCTTAAAGCTGACGTCATAGCCCTGCCTGTCTGGAAGATTAATCACCGCCAAGATGCTGACTGGCGCAAACCCCATCTGGCAACACAAGAGCTCCCGGACCACAAACCTTCTATCTGGCAGATCCTCCTTGGCACCTCTGTGCCGGAAACGCACGACGTTTCTCCGTTTAAACGCCTGGCCGGTATAATTGGCACCAGAGGTGAAGGACGGAGCACCACGACTCCAGGCATTACTGGGGGGAACCTGCGGGGTCACACTAGGCTGACTGACGGGGTGAGGGTCTGCAGCAGGGGGGGCTTCTACACCTTGTGTGCTCGGAATACAATACCAGGAGGATGAGTGGAGAGGTAACAGTTAAGGTCTCTTCATGACATCATGTACACTTCTGACACACCCAGCAGGGGTGTGGAAGGGAGTGATTTCTAGTCAGTCAGTTTCCTGTCCTTGGACAGAGTAGACGTGTCCAGTTTGAGCCTGTCATCAGTTCAGAAAGTGGAGGCTGGTACAGGTGGTCTAATTCACCTTAGTCTAGTCAGAGCTGTGCCCCACTGGAAGAAAGACTGAACTAGCTATTAAGAGTTGAGCAAATCGAAGGGCAAAGTGGAAGGAAGATTATTGGAAAAGTGCGTTTGGCTTGGAAGAGTCCTGCACATTGCTACCGGTTACTGGGGACCGAAGGATCACTATTAGCTACAAGCATAGTGAAGAGAAAACCAGAGATTTACCGGACCCTAGGTCGCGGCAAACACCCCCTTATAGTCAGTACGTAACTGGGGTCAGGGGAAGTGAAGACTTTGAGTCTCTGCAGGACAAAATAAGAATTCAGCTCCCTCATAGAAAGGCTCCTAACACTAAACTGACTGGGAAGCACAGCTTTGGATAAGCTGGAATCATAGAGGGGACTACGCTTCAGGCTGGTCGTACTCATCTTCATTGGACAGTAAAGGAGGCCCCTAACTTGCCTAGCTGTTGCCTCAAAGCTCATCCTCCATCAACCCCATCAGCCTCCCTGGACCTGCCTTACCATCTTGCAAGTAAAGGTATGGAAAGACACTGACGGTGTGAGACTGAGTTATTATTGCATGCCTGCACAATCCCTACCTAACTACCGACCTGAGGGAAGAGTCCCACCTGTAGGGGACCCGACATCTAGCTGCCTCACCATCCCCTCAGAGATCTACAGCAGCGCTGGTACTAATTACCAGAATACTACAGGTGGCGTCACGAACTGTATATAAACCTATCCCCTGTAAATACATCCCCAACATACGCCAGACCGCCAGGGCCACAGACCGAGCCACAGCTACCTGTGACAATCCCCATAGACTTCTACGGGCTCGGCTCTGAGTACCCCATTGCCCTGGTAACCCACAATTGTGGTGGCGGGTCGACACAAAAACTTGGCGTCACGAACAGGATACGAAACTTGCAGCATTGCGAGCCCTGTGTGCCTGTGGAGTGTTTTTGTGAAAAAGGACTGTTTGCACTTTTGGCGCCAAAATCGCCATTTTTGTCGCCATATTCGCGCCCTCAGGCGCTGGAGAAGAAGGTGGGCGTACCTGAAAGAGCGCGCAAAGTCTTGGACACGCCCCCGGCTCTGACTCAGCGGCAGGTCCTGCAACAGGAAGTGAACGCTCTGACATCAGAGCGCCTGCGACGAAGGTCCTGTTCTCACTGCGGTGCCTGTGAAGTAGCAGCGTCTGAAACCGGTAGGCTCCGTTTAACCAAGGGGGCGCTAAGATGTCACAACAACCGGCTGACAGTGCGGCCCCAGCCGGAGGCCCCAATCCCGCACCGTCTGGTATTGTAGCGCCAGATGGGGGCGCAGGCCCTGCACCCAGTCCGGTAGTCCCGATCATGCCACTAACGCTCCCATATATGCCTGGGGCGAAATGGCTTCCCCAATACAGCGGTGGGCCAGGCACATTAGCAGGCTTCAAGCGGAAGTTATGCAGCATCCTAGAAATGTACTCCATGCCTGAGAGACAAAAAGCTGCTGTGCTAATAGGGCAGCTAACTGGCGCTGCTGAGAGGGAAGTGGAGACCTGGGATACCGTTGATCAGGAGTCGGTACCTGCGATCTTCCTGAAGCTACATGCCATATTTGAAGACCGCACAGAAACGGATCTCCGGATGGCCTTCTATCACTGTTCACAACAGCCAGGTGACAGCATCCGGGATTATGCTTGCCGACTACAGGGAGCCCTGAGAGCCCTCAAGCAAATTAACAATTTAAATGCTATCGACGAGAATAGAATGCTGAAAGAACAATTTATACAGGGATTGAGATCCCCAGAGGAACGCAGAACTGTGAATTGGTGGTCCTTAGATCATCCTGATGCTACCTTTGATGCCCTAAAGGACATGGCAATAAAAGGGCTGCGGCCCCTGGGCAAACCTGAGGTGGCCACCCAACATCATCAGGGTGAAGTCACTCTGGAACCGGCAGTAACCCCCTGTTCCCCGCTAGTGGCAGAAACCAAAACGCAGGTGACACCTCCTAGTGAATTGGACTGTCTGCGCTCAGAGGTGCGCCAGCTGACTAAAAATCTGGCCGCTGTGATGAGTGCCCTACAGCTGCGGAAAGAAGAGGAAGGGAAGATCTTGTTAGCTGACTGCCCAGAGGACGTTCCGTGGATGCACCGGAGAAGAAAGAAGACGTCGCCCCCCCGGAGGAGGACAACGCCACCCCCAGGAGCAACCTCTGATCAACACCCTCCTCGTCGAGAGATCATCTGTTACCGATGCAACCGGAAAGGTCATCTGTCTCCACAGTGTCCTTTAAACGGGCAGAACCTGGGTCCAAGGGCCAACACCCAGGAGAATACCCGTCAGGCCCCCTAGACTGGAACCGCAGGTATGTGGGCGGGCGACCCTACCTGTCTATTATTCTAGATGGTATTGCTGTTCCAGCATTGTTAGACACTGGGTCCCAGGTGACCCTAATACCTGATGCTCTATATACCAAGTACTGGTCAATGGACAGTCTTAAACCTCCGAGCCTTGACTTTACTGTGTATGCTTCTAATGGTCTTCCTTTAATGGAGACATTAAAGGCATACATGTTTAACCCAATCCAATGGAATAGCATTAACATTTTTTTTTTGGAAATACGTTTGGATTGACGAAGAAATTGACTATGTTGTTAACCTTTTTTCTATTTTGGCAAATATGTATGTTTCACAACTTCCATGCTCTTCACCTTTTTAACTTTTGACACACTTTCTCCTTCATAATCTTCAGCAGCATCATCTTTGTCATAAAATTATTCTTCATCTTCACCTTCTTTATCTTCTTCGTAAACTTCTTGTTATTCATCTTTTTGTTAACATTACTCATATTGTTCTTATTAAACTATTATTCTTCTTCATATTCTACATTTTCATCTTCTTCCTCTTCATCTTCTTCATCATATTCTTATTTGTGACAGAGAATCCTGTACTTGTAATCTGTAAAAGTATGAATTGTTCATCCTTCCGTTCTTGCTGTCACAAAAGATTTAAATTACAACAGTATTTGTCCGTGTTCAGTTTAGCCTGCAGCAGCAGGCAGTTTCCAGGGGCACCACGAGGAGGAACGGACTCACCCCCATACACTGCTTAGTCTTCTTCTGCTTAGAATTTAGAGCATATATTTTGCTCTTCATTTTGGTCTTATACTTCATGTTCTTCTGCTTTTTGATCGTCTGCTTATTGTTCTTCTGTCTCTTGTTCTGTATCTTGTAGTTTGTCGTAACCTTCTTTTTCCTGTTGGTGATCTTCTTCTGGTTAATCTTATATTTCTTCTTTGTGATGGTGTTCAGGCTGGTTGGCTTGATGCTCGTCGTCCTTGGGGTCGTCATCTTCTTCGGGGTGGTCTTTAGGGTCGTCTAACTTCCGAGAACCAGTTGACGTTACTGGAACCCGGACGGGTAGCATAAGGTACAAGAGCCAATGCAAGTAACGAGGACCAGCTGACTGTGCTGGAACCCTGAGGGGCAGCAGAAGGAAAAGAGCCAATGGCACAACCGAGGACCAGCTGACGTTACTGGGACACGGTTACTAAGCAGGAGGTACCTGTGCTCCAAAGCACTACCAAGGACCAGCAGACGTTGCTGGAACTCGGATACCGAGATGGAGGCACCTAGGCCAAAGGCACTGCGGAGAACCAGCTGACGGTACTGGAACCCGGACGGGTAGCAGAAGGTACAAGAGCCAATGCAAGTAACGAGGACCAGCTGACTGTGCTGGAACCCGGAGGGGCAGCAGAAGGAAAAGAGCCAATGGCACAACCGAGGACCAGCTGACGTTACTGGGACACGGTTACTAAGCAGGAGGTACCTGTGCTCCAAAGCACTACCAAGGACCAGCAGACGTTGCTGGAACTCGGATACCGAGATGGAGGCACCTAGGCCAAAGGCACTGCGGAGAACCAGCTGACGGTACTGGAACCCGGACAGGTAGCAGAAGGTACAAGAGCCAATGCAAGTAACGAGGACCAGCTGACTGTGCTGGAACCCGGAGGGGCAGCAGAAGGAAAAGAGCCAATGGCACAACCAAGAACCAGCTGACGTTACTGGGACACGGTTACTAAGCAGGAGGTACCTGTGCTCCAAAGCACTACCAAGGACCAGCAGACGTTGCTGGAACTCGGATACTGAGATGGAGGCACCTAGGCCAAAGGCACTGTGGAGAACCAGCTGACGGTACTGGAACGCGGACGGGTACCATAAGGCACCCATGAAAATGTAAGTTGACAGGCCGCAAGCCGTCTGCAGTTACCGAATCACACAGTCCTACAGTGGGTGCTTGTCCTATTTTCACAACGGAAAGAGCCTTTATTTACATATCCCACAGCACACATAGGAATCACCTAAACTGCAGGCACCATAGAGTCGGATAACCGGAATGCAACATGACAGGACAACTTATTGGAGGCTAATTTACGTTGACACTGCCAGGAAACAGCTGTCGTGCTGTAACCAGGGTGGGCATGAGTCAGTACCCGTGCCAATTACTTCCGAGCAACAACTGGCGGTGTTGGAGCCCAGGGATGAGAGGAGGACAGGGTGGAGGCAGCATGACTTTTTGTCGTACACACAGCAGGGGAACAGCTGCCATTACTCAACACCAGTAACACAAGAGCAAGTGTTGACTGTGCTAACAGCACTTACAGGCAACAACTGGCGGTGTTGGAGCCCAGGGTCCAATGCATCGACTTCAATTGCTTCCACCTCCTCTCAGGACCACAGCACTGTTGAGCAACCATCTGTCTCTTCATCGCCTGCCAAATTGCCCAGTCAGTCAGAGAGTTCTGTACAGGAGCCAGCTGAGTCTCTGCTTCTGTTCTCAGAATCTGTTGGTTTGCAAACAGGGGCCCAGCCAAGCAGCATTCTGGAATGTGAAGAAGAGGGAGTATGCAGTGATGCGCAACAGCTGTGTCTCTCTGAATCTGAAGAGGCGGGTGAGACAGTGCCGATGGTCAGCACACCGCAGAACGCATCTGATGATGATGAGACTCAGGTGCCAGTTTCTGTTGAGCATGGTGGTGGCCAGACCACCCAACAGCAGCAGGTGTTGTAAGAGGTTAGTGGAGATGATGAGGTCCAAGACCCAACATGGCGTGAGGAACAGGAAGGTGGTGGTAGCAGCTCTGAGGAAGCGATTGCCCCAACGGTACAAACAGGAGGGAGAGTTAGGCTGCATACTCTGTTGCCTGTAGCCTCCATTTTGGCACCTGTTCGGATTTCTCTTCCAAAAGTCTAAACGGACGCTCCCAGGACTTGCACTGCGTGGTCCTTTTTTAACACACTTGCAGATGATATTTGCTATGTCAAATGCAAGCTGTGTAATCAAAAAGTAAAAAGAGGTAAAGTGTCAGTAACCTCAATACCACAAATATGTCTAAAATAGTGCGTAGAAAACACGTAGTTGAGTTACAAAGACACACTGAAGATGTACAGTCTATAGAGAATCACAGCACAAGTTTAACTGTATAAGTGTCACGCTGTATAGCAGATATATATATATGTGATGACAGTAATCTATATCAAAAGGGCAACATACAATATAACATGCGCATAGATATATGATAACATAGAATTACCTGACAGAAAGTCCAGTGGGTCAATACGGAATCCGTTATACGCTGTCTCCGGCTAGAGGGTGACCGGGGTCTATGCTGACCCTAAACTGGGGTCCTAACTAATCCCTCTACCTGGAGGTACTGTTAAAGGTACAGAGGTCCAGGCCACCAGCGTAAACCCTGTCTCCTATCAATCCCTGCCAACTGTAATCTAGTCCTAAGAAGGACCCTGATTACCACCAAAGGGAATGAACAGGTAACGGTTAATGAACAGAAAGACATACAAGAAAGACAAGAAATAAAGTAAATAAAGTCTTACATACAACACTCACACACAGTAGGAACACCTAAGGTCTCAGAGATAAACTATAAGCTATAAGAGTAAAAACAACTAAGGAGCTCTTAGCTTAAGTATTCTCAGAACCGATCCAGTCTGCTAGACTACATGAATGCTTTCACCGGCATCTAACAAGCAGACTGGCAGGTATATGAAGGAATCTAATTAGAACATAATCAAAAGCAGCCGGGCGAGGCTGGACCTAGTCTTAGCAAAGAGCTAGGTAAAATTAACTCCCTCATTACCAAACACAAAGAAACAGCAACTCAGCTGTGAGAAGTCAGAGTGTGTAATCGCGACGATCCTTGTGGCGATACACCCATGACAGTACCCCCCCCTCTACGAGGGGACTCCGGACCCTCAGGGCCAGGTCTGCCCGGGTGAGTTGTGTGAAAGGTCCGAACCAATCGATCTGCGTTAACATCAGACGCAGGGACCCACGTCCTCTCCACAGGACCATACCCCCTCCAATGAACCAAGTACTGAAGGGATCGGCGACTGAGACGTGAGTCAATGATTTTCGACCCATGAAATTCCACGTTATCATTGACCACCACTGAAGGCGGAGGTAGAGGTGACGGTATGACTGGTGCCACATACTTTTTAAGTAATGACTTGTGAAACACATTATGAATTTTAAATGTAGGAGGGAGGTCCAGACGAAATGCCACAGGATTAATTATGGAACTGATCCTGTACGGCCCGATGAATCTGGGACCCAACCTCCAGGAGGAAACTTTAAGTTTTATATTCCTGGTAGACAACCAAACTAGATCGTTCACCTTCAGATCTAGACCAGAAACTCTCCCCCTATCAGCCATCCATTTGTAACGGTTCCCCGTAACCTTCAGTCTTAACCGATCTGGAACTATCAGTCTCCCTGGAAGTCCCACCGGGGCGTCCCCCTGAGCCCCCAATACCTCCCCCTCAAGCTCAGAGCATACAGCTGACACTACAACTCCCTCCTGAGGAATAGGAACCGGATCATCCGTCTTCCCGGCCCCTGGGAAAGTACGAGATAAGGCATCAGGAAGCAACTTTATTGAGCAGTCATATGCGCGATGAGGAGGTAACTCTTTACACCCCTCCTCTGAGAACATCTCCCCAAAGTCCTCCAGAAAAGGAGACAAAGTCCTAGGCACAACCGCACCGATGACCGTGCTCATGCAGTTATTCCTGCAAAATTCACCCCACTGGCTTATCTTTCCGGATTGCCAATCAATCACTGGGTTATGTTTAGCCAACCAAGGAAGTCCCAACACAATAGGAGTAGGTAGACCCTCCAACACATAACAAGACAATTGCTCTTTATGTCTTGCCCCTACTCGAAGATCTATGTTATGAACAGCTTGTACCAAGCTACCTTGACCGAGAGGTCTAGAATCAATAGAGACTATAGGGACCGGTTTGGCCAATACACTCAGTTGCATACCATGCACCTGGGCAAACCGAGCGTCCACCAGATTAGCCCCGGACCCACTATCAAGAAAAACAGAAATCCTCTCAGTTCTAGTACCAATCACCACCTCCGCAGGCACGAGAAACTGAGAGGGATTTGGGGACAAAATACACACTCCCAGGTTAACTCCTTTGCTCAAAGAGGCCCGGGATGGACACCCCCCAACAAAATGTCCCTCTCTCCCGCAAAAGAAACACCTTCTAGTCTTGCGGTGCACCGCCAATTCCTTCCTACAAAAAGATGTCCCTCCCAACTGCATGGGTTCCTCAGAACAGACCAGGGGAACCTCAGTATAAGGGACTTTAGTAGTAGGTGGAGTCATCACGGGAGGTGGAGTTACCTCGCGTCTTCCCCGAATTCGTCTATCAATGCGAATAGCGAGGGCCATAGCAGCCTCCAGTGATGGAGGAGAAATCATACTGAGCCAACACATCCTTTAATTTGTCAGACAACCCTTGACAAAACTGGCTCCTAAGAGCTGGGTCATTCCACTGAGTATCTGTTGCCCATCTACGGAACTCAGAAGAATATTCCTCCGCTGGACGATTTCCTTGCCGTATTTTACGTAACTTTGTTTCAGCAAGGGAAACTCGATCCGGATCATCATATACCAGACCCAGGGCAGTAAAAAATCGATCCACTGACTGGAGATCTGGGGAGCCTGGAGGAATAGAGAACGCCCAAGATTGAGGGTCCCCTTGTAAGAGCGAGATAACAATTCCCACCCTCTGCTCTTCACTCCCAGATGACCGAGGCCGCAGCCGAAAGTACAATTTACATGCCTCCCGGAAAGTAAAAAATTTGTCCCGCCCACCAGTGAACCTGTCCGGGAGAGCAACCTTAGGTTCAGATCTGGTTTGCTCCGGGGGGGACAAAACCTTGGACTTAATGTCTGCAAACTCCATGGACAACCCCTGCAACTGCCGGGCCAGCTGGGCTACTGGATCCATGACAGCTGGAGAGAATCTTTTGTATGGCCGGTGAAAATGTCACGCTGTATAGCAGATATATATATATGTGATGACAGTAATCTATATCAAAAGGGCAACATACAATATAACATGCGCATAGATATATGATAACATAGAATTACCTGACAGAAAGTCCAGTGGGTCAATACGGAATCCGTTATACGCTGTCTCCGGCTAGAGGGTGACCGGGGTCTATGCTGACCCTAAACTGGGGTCCTAACTAATCCCTCTACCTAGAGGTACTGTTAAAGGTACAGAGGTCCAGGCCACCAGCGTAAACCCTGTCTCCTATCAATCCCTGCCAACTGTAATCTAGTCCTAAGAAGGACCCTGATTACCACCAAAGGGAATGAACAGGTAACGGTTAATGAACAGAAAGACATACAAGAAAGACAAGAAATAAAGTAAATAAAGTCTTACATACAACACTCACACACAGTAGGAACACCTAAGGTCTCAGAGATAAACTATAAGCTATAAGAGTAAAAACAACTAAGGAGCTCTTAGCTTAAGTATTCTCAGAACCGATCCAGTCTGCTAGACTACATGAATGCTTTCACCGGCATCTAACAAGCAGACTGGCAGGTATATGAAGGAATCTAATTAGAACATAATCAAAAGCAGCCGGGCGAGGCTGGACCTAGTCTTAGCAAAGAGCTAGGTAAAATTAACTCCCTCATTACCAAACACAAAGAAACAGCAACTCAGCTGTGAGAAGTCAGAGTGTGTAATCGCGACGATCCTTGTGGCGATACACCCATGACAATATGTCATGGTTAAATTTGAAATTTTTATTGCACACTTGATGTGAAAAAAGAAAATAGCTATGAGACGACTGACTGACGTTTTGGGCAACGCAGTGGCCTTTATCAAATAGTCGCTGGAAGAGATAGAAAAATTTACAGTCAATGACAATGTATAATATATACAATATATACATAGGGTGAAGAATATATATACATAGGAATTAGGCAACATGTTAAACATTTGGGTGATACTGTAGAACACGGAGAATTATCCCTCTAGGGTATGCGGGTGGATAATGTAGTTTTTTGTTGTTTTTTGTGAGTGTGTAGAAAACAGGGGTGATGGGGTATTGAATATTAAGGAATGTCATAGTCTTACAGTCTATGGTGATCAATTAAAGATGTTTTGTCAGGATACGATCAATTTTTTGACAGATGTAAAATGTAGGGTCACAATTGAGTTGTCTGTAGGTTAGGTTAACTGACAGTTGTCTATGAATTTCGGCAATAGATTGGGTCTTATTCATAATAACGATAGCACCCCCCTTATCTGCTGGTTTAATAATAATGTTGGGGTTATCTTTCAGAGATTTTATGGCTTGTTTATCTGTGGGTGTCAGGTTGTGGCGTATCGGGTGTAGGCCCAATCTCGGCAAACCATCCACGACCACAGGCTCTGAATGCTGGCATTGCAAAACTCCTGTCCCTTGAAATGCTGTCATTCAGGCTGGTGGAGACTGACAGTTTACAGAACTTTATGGCATTGGCAGTCCCACAATACAATGTGCCAAGCTGATTTTATTTCAGCAGGCAAGCCGTCCCTGGTCTGCAAAACCATGTTGTTGAGGTTAAAATTAAACATGCGCTACTAAACTCCGTCAGTAGCAATGTCCACCTGACCACCGCTGCGTGGACCAGTACCCATGGCCAGGGACGATACCTTTCCCTCACTGCCCATTGGGTCAATGTTGTGGAGCCGGGTACAGATCTTGCTAGTGGCACTGTACGTGTTCAGGCAACTACAAGGATTGCGGGAATCAAGTCTGTACACATTGATTCCTCCTTCTCCAGTTCCTCAGAAACATCGTTGCAGGAGCCGTCACGGTCTACCTCCACATGGACCCGTGAACGCTTAATAAGAATCTTTAGTTATATAGCGCCAACAGATTACGCAGCGCTTTACAGTTTAACAGTTTCCGAACACAAGTCATAAGTAACAACGTTACCAATACAATAATGAAAGCAAAATAATCCGCACATGCTCGTGAGAGCTTACAATTTACAAATATGTGGGGGAGATACAAAGTACAGGTGTTTATATACAATTGTGTATTTAGAATGATGGCCCAGCCATTTTGAGGGAGTGAGGGATGGATGGAGATAGTGAATGGGCTACAAACACACACTTACACATAGAATGACTTTGATTAGTGAAGGTGATAGGCCACTATTATTATTATTGATTTTTATAGCGCCATTTATTCCATGGCGCTTTACATGTGAAGAGGGGCAAGTATAGACAAGTACAATAAACATGAGCAATACAAGGCACACACAAGTACAGAAGGAGAGAGGACCCTGCCCGCAAGGGCTCAGAGTCTACAGGGATGGGTGAGGATACACTAGGAGAGGGAAGACCTTGAAGAAATGTGTTTTGAGTGAGCGCCCAATAACATGCAAATTGTGGATAGTTCTAATTTCTTGGGGTACAGCATTCCACAGTATTGGCGCAGCTCGGGAGAAGTCTTGGATTGGGGAGAGATGTTCTTTAGGTGTAGGCGGCAATAGCGGGCAACAGATTGTATATGGGAGGTGAAGGAGAGATTGGTGTCAAACATAACACCCAGAAAGCGAGCCTGTTGACCGATATGAGGACAGACGTGGCCAAACGTCAACAGGCCGTCCTGAAATTAATTTCCATGGGGAATCAAAGCCACACAGCGCTGGAGCTCTGGAATGCCATAAAGCAAGAGAGCGACATGTGTATTTTGCCAGCAAATCTCCAGCCAGGCTTGGTAGTGTGTGACAATGGCCGAAATCTGGTGGCAGGTCTGGGCCTAGGCAACGTCACTCACATACCATGTCTGGCACATGTGCTAAACTTGGTCGTCCAGAGTTTTTTGAGGGACTATCCGGATCTTGATGCACTGCTGCACAAGGTCCGCCTACAGTGCGCTAACTTGCGACGTTCCACCATGGCCAGATCGCGCATTGCAGCTCTGCAACGCAGATTTTGCCTTCCTGAACATCGCATCATATGTGACGTACCCACCAGGTGGAATTCCACGTTACATATGTTGGAGCGGTTTGTGTGAGCAGCAGCCAGCAGTAATGGAGTATCAGCTGCATCAGGCGCAGTCAACTCGCAATTTGCGCTGTTCACTTCACCACTACTGAGTGGGCCTCTACTATAATAATCTTTATTTATATAGCGCCAACAGATTCCGCAGCGCTGTACAGTTTAACAGTTTCATAACACAAGTCATAAGTGACAACGTTAACAATACAATAATTAAAGCAGAATAAGCCGACCCTGCTCGTGAGAGCTTACAATCTACAATGAGGTGGGGAGATACAAAGTACAGTTGTTTATATACAATGGTGCATTTACAATGATGGTCCAGCCATTTTCAGGGAGTGAGGGATGGATGGAGATAGTGAATGGGCTACACACACAGAATTACACATAGAATGACTTTGATTAGTGAATGTGATAGGCCGCTCTGAACAAATGTGTTTTGAGTGTGGAAGTAGGGCTGTTAATGGGGATGTTTAAGTCTCCAAGGATAAGGGTTGGTACTTCTGAGGACATGAAAGTGCGGCAGCCAGGCAGAGAAGTGGTCAAGGAACTGTGTGGGCGAGCCTGGGGTCCGATATATTACCGCTACTCTGAGGGAGAGGGGACGAAAGAGCCTGATGGTGTGGACCTACTAATTTGCAAAATCTTAATCTAAAATTTACATGTTACATATTTACATCTAGTATAAAACATTTAACCATTAAGCCTACTTACAGAACAAGGAAGTGTAAAAAAACTTGTGCTTAAAAAAAAAAGTGAAAATAAAATGTGAGAAGGGCAGTGTAACAAATAATTTAGGAAAAAGATAAACTAACATCAAGTGCTGTGTGCTGTGTAAGAGCCAGACACATTAACATTAAATCAGTCTGGAATAGCGGTGATTTTCTCCCCATAACCCAAGTAACATTCTGGGGAGAGGGGTGTAGAGTCAACGATCAGCAACTAGCTACGGTAGATCAAATACCTGAAAAAAAAAAAAAAGTTATTTAACATTCATAAGATACATTTTATTTTATAAAAAACCCCAAAAAAATTATTTAACATTCATAACATACATTGTATTTAACCAAAAAAATAACAAATTTATTTAACATTCCTAAGATAATTTTTTTTTTAAACATAAAAACTATAATACACAGCAGGATCTTTAGTAAAAACCAGACTTACCACTGTAACCTCTTCTTAATCCTTGCAAGCTTCAACACAACGTTGACAAGGTACACAGCAGGGGTGGTCGGTCTCCTAGACAACAAGCAAACTCCTTCATGTTGAGAGAGGCCACCATCTCCTTAGCTTTCAGGTACTTTTCTGTGGGAATGAGCTTGTCTCCAACCAGTCAGGAATATCCATTGAATGCCACACCATGGTTTGGTATTAGCACCCAGTACCAAAAGTGAAGCCAACCACTTCTCATGAACTTTATTTGATATACTGGCTGGCCAAACATTAGTTTCTCACAAAGGAGCTGAAGACCCTGAGTGGCAGTAGGTGCAAGTCTCTCCAGCATGACCTGTTTGTTAGATATTTAACGTCTACACACCTAAAGAACATCTCTAGAATCCGCCCTTTTCTCACCATGGAAACAACAAAAACCCTCACTGTAGCATTGATCCACTCCCGCCTGAACTACTGCAACGCTCTATTACTTGGCCTCCCCATTACTCGACTATCCCCTCTCCACAAAAGTTGTTGTCCAATTTGTCCTGAGTACGCTGATACCCCATATGTGGGGGGGGAAACTGTTTGGGCGCACGGCAGGGCTTGGAAAGGAAGTAGTAACGTTTTGGAATGCAGACGTTAATGGGGGTCATGTTCCGTTTGCAGTGCCCCAGATGAGCCTAAACAGTGGAAACCCCCCACAAGTGACCCCATTTTGGAAACTAGACCCCCTAAGGAACTTATCTAGATCTTTGGTGAGCACTTTGAACCCCCAAGTGCTTCACACAAGTTTATAATGCCCGGGCATGAAAATAAAAAATCCTATTTTTTTCCCACAAAAATTATCTTTTAGTCACTAATTTTTTATTTTCCCAAGGGTAACAGGAGAAATTGGACCACATAAGTTGTTGTACAATTTGTCCTGAGTACGCTGATACCCCATATGTGGGGGGGAACCACTGTTTGGGCGCACGGCAGAGCTCGGAATGGAAGGAGCACCATTTGACTTTTTCCAACCAAAATTGGCTGGAATTGAGTTTGGATGCCATGTTGCATTTGGAGAGCCCCTGATGTGCCTAAACAGTGGAAACCCCCCACAAATGACCCCATTTGGGAAACTAGACCCCCTAAGGAACTTATCTAGATTTTTGATGAGCAATTTGAACCCCCAAGTGCTTCACACAAGTTTATAACGTAGAGCCGTAAAATTTAAAAATCATATTTTTTCCACAAAAATGATCTTTTCACCCCAATTTTTATTTTTCCAAGGGTAACAAGACTCCAAAAGTTATTGTGCAATTTGTCCTGAGTGCGCTGATACCCCATATGTGGGGGTAAACCACTATTTGGGTGCATGGCAGAGTTTGGAAGGGAAGGAGCGCCGTCTGACTTTTTCAACGCAGAATTGGCTGGACGCCATGTCGTGTTTGGAGAACTCCTGATCTGCCTAAACAGTGGAAACCCCCATAAATGACCCCATTTTGGAAACTAGACCCCTCAAGGAACTTATCTAGATGTGTGGTGAGAACTTTGAACCCCCAGGTGTTTCACTAAAGTTTATAACGTACAGCCGTAAAATAAAAAAAATCTTTTTTTTTTTTACAAAAATGATTTTTTCGCCCCCAATATTTTATTTTCACAAGGGTAACAGAAGAAATTGGAACCCAAAAGTTGTTGTCCAATTTGTCCTGAGTACACTGATACCCAATATGTGGGCGAAAACTACTGTATGGGCACACGTCGGGGCTCGGAAGGGAAGTAGTGACGTTTTGGATTGCAGACTTTGATGGAATGGTCTGGGGGCGTCATGTCACATTTGGAGAGCCCCTGATGCACCTAAACAGTGGAAACCCCCACAAGTGACCCCATTTTGGCAAATAGACCCCACAAGGAACTTATCTAGATGTGTGGTGAGCACTTTGAACCCCGAAGTGCTTCACAGAAGTTTATAACGCACAGCCGTAAAAATAAAAAATCCTTTTTTTTTACAAAAATGATTTTTTTCGCCCCCAATATTTTATTTTCACAAAGGTAACAGGAGAAATTGGACCCCAAAAGTTGTTGTCCAATTTGTCCTGAGTACGCTGATACCCAATATGTGGGAGAAAACTACTGTATGGGCGCACGTCAGGGCTCGGAAGGGAAGTAGTGACGTTTTGGATTGCAGACTTTGATGGAATGGTCTGGGTGCGTCATGTCGCATTTGGAGAGCCCCTGATGCGCCTAAACAGTGGAAACCCCCCACAAGTGACCCCATTTTGGAAAATAGACCCCACAAGGAACTTATCTAGATGTGTGGTGAGCACTTTGAACCCCGAAGTGCTTCACAGAAGTTTATAACGCACAGCCGTAAAAATAAAAAATCTTTTTTTTTTTTGCAAAAGTGATTTTTTCGCCCCAATATTTTATTTTTACAAGGGTAACAGGAGAAATTGGACCCCAAAAGTTGTTGCCCAATTTGTCCTGAGTACGCTGATACCCAATATGTGGGAGAAAACTACTGTATGGGTACACGTTGGGGCTCGGAAGGGAAGTAGTGACGTTTTGGATTGCAGACTTTGATGGAATGGTCTGGGGGCGTCATGTCGCATTTGGAGAGCCCCTGATGCGCCTAAACAGTGGAAATCCCCAACAAGTGACCCCATTTTGGAAAATAGACCCCACAAGGAACTTATCTAGGTGTGTGGTGAGCGCTATGAAGCCCCAAGTGCTTCACAGAAGTTTATAATGTACAGCCGTAAAAACAAAAAAATAATTTTTTTTGTACAAAAATGATATTTTCGCCCCCAGTTTTTTATTTTCCCAAGGGTAACAGAAGAAATAGGACAAATTGCACAATAACTCTTGGGGTCCAGAGTACGCTGATACCCCATATGTGGGGATAAACTACTGTTTGGACGCATGGCAGAGCTCAGAAGTGAAGGAGCACCGTTTGACTTTTTCAACGCAGAATTGGCTGGAATTGAGATCAGACGCCATGTCACATTTGGAGAGCCCCTGATGTGCCTAAACAGCGGAAACCCCCCAATTCTAACTCCAACCCTAACCCCAACACACCCCTAACCCTAGTCCCAACCCTAACCACAAACCTAACCCTAACACACCCCTAATCCCAACCCTAACCCTAATCCTAACTTTAGCGTCAACCCTAACCCTAACTTTAGCCGCAACCCTAACCCTAACCCTAATGGGAAAATGGAAATAAATACATTTTTTTAATTGTATTATTTTTCCCTAACTAAGGGGGTGATAAAGGGGGGTTTGATTTACTATTTATAGCGGGTTTTTATGATTGGCAGCTGTCACGCTAAAAGACGCTTTTTATTGCAAAAATAGTTTTTTGCATCGCCACATTTTGAGAGCTATAATTTTTGCATATTTTGGCCCACAGAGTCATGTGAGGTCTTATTTTTTGCGGGACGAGTTGACGTTTTTATTTGTACCATTTTTGAGCAGGTGACATTTTTTGATCGCTTTTTATTTCGATTTTTGGGAGGTTAGAATGAACAAAAATCAGCAATTCATGAATTTCTTTTGGGGGAGGCGTTTTTATTGTTCCGCGTGTGGTAAAATTGATAAAGCAGTTTTATTCTTCGGGTCAGTACGATTACGGCGATACCTCATTTATATCATTTTTTTTATGTTTTGGCGCTTTTATAGAATAAAAACAATTTTATATAAAAAATAATTATTTTTGCATCGCTTTATTCTGCGAGCTATAACTTTTTTATTTTTTTGCTGATGATGCTGTATGGTGGCTCGTTTTTTGCGGGACAAGATGATGTTTTCAGAGGTACCATGTTTATTTATATCAGTCTTTTTGATCGCGCGTTATTCCACTTTTTGTTCGGCGGTATGATGATAAAGCATTGATTTTTTGCTTCGTTTTTTTTTTTTTTTTTTAAGCGGTTCACTAAAGGGGTTAACTAGTGGGACAGTTTTATAGGGGGGGTCGTTACGGACGCGGCGATACCAAATATGAGTACTTTTATTGTTTTGTTTTTTTTATTTACAGGAAGAAATGAATTTATTGGGGAATATTTTTTTTTTTTTTATTTATTTTGGATTTTTTTTTATAACATGTTTATTTTTATTTTTTTAACTTTTTTACTTTGTCCCAGGGTGGGACATCACTGTATTTTATCAAATCGCTGGTGTGACAGTGTGCACAGCACTCTGTCACACCAGCGATCGCTCAGGCATAGCTGCAGGCTTCTCAGTGCCTGCTCTCAGCAGGCACTGAGGAAGCCGCCTCCCTCCAGGACCCCGGCGCCATCTTGGATCCGGGTCCTGGGAGGGAGGAAGCCCTCAGAACAGCGCGATCACATCGCGCTGGTCTGAGGGTCTCAGGGGGGCGCACAGGGAGCCCCCACCCTGCGCGATCCTCCCCTGTGCCCCCAGTACACCGCGATCATGTTTGATCGCGGTGTGCTAGGGGTTAATGTGCCGGGAGCGGTCCGTGACCGCTCCTGACACACAGTCACGGGTGTCAGCTGTGATAATCAGCTGACACCCGGCGGCGATTAGCTTCGCTCCCCTCAGGAGCGCAGCTGATCGCCTATGACGTACTATCCCATCCATGGGCAGAATGGCACGGGTTTTATGGACGGGATAGTACGTCTAATGTCAGAGAGGGGTTAAATACGGGAAAGCTCCAGGACCTGACGGGTTTACAGCCAAATTATTTAAATTATTGAGTGAGGATATCCCGTCCACATTGGTGCGCACCTTCAATCATATATTGGAGACAGGAGGGTTGCCCAGCCATTCAAACATGTCACACATGAAGTTGCTACTAAAACCAAACAAACATTCACATCTGCCTGGATCCTATCGTACATTCTCACTCATTGACCATTATATCAAGATTTTGTCCAGGATCATGGCAGATCTTTTGAGTAGCATTGGTCCTACGCTGATAGGGCGATCACAAGTGGCCTTTGTTTGCTACTTTGTTGGCTACTATCAGTCTCACTGTGCATAACACATGTGTGCAGTGGGCAGTATTACCTTTGCCTTCGGTGGAGTAGGAAAACCCCTCTCCTATCGAAGTGTTAGTTGGGGAGATGGAAGATTTGACACCGGGACCTGAATTGTAATACTTAAATGTGACAGGTGACAAATTTTTTAAGGCGCAACTCCGCGGCCCCTACGTTGAGTCTAGCCCGTGAAAATTTACTGGTTGTCAATGGGGAACCCCAACACCCCGGGGCAGCTACAGTATTTCAACAATTAGAGCTGAACCAAGATTTGCTGTATCAGGTTTATAAAATACATGTTGAAATTTTTTAACAATTGCTGCTACCGCAGTCATATCGGAGGTTGGTAATGGACTTAGTTATAGTTATTAAGGTTGAAGGAAGACTTTAAGTCCATCTAGTTCAACCCATATCCTATCCTAACCTGCCCTAACATGTTGATCCAGAGGAAGGCAAAAAAAACCCAAGTGGCAAACAGTAAGCTTCACATTGGGGAAAAAAATTCCTTCCCGACTCCACATACGGCAATCAGACTAGCTCCCTGGATCAACGCTGTATCTAGGAAACTAGTGAATATATCCTGTAATATTATACTTTTCAAGAAAGGCATCCAGTCCCCTCTTAAATTTTAGTAGGGAATCACTCATTACAACATTAGACGGCAGAGAGTTCCATAGTCTCACTGCTCTTACAGTAAAGAATCTGCGTCTGTGATTATGACTAAACCTTCTTTCCTCCAGACGTAGAGGATGCCCCCTCGTCCCCGTCACAGGTCTAAGAGTAAAAAGATCATTAGAAAGGTCTTTGTACTGTCCCCTCATATATTTATACATTGTAATAAGATCACCCCTAAGCCTTCGTTTTTCCAAACTAAATAACCCCAAGTGTAATAACCTGTCCTGGTATTGCAGACCCCCCAGTTCTCTAATAACCTTGGTCGCTCTTCTCTGCACCCGCTCCAGTTCAGCTATGTCTTTCTTATACACCGGAGACCAGAACTGCACACAGTATTCTAAGTGTGGTCGCACCAGTGACTTGTATAGAGGTAAAATTATGTTCTCCTCATGAGCATCTATGCCTCGTCTAATGCATCCCATTATTTTATTTGCCTTGGCAGCAGCTGCCTGACATTGGCCACTAAATGTGAGTTTGTCGTCCACCCATACACCCAAGTCTTTTTCAGTGACAGTTTTGCCCAGTGTTTTACAATTAAGCACATAATTATACATCTTATTTGTTCTACCCAAGTGCATGACCTTACATGTATCCCCATTAAAGCTCATTTGCCATTTATCAGCCCAAGCTTCTAGTTTACATAAATCCTCCTGTAATATAAAATTATCCTCCTCTGTATTTATTACCCTGCAGAGTTTAGTGTCATCTGCAAATATTGAAATACTACTCTGTATGCCCCCTACAAGGTCATTAATAAATATGTTAAAGAGAAGCGGCCCCAATACTGACCCCTGTGGTACCCCACTGCTAACCGTGACCCAGTCCGAGTGTGCTCCATTAATAACCACCCTTTGTTTTCTATGTTTGTTTTTCCATGAGCCAGTTCTTAACCCACTTACACATATTTTCCCCTATCCCCATTGTTCTCATTTTATGTATCAACCTTTTGTGTGGCACTGTATCAAAAGCTTTTGAGAAGTCTATGAACACCACGTCCACTGCATTCCCTTGGTCCAGTCCTGAACTTACCCCTTCATAAAAGCTTATCAGATTAGTCTGACAAGAACGGTCCCTCGTAAACCCATGCTGATACTGTGTCATGAGGTTATTCAGCTTCAGATACTCCAATATAGTATCCCTTAAAAAACCCTCCAGGATTTTACCCACAGTAGATGTTAAGCTCACTGGCCTATAATTTCCAGGTTCAGTTTTTGCCCCCTTTTTGAATATTGGCACCACATTTGCTATACGCAAGTCCTGTGGTACAGACCCCGTTATTATGGAATCTTTAAAGATTAAAAATAATGGTCTATCTATAACTGTACTTAATTCCTGCAGTACTCGGGGGTGTATCCCATCCGGGCCCGGGGATTTGTCAACTTTAGTGATTTTTAGACGCCGCCGTACTTCCTGCTGGGTTAAGCATGTGACATTTAATGGAGAAATTTTTTTATCTCTGATCATGTTATCTGTCATGGGATTTTCTTGTGTAAATACAGTTGAAAAAAAGTCATTTAGCATATTGGCTTTTTCCTCATCCTCATCCATCATTTCACCCAGACTATTTTTAAGGGGACCAACACTATCATTTTTTAATTTCTTGCTATTTATGTAGTTAAAGAATATTTTGGGATTATTTTTACTTTCTCTGGCAATGAGTCTCTCTGCCTCAATCTTTGCTGTCTTGATTTGCTTTTTACAGAATTTATTCAGTCTTCTGTATTTATTTAATGCCTCTTCACTACCTACTTGCTTTAATTCCCTAAATGCTTTCTTTTTGTCCCTTATTGCGCCCCTTACAGCTCTATTTAGCCATAGTGGTTTCCTCCTAATTCTAGCATGTTTATTCCCATAGGGTATATACTGTGCACAGGTCCTATTCAGGATACTAATAAACGTCTCCCATTTTCTTTGTGTATTTTTATGTCTCAGGATATCGTCCCAGTTTATTGCACCAAGATCATCTCTTATCCGTTGGAAATTTGCCTTCCTGAAGTTTAGTGTCCTTGTAACCCTCGACTACACATCTTATTAAAGGATACATGAAAGCTTATTATTTTGTGATCACTATTACCCAAGTGACCCCCAACCCTTATATTTGATATGCGGTCTGGCCTGTTGGATAATATTAGGTCTAGCAGTGCCCCCCCTCTTGTTGGGTCCTGAACTAGTTGTGAAAGGTAATTGTCTCTCATAGTTGCCAAAAACTTATTACCTTTGCTGGAACTGCAGGTTTCTGTTCCCCAATGTATTTCAGGGTAGTTGAAGTCCCCCATAATAATGACTTCTCCTTGAGTTGCTGCTTCATCTATTTGCTTTACGAGGATATTCTCTGTTGCTTCCATTATTTTAGGAGACTTATAACAAACCCCTATCAATAATTTATTATTTTTCCCCCTCCCCTAATCTCCACCCACAGAGACTCTACATCTTCATTAGATTCACAGATATCACGCAGGATGGGTTTTAAGGATGATTTTACATATAAACACACACCCCCACCTCGCTTATTTTTACGGTCATTTCTAAACAGACTATAGCCCTGTAAATTAACCGCCCAGTCGTGGCTCTCATCCAGCCAAGTCTCAGATATCCCCACCATGTCATAATTATGTTCCAACAAAATTAATTCTAATTCCGCCATTTTGTTGGTGAGGCTTCTAGCATTAGTATACATGTATCTCTCTGAACCTCTATTCTTTCTTAAATTATTAACTGTTCTAACCCCACCCCCCATGCCACCCCCACCCCCAATTTCATTATTTGTGCCCAGGTCTCTATCTGTACTGCCTTCCCCTCCTATAAAATGAATACCCTCCCCCCAGTCCCTAGTTTAAAGACTCCTCCAACCTTCTAGCCATTTTCTCCCCCAGCACAGCTGCACCCTCCCCATTGAGGTGCAGCCCATCCCTAGCATAGAACCTGTAGCCAACTGAGAAGTCGGCCCAGTTCTCCAGGAACCCAAACCCCTCCTTCCTACACCAATTCTTGAGCCACTTATTAATCTCCCTAATCTCCCGTTGCCTCTCTGGTGTGGCACGTGGTACCGGCAGTATTTCAGAAAATACCACGTTGGAGGTCCTTGCTTTAAGCTTGCAGCCTAATTCCCTGAAATCATCTTTAAGGACCTTCCACCTGCCTCTAACTTTGTCATTTGTGCCAATGTGCACCATGACCGCTGGATCCTCACCAGCCCCTCCCAGTAATCTGTCAACCCGATCAGCGATGTGTCGGACTCGAGCGCCAGGTAGGCAGCACACTGTTCGACGATCCCTGTCTTTGTGACAGATTGCCCTATCTGTTCCCTAATAATTGAGTCCCCCACTACCAGCACCTGTCTGGCCTGCCCTGCTCTCCTAATTCCCCCCTTACTGGAGCAGACACTCCCCGGCTTTCAGAGGACATGCCTGGCTGCAGCAGTGCTACCCCTGTACTGACAACCCCCTCATCTGCCAACTTTGCAAACTTATTGGGGTGTGCCAGATCAGGACTAGCCTCCCTGGCGCTCTTCCCTCTACCCCGCTTTCTAACTGTCACCCAGCTTCCTACTTCAGTGTCCTGCAGCTCCACCCTAGCATCCCCCCTCTCATCTATATACATGCATGCGCATGTACTAGGGTGACATTTGTGCCAAAAGAAAACCCTACACAGAATTATACAACGGTTTTACTGGCAGGGGGTCTATCAAGAAGTTAAACGGTATTGTAACTCTTGTCGCATGCGCCAGGTACACAGTCCTCAGCCTCATTTAGTGAGTCCCTTGGTGCAATTAAAAATTTTAGAGGTCCAGTTTGAGAGAATACCCATGGATCTGGTGTAGCCGGTTAATAAATCAGCAAGGGGTCATCAACAGGGGCAATAAAAGGGGCACTGTGTGGGTCACCAGTTTTGAGCACACCCGAGTTCAAAAGAGAATTCATTGTCCAGACTGATGCGTCAGAGGTAGGTATGGGTGCCGTGTTGTCTCAGGACTGGAGCTTAACGGGGAGGAGCATCCCATTAGTTTCCTGAGTCGAAAACTTACTTCATCAAAAAACAGAGACAGCATTGTAGGGAGAGAGTGCCTGGCGATAAAGTGGGCACTGGAGTCGTTGCGCTACTATTTGTTGGGGATAACATTTTGTTTTGTAAATGATCATTCCCCTGTGACTGGCAGTGTTGTAGCCCAGGGAGTAGAGTTCAGGTGGTAGAAAGATGAACATAACAGGAGACTTGGAAAACGTTGGCAAACAGTTATTTAATCTGAAAACGGACAGGCAAATTCAGGTGAGATCCATGCCTTGTTCATTTTCAGAAAAATAAGCCGGTCTACATTGTCTGAGGATAGTCGCATGCGACGGTCTGTTAGTACACCACCTGCAGCACTAAAGACGCGCTCAGATAATACACTGGCAGCAGGGCAAGCCAGCACCTCCAAGGCATACCACACATCAAATACAAATATAGCAGTAATAATAATATTATTAATAAAAAATGAAATTGCACACACAGTACACAGACACAGCTCATATGTGTGTATAAGAGAGAGTGTTTCTGTGTGTAGTTCATGCCTCTAGCCTAGAAGATCAGTCTTGCTAAAATCTTTAACACTGACCCTGTTCTGTTCTTAAAATGGTGGATGCTGAACTGCTTCTCAGCCCCCTCATACACAATCATTATGTGGCACTGCTGGGCTCAGTGAGAGGCATCAGATTGAACTAGGCTTTCCTGAGTCATTCTCAATAGAACATTTTGTTCAGCAGTTCATCTAGCTCAGAGGTCACATGATGCATTTCCTATCAGCTCCTCACAGGATAGGGTGGAGAAAAACTGAACTAAATGAACTAATCTTTTGAACTAATCTTTTCAGTGAACTAGTTCATGGTGAACTAATCAACAAAATTAACTAGATTTCCCATCACTATGGTGTACACCTTGGTGGCGCTGTCACAAAACTTCGCCACATTTGTAACATACAGCTCTTGCCCTGTGCAGAGGCGCTGCCTGTGCTCCCTCTTGTTGTAGAGGTGTCTACACTGCCTCGACGCACAGAGCTGCTTTGTAAAGCAGTAGCAGCAGCAGCACTCTCGGCTGGAATGGAGAACTGTTGTGAATGGGTTTGAGATGAGTTCTGAGCAGAGGCTCCCTCTGGTGGTTACAAGCGGTACTAGTGAAGATTGTGAGGACTGGTAATCAGGTGTTACTGACTGGTCTTATATAAGGGAGTCATTTTCCCATCAGGGTTGCCGGTGATCAATTGTTCTGGTCTGAATCCTTCTTTCCAGTTTCCCTTGTAGCCTGCTGTGTCGTGTCTGCATCTCCTGCTATCAGATAAGACAATTTCTTATTTTGTGTTTTTGCTATATTTTTGCATTTGGTCCTGCACTTCTGTGGGGGCCTTCTGGGTCCCCTCCGGGGGCTTTTGCCCTCTCAGTTTGTTCAGCCACTGAGTTTTGTTCTTTTGCTTTTTCCAGTTTTTTCAGTGGCTGCTGTCTTGATTTTTTTACACCAGAGAACTAATTTAGGTGGTAGAGGTCGTGTGATCTCAGGTGATTTTGAAATTAGTAGAGTTGGTGCTTTTCAGGGTTTTCTGAGATTGCAGTAAGTACCCTTCCTGTCCTTTTCTATTTAGATAGTTTTGGCCCCAGCGTTTGCTCATACTATTTTCTTTCTGTGTCAGTATTTCCTCTTGTCTAACCGCCATTACATGTTTGGGGGCTTTCTATTATCTTTGGGGTCTGCTCCGGGGCAGATAGCTTTCCTATTTCTATCTTTAGGTGTAGTTAGTTTCTCAGGCTGTGACGAGGCGTCTAGGACCAACGTAGGAACACTCCACGGCTGCCTCTAGTTGCGGTGGTTAGTCAGGGTACTGCAATCTCATAGATTCCAACTGCTCTGGTGTATTGCCTTTTTTACCTGCACTCCTCAGCTACCGTAACATAACAGTATCACCGGCCCAAAAATTGAATGGTACTCACAGAAGGGAAAAAATATTGTGACAGAAGAAAGGTTGTCAGAGTTGTCAGAGATATTTTTCTGTTTGTTGCATTTTTTTCCCTCTGTATCTCTGGGTGCTGGGGAGGATCTTTTCTCCCAATGGAGTTTGCACAGTTGTCTGGCCATGTGGATCAGCTTGCCACTGAGGTTCAGAGTATTGCTGCCTATCTTGCTAGGTTGCCTGTTGTGGAACCTAGGATCCCCATGCCAGATTTGTTTTTAGGGGATCGAGCTAAGTTTCAGAATTTCAAAAATAATTGTAAATTGTTTTTTGCCTTAAAATCTAAGTCCTCAGGAAACGCAGCGCAGCAGGTTCAAATTATCATCTCTCTCCTGCTCGGCGATCCTCAGGATTGGGCTTTTTCCCTGATACCTGGGGATCCTGTTTTGAGTGATGTTAATGCATTTTTTCAGGCTTTGGGGTTATTGTACGATGAGCCTAATGTCACTGATCAAGCTGAAAAAGCCTTGTTGGCATTAAATCAGGGGCTTGATGACGCTGAGTTATACTGTCAGAGATTCCGTAGGTGGGCAGTCCTGACCAAATGGAATGACGACGCTTTGGCGGCCCTTTTCCGGAAGGGTCTGTCGGATAATGTAAAGGATGTTATGGTGGGATTCCCTGTCCCCTCTGGTCTCAATGATTCTATGTCATTAGCGATTCAAATTGACAGACGTTTGCGTGAGCGGAGAAGTATGCGTGGAGTGGTGTTGCCTTGTGAGCCAGCTTCTGAGCCCATGCAGTGTGATGGAGTGGTGTCTGGGGCACAGCGTCATGAGTTTCGAAAGCGCAATGGGTTATGTTTCTACTGTGGTGATGCCTCTCATGCTATTTCAGTCTGCCCTAAGCGGGGAAGACGTTTTGCACGCTCAGTTGTCTTGGGTAGTGTTCAGACTAGGTTTTTATTAACTGTCACTCTGATATGCTCTCTGTCCTCATTTTCTGCTCAGGCTTTCGTTGATTCTGGAGCAGCTATTAACCTGATGGATTATGATTTTGCTAAACGTTGTGGGTTTCCCTTGATACCCCTACAGAAGTCTATTCCCCTACTGGGGATCGATTCTACCCCTTTGGCTGAGAATAAACCCCAGTTTTCTACTCAGGTGATAATGAGGGTTGAACCTGATCACCAGGAGTGCTGCAAATTTTTGGTTCTATATAATCTGCATGACATTATCGTGCTGGGTTTCCCTTGGTTACAGTCTCATAATCCTGTTTTGGATTGGAAATCTGTGTCTGTAACCAGTTGGGGCTGCCAAAGTGTTAATACCAACACTCCTGTTTTTTCTGCCTCCCCCCAGGCTCAGGATGTTCCTGACTTTTTGTTTGATTTTTCTGATGTGTTTAGCGAAAGTAAATCTGCATCCTTGCCTCCCCATAGGAGCTATGACTGCGCTATTGAATTAGTGCCGGGTAGTAAATTCCCTAAAGGTCGCCTTTTTAACTTATCTGTACCTGAACATGACGCTATGCGGTCTTATATCAAGGAATCATTGGAGAAGGGTCATATCAGACCATCCTCTTCACCCTTAGGTGCCGGTTTTTTCTTTGTGGCCAAAAAAGATGGTTCATTAAGGCCGTGTATTGATTATCGTCTCTTAACAATATTACTGTGAAATATCAATACCCGTTACCCTTGATTTCTGACCTGTTTTCCAGGGGAAAAACGCTACTTGGTTTACCAAGCTTGACCTCAGGGGGGCGTATAACCTTATTCGCATTAAGCACGGGGATGAATGGAAGACGGCATTCAATACCCCTGAAGGGAATTTTGAGTACCTAGTGATGCCCTTTGGGCTCACTAATGCTCCTTCCGTCTTCCAGTCCTTCATGAATGACATTTTCAGGGATTTTGTGGACAAATTTCTGATTGTTTATTTGGATGATATCTTGGTTTTTTCTAATGACTGGGACTCTCATGTGAAACATGTTCGAACTGTATTCCAGATTTTGAGAGAGAATGCTCTGTATGTGAAGGGATCAAAGTGTCTTTTTGGCGTACAGAAGATCTCATTTCTGGGATTCATTTTGTCCCCATCTGTTATTGAAATGGACCCGGTCAAGGTTCAGGCCATCTGTGATTGGGTCCAACCTACTTCATTAAAGGCTCTTCAGAGATTTTTGGGTTTTGCCAATTTTTATCGTAAATGTATTGGTAATTTCTCGGTTATTGTTAAACCATTAACTGATTTGAGCAGAAAAGGTTCTGATGTGGTGAATTGGCCTCCTGAGGCAGTCTCTGCATTTCAGGAACTTAAGCAGAGATTCACTTCTGCTCCTGTTCTACGGCAGCCTGATGTTTCTCTGCCATTTCAGGTGGAGGTTGATGCCTCTGAAATTGGGGCAGGTGCCGTTTTGTCCCAAAAAGATCCAGAGACCTCTAAAAGTAACCCTTGTGCCTTTTTCTCTCGAAAATTTTCTCCTACTGAACGTAATTATGACGTGGGTAATCGGGAGTTATTGGCCATGAAGTGGGCTTTTGAAGAGTGGAGACATTGGCTGGAGGACAGCCAAACATCAGGTGGTGGTCCTTACGGACCATAAGAATCTGGTCTATCTGGAATCTGCCAAGCGACTCAATCCTAGACAGGCCAGGTGGGCCTTGTTTTTCACACGTTTTAATTTTTGGTTTCCTTTCTTCCTGGCACTAAGAATGTTAAGGCGGATGCCCTCTCGAGGAGTTTCCTTGCGGACTCTCCTGAGTTATCTGATCCTTCTGTTATTTTGAAAGAGGGTGTAGTTCTTTCCGCCATCTCGCCCAATTTGAGACTTGCTCTGGAGGGGTGTCAGGAGGATAGGCCCGAGCGCTGCCCTGTTGGAAAATTGTGTGTCCCGGACCAATGGAAAAAGAGTGTGATGTCTGAGATTCATTGTTCCACATTGGCTGGGCATCCCGGAATTTTTGGTACCAGAGACTTGGTTAGTCGGTCCTTTTGGTGGCCTACCTTGTCTCGCGATGTCAGGGAATTTGTGCAGTCCTGCGGGACTTGCTCTCGCTCCAAGCCTTGCTCTCGCTCTAGTGGTTTGTTGATGCCATTGCCTGTGCCCAAGAGACCTTGGACCCATATCTCTATGGATTTCATTTCCGATCTTCCTGTTTCTCAGAGAATGACCACCATCTGGGTAATTTGTGATAGGTTTTCCAAAATGATACATCTTGTGCCATTACCTAAGATTGCCTTCCTCCTCTGAATTGGTGCCGTTGTTCCTTCAGCACGTGGTTCGTTTACACGGCATTCCTGAGAACATTGTGTCTGACAGAGGAGTCCAGTTTGTTTCCAGATTTTGGAGGACTTTTTGTTCTAAACTAGGTGTTCAATTGTCTTTCTCCTCGGCATTTCATCCTCAGACCAATGGTCAAACTGAGAGAACAAACCAGACATTGGAGACTTATCTAAGATGCTTTGTGTCTGCTGATCAGGATGACTGGGTCTCTTTTTTGCTTTGGCTGAGTTTGCTCTTAATAATAGGGCTAGCTCTGCCACTTTGATGTCTCCGTTTTTCTGTAATTCTGGGTTTCACCCTCGATTTTCTTCAGGACAGACGGAAGCTTCTGTCTGTCCAGGTGTTGACTCTGTTGTTGAGCGTATGCAACAGATTTGGGACCAGGTAGTGGAGAGGTTGTCCCTCTCTCAGGAGAAGGCCCAGCAGTTTGCTAACCGGCATAGGACTGATGGTCCTCGGTTTAAAGTGGGGGACTTGGTCTGGTTGTCCTCAAAGAATATTCCTATGAGAGTAGCATCTCCTAAATTTAAGCCTAGGTTCATTGGACCTTATAAGATCATGGAGATTATTAATCCTGTTTCTTTTCGTTTGCTTCTTCCAGGGACATTTAAGATCCATAACGTGTTCCACAAGTCCTTGTTGAAGAGGTTTGTTGAGCCAGTGGTTCCTGCTGCTGTGCCTCCTGACCCTGTTTTGGTTGAGGGCAATCTGGAGTATGTGGTTGAGAAAATATTGGATTCTCGTTTTTCTAGACGAAGACTCCAGTATTTGGTTAAATGGAGAGGTTATGGTCAGGAAGACAATTCTTGGGTGTTTGCTTCGGACATCCATGCTAGGAGACTTATCCGTGCTTATCATAGAACTCATCCTGACCGACCTGGTTGCTCAAAATTCCTCAAGGGGGGGGTACTGTTGTGAATGGGTTTGAGATGAGTTCTGAGCAGAGGCTCCCTCTGGTGGTTACAAGCGGTACTAGTGAAGATTGTGAGGACTGGGAATCAGGTGTTACTGACTGGTCTTATATAAGGAAGTCATTTTCCCATCAGGGTTGCCGGTGATCAATTGTTCTGGTCTGAATCCTTCTTTCCAGTTTCCCTTGTAGCCTGCTGTGTCGTGTCTGCATCTCCTGCTTACAGATAAGACATTTTCTTCTTTTGTGTTTGTGCTATATTTTTGCATTTTGTCCTGCACTTCTGTGGGGGCCTTCTGGGTCCCCTCCGGGGGCTTTTGCCCTCTCAGTTTGTTCAGCCACTGAGTTTTGTACTTTTGCTTTTCCAGTTTTTTCAGTGGCTGCTGTCTTGATTTTGTTACACCAGAGAACTAATTTAGGTGGTAGAGGTCGTGTGATCTCAGGTGATTTTGAAATTAGTAGAGTTGGTGTTTTTCAGGGTTTTCTGAGATTGCAGTAAGTACCCTTCCTGTCCTTTTCTATTTAGATAGTTTTGGCCCCAGCGTTTGCTCATACTATTTTCTTTCTGTGTCAGTATTTCCTCTTATCTAACCGCCATTACATGTTTGGGGGCTTTCTATTATCTTTGGGGTCTGCTCCGGGGCAGATAGCTTTCCTATTTCTATCTTTAGGTGTAGTTAGTTTCTCAGGCTGTGACGAGGCGTCTAGGACCAACGTAGGAACGCTCCACGGCTGCCTCTAGTTGCGGTGGTTAGTCAGGGTACTGCAATCTCATAGATTCCAACTGCTCTGGTGTATTGCCTTTTTTACCTGCACTCCTCAGCTACCGTAACATAACAGAGAACATTATGGATTTCAACAGTGTGTCTTGGTGCTCCAGCATTTTACGGTCCCGGTTCAACGGTGTGATGAGGCTTTGTAAGTTGTCCCGGTAACGAGGGTCTAGGAGGGTGTACACCCAATAATCTGACGTGGTGAGAATGTGGCCGATGCGGCGGTCGTTTCTCAGGCAGTGCAGCATGAAATCAACCATGTGCTGCAGACTCACAACTGGCCAACAAACGCTGTCCTCTGGAAGAGCGTCACACTAATAGATTTTTGTAAATTTTAAATAGAAGAAAGCAGCAGCAATTTTTGAAAAATTACAAGGATGAGACAGTGACAGACACTCAGCAGAGTACACGCTGCGGTGGTTGAAGTAAGTGGAGCGGGATCTACACTCCTACAAAAAAATTAAACCTCAGACTAGAGTGAACACTGAAACACAACTGTTCACTTGCTGTGAAAGGCCTTTTTGTGGACTTCTATAATGTTTGCAAGCAATGTATTGTATTTTGATGGAAGAGCGTCACACTAATAGATTTTTGTAAATTTTAAATAGAAGAAAGCAGCAGCAATTTTTGAAAAATTACAAGGATGAGCCAGTGACAGACACTCAGCAGAGTACACGCTGCGGTGGTTGAAGTAAGTGGAGCGGGATCTACACTCCTACAAAAAAATTAAAGCTCAGACTACTGAAACACAACTGTTCACTTGCTGCGAAAGGCCTTTTTGTGGACTTCTATTATGTTTGCAAGCAATGTATTGTATTTTGATGGAAGAGCATCACACTAATAGATTTTTGTAAATTTTAAATAGAAGAAAGCAGCAGCAATTTTTGAAAAATTACAAGGATGAGACAGTGACAGACACTCAGCAGAGTACACACTGCGGTGGTTGAAGTAAGTGGAGCGGGATCTACACTCCTACAAAAAAATTAAACCTCAGACTAGAGTGAACACTGAAACACAACTGTTCACTTGCTGTGAAAGGCCTTTTTGTGGACTTCTATTATGTTTGCAAGCAATGTATTGTATTTTGATGGAAGAGCGTCACACTAATAGATTTTTGTAAATTTTAAATAGAAGAAAGCAGCAGCAATTTTTGAAAAATTACAAGGATGAGCCAGTAACAGACACTCAGCAGAGTACACGCAGCATTAGTTGAAGTAACTGGAGCGTGATCTGCACTCAAAAAAAAAAAAAATCACAGACTGCAGTGAACACTGAAACACAACTGTTCACTTGCTGTGAAAGGCTCCTTCATGGACTTCTATAGTGTTTGCAACCAAGGTATTGTATACGGATGGAAGCACGTCACACTATTATTTCAATTACATGGAGCAGCAAGAATTACACTGAAGAAAAAAAAAAGAGTCTGTGAGTGACACGTGCAGATGCCTACAGACAGCGTTGCATACAGAGCAAACTGCAGCGTCACCTGCACTCTCACACACACCTTGCAGAGCTGTTAAAACAACACTGCAGGCAAAAGGAAGCTTTACACAGCCGGTGGTAAACTAGTCTGCCTAAAGCACAGTACACTAAATCGCAATATCTAACTGTCCCTCAGAGTCAGCAGAGCAGCGTTCTTTCCCTAACTGAGTTCACAGCACAGTGACGCTAAAATGGCGGCGGCGCCTTTTATAGTGCATTCTGACATCATTTCAGCATCCAATCACAGCCATGCCATTAGTTAACATGACCGCAGCAGTACAGGATGTGCCCACACTTCTTAGGATTCCTCATTGGCTGACTATAATCACATTGCCTCTCAAAGAATTATGGGAACTTCCGATTCCGGTATACGATATATGAAAAATATCGGAACTAAGTATCGGAATTCCGATACAGCGAATATCGGCCGATACCCGATACTTGCGGTATCGGAATGCTCAACACTAGTCATAGGTGCTACCGTTTGCATATCCCCAGAAGGTATGACATTTTTGTGCTTGTTACCGTCCTTGGTCGTATCTTCAGGCAGGGAATAAACCCTACTGCGACGATGCTCTGAGCCAGGGACCAAATCAATTGGACGGTCATACGGTTGGTGGAAAGGCAAAGTCTCAGCAGCCTTTTTGGAATGCTCAGAACGAGCAACCAGGTTAACAGACGGCTCTGAGACTACCTTCCGGGTCGAGGCAATCATACGCTGTGAAACACCATTCTCACCCCCGAAATTAATTTCCCCGTGTTCCAGTTAATGTGTGGATTGTGACAACGTAGCCATGGAAGGCCTAATAGCACCTCATCCGATCCCCCGGGAATAATGAGAAAAGAAATATCCTCCCGGTGACCCTGAGGAAATGACATAGTGAGGGGAATCGATCGGTGGGTGATTTGCATGTCTAGCAGTGAACCGTTGACTACCTTAATGTTCATTGGTTTGGGCAGTAACTCCATAGGAGTGGCATGTCTCTGGGCAAAGGTTAACGACAAAAAATTGCCATCTGCCCCAGAGTCCATCCACGCCTTGGCAGAAACCACAGTTGCCTCGAAGAGCAACGTCACCTCATATATTAGTTTGGAGGTAGAGGTCCCTGAATCTAACACACCTCCTCTAATGGTGGTTAGACACTCTCGTTCCTCCGCTTGCTTGGAACCCTTATTACTGGGGTACTCCAAGAGATGTGTAGGACGGGAACGAGGGGACCCTTTCCTAGTCAGGGATATATCCATGGGCTCAGGGTCCGTGTCTGGAACCGCGGGTTCGGAAATAGGTCTAGAAAATGATGGTGCCAACGGAAACCGCGGTTTAGAGACCTCCAGCTCCAATTTGCTTTCTGCATGATGTAAATCTATTTGGTTGGCAAGAGTCATTAACCCTTCCAGAGAGGTTGGAATCTCCCTGGTGGCTAGAGCATCTTTTATATCCCCAGCCAGACCCTTCCAGAACACCAGGATTAGCGACGGTTCAGACCAATCCAGTTCTGCCACTAATGTCCTGAACTGGACGGCATAGTGACTGGCGGTGGTCGAACCCTGCACTAATGTAAGCAACTTAAGAGCCGTATCATGTGTAACCTGAGGACCGAAGAACACACTTTTTAGGGTTCTAAGAAAGAGACCCGCATTACCCACTACCGGATCATTCCGTTCCCACAGAGGAGTAGCCCACTCCAAGGCTTTGCGGGAAAGTAATGATATGACAAAGCCCACTTTAGCCCTTTCGGAGGGGAACCGTGCCTCCATCATTTCTAACTGAACGGAGCATAAATTAATAAACCCTCTGCAGGATCTGCTGTCGCCAGAAAATTATTCCGGGGGGGTCAAAACGGGGTAATGAAACTCTAGCAGCTGTCGCAGCATTATTTACGAGACTGGCTGCTTGTGCGGCTGCTTGAGTAGCTACTGCAGTGAAATCAGCAATCGGAGCGGCCTGCTCCAGAGACCTAAGTCTGGCCTCTAGTTGCTGAACGTAGCGCTGTAGATGCTGAATGTCAGCCATGTTTGGCTAGACCCCAGCGGTCAGATACTGTTGAGCTCGGTTGTAACAACTTTATTGTATAATGGATTGCAACCGAACCCGGGGTCCGCGATGCAGTTTATAGTCACTGCTGCCGAACACCCCTCGAATATGAGGGTAAAACTGACAACAGAAATGTAATATTAGATCTCGCCTGTGTTACTTCACACTAGGGGAGATGTAGAATTGGCACTATCTCCGTTAACGTCAGGGGAGATGTGCTATCGACTGGCGTAGATGTAGCTCTGTTAATGGCACAGAAGCCACTTGCCAGATAGGTTTGCACTATGTGCTGCAAGCTGGTATAGACGTAGCCCTGTTGACTGCACAGAAGCCACGTGCCAGCCGCTAGGACGTGCGTGCGACTAACGACAGGTGTACGTGCTACCAGCTGGCGTGAGACCGGACTGAGTAACTCTCTGTTCAGCTTGGCAGGCGATGCCCAGGTTATGCGCCCCACAGTCTGCTCAGGGTGTATAGCCACCCTATATTCGTAGCAAGACTGCGCCACATTGGCCACAGGTTACGCGCCCCGCAGTCTGCTCAGGGTGTATAGCTGCCCTATATTCGTAGCAAGACTGCGCCACATTGGCCACAGGTTATGCGCCCCACAGTCTGCTCAGGGTGTATAGCCACCCTATATTCGTAGCAAGACTGCGCCACATTGGCCACAGGTTACGCGCCCCGCAGTCTGCTCAGGGTGTATAGCCACCCTATATTCGTAGCAAGACTGCGCCACATTGGCCACAGGTTACGCGCCCCGCAGTCTGCTCAGGGTGTATAGCTACCCTATATTCGTAGCAAGACTGCGCCACATTGGCTACAGGTTGTGCGCCCCGCAGTCTGCTCAGGGTGTATAGCTACCCTATATTCGTAGCAAGACTGCGCCACATTGGCCACAGGTTACGCGCCCCGCAGTCTGCTCAGGGTGTATAGCCACCCTATATTCGTAGCAAGACTGCGCCACATTGGCCACAGGTTACGCGCCCCGCAGTCTGCTCAGGGTGTATAGCCACCCTATATTCGTAGCAAGACTGCGCCACATTGGCTACAGGTTACGCGCCCCGCAGTCTGCTCAGGGTGTATAGCTACCCTATATTCGTAGCAAGACTGCGCCACATTGGCTACAGGTTGTGCGCCCCGCAGTCTGCTCAGGGTGTATAGCTACCCTCGTGTTGTAGCAAGACTGCGCCACATTGGCTACCTGCCTGGCATAAGCTAATTCTGCCTGAAGGACCTGTGCTAATTAGCTGAGCGTACTCTGGCATCGGCAGGTCCCGGAGAGCAAAGCTAGAGAGCACGTGGAGCCCAGATTCTGGTATGTCCACACATGAGCGCTGCCTATTTTAGTATGATCTGACCGCGCCGCGGACAGACAAGCTATTTAAGGGCTAAGCTCCGCCCCCAGCCATCTCGTTAATCGCATCATCGGTGACGTCATCCGTGACCAATCAGGCTGTGCCAGATCAGAGGATCAGCTGACATTAACCACCAATCATGGCTCGTCATGTCACGGACATGCTCAGTGCAGGCATTTCTGGACTTCGGCTTTAACAGCCCTGTCTCCTTCTGTAACCTATGCTTAAGGCTACTATTAACAAAGACCCTGGAGACAGCTTGTACTCTCTTGTTCTGGCTAGGCACTGGGATCAACAGCAAAACTAAGCAGCATCTGCCCCAGCTGAAATCTGGATGGGGGACCACTGATGCCTCTGATCCAGGTTCAAATCCAGCTGTCGCCAGATGCCTAACAAGGAGCAGTATTTATAGTAGTTATATTCTTGTACATAGGGGCAGTATTATAGTAGTTATATTCTTGTACATAGGAGCAGTATTATAGTAGTTTTATTCTTGTACTGTACATAGGAGTAGCATTATAATAGTTATATTCTTGTACATAGGGGCAGTATTATAGTAGTTATATTCTTGTACTGTACATAGGAGCAGTATTATAGCAGTTATATTCTTGTACATAGGGGCAGTATTATAGTAGTTATATTCTTGTACTGTACATAGGAGCAGTATTATAGCAGTTATATTCTTGTACATAGGGGCAGTATTATAGTAGTTATATTCTTGTACATAGGAGCAGTATTATAGTAGTTATATTCTTGTACATAGGGGGCAGTATTATAGTAGTTATATTCTTGTATATAGGGGCAGTATTATAGTAGTTATATTCTTGTACATAGGGGCAGTATTATAGTAGTTATATTCTTGTACATAGGAGCAGTATTATAGTAGTTATATTCTTGTACATAGGGGCAGTATTATAGTAGTTATATTCTTGTACATAGGAGCAGTATTATAGTAGTTATATTCTTGTACATAGGAGCAGTATTATAGTAGTTATATTCTTGTACATAGGGGCAGTATTATAGTAGTTATATTCTTGTACATAGGGGCAGTATTATAGTAGTTATATTCTTGTATATAGGAGCAGTATTATAGTAGTTATAATCTTGTACATAGGGAGCAGTATTATAGTAGTTATATTCTTGTACATAGGGAGCAGTATTATAGTAGTTATATTCTTGTACATAGGAGCAGTATTATAGTAGTTATATTCTTGTACATAGGGGCAGTATTATAGTAGTTATAATCTTGTACATAGGGGCAGTATTATAGTAGTTATATTCTTGTACATAGGAGCAGTATTATAGTAGTTATATTCTTGTACATAGGGGCAGTATTATAGTAGTTATATTCTTGTACATAGGAGCAGTATTATAGTAGTTATATTCTTGTACATAGGAGCAGTATTATAGTAGTTATATTCTTGTACATAGGGGCAGTATTATAGTAGTTATATTCTTGTACATAGAGGCAGTATTATAGTAGTTATAGTCTTGTACACAGGGGCAGTATTATAGTAGTTATATTCTTGTACACAGAGGCAATATTATAGCAGATATATTCTTGTACATAGAGGCAGTATTATAGTAGTTATATTCTTGTACATAGAGACAGTATTATAGTAGTTATATTCTTGTACATAGAGGCAGTATTATAGTAGTTATATTCTTGTACATAGGGGCAGTATTTAGCAGTTATATTATTGTACATAGGAGCAGTATTATAGTAGTTATATTCTTGTACATAGGGGGCAGTATTATAGTAGTTATATTCTTGTATATAGGAGCAGTATTATAGTAGTTATATTCTTGTACATAGGGGCAGTATTATAGTAGTTATATTCTTGTACATAGGAGCAGTATTATAGTAGTTATATTCTTGTACATAGGGGCAGTATTATAGTAGTTATATTCTTGCACATAGGAGCAGTATTATAGTAGTTATATTCTTGTACATAGAGGCAGTATTATAGTAGTTATATTCTTGTACATAGGAGCAGTATTATAGTAGTTATATTCTTGTACATAGGAGCAGTATTATAGTAGTTATAGTCTTGTACATAGGGACAGTATTATAGTAGTTATATTCTTGTACATAGGAGCAGTATTATAGTAGTTATATTCTTGTACATAGGGGCAGTATTATAGTAGTTATATTCTTGTACATAGGGGCAGTATTATAGTAGTTATATTCTTGTACATAGGGGACAGTATTATAGTAGTTATATTCTTGTACATAGGAGCAGTATTATAGTAGTTATATTCTTGTACATAGAGGCAGTATTATAGTAGATATATTCTTGTACATAGAGGCAGTATTATAGTAGTTATATTCTTGTACATAGAGGCAGTATTATAGTAGTTATATTCTTGTACATAGGGGACAGTATTATAGTAGTTATATTCTTGTACATAGGAGCAGTATTATAGTAGTTATATTCTTGTACATAGAGGCAGTATTATAGTAGATATATTCTTGTACATAGAGGCAGTATTATAGTAGTTATATTCTTGTAATACGAGCAGTATTATAGTAGTTATATTCTTGTACATAGGAGCAGTATTATAGTAGTTATATTCTTGTACATAGGGGCAGTATTATAGTAGTTATATTCTTGTACATAGGGCAGTATTATAGTAGTTATATTCTTGTATCATAGGAGCAGTATTATAGTAGTTATATTCTTGTACATAGGGACAGTATTATAGTAGTTATATTCTTGTACATAGGAGCAGTATTATAGTAGTTATATTCTTGTACATAGGAGCAGTATTATAGTAGTATATTCTTGTACATAGGGCAGTATTATAGTAGTTATAATCTTGTACATAGGGGCAGTATTATAGTAGTTATATTCTTGTACATAGGAGCAGTATTATAGTAGTTATATTCTTGTACATAGGGGCAGTATTATAGTAGTTATATTCTTGTACATAGGAGCAGTATTATAGTAGTTATATTCTTGTACATAGGAGCAGTATTATAGTAGTTATATTCTTGTACATAGGAGCAGTATTATAGTAGTTATATTCTTGTACATAGGAGCAGTATTATAGTAGTTATATTCTTGTACATAGGGCAGTATTATAGTAGTTATATTCTTGCAATAGGGGCAGTATTATAGTAGTTATATTCTTGTACATAGAGGCAGTATTATAGTAGTATATTCTTGTACATAGAGGCAGTATTATAGTAGTTATATTCTTGTACATAGAGGCAGTATTATAGTAGTTAGAGCATTTTTCAACATGTAAATATAAATATTTTAGGGTTGTATTTACTATCACGCATACATATTACAGATCAATTCTATCTGCCTTGCTTTGCAAAATCCTCAATTGATCTGCAGCTTTCAAGTACCTGGGCAACCTCATTTACCCTTCTCCAAGACTTCTATAAAGATTTGCAATGGGCATTGCGTTATTGCTACAAATTATAAAGTATTGTATTTCTGATGTGCCTTGTAATTCAATTTTCACCCACTGTTACAAAAGAGGACTTGTTCTAAGGAATGAGCACTTAAATGACCCAGTTACTTCATGTAAGTGTTTTGAACTGCAGGGGATTATTCTGAAATGTGTATAATCTATTACTTTGGAGGTACAATTAATCCAAACGCTGAAGGCACCAACATATTTTTTATTTTTATTTTTCCACTTCTATTAAAAGATCAGGAAATAGAATCTGACTCGCATTCAAGTCAAAACATTTTTGCCTAAGAGGGAATATTTTTAAACACAGACGATGGTATCGCGGCCCCTTCGCGGCCTTCAGATGTCAAGACTCGTCAAGAGAAAACTCCGAGCGTGGTCATGATAAATGCGGAAGAAAATATGACTTATTTTACCGTTTCCAATCATTTTAGACAAATTGAAATCCAAAAATAAATTGGGTGTAAAACAAAGGAATAAATCAGAAAAGTTTAGGGAAGAGAAACTTTAATGTGCAGAGGAACATCATACATTATAAGTCTTGGTCAGGTGAAGGGGACATTTTATTGTCTTTTTTATGTATTTGGAATATTTATTCCTGACATATTTGGGTCCCGTTATAAAAGTAGACTTGAGTTTCTTCGTCGTAAATCACTTCAATGGTGTAAAAAGTCACCTCATATTTATAATGCATGGGTTTTTTTTTGGCTGGTGGATGGGTGTTGATAAGGTTTCACTGCTGTGGCAGGACAACAGAGAAAAACAGCTAGTATACATTTACCCATGCACACTATCTGTAATAGTTTTTCAGTATTTCATGGCTTTCTTTCATTAGCTCTTTGGCAAAGCTATGAGCTGTGACGTCCTCTCACTATCCAGATTCATTACAAAATAGCCGCTGCATTCCCTAATTTTGCTTTTATACTGGCTACGCTAGGTCTTGCTGCTGTGCTGTTCTATGTTCTAGCTGCAAGGCATTTTAGGGAAGCCCACATGGCCTTGCCTAAAGTCATGTGATTTTTCTATATCTAAGAAAAAAAATATTCTGTTTTGTGAAAAATGGTGGTTAGCATTTTATTTTTATCCAGATTTATTTCAAAATAGCTGCTGCCTTCCCTCCCTCAGCTTTTATACTGGCTGCGATAATTCTTCCAGATTGGCTGTGCTATTCTATGTGATGAGATAGCTGCAATACATTTTGGGGAAGCCCCCATGGTCTTGCCTAAGGTCATGTGATTTTTCTCAACCTCAAAAATCTTGTGAAAAATGGCGGTTGGCAATTTTTTTTTCATTCGACAACTGTTTGAACTCACTAAGGCTGGTTTTACACTTACCGTGTTTTTGCGGCCCCAATGCATTTCTATGGGGCCGCAAAAACGGGCCGCAAAAATTCTACTGAGGGCTGTGTGCCATATGGCCGTGAGGGCCGTATAAACGGCCGTAAAAAAATATCGAGCTTGCTCGATATATTTCACGGCTTAAGGACACGGCTCCCATAGAAAATTAATGACTTCCGCACGGTGTTCCGTAACTTCCGGTTTTGCGGAACGCCTTTTTTTTCTTTCCAATACTTTTCTATAGTATTGGAAATGGCGATCCGCAAGTGTTTTTGCGGTCCGTTATTGCGGCAGACCTTGAAAATTGCGGCGATACGGCCCGCAAAAAAGGGCCGCAATAACGGGCCGCAAAAATCACGGTAAGTGTAAAAGAAGCCTAAGTCTCGCTCATTTCATAAAACTCGACATGAATTAGGTTTGCATCAATTTGTTCATATGTGTTTTCTTTTTTCGGGTGTGTTTATTTTGCAGATTTTCCTTCCAGATCACATTTGGGATCCCAACAGCTGTAACATGAAAATGAACTCTTTACTTCGGATGACGGACGAATTGCTCACTACATGTCGGCCAGAAAATATGGTCCATTCAGCGTAAGGCCTCTTTCACATTCCTTGTGTGACGTCCGCCCATCGTGAAAATGCGATCCGTCAGAAAGTAAAAACGGATGCAAAGTGGTCAGTTTTCTGATGATCGCCAGAGGATTTCCGAAATGGTGAAATTTGTTATGGGAAAAGTAAATCCGGACGAGAGAGAGAGAGAGGAGGAGAGAGAGAGAGAGAGAGAGGAGAGAGGAGAGGAGAGAGAGTGAAAAGAATTCCTCAAAATGGATGCTGGCGGATGCGCGCCATAGGTGGCATTATAAAATGGATGCGGCGGTCCGCGTTGTCGCCATTTTGGCGTCAAAAAAAAGTTGCATTGGACGTTTTTTTAAATGACGGACGCCATTTTTGGCGGATACGTCCAAAAACGGATAACGGACGAGACCATCCCTAAATCTCACTAATGAAAGTTATGGAAAAAAACGGATCGCCAAAAAAAAAATGCGGATCGTTTTTACATTTTGACGGATTGACTGAGTCGCACGACTGAAGTGTGAAAGAGGCCTTAGAGAACTTAAAATTCTAAATCTCGGCTTCTTTATATTTCTTTTAGTGCTGTCTTCAGTCGTGTCACTTGGAGAGCCCTGACATCAGAGAGGATATTTACGCTTTAAGGTTGATATATAGCAATGTTGCCATAAAGAATAAGCTAACCACTTGTGACAGACGACCAAAAACCTCGGGTCTTAATGTCTCACCGTTTCCGATTGCAGGAAGTTCTCCGCTCTCCGCCAGCGTGCTAAGGTCTGAGTCTTTTTTTCCCTCGCACCTGCGCCATTTGTCATCGAAATTGAGGTAGTCATGGGGATGTCTAAACAAGGGCTCCGGGGTCCACTTAGTAAAATGTTAAATGTTCAAAAGCATACATACTTAAGTACAGGAAGAGAGCGGCGTGATTTCAAGGTGGATGGAAGGTTTATATGTAAAGACTATTAAAAGTTGGAAAGAGACAGCTGTAGCATTTCATATCCACGAGGGACAGGTGCGCGCTCCTCTGATGTTATTGAAGCTCTACCTTTTCTTTTCGGATTTACTTTTCTCTGGATATTTGCAGTATTATCTGCTTGTGACGTTGGTTTTTACTCCATCGCACAGTGGTGCATTCTACCATCATTCCCTTTTTGGGGGAGAAAATGTTCTAGGTTAAATATTTATACAAATTATTTAATGGTAATTTTCTTATTGGATAGTGAGATATTAAAAGAGATTTGAAAAATGCTGCCATGTTGTATATTGAAGGCGCACAGTCCTGGTGAAGAATATTGAACCCGCTGAAAGCTGTGGAGGGAACAAGAGATGAGACGATCTTTCCAAATTCAAGTTCACCGGCTTCTTCCCGAGAAAGCGGAAATCATGAGAAATTGATTCGTTGCAAATCGTAAATACTGCAAAGTCTTCAATTGCCCTGAAAAGAGATGGGTGATGAAAGAAAGGAAAAAAAAAGAGGGAAGGAAGAAATAAAGAAAGAGAAAAAGAAAGAAAGAAAGAAATGAGGGAATGAAGAGAGAGATAAAGATAGAAAGAGAAAAGCAAGAAAGAGAAAAAATGAAAAGAGGGAAAAAAGAGAAAAATAAACAGAAAGGATAAAAGAGAGAAAGAAAGAAAGATGAAGGAGGGAAAGGAAGGAATGAAGAAGGAAATAGGAGGAAGGAAAAAAGAAGCAAAGAAAAAGAAAAGAAAAAAGGTAAAGGAATGAAAGAGGGAAAAGGAGGAAGACAAGAGGAAGAAGAAAAAAGAGAGTGAAAGAAAGATGAAGGAGGGAAACAAAAGAATAAAGAAGGAAATAGGAGGAAGGAAGGAGGGCAAGAAAATAAAGAAGGAAAGGAAGGAAGGAAAAAAGAAACAAAGAAAGAGAAAGAAAATAAAAAAAGATAAAAGGAATGAAGGAGGGAAAATGAGGAAGAAAAGAGCAAGAAGAAAGAAAGAAAGAAAGAAAAGAAAGAAAGAAAGAAAAAGAAAGAAAAAAAGGCATGAAAGAAAGGGAGGCTTGAAAAGAAAGAAGAAAAGAAGGAAGAAAGAAGGAAAAATAAATCTGACCAGCACCTCCATCACCACAGAACGAAGTCAGCCAGTGTGAACAGGAGCAAACTGCTGTGGCGGCAATATACACAGTGCAGTCACACTAATCATGCCTTATACCTGGAGAGATGCAGTATGTCTGATGAGAGTTAGGCTCCCATCAAAGAACACCTCGTCAAGGCTGATGGGCACACACGAATCAAACAATTTGTGCATGTATTTTATGTAGCAGTAATTCAATTTATATTTCACATACTCAATGTTTGAACACAACTAAGCATGTACAGAGCGTTTCTACATAGATAGATAGACAGATAGGCTCATTGCCAGAGCCAAAAACATTGTGAACATGAACTAGATATAAAGTCAACATTTTTCAGTGTTCTTATAATAACAGTGATAGCGTGGTCGGGACCCTGGGCTTGCACCCACATTTTATTGCATTGGTGTCACTATGGTTTGGATACCTAGATAAATGGATTGATGTGATTGATAAATAGATATGTAAACTGATAGATAATAGATAGATAATAGATAGATACATATAGGTAGATAGATAGATAGATAGATAGATAGATGATAGATAGATAGATAGATAGATAGATACAGTGCCTTGCGAAAGTATTCGTCCCCCTGGAACTTCTCAACCTTTTCCCACTATCATGCTTCAAACATAAAGATAACAAATGTAAATTTTTGGTGAAGAATCAACAACAAGTGGGACACAATTGTGAAGTTGAACAAAATTTATAGGTTATTTTACATTTTTGTGGAAATACAAAAACTGAAAGTGGGGCGTGCAATATTATTCGGCCCCTTTAACTTAACACTTTGTTGCGCCCCCTTTTGCTGCGATTACAGCTGCAGACGCTTGGGGTATGTCTCTATCAGTTTTGTACATCGAGAGACTGAAATTCTTCCTTGGCAAACAGCTGGAGCTCAGTGATGTTGGATGGAGGTCGTTTGTGATCAGCAGTTTTCAGCTCTTTCCACAGATTCTCGGTTGGATTCAGGTCTGGACTGTGACTTGGTCATTCTAACACCTGGATTTGTTTATTTGTGAACCATTCCATTGTAGATTTTGCTTTATGTTTGGGATCATTGTCTTGTTGGAAGACAAATCTCCGTCCCAGTCTCAGGTCTTTTGCAGACTCCAACAGGTTTTCTTCAAGAATGGTCCTGTATTTGGCTCCATCCATCTTCCCATCAATTTGAACCATCTTCCCTGTCCTGCTGAAGAAAAGCAGGCCCAAACCATGATGCTGCCACCACCATGTTTGACAGTGGGGATGGTGTGTTCAGGGTGATGAGCTGTGTTGCCTTTACGCCAAACATATCGCTTGGCATTGTTGCCAAAAAGTTTGATTTTGGTTTCATCTGACCAGAGCACCTTCTTCCACATGTTTGGTGTCTCCCAGGTGGCTTGTTGCAAACTTTAAACAACACTTTTTATGGATATCTTTGAGAAATGGCTTTCTTCTTGCCAATCTTCCATAAAGGCCAGATTTGTGCAGTGTACGACTGATTGTTGTCCTATGGACAGACTGTCCCACCTCAGCTGTAGATCTCTGCAGTTCATCCAGAGTGATCATGGGCCTCTTGGCTGCATCTCTGATCAGTCTTCTCCTTGTTTGAGATGAAAGTTTAGAGGGACGGCCGGGTCTTGGTAGATTTGCAGTGGTATGATACTCCTTCCAGTTCAATATGATCGCTTGCACAGTGCTTCTTGGGATGTTTAAAGTTTTGGAAATCATTTTGTATCCAAATCCGGCTTTAAACTTCTCTACAACAGTATCACGGACCTGCCTTTGTGTTCCTTGGTCTTCATGATGCTCTCTGTGCTTCAAACAGAACCCTGAGACTATCACAGAGCAGGTGCATTTATATGGAGACTTGATTACACACAGGTGGATTATATTTATCATCAGTAGTCATTTAGGACAACACTGGATCATTCAGAGATCCACAATGAACTTCTGGAGTGAGTTTGCTGCACTGAAAGTAAAGGGGCCGAATAATATTGCACGCCCCACTTTTCAGTTTTTGTATTTCCACAAAAATTTAAAATAACCAATAAATTTCGTTCAACTTCACAATTGTGTCCCACTTGTTGATTCTTCACCAAAAATTACATTTGGTATCTTTATGTTTGAAGCATGATATGTGGGAAAAGGTTGAAAAGTTTCAGGGAGCCGAATATTTTCGCAAGGCACTGTAGATATAGATAGATAGTAGATAGATAGATGGACAATGGATAAATAGACCGTTCCCTACGTTCCCTCCTGACTCGCACACTTCATATATTTCTATTATCTCATTCTTATGCTTTGCTACATTGTGTCATTCCTCGGCTGTCAGCTGTTACAATCTGTCACTGCTATGAGGAGCACACAGACTGTCACCCAGAAATAACTCCAGAACGAGTTGATGACTCACTTCTATAAATTATAAAAGATGTAGGTTGGAGTTATTTTGTAATTTTGGGGTAAATCTTCTTTACACCCCTAAACAAACACTGTGATTCCGCTGCTGCGGATCTGTGTGAATTCCGGTGATTGATGAATGAATTCTGAGCGTCTCATGTCAGTGTCTGGATTTCACCATTTGTGCCGGGACGAGATGCAAATTGTAATTGCTGCGAGGAACAATGTCCAAATCAGAGGGGCTCATTTTGGAATAAAAGTGCGATGATTTTTTCCTGCGCTCGTTCATCTTTCCTGGATGCGTAATGTGAAGGCATCAAGCGGAGACTGCTGCAGTCTGACATCTGTACCCAAGCAGCGCTCCTGCCCATCACCCCCGCTGTGTCCCCCCAATTCTGTCCCCGTCTTATACCGCAGATGAAGATTTCATTAATACTGATGAGCGTCAGTGCACTTGGTATTCCGGCTCCGCTCCGCTGTCAATCTTCTTGCTTTTTCCCCCCAGACAAAATACTTAACAAACATTTTCCATATGAGCCATTAAGCAGTGATGGGTCCTGCAGGCGGGCAGAAATACTGATCATCCAAGCAGCTTTCTCCCGAGTGCAGATGAAGCAGAGCTGAACTTGTCATTTAACTCTTATTTGTGCACATGTCAAATAATGGAAGGTAATCCAACTTCAGGCTAGAAGTCATGATGCACCGCGTCCGCCGTCACTGGGAAACTCAGCTCTGCTTCATGTTGCAGTAAATGCACTTATGCATGATGCGCATGTGTCCTTCCTAAGATTTCATATGAGACGAGCAGCTTTAAAAAAAGATCCTGATTTTGTGATACTCTGTTCGGAGATGATTTTGCTATATGAGTCTCGGCCACCCAGTGGTTGCAATGTGAACTGCAGCCTGTTGAGTACTGAATTTGTTTTTTATAAAACCAGAGTCCCTAAAGTTTACTGCTGTTTCACCACAATGTGCATAAATTAATAGTAAAAGGCAATATAAGAAACTTTGTAATGTATCCTATAATAAAAATCGGCTTCCTTCTTTACTTATGAGCCACTTCTGCTCCTCCTGTCTCATGATCTCATCAGTCGCTTTGAAACACAAGTCAAATAGGTCTCGGTCGAGACAAGGCAGACTACAATCGTTTACAGGCTTTGAAGCGGAGAGGTGGAGAGGCACAGAGAATTTGCTGTTGCTTTCTTGTAAGTGTTTTATCTCAGCCAAATTTAGATTCACAGCTACACTGCTCAGTACTGCTGTATAATGTCATCCATGCTGCTGCTGCTGCTTCTGAACAAGTGCTACAGTGGGGAAAATAAGTATTTGATACACTATCGATTTTACAAGTTTTCCCACCTACAAACAATGGAGAGGTCTGTAATTTTTATCGTAGATACATTTCACCTGTGAGAGACAGAATCTTAAAAAAAAATCAGAAAATCAATTGCAGGATTTTTACATAATTAATTTGCGTTTTCTTGCATGAAATAAGTATTTGATATAATAGAAAAACAGAACTTGATATTTGGTACAGAAACCTTTGTTTGCAGTTGCAGAGGTTAGACGTTTCCTGTAGTTCTTGACCAGGTTTGCACACATGCAGCAGGGATTTTGGCCCCCTCCTCCATACAGATCTTCTGTAGATCTTTCAGGTTTCGGGTTGCTGCTGGACAATATTGAGTTTCAGTTCCTCCAAAGATTTTCTATTGGGTTCATGTCTGGAGACTGGCTAGGCCACTCCAGGACCTTGAAATGCTTCTTACAGAGCCAGTCCTTAGTTGTCCTGGCTGTGCGGTTCGGGTCATTGTCATGCTGGAAGATCCAGACATAACCCATCTTCAATGTTCTTACCGAGGGAAGGAGGTTGTTGGCCAATATCTCATGATACATGACCCCATCCATCGCTCGTCATGACCCCATCCATTATGCTGCAGTTGTCCTGTCCTCTTTGCCGAAAACCACCCCCAAAGTATGATGTTTCCCCCACCATGCTTCACGGTTGGGATGGTGTTCTTTGGGTTGCACTCATCATTCTTCTTTCTCCAAACACGGCAAGTGGAGTTGATACCAAAAAATTCTATTTTGGTCTCTTCTGACCACATGACCTTCTCCCATGCCTCCTCCAGATCATCCAGATGGTCAGTGGCAAACTTCAGACTGGCCTTGACATGTGCTGGCATGAGCAGGGGGACCTTGCGTGTCCTGTAGGATCTTAATCCATGAAGTCATAGTGTGTTACTAATAGTAATGTTTAAGACTGTGGTCCCAGCTCTCTTCACATCATTGACCAGGTCCTCCCGTGTAGTTCTGGGCTGATTCCTGACCTTTCTCAGAATCATCCTTACCCCACGAGACAAGATCTTGCATGGAGCCCAGACCAAGGAAGATTGACAGACATCTTGTGTTTCTTCCATTTTCTAATAATTGTGCCAACAGTTGTTGCCTTCTCACCAAGCTGCTTGCCTATTGTCCTGTAGCCCATCCCAGCCTTGTGCAGTTCTACAATTGTGTCCTCATGTGCTTAGACAGCTCTTTGGTCTTGGCCGTGGTGGAGAGGTTGGAGTGTGATTGAGTGTGTGGACAGGTGTCTTTTTTGCAGGTAACGAGGTCAAAGAGGTGCAATTAATGCAGGTAATGAGTGCAGAGTAGGAGGATTCCTACAGAAAAACTATCAGGTCTGTGAGAGACAGAATTCTTATTGGTTGGTCGGTGATCAAATACTTATTTCATGCAATAAAATGTAATTCAATTATGTAAAAATCCTACAATGTGATTTTCTGTTTTTTATTTTTAGATTCTGTCTCTCACAGGTGAAGTGTACCTACAATAACAATTACAGACCTCTCCATTCTCTGTAGGGGGAAAACTTGTAAAATCGGCAGTGTATCAAATACTTATTTTCCTCGCTGAATATAGAGATAGAGGAGCCGGAATTCCTCATGTCTGTGTGTGCCGTGTATGGGAGACAACAAAGCAGCTGATCTCCACCCACAAGCTCAGAGACAACTGAAAATTAGAGATAAATGGTGGAAACTAGTGAAAAATGGCAGAAATCGTGTCATTTTCTCTTGTACACACAGAACAACTTATGCTGAAAAGTCACCAGATATGACAAGTGCACTTTAGACAAATTTGTGGCCGCAGGTAAAAGGTGGACACATCTGTAGATAAGGTATTGAATCCTCAGATATTTCCAAAAATGGGTGAAAGCTGAATATCCAATGACTCGTACACCAGGGCCATGGGCGCATGGAGTTCAAGGTCTGTATAGTGGAGACCTCGATGCCTACAGAAGAGGGTCCCCAATCCAATCAGAGGAGTAAAAAGCAGAAGAGATGGAAAACTTTGACGGCAGATAAAAGAAGTGATATTTTTTGGGTGGGGGCTTGTGCCGACGGAGTGAACAAGCTCACACAAGAGACGTGGTAATTAGCGCTCATCCACACTCCATGAGAGGTCATCCAGACGGAGATAGACCGCGTCCCCGATGCCTCCGCCGGAGACGTGCTCTGCGGGGGGCTTTCCAGCTGAGTGCATCACTCCGCCAGGCGCTTCACCCATGTAATAACTCCATTCCGACTGTTTCATTCCGAAAAAAAAAAAGATTCCAGATTTCAAGGCAAAGCGAGAAGAACACAAAATATCCCCGGTCCGGTCTATTTACATGAATCCGAGGGCCAATGGCTTCACGCGAGGGGGCCATTACTGTACAATGGCAGCTGTGATTGTGTCACACTGAGTCCGACTTATTTCCAAATTGCTCATCATAATTAGAGGAGAAAAAAAAAACATCTTTCTCACATTGAAAACTCCAGGCGGTCGCATGTTTCCATAGCTAAATCAGATACGAGCAACATAATATACAATACGGGAGCAGGACGGCCAAATCGAGCAGACGGGTGTCTGAGCTGAACGTCGGCATTTAGTGACAGCAGCAAATCACTCATTTCTTTTAATATTTTGGAAATTGCTGATATTTCAACTTTGCACTTGGAAAAGTTCTGCAACTTTTGACTGTATGGTGTCAGGGAATGGAAACATTTGTGGATGACAACAACCTATACAGATCTGTTACTTCTCCAGTGTTCTACAATGTGGACTGTTTACAGTTCCAAATGATACATTTTACCTGGACTGATACATTGAAACAAAGCATCAGAACAGGAAACAAATGTGCGCACCTGGTGGATTTAGATCACAGGGGATTGTCTGGAGGATAATTTGCATTTTTGACCTCAATATAATTGACTTTTAAGCAAACTCATGTTACAATGAGAAGCTCTGCAGCATTTTATTATCCTTAGTGTTTAAGTTCTGCACCTTTTCTTGCTCTCATTGATCGTAAGCTTTCCATTCAAGATTCTAGAATCCCAAATCATGTCTTATCTGTCAGGCTTGTATCTTCCCCAAATTCTTCTTATTTTAAGATCTCATTGTTTGGAAACATTCCTTTGTTTGCTCTTGTCAATGAAAGGAAATATTCTTGTTCGCATTCAATGGCTGAAAACCTGCATAGTCCTAATTAGGGTTGAGCGATACTTTCCGATATCCAAAAGTATCGGAATCGGAATGGTATCGCCGATACCATTAAAATATCGGCGATACCCGATACCGATACCGGAAGTCCCATGTAAGTCTATGGGAACAAAATATCGGAATTAAAAAAAAACCATTCTTGCCTTGTTGGTTAATTGTACATGAAGGAAAACAACAAAGAGTAATGTAGAATGTATTGGGGAAGGTTGAGGAGACATTAAAGGCATAGATGTTTAACCCAATCAAATGGAATAGCATATATATATTTTTTTTTTTTAAAGATGTTCGGATTGACGAATAAATTGACAATGTTGTTAACGTTTTTTCTATTTTGGCAAATATGTATATTTCACAACTTCCATGCTCTTCACCTTTTTAACTTTTCATACACTTTCTCCTTCATAATCTTCAGCAGCATCATCTTTTTCATCAAATTATTCTTCATCTTCACCTTCTTTATCTTCTTCTTAAACTTCTTGCTATTCATCTTTTTGTTAACATTACTCATATTCTTCTTATTAAACTATTATTCTTATTCATATTGTACTTCATCTTCTTCATCATATTCTTATTTGTGACAGAGAATCCTGTACTTGTAATCTGTCAAAGTATGAATTTTTCATCCTTCCGTTCTTGCTGTCACAAAAGATTTAAATTACAACAGTATTTGTCCGTGTTCAGTTTAGCCTGCAGCAGCAGGCATTTTCCAGGGGCACCACGAGGAGGAACGGACTCACCCCCATACACTGCTTAGTCTTCTTCTGCTTAGAATTTAGAGCATATATTTTGCTCTTCATTTTGGTCTTATACTTCATGTTCTTCTGCTTTTTGATCTTCTGCTTATTGTTCTTAAGTCTCTTGTTCTGTATCTTGTAGTTTGTCTTAACCTTCTTAGTCCTGTTTGGTAATCTTTTATTTCTTCTTTGTGATGGTGTTTAGGCTGGTTGGCTTGATGCTCGTCGTCCTTGTGGTCGTCATCTTCTTCGGGGTGGTCATCAGGGTCGTCGTCTTCATTGTTGGAGATCCAGAGTGATTACCCAAAAAAGCATTGAAAAAATCTTCAATTTGTAAATGTAGCAGAAGGTACAAGAGTCAATGCAAGTAACGAGGACCAGCTGACTGTGCTGGAACCCGGAGGGGCAGCAGAAGGAAAAGAGCCAATGGCACAACCGAGGACCAGCTGACGTTACTGGGACACGGTTACTAAGCAGGAGGTACCTGTGCTCCAAAGCACTACCAAGGACCAGCAGACGTTGCTGGAACTCGGATACCGAGATGGAGGCACCTAGGCCAAAGGCACTGCGGAGAACCAGCTGACGGTACTGGAACCCGGACGGGTAGCAGAAGGTACAAGAGCCAATGCAAGTAACGAGGACCAGCTGACTGTGCTGGAACCCGGAGGGGCAGCAGAAGGAAAAGAGCCAATGGCACAACCGAGGACCAGCTGACATTACTGGGACACGGTTACTAAGCAGGAGGTACCTGTGCTCCAAAGCACTACCAAGGACCAGCAGACGTTGCTGGAACTCGGATACCGAGATGGAGGCACCTAGGCCAAAGGCACTGCGGAGAACCAGCTGACGGTACTGGAACCCGGACGGGTAGCAGAAGGTACAAGAGCCAATGCAAGTAACGAGGACCAGCTGACTGTGCTGGAACCCGGAGGGGCAGCAGAAGGAAAAGAGCCAATGGCACAACCGAGGACCAGCTGACGTTACTGGGACACGGTTACTAAGCAGGAGGTACCTGTGCTCCAAAGCACTACCAAGGACCAGCAGACGTTGCTGGAACTCGGATACCGAGATGGAGGCACCTAGGCCAAAGGCACTGCGGAGAACCAGCTGACGGTACTGGAACCCGGACGGGTAGCAGAAGGTACCCATGGAAATTTAAGATGACAGGCCGCGAGCCGCCGCAGTTACCGAATCCCACAGTACTACAGTGGGTGATTGTCCTATTGTCACAACGGAAACAGCCTTTATTTGCATATCCCGCAGCACACATAGGAAGCACCTAAACTCCAAGCACCATAGAGTCGGCTAACCCGACCGCAACACGACAGGACAACTTATTGGAGGCTAAGTGACGTTTACACTGAGAGGAAACAGATGGCGTGCTGTAACCAGTCTGGGCAGGAGTGAGTACCCGTGCCAATGACACTTCCGAGCAACAACTGGCGGTGTTGTAGCCCAGGGATGAGAAGAGAACATGGTGGAGGCAGCAGGACTTTTTGCCGTTCACACAGCAGGGGAACAGCTGACATTACTGAACCCCAGTAACACAGGAGCAAGTGTTCACTGTGCTAACAGCACTTCCGAGCAACAACTGGCGGTGTTGTAGCCCAGGGATGAGAAGAGAACAGGGTGGAGGCAGCAGGACTTTTTGCCGTTCACACAGCAGGGGAACAGCTGACATTACTGAACCCCAGTAACACAGGAGCAAGTGTAGACTGTGCTAACAGCACTTCCGAGCTACAACTGGCGGTGTTGTAGCCCAGGGATGAGAAGAGAACATGGTGGAGGCAGCAGGACTTTTTGCCGTTCACACAGCAGGGGAACAGCTGACATTACTGAACCCCAGTAACACAGGAGCAAGTGTTCACTGTGCTAACAGCACTTCCGAGCTACAACTGGCGATGTTGTAGCCCAGGGATGAGAAGAGAACATGGTGGAGGCAGCAGGACTTTTTGCCGTTCACACAGCAGGGGAGCAGCTGACATTACTGAACCCCAGTAACACAGGAGCAAGTGTTCACTGTGCTAACAGCACTTCCGAGCAACAACTGGCGGTGTTGTAGCCAGGGATGAGAAGAGAACAGGGTGGAGGCAGCAGGACTTTTTGCCGTTCACACAGCAGGGGAACAGCTGACATTACTGAACCCCAGTAACACAGGAGCAAGTGTTCACTGTGCTAACAGCACTTCCGAGCAACAACTGGCGGTGTTGTAGCCCAGGGATGAGAAGAGAACAGGTGGAGGCAGCAGGACTTTTTGCCGTTCACACAGCAGGGGAACAGCTGACATTACTGAACCCAGTAACACAGGAGCAAGTGTAGACTGTGCTAACAGCACTTCTGAGCTACAACTGGCGGTGTTGTAGCCCAGGGATGAGAAGAGAACATGGGTGGAGGCAGCAGGACTTTTTGCCGTTCACACAGCAGGGGAACAGTTGACATTACTGAACCCCAGTAACACAGGAGCAAGTGTTCACTGTGCTAACAGCACTTCCGAGCAACAACTGGCGGTGTTGTAGCCCAGGGATGAGAAGAGAACATGGTGGAGGCAGCAGGACTTTTTGCCGTTCACACAGCAGGGGAACAGCTGACATTACTGAACCCCAGTAACACAGGAGCAAGTGTGTAGACTGTGCTAACAGCACTTCCGAGCTACAACTGGCGGTGTTGTAGCCCAGGGATGAGAAGAGAACAGGGTGGAGGCAGCAGGACTTGTTGCCGTTCACACAGCAGGGGAACAGCTGACATTACTGAACCCCAGTAACACAGGAGCAAGTGTTAGACTGTGCTAACAGCACTTCCGAGCTACAACTGGCGGTGTTGTAGCCCAGGGATGAGAAGAGAACATGGTGGAGGCAGCAGGACTTTTTGCCGTTCACACAGCAGGGGAACAGCTGACATTACTGAACCCCAGTAACACAGGAGCAAGTGTTCACTGTGCTAACAGCACTTCCGAGCAACAACTGGCGGTGTTGTAGCCCAGGGATGAGAAGAGAACAGGGTGGAGGCAGCAGGACTTTTTCCGTTCACACAGCAGGGGAACAGCTGACATTACTGAACCCCAGTAACACAGGAGCAAGTGTTCACTGTGCTAACAGCACTTCCGAGCACAACTGGCGGTGTTTGTAGCCCAGGGATGAGAAGAGAACAGGGTGGAGGCAGCAGGGACTTTTTGCCGTTCACACAGCAGGGGAACAGCTGACATTACTGAACCCAGTAACACAGGAGCAAGTGTAGACTGTGCTAACAGCACTTCCGAGCTACAACTGGCGGTGTTGTAGCCCAGGGATGAGAAGAGAACATGGTGGAGGCAGCAGGACTTTTTGCCGTTCACACAGCAGGGGAACAGCTGACATTACTGAACCCCAGTAACACAGGAGCAAGTGTTCACTGTGCTAACAGCACTTCCGAGCAACAACTGGTGGTGTTGTAGCCCAGGGATGAGAAGAGAACAGGGTGGAGGCAGCAGGACTTTTTGCCGTTCACACAGCAGGGGAAACAGCTGACATTACTGAACCCAGTAACACAGGAGCAAGTGTAGACTGTGCTAACAGCACTTCCCAGCTACAACTGGCGGTGTTGTAGCCCAGGGATGAGAAGAGAACAGGGTGGAGGCAGCAGGACTTTTTGCCGTTCACACAGCAGGGGAACAGCTGACATTACTGAACCCCAGTAACACAGGAGCAAGTGTTCACTGTGCTAACAGCACTTCCGAGCAACAACTGGCGGTGTTGTAGCCCAGGGATGAGAAGAGAACAGGGTGGAGGCAGCAGGACTTTTTGCCGTTCACACAGCAGGGGAACAGCTGACATTACTGAACCCCAGTAACACAGGAGCAAGTGTTCACTGTGCTAACAGCACTTCCGAGCAACAACTGGCGGTGTTGTAGCCCAGGGATGAGAAGAGAACATGGTGGAGGCAGCAGGACTTTTTGCCGTTCACACAGCAGGGGAACAGCTGACATTACTGAACCCAGTAACACAGGAGCAAGTGTTCACTGTGCTAACAGCACTTCCGAGCAACAACTGGCGGTGTTGTTGCCCAGGGATGAGAAGAGAACAGGGTGGAGGCAGCAGGACTTTTTGCCATTCACACAGCAGGGGAACAGCTGACATTACTGAACCCCAGTAACACAGGAGCAAGTGTAGACTGTGCTAACAGCACTTTCGAGCTACAACTGGCGGTGTTGTAGCCCAGGGATGAGAAGAGAACAGGGTGGAGGCAGCAGGACTTTTTGCCGTTCACACAGCAGGGGAACAGCTGACATTACTGAACCCCAGTAACACAGGAGCAATGTGTAGACTGTGCTAACAGCACTTCCGAGCTACAACTGGCGGTGTTGTAGCCCAGGGATGAGAAGAGAACATGGTGGAGGCAGCAGGACTTTTTGCCGTTCACACATCAGGGGAACAGCTGACATTACTGAACCCCAGTAACACAGGAGCAAGTGTTCACTGTGCTAACAGCACTTCCGAGCAACAACTGGCAGTGTTGTAGCCCAGGGATGAGAAGAGAACAGGGTGGAGACAGCAGGACTTTTTGCCGTTCACACAGCAGGGGAAACAGCTGACATTACTGAACCCCAGTAACACAGGAGCAAGTGTTCACTGTGCTAACAGCACTTCCGAGCAACAACTGGCTGTGTTGTAGCCCAGGGATGAGAAGAGAACATGGTGGAGGCAGCAGGACTTTTTGCCGTTCACACAGCAGGGGAACAGCTGACATTACTGGACCCCAGTAACACAGGAGCAAGTGTAGACTGTGCTAACAGCACTTCCGAGCTGCAACTGGCGGTGTTGTAGCCAGGGATGAGAAGAGAACATGGTGGAGGCAGCAGGACTTTTTGCCGTACACACAGCAGGGGAACAGCTGACATTACTGAACCCCAGTAACACAGGAGCAAGTGTAGACTGTGCTAACAGCACTTCCGAGCTACAAACTGGCGGTGTTGTAGCCCAGGGATGAGAAGAGAACAGGGTGGAGGCAGCAGGACTTTTTGCCGTTCACACAGCAGGGGAACAGCTGACATTACTGAACCCCAGTAACACAGGAGCAAGTGTAGACTGTGCTAACAGCACTTCCGAGCTACAACTGGCGGTGTTGTAGCCCAGGGATGAGAAGAGAACATGGTGGAGGCAGCAGGACTTTTTGCCGTTCACACAGCAGGGGAACAGCTGACATTACTGAACCCAGTAACACAGGAGCAAGTGTTCACTGTGCTAACAGCACTTCCGAGCAACAACTGGCGGTGTTGTAGCCCAGGGATGAGAAGAGAACAGGGTGGAGGCAGCAGGACTTTTTGCCGTTCACACAGCAGGGGAACAGCTGACATTACTGAACCCCAGTAACACAGGAGCAAGTGTTCACTGTGCTAACAGCACTTCCGAGCAACAACTGGCGGTGTTGTAGCCCAGGGATGAGAAGAGAACAGGGTGGAGGCAGCAGGACTTTTTGCCGTTCACACAGCAGGGGAACAGCTGACATTACTGAACCCCAGTAACACAGGAGCAAGTGTTCACTGTGCTAACAGCACTTCCGAGCAACAACTGGCGGTGTTGTAGCCAGGGATGAGAAGAGAACAGGGTGGAGGCAGCAGGACTTTTTGCCGTTCACACAGCAGGGGAACAGCTGACATTACTGAACCCCAGTAACACAGGAGCAAGTGTAGACTGTGCTAACAGCACTTCTGAGCTACAAACTGGCAGTGTTGTAGCCCAGGGTCAAGGAGTATGTTTAAATACTATATCAAGTATTTTCCTTGTTACGTGTCAATTAAAAATGTCTATACTCCAAACAAGAGAAATATAAACTTTAGTACCATAAGATGATGATTTAACTTAAAAAAATATATGTAAATTAAAAATTTACAAACATAAACGCATACATTAACATGTTGAAAAGCAATGCAAACCACAATTAAAATAGGTTAAATAATCTGCTATACGGTTTAAAATAAAAGCATACAAGTACACAGCAGAATCCATTAATGATGGGTAAGTAACAGTATGTACACCATTTTTATTGTGTAGACAATGAATGGCTGACTTAAAAACATAATCAGCATTACAAGTTTTCTTTGACATTCATAAAACTTTACATTTGGTGAATAATATAACTACAATTTTTTTAAAAATATCTAAAATTTCCATCATGTAATACTGATAATATGTGCCAATCATTTATATTAACAAAACAAAAATTTAAAAAGTGCATAGTGCAGAGTGAAAACAGATATTTATGCCTGACTGTGGACTTGCAAGCATGACAACGGATAGATAAGGTATATATAGATGAGACTGCATAGCCACAGATGGTGAATGGCGATGTAATACTGTACCTCAATAAAGTGTGCGTTACTACTACATCCTTTTTTTTATCTAGCTTTATAAAAGGTTACGTGCATGTATGGTTGCGCCTCTGTTTGGACGCACAGACTGGCTTCCTGCTGTGACGCGTTGGGTATTGGAGCGTCTGTACGTCTTATGATGCAGACTAACATTCACGGTGCGCATCGTTCATCATCGCAAGCGTACCGACAACACAAAGGCGTTGTCATGACTGCTTTACTCAGTAAACATGCACCTATGATGAAACATACACGCATGTGCCCTATTACATAACAAGCTAAAAGAAAAACGAGTGTGAGGTGTGACACAGCTGTTTTGTTAAGGTACAGTATTATATCGACATTGTACAGATGTCGCTATTCAGTCTGATAAATATATATCATTCACGTATTCTATCAGTTGTCGTTCTTTCAGCACCACTTACAGGTATATATTTTGCTATTGTGACTATGCACTATTGACTTTACCAAGGTAATGCATGATTTTTGTAAGCGATTATCATGTTTACATGAAGGACCTTTATGATATGGGCTGTTAACTTTCTAATCAAATATGTATTTTTTAAAATGACACAAAATATAAGTAATGTTGAAGAGGACTATTCCTACATGCATTGTTTGCACAATATTACACGTGTACATCACGTCCCTTAATCAACATTGGATTATTATATTTACTTGTATGCTTTTATTTCAAAGGCAAGAACACTGAAGTATAACCTTCGCACTGCAGCAGTTGTCAAAGTTCAACCCACATTATGCACTTCCAACATTGCAGCATTGGAGTCATCATGATGTGAGTTGGATTTCTCTAAGCTATGGAGTGACAAGGTTGACTATCAGTATCCTATAGCATAAGTAGGATTTTGTGTTTGCATTTGTTTTCGACATGTGCATATCTGTAATAATATGTCACATTTATTTTGTTACAGATTTGTGACAAAGACTAATCATTTTATGGTTTGAAAGTTGACGTTTCAAATGTTTACAGCTTAGAAATCAGGGTGTAGCCTCATATCTATGTGTAGCACTAGACACTTTGAGATGTCAGGTTTTTTTCACCATGATTAGGTAGCTAGCAGTAATTTTTGCCGGACACACAGCAGGGGAACAGCAGGCGTTATGAACCCCACAAACACATCAGCGATTGTTTTCATCTGTGCATCTAACACTTCTGAGCAGCAACTGGCGCTGTTGAAGCCCAGGGTCAAGGAGGGTGTAGGCAGAGGCCTAGTTTGAGACGTTTGAAGTTGAAGTTGTAGTTAGCAGCAGTAATTTTTGCCAGACACACAGCAGGGGAACAGCAGGCGTTACTGAACCCCACAAAAACATCAGCGATTGTTTTCATCTGTGCATCTAACACTTCTGAGCAGCAACTGGCGCTGTTGAAGCCCAGGGTCAAGGAGGGTGTAGGCAGAGGCCTAGTATGAGACGTTTGAAGTTGAAGTTGTAGTTTAGCAGCAGTAATTTTTGCCAGACACACAGCAGGGGAACAGCAGGCGTTACTGAACCCCACAAACACATCAGCGATTGTTTTCATCTGTGCATCTAACACTTCTGAGCAGCAACTGGCGCTGTTGAAGCCAGGGTCAAGGAGGGTGTAGGCAGAGGCCTAGTATGAGACGTTTGAAGTTGAAGTTGTAGTTAGCAGCAGTAATTTTTGCCAGACACACAGCAGGGGAACAGCAGGCGTTACTGAACCCCACAAAACACATCAGCGATTGTTTTCATCTGTGCATCTAACACTTCTGAGCAGCAACTGGCGCTGTTGAAGCCCAGGGTCAAGGAGGGTGTAGGCAGAGGCCTAGTATGAGACGTTTGAAGTTGAAGTTGTAGTTAGCAGCAGTAATTTTTGCCAGACACACAGCAGGGGAACAGCAGGCGTTACTGAACCCACAAACACATCAGCGATTGTTTTCATCTGTGCATCTAACACTTCTGAGCAGCAACTGGCGCTGTTGAAGCCCAGGGTCAAGGAGGGTGTAGGCAGAGGCCTAGTATGAGACGTTTGAAGTTGAAGTTGTAGTTAGCAGCAGTAATTTTTGCCAGACACACAGCAGGGGAACAGCAGGCGTTACTGAACCCCACAAACACATCAGCGATTGTTTTCATCTGTGCATCTAACACTTCTGAGCAGCAACTGGCGCTGTTGAAGCCCAGGGTCAAGGAGGGTGTAGGCAGAGGCCTAGTATGAGACGTTTGAAGTTGAAGTTGAATATTGACTTATTGCCTTGTTACGTGGCCATTGCAAATGTATGTACTTCAAACAAGAATAAATGAAGTTTTACTAGGACAATAAAATGATGAATTTCAATTCCAAGAATAGAAAAAATATTTATACTTGAGAGTCCTCTGTGGTTGATACCGTTTTAATGGCTAACTGAAAATATGGTAACAAATTCAAAGCTTTCGAGACTACTCAGGTCTCCTCATCAGGCTAAGACTAAAAAAAAAATGGAAAGAATCACATATTTGTACACACAACAGGACACAGGAATAGGTAAGACAAGTGAGGGAGGGACAAGTGAGGGTAGACCGGCCAAAAAATGAGAACAAGGATGAATTATCAGCGCCACACGATAAGACAAAAAATAATGGATTTACCTGTGGCAAAACACTTTTGTATGCCCGGTCATAGCATGATGGATATGGAATTACTGGTATTAAAATATAACTTCAAATATGACAAAGATACAAAGGTTTCAGAATATAAGCTCATCATGACCTTTGACATGTTAGTAATGGAATGAATAGATCACACGGATTTATGTCATTCTATATCAATTAAGGAATCTGCGTCTCTGCCCTTCCAGGGGCATTAAAACACAAAACCAGACCCCAATCAGAGGGCAATAAAACTTTCTATCCTTATCTAGGAACTGTTCCAATATTTATGTTCATCCCTCTGTGATAATGACAGTTCTGCTACACGTCACTTACTTGTCTTACCTATTGCACTATTCCTGTGTCCTGTTGTGTATAGAAATATGTGATGCTTCATTTTTTGTTTTAGTCTTTGCCTGATGAAGAGACGTGAGTAGCCTCGAAAGCTTGCAATTTGTTACCATCTTTTCAGTTATCCATTCAAAGGTATCAACCACTGTGGACTCTCAAGTGTAAATATTTTTCTATCTAATGGCTAACACGGTACGAAGATACACATGTTTCCTAACTTCAATAATAAAAATAAAGACACTGCAAATATAAACGCATATATGCACATGCCAACAAGAAATGGAACAACACACCACCCAAAAAATTGGTTACAAAATATAGTGTTGTAAATTTAAGAATAAAAGTCCATTTTTGTATTTATGAATAATGCTTAAGGAACGCTATGTTAAACCATAACATAGTGAAGACAATGGATTTTGTAATCGTCACTCATCATCATCATCATTGCAATTTAGATGTGACAGTCATAGACATTTCAATTATTTAAGTTAATAAAATCGTTACTTTGTACAGCATGTATGACATGTCCAGCATGGACTCATCAATGTGATGACACAATAATGTACGATAAAAAATAACCATTTAAAAAACATAATGCATTGTCACAATTTAAGTGTGTGCCTGCAAGTGTAGGTGAAACAAAGGTACGGATAGCAAAGGTATATTCTATGTCTGTATCAGACAGTGGACAGCCTCTGATGGGTAATGGCGATGTTATACTGTACGTCAATAAAGTCTGTGGCTGCAATCATGCATTTTTTGCTTGGACAGTGTTGAAGAGGGTAAAAGCATGTCTGGTTGCGCAAGGCTTTATCCGTCAAACACTACCTTCCTACTGTCACGCATAGGGTAGGGTAGCGTGTGTCAATTAGATGACTCTATAAAATGTGACGTTACGCAGCGTTTATTGCGCCCTAGGGACGCCAAAAATACAACGCAGTAATCATTTACTGTCTAGTACTCCACCTATGACCAACAAAAAAGACCGTTCCCTCTTTAACAATCTACAAGACTAACAAGCATAATGGTTCACGCTGACTTTATTGAGGTACAGTATTACATCGACATTGTCCATGAGTAAACTATGCACTGTGATACCTATATACCATTATTAATTTATATCTGTTGTGGTTGTTTCAACAGCACTTGCAGGTATAACTAGTACTACCTATTGTCAGTATGCATGATGCACTTTCTAGATGTAATAATTTATTATTGCACATTATTACCAGGTTTAGATGCTGGCCATTTCATATATGGTGTGTGAAGTTACAGTTGGCATCAGTATGTGTATTTTATAATGTCTGTCATAAATAAAAATCGTGATGATGATGATGAGGATTTTATGATTTGTACATCCATTGACTGCATTATCTTACAGGTACAGATAAAGTTCCTTAAAAAGCATTAATTGTAAGTATGAAATGTACTTTTATGCATTAATTTCAAAATGTGAAGACTATGTTTTATTTTTTGTTACCATTTCTAATAGACATGTGCAGATATGCGCTGTGATGACAAATTATTATTTGTCCATATTTGTCATAAAAATTTATCATTCTAGGCCTGGAAAACTTCACAATTTCCTGTTTTAAGCATAACATCAGGGTGACGGCTCTTCCCTATTTGGAGCATGTTCGACATGGGTTTTTCTGTGCATGTGTAGGGAACAGGAGACTTGTTGTCGGACACACAGCAGGGGAACAGCTGGCGTTACTGAACCCCTAACACTATAGCTTGTGTATTGGTCTGTGGACACGACACTTCTGAGCAGCAACTGGCAGTGTTGTAGCCCAGGGAGTAGAGTTCAGGTGGTAGAAAGATGAACATAACAGGAGACATGGATAACGTTGCGAACCAGTTATTTAATCTGAAAACGGACAGACAAATTCTGGCGAGATCCATGCCTTGTTCATTTTCAGAAAAGTAAGCCGGTCTACATTATCGGAGGATAGTCGCATGCGACAGTCTGTTAGTACACCACCTGCGGCACTAAAGACGCGCTCCGATAATACACTGGCAGCAGGGCAAGCCAGCACCTCCAATGCATACTGGCTAAGCTCTGGCCATGTATCCAGCTTAGAGACCCAAACTTGAATGGGGAAGAGCCATCTGGGAGTACACTGAGAGGGAAAGACATGTAGTCTGTCACCATCTTACGGAAACGTTGCCTCCTGCTGACTGGAGCCGTCTCGGATGGTGTAGACATTGGTGGCGCTGCCACAAAACTTCGCCACATTTGGAACATACTGGTCTTGCCCTGTGCAGAGGCGCTGCTTGTGCTCCCTCTTGTTGCAGAGCTGTCTCCACTGCCTCGACGCACAGAGCTGCTTTGTAAAGCAGTAGCAGCAGCAGTGCTCTCGGCTGGATGGAGAACATTATGGATTGCACCAGTATGTCTTGGTACTCCCGCATTTTACGCTCCCGGTTCAACGGGTGATGAGGCTTTGTAAGTTGTCCCGGGTAGCGAGGGTCTAGGAGGGTGTACACCCAATAATCAGACGTGGTGAGAATGTGGGCGATGCGGCGGTCGTTTCTCAGGCACTGCAGCATGAAATCAACCATGTGCTGCAGACTCCCAACTGGCCAAGAAACGCTGTCCCCTGCAAGAGGCGTCATCTCTGACTGCTCTGCATCACCCCACCCTCGCTCTACATACTGACTAGAGCGTTGTGTACCTCCCTCTGGAGCGATGTCTTCCTCCTCCATTGACTCCTCCTCATCCTCCTCACAAAGTGAACACTGCACAGCCCTTTGTGAGGAACCACGTTGCGCTGACTGTCCAGAAGGTGATGGAATTTGTGACTCCTCATCCTCCACCTCTTCCAAAACCTCATCCCTTATTGCTTGCAGTGTTTTTTGAAGCAGGCAGATAAGGGGGACAGTCAGGCTGACTAGTGCATCATCTGCACTCGCCATCGCGTTGACTCATCAAACGCACGCAAAACATGGCAGATGTCCTTCATAGAGGCCCACTCAGTAGTGGTGAAGTGTGAACGACGCAAATTGCGAGTTGATTGCGCCTGATGCAGCTGATACTCCATTACTGCTGGCTGCTGCTCACACAACCGCTCCAACATATGTAACGTGGAATTCCACTGGTGGGTACGTCACATATGATGCGATGTTCAGGAAGGCGAAATCTGCGTTGCAGAGCTGCAATGCGCGATCTGGCCATGCTGGAACGTCGCAAGTGAGCGCACTTTAGGCGGACCTTGTGCAGCAGTGCATCAAGATCCGGATAGTCCCTCAAAAAACTCTGCATGACCAAGTTGAGCACATGTGCCAGACATGGTATGTGAGTGAGGTTGCCAAGGCCAGAGCTGCCACCAGATTTCGGCCATTGTCACACACTACCAAGCCTGGCTGGAGATTCGCTGGCAAAAACCACACGTCGCTCTCCTGCTTGATGGCATTTCAGAGCTCCTGCGCTGTGTGGCTTCGATTCCCCATGTAAATTAATTTCAGGACGGCCTGTTGACGTTTGGCCACGGCTGTGCTCATATCGGTCGCATCAGGTAAGCGTTCACGGGTCCATGTGGAGGTAGACCGTGACGGCTCCTGCAGCGATGATTCTGAGGAACTGGAGTAGGAGGAGGAGTCAATGTGGACAGACTTGATTCCTGCAATCCTTGGAGTTGGCAGAACACGTACAGCGCCACTCGCAAGATCTGTACCCGGCTCCACAACATTGACCCAATGGGCAGTGAGGGAAAGGTATCGTCCCTGGCCATGGGTACTGGTCCACGCATCGGTGGTCAGGTGGACCTTGCTACTGACGGCGTTTAGTAGCGCATGTTTAATTTTTCCCTCAACATGCTTTTGCAGACCAGGGACGGCTTGCCTGCTGAAATAAAATCGGCTGGGCACATTGTATTGTGGGACTGCCAATGACATTAAGTCACGGAAACTGTCAGTCTCCACCAGCCTGAATGACAGCATTTCAAGGGACAGGAGTTTTGCAATGCCAGCATTCAGAGCCTGTGCTCGTGGATGGTTTGCCGAGTATGGCCGTCTTCTATCCCATGCCTGTGCTACGATGGCTGTTTTGTGGCCTGGGAGTGTGAGGATGACAGGGAACTTGCAGCTGTGGGTGGAATAACACTGGGTCTCTGGACAACAGTTACAGAGGTTCTTCCATGGCGATCCTGTGAGGAAGCCGAACCAGCTGTGTGTGAGCTGGAGGAAGAGGCTCCAACACGAGCTGAAGATGTAGGTGCTGCTGTAGGTTGGCCTACATCTCCAGTGTGTCTTTGTAACTCAGCTACGTGCTTTGTCCGTACATGTTTCCACATATTTGTGGTATTGAGGTTACTGATATTTTTACCTCTTTTAACTTTTTGATTACACAGCTTGCATTTGACATAGCAAATATCATCTGCAAGTGTGTCAAAAAAGGACCACGCAGTGCAAGTCCTGGGAGCGCCCGGTTTGGCTGTTGGAAGAGAACTGCTACGAACGGGTGCCAAACTGGAGGGTACAGGCAACCGAGTCTGCAGCCTACCTCTCCCTACTGTTTGGACCGTTCGGGCAATCTCTTCCTCAGAGCTGCTACCACCACCTTCCTGTTCCTCACGCCATGTTGGGTCTTGGACCTCATCATCTCCACTACCCTCTTCCAACACCTGCTGCTGTTGGGTGGTCTGGCCAGCACCTTGCTCAACAGAAAATGGCACCTGAGTCTCATCATCATCAGATGCGTTCTGCGGTGTGCTGACCATCGGCACTGGCTCACCCGCCTCTTCACATTCAGAGAGACACAGCTGTTGCGCATCACTGCATACTGCCTCTTCTTCACATTCCAGAATGCTGCTTGGCTGGGCCCCTGTTTCCAAGCCAACAGATTCTGAGAACAGAAGCAGAGACTCAGCTGGCTCCAGTTCAGAACTCTCTGACTGCCTGGGCAATTTGGCAGGCGGTGAAGAGACAGATGGTTGTTCAACAGTGCTGTGGTCCTGAGAGGAGGTGGAAGCAATTGAAGTCGATGCATTGGCTGCCATCCAACCAACAACGGCTTCAATTTGTTCTTCCCGCAGCAGGGGGGTACGCTGAGCTCCTACAAAAGTGCGCATAAAGGAACGCTTACGGGGAAAACTGGTGGATGCTGTGTCACTGGGTGCGGCAGCAGCCACAGAATCCCCACGTCCTCTCCCTGCTGAAACTCCACGGCCACGACCACGTGCCTTACTCCCTGCCTTCTTCATCTTGGTAGATTGATAAATAAAGTCAGGAAAATTATAAGGCCTAAGTGTGGTTATTCCTCAGAGACTGCAGTGAACACTGCAGACAACTGTTCAGTAGCTGTGAAAGGCCCCTTTGTGTACTTCTATAGTGTTTGCAACCAATGTATTGTATACGGATGGAAGCGCGTCACACTAATAGATTAGATTTTTTTCAAATATAATGGAGCAGCACCAATTAGAGAAAAATGTGAAGGATGAGGCAGTGACACACGCTCAGCAGACTACAACCAGCAGTAGTTGAAGAACTAACTGGAGCGTGATCTGCACTCAAAAATGAAAAGCTCACAGACTACAGTGAACACTGAAACACAACTGTTCAGTAGCTGTGAAAGGCCCCTTTGTCTACTTCTATAGTGTTTGCAACCACTGTATTGTATACGGATGGAAGCGCGTCACACTAATAGATTAGATTTTTTTCAAATATAATGGAGCAGCACCAATTAGAGAAAAATGTGAAGGATGAGGCAGTGAGACACGCTCAGCAGACTACAACCAGCAGTAGTTGAAGAACTAACTGGAGCGTGATCTGCACTCAAAAAATGAAAAGCTCACAGACTACAGTGAACACTGAAACACAACTGTTCAGTAGCTGTGAAAGGCCCCTTTGTCTACTTCTATAGTGTTTGCAACCACTGTATTGTATACGGATGGAAGCGCGTCACACTAATACTGTAGATTAGATTTTTTTCAAATATAATGGAGCAGCACCAATTAGAGAAAAATGTGAAGGATGAGGCAGTGACACATGCTCAGCAGACTACAACCAGCAGTAGTTGAAGAACTAACTGGAGCGTGATCTGCACTCAAAAAATGAAAAGCTCACAGACTACAGTGAACACTGAAACACAACTGTTCAGTAGCTGTGAAAGGCCCCTTTGTGTACTTCTATAGTGTTTGCAACCACTGTATTGTATACGGATGGAAGCGCGTCACACTAATAGATTAGATTTTTTTCAAATATAATGGAGCAGCACCAATTAGAGAAAAATGTGAAGGATGAGGCAGTGAGACACGCTCAGCAGACTACAACCAGCAGTAGTTGAAGAACTAACTGGAGCGTGATCTGCACTCAAAAAATGAAAAGCTCACAGACTACAGTGAACACTGAAACACAACTGTTCAGTAGCTGTGAAAGGCCCCTTTGTCTACTTCTATAGTGTTTGCAACCACTGTATTGTATACGGATGGAAGCGCGTCACACTAATAGATTAGATTTTTTTCAAATATAATGGAGCAGCACCAATTAGAGAAAAATGTGAAGGATGAGGCAGTGAGACACGCTCAGCAGACTACAACCAGCAGTAGTTGAAGAACTAACTGGAGCATGATCTGCACTCAAAAAATGAAAAGCTCACAGACTACAGTGAACACTGAAACACAACTGTTCAGTAGCTGTGAAAGGCCCCTTTGTCTACTTCTATAGTGTTTGCCACCACTGTATTGTATACGGATGGAAGCGCGTCACACTAATAGATTAGATTTTTTTCAAATATAATGGAGCAGCACCAATTAAGAAAAATGTGAAGGATGAGGCAGTGACACACGCTCAGCAGACTACAACCAGCAGTAGTTGAAGAACTAACTGGAGCGTAATCTGCACTCAAAAAATGAAAAGCTCACAGACTACAGTGAACACTGAAACACAACTGTTCAGTAGCTGTGAAAGGCTACTCCTTTGTCTACTTCTATAGTGTTTGCAACCAATTATTGTATACGGATGGAAGCGCGTCACACTAATAGATTAGATTTTTTGCAAATATAATGGAGCTGCACCAATTCCACAAAATCAAATAAAAAAAGAGTCAGTGAGTGACACTTGCAGATGCCTACAAACAGCGGTGGATGCAGAGCAAACTGCAGCGTCACCTGCATTCTCACACACACCTTGCACAGAGCTGTTAAAACAACACTGGCAAAAGGAAGCTTTACACAGCGGTTGGTAAACTAGCCTGCCTAAAGCACAGTAGAGTACACAAAATCGCAATGTCTAACTGTCCCTCAGAGTCAGCACAGCAGCGTTCTGTCCCTAACTGAGTTCACAGCACAGTGACGCTAAAATGGAGGCGGCGCCTTTTATAGTGCATTCTGACATCATTTCAGCAGCCAATCACAGCCATGCCATTAGTTAAGATGACCGCAGCATTACAGGATGTGCCCACACTTCATAAGATTCCTCACTGGCTGACTAAAATCACATTGCCTCTCAAAGAATTATGGGAACTTCCGATTCCGGTATACGATATATGAAAAATATCGGAACTAAGTATCGGAATTCCGATACAGCGAATATCGGCCGATACCCGATACTTGCGGTATCGGAATGCTCAACACTAGTCCTAATGCTTCGCGCTTGCTACAATGTAGACAGTTCACTTTCAGCTGATACATTTTTCCAGGATTGATACATTGTAACAAAGTATCAAAATAGCAAACAGATTGTCTCTGGGGCAGATTGTATACTTTGTGTTTGATTTCATTTCCATTGTCAAGATCTCTGCTGTCACTGATGATGACAAATATTCTCATTCCTATCTGTCTGATTTATCTTTTTTCCAATTTTTCCCCCCTTTTTTTATTTTTTTAAGACTTCTGCTTGCTGGTAGAGAACAGGATCCTTCTTTGTATTCGGAAGCTGAAAACTTGCACTTACTGACCCAATAATTCTCGTAGGTGAGTATTTGCCACAATCGCATTCGTTACAAAAAAAAACAAGAGCGAATCTTCTGAAGTTCAAATTAGGCAAATTTGATAAATTTTGGGCAGGAAATTTGATTGTCAGATAGGGCTCATTCACACATCAGTTTTTCGCATATAAGTTCTCTCTGCGTTTTTCACGGACCGAACTCATACTCATTATATAACCTATAAAAAAGGCTAACACCCAAACATGCAAAGACCGAAAGATCGATACAAAAGCGCAAAGTGCTGGAATTCGATGCCTAAATATTAGACTCCAAAGAAAAAAACGCACCATGAGAATTCAAGACATAAATTAGTATATAACTTTATTAGATAATTAATTATAAAAACATGCAATCAAAATATATATATGGAGAGATAACACAGTGGTGAACCGAAAGGTGGAACCACAAAAGGACTCAGATAAAGAATCAGGCTTGTACATACTAAATCATTACACACAAAAATGCAAATGCATAGATATAAATCTCAAGAGCCCATATAACAGACCACAAAAAATTGGTCACACTACAAAGGGCATGATAGCAATGACAGTGAAGGCCGTATGCCAATACAGAGACGAAATAGATATCATAAGTGTGTGTACATAGTAATCTATAATTAGCCTAGAGACATACCTGAGACCCAGTGGTGCCACCCACCCCAACGCGCGTTTTGGCACCATGCCTTCTTCTTATAGTCTATTGGTCATGTCATGCATAAAAATACAGAGACGTCTGATTTAGATCCGAGTCACGGGTCAAGCTGATGGGACCATGAGAAAAACGGACAGCAACTGGGTGCCATTTGGGTGCTGTCCATTTTCCACAGTCTGTTTTATAAGGAGAAGTTTGAGGAATTTCCATCATTTTAATTTTTTTTTTACATACTAGAAAAACTGATGAAACACTGAAGGTAAAAACTGACACTGATAAAAATCTGATTCAAACCATTGATGACACACACATTGCTTTTGCATTGGAGAAAAATCACAGAAGTGAGAACAAGGTCTTAATCGATTTACAAGTTCTCCAAAGCCTCCAATTACACTGAAAGGCCATGTGTAACACTCTGAAGTCTCCTAGGACTGTATCCAACTCCGCTCAAGCATTTTATCACAAACACAGCCTTAGTAATGTCAAAGTGACCTCTCCATATATCTTTGCATTCAGCAATATTGGTAGCTTGCTTCTGCATTCATGCAGAAACAAAAAAAAAGTGAGATGAGATTGAACTGCAGCAGCAGTACTAACCTTACCGATTAAGAAAGCAGGTGCTGCCGGCTATGTGTTCCTCTCTGGACCTGCCTCATAGACACAGTGATTCTCATATCTCTCTCCTTACTGGTTAAATCTGTGTTATTCTCTTTTGCACATCTACTATTCTTCACTACTGTGCTGTTACACGCTATAAGTACAGTTTTTCAGTGTCTTTTTGGCTTCCTCTCCGTATCTCTATGGATAATTTTTGAGCTCACTTTCCAGATTCACCCCCAAAGCCGCTGCATTCCCTGCCTCTGTTTTTATACTGGCTATGATCGTTCCTTCTGTTTGGTTGTGTTATTCCACGTGATGTGATTGCTACAAGGCATAATTTTGTCGATTTGTGCAAAACAATCTGCAAACTGTACGAAATCTCTGGGTTCTGTGAATTTTCCCCCAAAAAATGAATATGAATTGGATTAGAATCAATTTTGATTTGCTTGTCTCTAATAGTGAAAAACTAAAGTGTTGTAGCTAACAACTGATTTTAATTGCCACTTTTATATATGTCATACGTGTGCCAAGGATTGGGTATTCCGCAGCCTATAAAGAAGCCATATGTCCTAGGAAAGACATCACCTAAAGCTGCAGTGTATGATGGAGTGTGATAAAATCCAATTCTATAGCTTATAACATCTGTCTGTGGTTGTAAAATGCCAAGGGATAACCATGATGTGTGAACAGAGCCCATTAGGGACAGCTAATTGCCTCGTAATGCCAAACGGGAATCCAGAGTCATTAAAAAGATAAATGACAAGTGCATAAATATCCACAATATATGTTAGAACCCTCTTGTTAGATTTTGTTTCAGTTTGCTGGTCACATGACCTTTTTTCCCTATTTAGTCTGGTTCCGCCCTTCTGGCTTTGCTGGACTTCATTGTATTATCTACTCTTAAGCTAGCCGGGTGCTTAGGTGCCTTACTCTGTCAGTTTTGCTTGATCTTAGTATCTCTTAGTATTTGTTTTCTGTTTTATATTCCCTGCTACACTTTCTGTTAGGAGGTGTCCACCTTTTCACCCAGTCCCTAGATCTTGTAGGGATTCCTCCCTCGCAACTATAGGTCTTCGTTCAGACTAGCTGAGGACTTTAGCGGGTCTGGTCGCAGGATCAGGTTCCCGTTACATCGTAGGGATCAAGCTCAGTTTTATTGTAGGGACAGAATTCCCACCTTTCCTTAGTGCTTGTAGCAGATCATAACAGTAAGTCCAGCCCAAAGAAAAAAAAAAAATCTCTAAGGAAAGATTTTCTGTTTCATCATGGTTTCGGTTCAGGATTTGGTTCAACGCCTGCAGGGACTTTCTCTGGAGGTGGCTGAGATAAAGCAACACGTGAGTAGTTGTTCTGGAGCACATTTCGTGGAGCCAAAGGTACTTTGACTGATTTATTTTTTGGTGAACAACAAGATTTTTTTTCTTTTAAAAATGCTTGCTTGTTGTATTTCCGTTTGAGACCCAGATCCTCTGGTGATGAATCACAGCGCATAGGGTTCATAATGTCACTTTTGCGCAAATAACCTCAGGACTGGGCCTTTTCTCTGCAGCCTAGTGATCCATGCTTTAGATCAGTGGATAGTTTTTTTTCTGCTTTGGGGTTATTGTATGACGATCCGGATCGTGTTTCATCAGCTGAGACAGAGTTGAGACGTTTGAGACAGGGATCAGGTAATGTGGAGAAATATTGTACTCACTTCAGAAGGTGGTCCACACAGGTGGGCTGGAACGATTCAGCTTTGAAAAGTTTATTTCTTGCAGGATTAAGTGAAAGGGTTAAAGATTTGCTGATTGCTTATCCCATACCTGGTAACTTGCAAGAGGCTATGCAATTAGCCATACGGGTGGATAGGAGACTGCGTGCTAGGGTTAATGAGAGTAAATCTGCCTTGTCAGCTCCAAGTTTGGAGCAAGAATGTACTGACATTGCAGAGCCGATGGAAATTGGAGCAATGGCACCTCACTCTCGGGAAAAAGACCATAGATTTGCTCAAGGGTTGTGTTTCTATTGTGGTAAATCTGAGCATTTCATTAAGAACTGTGCGCTTCGAATGAATAAAGAGAGAAAAAAAAATGAGGTCAGTGTCGCCCGCATAGCTTGTTTAAACAATAAAGGTGTCTTTCTTTCTGCTACCACTGCTGTTGAGGAGGAATTAATGGAGTTTCGGGTATTTGTGGATTGTGGTTCAACTCTCAATGTGATTGATGGGAAATTTTGGAAAAACTAAAATTAAAACCCAAACTTCTGTCTTCCCCTATTAATGTGGTGTCTGTGGATGGTTCTCCCTTGAAAAATGTTACTCACCATATCTGTGAATTTCCTCTTACTATTAATGGTGTTCATCAAGAGAATTTGGATTTGGTAGTTTTGAATAATTTGCCCTCACCGGTGATTTTGGGGTTACCCTGGTTAAAATTGCACAATCCGGTACTGGATTGGTCTACCAATGAAATTAAGTCCTGGAGTCCTAAGTGTTATGACAAGTGTTGTAACGGGCGTATTGCTGCTGTAGTTAAGGGGGAGTTACCTGTACCTATTCAGGATTTTTGGAAAGTTTTTTCTGATAAGGAATCGCAGGTATTGCCTCCTCATAGAGATTATGATTGTGCAATTGAATTTGTCCTTGGAGCGACTCTTCCTAAAAGTCGTTTATTTAATTTGACTATTCCTGAGAGAAAGGCTTTGGAGGAATACATACAGACAAGCTTGGCCGCCGGTCACATTAGGCCTTCCAAATCTCCTGTGGCGGTTGGATTTTTTTTTGTTAAAAAAAAGGACGGCGGTTTAAGGCCTTGTCTAGACTTTCGTGAGATTAATAAGATTACTGTACGCAATCCTTACCCACTGCCATTGATTCCTGATTTGTTTAATCAGTTAGTGGGGCCCAAGTGGTTCTCGAAAATTGATCTTCGAGGGGCATACAATTTGTTGCGCATGAAGGAGGGGGATGAATGGAAGACTGCGTTTAACACTCCACTGGGTCATTTTGAGAATCTGGTCATGCCCTTTGGACTTTCCAGTGCTCCGGCATTTTTTCAGAATCTTATTAATGACATCCTTAGACCTTTGATCGGCAGAAGTGTGGTTGTGTATTTGGATGACATTTTGATTTATTCACCGGATTTGGAGTCTCATTGGAGGAGTGTGCGTGAAGTATTACAGTTACTGAGTGATAATTCACTTTTTGCCAAACTAGAAAAATGTGAGTTCGCTGTACAGAGACTTAGTTTTTTGGGCTACATTGTCTCCAGTGAAGGTTTTGAGATGGACCCGGTGAAAGTGTAAGCTGTGCAGGATTGGCCTAGACCTATTGGTGTGAAATCAATACAGAGGTTTTTGGGGTTCGCCAATTATTATAGAAAATTCATAAAAAAATTTTCTGTGATTGCCAAACCTCTGACCAATCTCACCAGGAAAGGTGCTGATGCGGTTCAGTGGACTACTGAGGCCATTGAGGCTTTTGTGTTGCTAAAGGAGAGGTTCAGCTCTGCTCCCATCCTTACGCAGCCTGATGTGACTAAACCATTTTTGGTTGAGGTTGATGCTTCTTCTGTGGGGGTCGGCGCGGTATTGTCTCAGGCAAAGACGGATGGAGTACATCCCTGTGCTTTTTTTTCAAAGAAATTTTCTGAGTCTGAACTAAATTATGATATCGGTAATCGGGAATTGTTGGCAATTAAACTCGCATTTGAACACTGGCGTCATTTTTTGGAGGGAGCGGAATTTCCTATTCAAGTCTTCACCGATCATAAAAATCTGATCTACCTTGATGCTGCCAAACGCTTGAATGCCCGTCAGGCTAGGTGGGCACTGTTTTTCTCACGGTTTAATTTTACCGTTACTTACATCCTAGGTACTAAAAATGTTAAAGCTGATGCTTTGTCTCGCAGCTTTTCTCCTATGGTGGGTACTAAGGAGGAGGAGAACATCTTGCAAGAGGGGGTTGTTATTGCTGTTTTGGACTCCGTGTTGGAAGATGAGATTCTTAAAGCACAGGAGAATGCCCCATCTAACACGCCGCATGGGAGGTTGTTTGTGCCTGGTACCCTGAGGAGAGATTTGTTTGTTGAATGTCATGACTCTCGGTTGGCAGGTCATCCTGGAATCTCTGAGACCAAGAGACTTGTGGGTCGCAGTTTTTGGTGGCCAGGATGGCAGAAGGAAGTCATTAAGTGGGTGCGTCAATGCACTGTTTGTGCTAGATCTAAGTCTTCTCATACTCCTGCTGCGGGGTTGCTTTGTCCTCTGGAGGTCCCTAGTGCACCTTGGACACATTTGGCTATGGACTTTATTACTGACCTTCCCCCCTCTGAGGGTTTCACTGTCATCTGGGTGGTCGTGGACCGTTTTAGCAAGATGTGTCACTTGGTTCCTTTCATCAAACTGCCCTGCGCTTAGACTCTCGCTAAGGCCTTTGTCAAGGAAATAGTCAAACTACATGGCGTTCCTACTGACATTGTTTCCGATAGGGGACCTCAGTTTGTGGCTCGTTTTTGGCGCGCTTTTTGTGACAGGTTGGGAGTTCATTTGTCGTTTTCTTCCGGATATCATCCTGAGTCTAATGGCCAGACAGAAAGGAAAAACCAGGATGTTGAGCAGTTCTTGTGTTGTTTTGTGACTGATAATCAAGAGGGGTGGTCTGAGTTTCTGCCACTTGCTGAGTTTGCTCTTAACAATCATACATCCGCTTCTGCTGGTTGTTCGCCTTTTTTTTGTTGTACTGGGAGACATCCGTCTTTTGGGTCATTTTCCAAGTTGGGATCGGCTGTACCTGAAGAGGAGAATTTTTCTGGTGTTTTGGAGAGAGTTTGGACTGATGTGCGTGGTAATCTTCAGGAGGCTAACAAAAGATCCAAAGTGTATTTTGATAGAAAACGACAAGAGGTTTTGTTTGCTATTGGTGACATGGTTTGGTTGTCCTCTAAGAATCTGCGCTTGAGGATTCCGTCTAAGAAATTGGGTCCCAAGTTTGTAGGGCCCTTTAAGGTGCTTCAGGTTATTAACCAATCTGCTGTTAAGTTGGAGCTTCCTACCTCCTGGAAGATTAATCCGGTGTTTCATGTTTCTCTCTTGAAAAAAGCTGAGGTCTCAGATGGAGACGTCTCGGCTACTGTTCCCCTGGTGGTGGAGGACGGGCAATATGAGATTTCCCGCATCCTAAATTCTAGACGGTATAGAGGGAGTTTGCAGTACCTCGTCGCTTGGAAGGGTTATGGACCCGAGGATAACTCATGGGTGAGGGCGGATGATGTTTCTGCGTCTAGACTTGTTAGAGCGTTTCACAAGAGGTTTCCGGATAAGCCTAAGTCCTAGGGGACCTGGAGGATCCTCTTTGAAGGGAGGGTACTGTTAGAACCCTCTTGTTAGATTTTGTTTCAGTTTGCTGGTCACATGACCTTTTTACCCTATTTAGTCTGGCTCCACCCTTCTGGCTTTGCTGGACTTCATTGTATTATCTACTCTTAAGCTAGCCGGGTGCTTAGGTGCCTTACTCTGTCAGTTTTGCTTGATCTTAGGATCTCTTAGTATTTGTTTTCTGTTTTATATTCCCTGCTACACTTTCTGTTAGGAGGTGTCCACCTTTTCACCCAGTCCCTAGATCTTGTAGGGATACCTCCCTCGCAACTATAGGTCTTCGTTCAGACTAGCTGAGGACTTTAGCGGGTCTGGTCGCAGGATCAGGTTCCCCGTTACATTGTAGGGATCCAGCTCAGTCCTGTTGTAGGGACAGAATTCCCACCTTTCCTTAGTGCTTGTAGCAGATCATAACAATATAAATACAGTGGATATGTGGTGTCCAAAGCAATTAAATATTCAGAACAATGGAGTAATTTGATATCTCCTGGGCCCTTATGCATATCTGCACCAGTGGTGCCATCCACCATGGGTCATACATAATACTGGTTGCTTCCTATGTGCCCTATTCAGGTACCAGAACCTTTGTGTGAGTAGTACATAGGCTGTGGCTAGCAACTCAGAACTATTTGGATTTTTTGAAAATTGCTTGTCACGATACCTTGCGCGTTGCAATGTGACTCCATTTCCTTTCATTGGGCTACAATGTAGTAGCGGCATACAATGATCTTTGGCCATATGACCTGTGTCATGGCCAAATTGGTGTGTAGCCCCAGCCTTTCACTTGCCCTGATGATAAACCTCTGCTTGGGACTAAACTAAACTATCAAAAAGTGAAACTTACAGTCATTTTATGGTCAAGTTCTAAAATCTTCAAATACCCTATCGAGAAGCTGATAGATGAGGGTCATCCATGAGAAATGCATATTTAAGATACATTAGTTATTCTAAAGGGTTTCATGGGCAGGAGGAGTTACGATCAGCTTATCTTATTTTTTGGGGGGACCTTTTTTTCCATGGCCACTAGACGAGAGCCCTGAGAACCTCTCCCAACTTACCGGCATCCCTGGTTCCAGTAGCTTATCTCTTACGATGTCATCAGCGCAGTGAGAGGCCACCACGAAATCACACCTGGATGGCTAATCAAGAGAGAAGCTGGAGACGTTGGCAGGTTGGGGTAACTTGAAGGGCTCCCATCCATTCCCCACAGAATTTTGACTTGGTCTCTGGTCCAGGGCCTGCAAATGTATTTAGTAAAGAATAAAATATACCTTAGATTCTTCTCTCTGGTTTAGCTGAAGCCAGATCTGTCAGTAACCCAATGGGTCCACAGCTGCTGACCTTGTTATAACATAAGTACCTAAATAAAGAAAGTGAGTGCATGCAACTAATCAGACATCTTTATAGTGTAGGTTTAGCCAATAGCTGCAGAGCAGGAAGTGATGTCAGAAAAGTGGGCGTACTTTTAGCAACTTCTGCTGCACATTCTAGTCTCTTACAGCAGTAGTTGAATTAAGGACCTATAGTTTCCTGATCATTTTGGAATTTGCATTTGATGGGATCAAATTAAAAGAAATCTCAGCCCAAGTACATTTCTATTTAATCAATTTTACTAATTATAACCATTTCCCTAGAATTTCACAATAAAATGTTGGTGGCTATGAATTATAAAGAATCTGAATGTATACGGACATAGAACACAGATATTTATACTCTATGGCCCATGGTTGATTTAGGCACCAGATATTGCCATCAAGAAACCATTCTCCATCCTCCATCATCATCATCACCCCTCCATGATTCAATGTGAACCATCGCTGACTTGACTATGGAAATGGTCACGTCCGTTCATTAGGTTAAAACCACCTTGTAAAGATTTCATTGTATGGATCCTAATAAAGCAGAATCCGTTAGTCAGAAGTATTGTTTTCTCCATGTGCCTAATGCATGTTAATGAGAGCGGTGTATAGATGCCATTTGTTATTCGTGATAATGTACAGCCTGGGGAAGATAGCAGATTGAGGAAGCTGTAGACTCACAAATCACCTTGGTCCCTTCAGGGAACCCATGACACAGCCTCATTAATTTATATAGGGATCTGGAAAATATCAATATATCATCAATATTTACTTGGGGGGTTTAGAACTTGCAATATTTATGAGATGTGGACACTTTCTTTCTTCGCTCACATACGCTTCCTATTGATGTTTCGCAGGGGACTGCATTCTGTTCTGTTAATTAAACTATGCATGGCTGCCAAATGTCACTATTTATACTGATGATCATCAAATTATGAGTGTAAGGAAAGCGAAACACTATATCACCGGAATAAATCGCTATATACAGCATGACTGGGCGGCTGAAGCTAATATTGGCCATTGGATGGAGCTCAGGACACCCAAGATGTATTATTATTATTATTATAGACAAGAAGGCTGTAAATAACTGGAAGGGGTCCAGGGGTTTGATCAAACCTTGACCCTGGAAAACAAGGGGACCCTAGGGTGCTGCAGCTCTGCCCTATACGAGGAGACTGACACTATAAATGATGCATCATAGCTAGAGGAGGGTCGGAAGTTCAGGAATTTATTAGCTATGGAACCCAAGCAATAGTTAAACGGGTTGTCCATGATCTAAAAATAATAGAAAGAAGACATGTACACTTTCTTCCAAAATCAGTCACCCACCGGTCCATAGGTTGTATGTGGAATTGCCGCTTAACCCAATTCACTTCCATGTAACTGTATGACCAGACTTAATCCATGGACAGGAGTGATGGTATAGTGCTGATTTTAGAAAGCATAAACTTTTTTTTTTAATTCTAGACAATCCCTTTAAGCCCTCTGGAGGTCCCATTACAAAAATGTAAAGGCTCCCCCATTATGTACAGTCATGGCCAAAAGTTTTGAGAATGACACAAATATTAATTTTTACAAAGTCTACTGCTTCACTTTTTCTAATGGCAATTTGCATATACTCCAGAATGTTATAAAGAGTGATCCGCTTAACAGCAATTACTTGCAAAGTCAATATTTGGCTAAAAAATGAACTTTATCCCCCAAAACACATTTCAACATCATTGCAGCCCTGCCTTAAAAGGACCAGCTAACCTCTTTTCAGTGATTGCTCCATTAACACAGGTGTGGGTGTTGATGAGGACATGGCTGGAGATCAATCTGTCATGATTAAGTAAGAATGACACCACTGGACACTTTAAAAGGAGGCTGGTGCTTGGCATCATTGTTTCTCTTCTGTTAACCATGTGTAGCCTTTCCGGGGGGTTTAGCTCTAGGATCGCTGTCTGGGTAGACAGAATGGCACGGAAACAGTTCATTCAGACAGCAGTTTGGTGAAAACTGGCCGCAACCAGTTTTATTAAAGTCCACAGCACACAGATAAAAACAAATCATAAACAGAAAACCTGGGCTTGTCTAGCCACTAAATTACACTTAGATAGATGGCCCTCTCTATCCGGGACCCAGACTCTACCAGTCTGTGCCCAAAACAACACATATCACATATGTTACCAGTATGGAGTTTCACAGACACTCCTCTTTATGTCCGAAGGCAACTCCAATGTCCAGACTTGAGAGAGGTCACCTCCTATTCAGTCGCTATTCGCACGGATTCTCACTGCGACTACTCCTGTGTCCGGGGTACTTCCTGCACCCAGACTGAGATAGCTCACACTCTTAGAGACTGCTTCCTTGTGCCAGGACACCTCCCTGTGTCCGGGCTAAAGACAGCTCCCACACTCTTGGAGACACCTTCTGTGTCTGGACCCCTTGTCCAGACTGAATGAGCTCTCTGACTGTGCTCACAAGCACCTACTTCTGGCTTCCTAATCAATACCTGAGTGGCCACAGGTTTGAGCTGCAAACGTGTACTTGAATGGATGGTGTAATGACCTTTCTCCACCACTAGTTTTACAAAGGCACACATTTCCCTCATACAAGTCAGCAAAGTACCTGTGAAATGTACACCCCATTCAATACATACGCTCTCACTGTCTCACATATCCCCTCCCTCTTCTCCAGACCGGAGGGCTGGTCATCCAGACCGGAGGGCTGGTCAACAACCCAAAAGAGACAGTGAACTCTGAACACTGCCTCAGCACTATACTTCTATATAGGTCAGGGACACTTGGTTCCCGAGAACCACCATACTCGTCTCCCAAGATCACCTGCAAAGGAATTTCATCTTTATCACGGTCATCACCATTATCAGTATCATCACTATTATGATTAGCATCATCATCATTATCATCATTATCATGATCATCATATAAGTTTAAGCTTGTGGGGTTGAACACATAATATATCCAATCACCTCAACCCACAGTTCACACAGAGACCATGTACTTGTCCCTTGCTCTGTTCAGCCCCCCGGAATATTAGTCAATGACATTCGCTCATTCCTTAGGGACCTACCGTCTGTCATTGTCACAGACTTCGTCCAGTCACATTTCTGGGACGTAACCTTGTCAGGTCTCCCCTTCGCTCCCAGTGGTCAATCGTAACCTTGTCAGGTCTTGCCTGGGTATCTAAGGTCCGGTTAGACTCCGTACTGTCCTGTACTCTATCGGGTCGTCTGTGTGGGCTTCTCAAACCTGAGTTACTGGAGGTCTCACTACCTCTAAACCCACGCCCACTACCCTCAGGACGTCTTGAAAGGTCCCTAACTTCAGCCTTAGCTGTTCTGTTATTTAGGGGGCCCTTTCTCTGTCGGGTCTCACTATTCTTAGATGGCTGCCATCTTCTGCTGCTCAGATGATGCTGTCTATCTACTCGCTGTCTAGCGAGATTCAATTGTTCTACCTCTCGCAGGTAGGTCACACGGTATGCCACCAGCATGCGCACATATTCCAGACTTTCTTCTGTTCCTATAGCGTAGAATGACACCATGCCGTCTTCATCTGGTATCCAGTCCCGACGATCACGTGGACTGCTTACTTTCACCACACCAGACTTCTTCACCATTATCTGCATGGCTCGGCCATTTCTCCCGATCAGCTTTCTCACCAGAACATGAGGCACCCGGATGACCTCTTCCTGTAGACTGTGAGCTTTTCTCATAAGCTTTAGTTGTCTAACGGTTTGTTCTGTCTTCAACCGGAGAAACCGCTTTGTGCGAATACATCGCCAGTGCATGTCACTTAGGATTGCCACCCTCTTCCTTGTAACTTCAGTCGTGGACAAGACCACCAGCTGTTTAGCTCCTGAGGTCGAGTACACCTTACAGGCTCCCACGGCCTTCCTAAACGCTTCATGTACAGACTCACGGGTGCATTCTTCTCTCAAGTCCTCGGGTACATCTACGAGGCACTTGTACCGACACGTTTCGGTCTCACCAGTGGGTTCCAGACGATCAATCAGCTCAGGGTTCAGGGACAACTGACTTTCAGCTTCTTCCCCCTTTACTCTTCTTCTGAGCTGACTCACAGCTACAATTTCGTGAATTTCCGTCCGGACCACTTCCATTTCACAATTATCTTTCGTTACCACACTCTTAGCTCTCCTCAGGTCTATCTTCTCCTGGCCAAGGGAAGCGAGTGCAACATGGTTTCCCTTTTCTTTCTCCAAGGAGGCCTTGTTCACCGAGTGACACTGTATCAGGCGACTTTTAAGCGCGAGAACTTCTTCCTCTAGTTCCGCCATTCGCCTCTCAGCAGCCCGTCTCTGAAGCTTCTCTTGCGTCCAATGGGCTTGTAACCACTCCTTGAGCTCCTTGATCTCAGCTCCGACATCCACCAAATCATCCGAACTCGAGGAAGTATCTGCTTTACACTTCTCATCTCCAGTGGCCAACTCCTGGACCTGGTCTGTAGCTTCTCTGATGGACTCCTCCATCTTTTCCCGCTCAGCTTCCATCTGTCTGAGCTTTTCCTTAAGGCGCATCTCCGCCTTCTGGAGAGTATCACAGGACATCTGTAGCTCCTTCACCTGAGCTTCTAGACCTAGGGTCTTTCTGCGCAGATCACCATTTTCATCACGGGTGTCCTGCAGAGTGGTCTCAACCACCTGGCGCATTTGCTCTGCATCCATCTTATCCTCTTCTAGTTTTTCTTTGACCCTGAGGAGATCCACATACTCTTTCTTCATCTGTTGCAGTTCCCTACTGCGTTCATCACACTCCTTCTTGGAGTCACACAGCTCCTGGTTGAGCTGTTCGCGCAGTCGTTCTAGGATTTGTTCACTTCCAGAAACTCCATCCTGCAGCGCCTCCTTCTCACGCTTCAACTGCAAAACCTCTTCCTTGATTTTGCGGCGGTCCTCTTTAATGGCAAAGAACATATTCTGCCACAGGATAACTTCCTCGTTGCCTCCTTTTAGATCTCGCTGGTCTGAGGACACGTCCTCCAGGTTTTCACATAATTGCAGCATGTCACTCTGATACTGCAGCCGAATAGTTTCCAGCTCTTGGCCCTGACTGGCCACCTCCTCTTCTACCTCTAAAGGAGAATCCACACTTGAAGCATAGGCAGACAGTACTACATTCTCTTCATTTCCATTTTCAGCGAGTACTACCGGAACAACCTTTTTGTGGCCCTTGCGCCGTCTACGACGAGAGGAGGACTCTCTTCCCTCGTCTAGCCTCTCCTGACTGAACTCACTTTTTACTTTCATAGTGTCCCAGTCAGCTACAGGGTCTGTGTCACTCCCCATGGTGTTGTGGACTAACAGGTCACCTCCCACTTTGACGTCACCCCCTTCTACTGGAGCTACCCCGTTATCAACGGTCACATTGTCATTTTTAGGAGGTCCCAGCCCACCACCAGTAACAATTTTCATTTTTCCACACTCTACACTCTTGTGAAAATCCGCCCCTTTTTTAGACTCCGCCCCCTTTTTAACAACCACACCGGCAGGGTAATTTTTACACAAAAAATCAGCAGCAGTCTTAGGACTCAGTTCACAACATCTCTTACCACCTCCCCGGGCACTCTGTGACAAACTGGCACCCCCGGAGAGTCCATAGAATGGTCCACTGCCGCCATTCCATACGGTGCCCATGGTTCCCGCACCATGTCCAGTTGCATGTCCAGTAGACATTTCTCAAATATGCGGTCCGACTTGTCAGACCCATTCGTGGCTCCATTCACAGCCATCGCGGTGCACTGTTCACACCAGAACTTCACCGCTTTCCCTTGAAAAAAATCTTCGTGGCCCCGCCGAGCCACAGCACAACTGGATTTGAGTGCGACGACAATCTTCACAACCCCGCCGAGTTGCAGCAAGATGCCTTCGTGACCCCACTGAGTCACAGCAAGATGCCTTCGTGACCCCACTGAGTCACAGCAAGATGCCTTCGTGACCCCACTGAGTCACAGCAAGATGCTTGTATCCACACTCGTCGTCCATGCTGTCAGACTTCTCTGTCTCAACAACGGCAGTCTTCACTCAAGACATACACACACTCTACAGTCTTTTCCATAGAAAAATTCAGCTTTGCTGTGCAGACACACTTTTTTTTTTTTTTTTCTTTGCAAAGTCTATTAGGGCTCCTGTCTCTTTAAGACTGCTCCAAACAGACGTTTCTGCTGACACACTTTTTTTTCCTCTGTTGCTATTTCAATAGACTTCACCTTTAATGCTGTCTCTCGCCACTGTGCTGCATGCACACTCCAGCACTAACTGTACCAGGCCCTGCGCTGCCCCAGCATTCTCCGCCAATTGTAGCCTTTCCGGGGGGTTTAGCTCTAGGATCGCTGTCTGGGTAGACAGAATGGCACGGAAACAGTTCATTCAGACAGCAGTTTGGTGAAAACTGGCCGCAACCAGTTTTATTAAAGTCCACAGCACACAGATAAAAACAAATCATAAACAGAAAACCTGGGCTTGTCTAGCCACTAAATTACACTTAGATAGATGGCCCTCTCTATCCGGGACCCAGACTCTACCAGTCTGTGCCCAAAACAACACATATCACATATGTTACCAGTATGGAGTTTCACAGACACTCCTCTTTATGTCCGAAGGCAACTCCAATGTCCAGACTTGAGAGAGGTCACCTCCTATTCAGTCGCTATTCGCACGGATTCTCACTGCGACTACTCCTGTGTCCGGGGTACTTCCTGCACCCAGACTGAGATAGCTCACACTCTTAGAGACTGCTTCCTTGTGCCAGGACACCTCCCTGTGTCCGGGCTAAAGACAGCTCCCACACTCTTGGAGACACCTTCTGTGTCTGGACCCCTTGTCCAGACTGAATGAGCTCTCTGACTGTGCTCACAAGCACCTACTTCTGGCTTCCTAATCAATACCTGAGTGGCCACAGGTTTGAGCTGCAAACGTGTACTTGAATGGATGGTGTAATGACCTTTCTCCACCACTAGTTTTACAAAGGCACACATTTCCCTCATACAAGTCAGCAAAGTACCTGTGAAATGTACACCCCATTCAATACATACGCTCTCACTGTCTCACACATGGTTATCTCTAAAGAAACACGTGCAGTCATCATTGCAATGCACAAAAATGGCCTAACAGGGAAGAGTATCGCAGCTAGAAAGATTGCACCTCAGTCAACAATCTATCGCATCATCAAGAACTTCAAGGAGAGAGGTTCCATTGTTGCCAAAAAGGCTCCAGGGCGCCCAAGAAAGACCAGCAAGTGCCAGGACCGTCTCTTAAAAGTGTTTCAGCTGCGGGATCGGGCTACCAGCAGTGCAGAGCTTGCTCAGGAATGGCAGCAGGCAGGTGTGAGTGCATCTGCACGCACTGTGAGGCGGAGACTCTTGGAGCAAGGCCTGGTCTCAAGGAGGGCAGCAAAGAAGCCAATTCTCTCCAGAAAAAACATCATGGACAGACTGATATTCTGCAAAAGGTACAGGCAGTGGACTGCTGAGGACTGGGGTAAAGTTATTTTCTCTGATGAATCCCCTTTTCGATTGTTTGGGACATCAGGAAAACGCCTCATTCGGAGAAGACAAGGTGAGCGCTACCACCAGTCTTGTCTCATGCCAACTGTTAAGCATCCTGAAACCATTCATGTGTGGGGTTGCTTCTCAGCCAAGGGAATCGGCTCTCTCACAGTCTTGCCTAAAAACACAGCCATGAATAAAGAATGGTACCAGAATGTCCTCCAAGAGCAACTTCTCCCAACCCTCCAAGAGCAGTTTGGCGATCAACAATGCCTTTTCCAGCATGATGGAGCACCTTGCCATAAAGCAAAGGTGATAACTAAATGGCTCAGGGAACAAAACAGAGATTTTGGGTCCATGGCCTGGAAACTCCCCAGATCTTAATCCCATTGAGAACTTGTGGTCAATCATCAAGAGACGGGTGGACAAACAAAAACCTAAAAATTCTGACAAAATGAAAGCATTGATTGTGCAAGAATGGACTGCTATCAGTCAGGATTTGGTCCAGAAGTTGATTGAGAGCATGCCAGGGAGAATTGCAGAGGTCCTGAAGAAGAAGGGTCAACACTGCAAATATTGACTTGCTGCATTAACTCATTCTAACTGTCAATATAAGCTTTTGTTACTCATATGTTTGCAATTATATTTCTGTCTGTGATAAAAACATCTGTCAAACACACATAAAAACCAGAGGGCAGCAGATCATGTGAAAATATAATATTTGTGTCATTCTCAAAACTTTTGGCCATGACTGTAACTGTTGGTTCTTATATTTATCTTCATGTCAAACCCGTACCATGGTCCTCGGACCAATTCTTCACCAATTATTTTTTTTAGTTCAGTTCCTCTGGTGGATCATCCATGACTCTCCAATGGCCCCATATCAGCTTCATCCATGGTATGAATGCCTTTGACTACGATTGTATTTACGTACACTTGGCAGATAATCGGGAGCAGGCATTTCTAAAAAGGCTAGTTTTCTGATTATCAGCCTGTCTAATCAGGATGCTGATCACCTGGCGAAAAATGTTTCTAGCGTGAGATAATTTTTAAGCCTGCTCAAAAATTATCACTCTACACAGCACATTGCACCATTTAAACAGGATGTGCTGTCGAGAACAATGTCAGTCTATGCGCACTGAATAATTGTATTAACGATTGTTCTGTGTGCATAGAAGGGCGGTCGACCGGTCGAAACAGGTTATTGAATGTCCACCGCTTGGCTTCATTTAGCCAGTGAGTGGTTGTTTAATGGATGCAATCGGCAAGTAGAAATGCAACCTAATAATATGGGACATCTGCCCATTCTTGGAGCCCAGTGAGAATCTCATACAAGACTACTTCATGCAAGATTACATGAATATTATTTCCATACTTTTCCTACAAGATGAGCTCTAACAGACCTTTATGTTTCACCACAAGTGCTGCGGACTATCGCTAATGCCCAAGATCTTCCACCTGGTCCTGCTCAGGCAACGATAAAGCTGTAGGAATGTGAAGTAATGTATCACTGCAGGATCAGACTACACAGGCTTTGTTTGTAGTCTGTTGCCATAGAGACACACATTCGTCTGCATAAATCAGTAGAAGAATGTATCTATTTTAATTTTAGCAGAATTGGCATAACAATAGTTTGCACTTTTTATTGTTGCTGACCTGTCCAGGCTGTGGTGCCGGTCTCTGCATCTTTCTCCGCTCTCATGTTCCTCTGGTCTTATATACTGTGAATGTGACTCTCCTAAGCATTTTAAGGGCAACTCAGCAGCTATCCACCACCGGGTTCTCAGACAGTAAGCCCATGCTGTTACACTATAACTGCAACCTCAGCTCTGCTATCACTGGGCACTGCTACACTCTACACCAAATGTACCTCCAGTCCGTCTCATTTTCTGCCGTTGGCTCTGCTGTATTAAGGTGCCTGCCCGTATACTCGGCTCTGCTGTTTCAAAGCACTGCATGCACACTCATCTCTGCTGTATCTAGGTGCCTGCTTGCCTCTTTGTCTCTGCCTTGCTAAGGTGCTGTCTGCACTCTATTCTTTCTAGGTGCTTGTTTACATGCCTGGGTCTATTGTTCCAAGGTGCTTGGCTGCACACTCGGCTGAACTGTATCAAGGCACCTAACTGCATGTCCAGCTCTACTGTTCCAGTCTGTTTCTCTTGCCGTTCAAAATATCCAATTCTCTTGCACAACTTGCTGTCCGGCTTATCAAGCGGCACTGTATCTGGCTGCACCAACTGCTCCAGTCCAAACTTTTCATCTGGACCTGCATCATAGAAATTCCACCTCACCAGGCGGGCAATGACGTCCTATTAGAACAGGACCATCAGCACTAGTGACGAGCGCACCTTCTCGGATAACGTGTTATCCGAGCATGCTCGGGTGTTATCCGAGTATCTTGTGCATGCTCAGATAATAGATTCGAGTCCTTGCGGCTGCATATTTTGCATCGGTAGACGGCCGCAACACATATCGCCTGTTTGTTTGGCAATTCCCACATGTGTAGCTGCTGTCTATTGCCAAAACACATGCAGCCGCCCAAGATACTCAGATAACACCCGAGCACCAACACGTTATCCATGCACGCTCATCAATAATCAGCACCCATAAATGTGTCATTTTTTGGCTTCCAACTTGACAAATGTGTCTTAAAATGTAGCTAACACCCTGCTTCAACTGTAACCAAGACCACTTTCTATGTCCCTTTCAACTAAGTCATTACATTTTGCACTATTTTGGTGCAAGCAATTATTGAGGATCATTTTTGCGCCATTGAAGAAAAAAAAAAAACAATATCGATAGATGCCGGCCAAAGTCTTTAGTTATCTTCAGCAATTCGAGGGTGCGTGACACATTTGCCGGTGTGTAGCTCTACTGCACAGCTAATTTACGCTCAGCTGGGAAGTCCTGATTTAGAGAGCGGAGAGATGTAAATCTGAGCAGAACCGGCAGCCGCAGGGAGTCCTAATCATACAAAACGATCACTTGCAAAATAATTTGTGGAGGAATATTTCATTTTTGCGGATACATAGCAACAGACTGTATTTGTATTAACTCATCCGTAAATATTGATCTGGTTATACGCAGCTCGGCTGAGTAATGCCGTACATAGGAAGCTGGAAATGTCTGCAGGACGTACAGAATATTGCGGTAATACTCATCGACGTGGCACATTTCCAGTGATAAGCGCCATTACAGGCGAAATATCGTCCTACAGGCACCAGTGTACAGTTCTGTACGGCATTTTTTTGGGATAAATTATTACAAATTTGATGGCAGCGTTGGGACATGATTCTTCCGCACATTTCCAAAAATTTGCAGACTGAAAGCATATTAAACATTGGATAAGAAAAAAAAAATACTTCCCACACCTTATTTTTCTCGGCCACCGCAAGTCACCATCCAGTGCTCCATGAATCCTTTAGCTTCTTAAAGGATTTGTCCACTACCAGGACAACCCCTTCTTAAACAAATTTGGGACCGCGAGTGCCAACACCGCTGGAACGGAGTCGTCAAGGGAGGTGAGTTTAGGCTTTATTATTTTAACGGGGGCGAACATTTAGTTCTAAGATGGGGTTGTCCTAGTAGTGGACAACCCATTAATAGCACTTTTCACTTGGTCCGAGCTTGTGGTGGCAAGCGGGCCTCAGATGTCATAAAAGCATGACTTTATGATGTGCATCACCGGAGGGGCTGTGTAAGCCTCGAGTGACGCACGTCGTGGCCTGTGAGGACTACGCAGCGCAAGGAGCCCAAAACCAAGTGAAGGCGAGATAGGAGGGGTGAAGCTCTAGATGTTGGGCTCCAGGAGTGACACAGTTAAGCAATGAGGTTAGTAATTTTAACATTTTGCTCTCTACAATTAAGCAAAGTGGTGACCTGAAGCAAATCGTGAAAAATTAGAATTTTGGCGAAGTCAAATTTTTATAAGAAACTCAATGGGTCGCTAGTATGTACTTGATAAATTATGGCGCATCATTGCTTCTACAGTTTCAGTGCGTTGTTCCTCAGTAGGAATAAATTGATAACTGCGTTTAGTCTTTTCTTAGAGACAAATGTTCAAGGAAATCTCTATCATTCTGCAAAGGTTCAAGTGTCAGCGGTGGCTGCTCCTTTGGTCAAAGTGGAGGGCACAACACTTCCAAATTGGTTTATGGCTGTTGAACTGCCCGTCCTTGAGAGAAGGTGAACTGAAATCAAGCCAGTCAGCAGAGACAGGTGGGGGCACTATTATACTGACCCACTTGGCTCCTACTTAGCTTTGAGCACCGCCGGTCTTGGCCCAGTTTTCCAGTTTCAAGAAGTAAGGTGCAGTGGTGTGCACAATGTCCTGACGCTGGATGGTATCGGGACACTCTGCCGTGGAGCGTGAGCTAATATGGAGTCAGCAGGATAAATTCATCTAGGGTCTGATAAATGTAGTGGTCTGATCTGGGGTCTGGCCGCCAAATCGCGATTTTGGGAGACATTAGAAATGTGCATTCGACTCGTTAATAATCGATTCCTTCATCTCGGTTGGTAACCATGCAGTCAGAAGTTGTCGATGGGAGGATAGTCATAAACATAGTCATCCAAGGCAGGGTCAGAATTAAGAGTCGGACTACAGATGCCTGGCAAATGCTCCAAATGGGAAGGTAGGTCAGGATCAGGAACAAGCAAAAGAGACGGCGGCAGAGAAATGTATGCAAACCAATCACAAGGCTAAGCATCACCAGATTATTCTCCATTAAAGGGAACCTGTCATATTCTCAAATGCTATTAGCCTGCAGATATGGAGTTAATCTGATGGGTAATAGTGGTCTAACAGCTGCACCAAAAATGTGAGAAAATTAACTTTATTCCTCCCGGTGCAGGGAGCGGCTACGGTCACCTATGAGTAAACAGTGAGGGGCGGCGGTAGGAACACGACAACACTTTGATTGACACCTTGACCTGCACATACAAGCTGTCAATCAAAGTGCCAGGTCGTGCTTACAGCATAGTGTGTGGTGTCGTGAGCGATGACGGTAGACTCTACAACTGAAATCGGGCTGCTCCCGGCAGAAATAAAGTTCATTTCCTCCCGGTAGCCGCACTTTCAGTAAGGCGGTTGGTCTATTTTGGACAATACTAACCTGCAGATTAAATCTACATATATAGATATAGTTAAACCAGAACACTATTTACTGGGAATTTCTTTCAATAGCTACGAAAAGTTAAATTAAACTCATAAATATGCAAAAATTACCGCTTGCCTTCTAAACCAGGGAAGAGACGTCTCGTCACTCGACTGCCTGGCCGGAGCGTGTCAATCAGTTCCCAGTGTATGATTATCTGCTGTCTGAGCAATCTGACGAACATCCTCCCTGGATGAGACGCCGGCGTGTTTATAACGGGCACTTCCGATGAGTCTAAATTAGCAAAATGTTCCATCCGATCAGCCAGCATCTGCTCTGCGGTTTTAATAAATTTCATAGGGTCGCCAAAACGATGGAGCTAATTACTTCTAATTTCACATCAGTTTACAGATTTCCACCCCAACAGGATGTCCCTGGCTACGCAAAAGCCAAGAGTGAATTTCATCATCCTTATCCCAGCTGGTGTCTGTCAGAATCAGGAGCGTCATGGCTGCTTCCTGTATATGAACTGTGCGAGACAATACAGGTTCACGCCAGGCCTACATCATAATCAGATTCATTCACTATGTACTGCAAAATTTGGGTGGTTAGCCAGAGATCCCATACCGATCATGTAAAGTGCGAATGACTTAAAGGGTAACTCTAACTAAACAACCTTAAAGTTCCAACATATTGATCTTATTATTCCATAATCTTTACTTATAAGGGTTAATGCTGCTTTATTTTCTGCTACAGAGCTCCAAATACCCATAGAATTTATTAAGATTTTTTTTTGTCTCCAGTCACCACAAGGGGGAGCTCACTGATGTATAAATTTGCCTTTAATGTGAATGATCAATATCCTACAAGATGTGCTCCTCCAAGTATTTCTATCGGGTAGTCCAATTTTTAACATTTACCGTATGCATATATTATGACATTGAACGGGTTTTCTAAAGATGATTGTATCTTGTTTTGAATTTTTCAAAGAAATCTGATTTATGGCCAATAAATTTGTCTTGATTTGAAAATACTCTAAGTGCATGCCGTGAGGCCTCCTAGGACTGTATACAACCACATTCAATACTTTAACACAAACAGTGTCTAACACCACTTTAGTCATCATGACCAATGAGATCACCCTAGAAAAGGATGAAACTTTAGGACCACTGCAATTAATAACAGATCCCAGACAGACTTTTCACATTTAAAAAAAAAAAGATAAAAGTCTTAAAATTATCCTTTGTAGTCATTTGTGATCAGACAGAACATTCTGTGCAGAACACTGACTCAAACTGATGGTGTCACTGTCAGAGGTAACATTACCCTGTTGTGACTGAGGAGAGTGACGTACCATATATTCCATAACGTCCTTCCCTTCCTCCTCACCAATACACTTGCCGTAGGCAAAGGAGGCCAACTGTGGCCTGCATTTCATAATACATCAGCTTATTGAGCTCCCAGATTCTTAGCCATGATATGCTTTTTTTTTCTCTTTTACACTATTCCATCAACAGCCATTACTGCTTCTTCTTTCGCCATACATTTTGTACAACACTATAATTAAATTTTGGCAATATTTTTAATCCCAGTTATTCAGCCCCTGCCAAAAAGGATATAACAAGAAATACTAGGTACATAGGTAGAGGTACAAAGAGTAAAATATGGCAGCAGACTGCAGTATAGGTGCAGCATGTACCGTTGTCAAATTGGACTAGTAAAATAGGTGTGCAAAAACAGACACGCATAGTAATATGTCAACTTTTCTTTTCTATTTTCTGAAAAATAAAAATCAACTTCGTTCCCAAAAATGATGAAACAAGAAATGTAGATAAGTACACATCCAAAAAGTCAGCACCTGCAATAGGGCGCTATATTGGTGCAGCATGTACAATTTGACTAGAGAAACAGATAAGCATTTTTTTTTTTACAATTGATTTGCAAAGTGTTGAAATTTACCAGGACCTGCAAATTTCATAAAATTCAACATTAATTTGATTTGCATCGAATTGATTTGATTGTTTCAGAAAGAAAGAAGGAAAAAGAGGAGAAAAGAAAGAACAAACAAAAAGGAAAGAAAGAAAGAAAAAGCAAGCAAAGGAAAGAAAGAAAGGAAAAAGAGAAAGAAATAAAAAGAAAGAAAGACAAAGGAAATATAACTTGTTAGAATGTATCGGAAACATAACATATATTTCCTGCTGTTTTCAGCCAAGTCATGATTCTTAAAATAAGGCCGAGTATGGATGTCATTTCCAGCAGGGCACATTGCAGAGCGCACGGCTTTATTCCGTATCTGTGGCATTTATCTTCTGCTGAGGTTTCTCTTTTCAGCCTCTATCAAAGGCTGTGAGCATAATTTATTGTGAGTTCACATGCACAATCTTTTATCCACGTGCGTCCGGACTCTGGAGACGACCACTTTACGGTACATTATTTCTTGTACGCAAACAACATAGCAGAAAGTAAACGCCTTTCTACATCGCGGAGGGTGATATATAGAAGCATTTACTGCAGAGACCGTGGCTGAAAATATCTACAGGGCAGCCTAGGCAGGTGCATAGGGCTCCATAGGGTTATTGAGGGGTGACAGGGGTACCAAGACCACTTTTTATGGTTTGTCCTCCTGAATATTAGTCATTATTTTCAGCTTAGTGACAATAGTTTATTTTATGGTCTCAACAGATGACTTCATGGCAAGATCCACATTAAAACGTCTGCGTTGGTGAGTCTTCTTCAAAGGGTTCTGGGGTGACAGCCGTACTGCCGCCATCTAAAATAGACAATAACGTGGGACTCCAGATGCTGCGTCACCCATTACAGTCCAGCTTGATCAACGTTAAACTCACAGATCTCTGAGGAGAAAGCATAATGGGCACAATGCCTGGGGTGACGGCCGGGGTCTTCAATCTAGCGAGGGATGGCAGCTCATCAGCATAAAAGGTTCACAATACACAACAATGTAGCTTTGTAGAGAAGACCCAAAGGTGGAGATCAAATCTCAGGTTATGTCTGAGGAAGACACATGGCCTCTGTAGGGGGGAAACCAGTGATTATGATCAATATATCTCTGCACTCTGACATCACATTGTGTATTATCCCTGTACTGTGACATCACTGTGTGCATTATCCCTGCACTGTGACATCACTGTGTGTATTATCCCTGTACTGTGACATCACTGTGTGTATTATCCCTGTACTGTGACATCACTGTGTGCATTATCCCTATACTGTGACATCACTGTGTGCATTATCCCTGCACTGTGACATCACTGTGTGTATTATCCCTGTACTGTGACATCACTGTGTGTATTATCTCTACTGTGACATCACTGTGTGCATTATCCCTGCACTCTGACATCACTGTATGTATTATCCCTGTACTGTGACATCACTGTGTGTATTATCTCTATACTGTGACATCACTGTGTGCATTATCCCTGCACTCTGACATCACTGTAGTGTATTATCCCTATACTGTGACATCACTGTGTGCATTATCCCTGCACTGTGACATCACTGTGTGTATTATCCCTGTACTGTAACATCACTGTGTGTATTATCTCTATACTGTGACATCACTGTGTGCATTATCCCTGCACTCTGACATCACTGTATGTATTATCCCTGTACTGTGACATCACTGTGTGTATTATCTCTATACTGTGACATCACTGTGTGTATTATCTCTGCACTCTGACATCACATTGTGTATTATCCCTGTACTGTGACATCACTGTGTGCATTATCCCTGTACTGTGACATCACTGTGTGTATTATCCCTGTACTGTGACATCACTGTGTGCATTATCCCTATACTGTGACATCACTGTGTGCATTATCCCTGCACTGTGACATCACTGTGTGTATTATCCCTGTACTGTGACATCACTGTGTGCATTATCCCTATACTGTGACATCACTGTGTGCATTATCCCTGCACTGTGACATCACTGTGTGTATTATCCCTGTACTGTGACATCACTGTGTGCATTATCCCTATACTGTGACATCACTGTGTGTATTATCCCTGTACTGTGACATCACTGTGCATTATCCCTGTACTGTGACATCACTGTGTGCATTATCCCTGTACTGTGACATCACTGTGTGCATTATTCCTGTACTGTGACATCACTGTGTGCATTATCCCTGCACTGTGACATCACTGTGTGCATTATCCCTGTACTGTGACATCACTGTGTGCATTATCCTGTACGTGACATCACTGTGTGCATTATCCCTGTACTGTGACATCACTGTGTGTATTATCCCTGTACTGTGACATCACTGTGTGTATTATCCTGTACTGTGACTCCTTATGAATAAAACACTTGCACAATACCTACCGTTTATGTATCTGAGCAGGTATGTGCACATATGATGTTATTGGCACCGCTTTGCTCGTGATTGCAGTTGTACTTGAGAACGGATGTCTGAATACCGTCACTGTGCTCCTCAGGCACCTAAGTGTGAAAGCGCCCGTCACCTCCTATAGGAGCCTCTGTTTCTTGCATGTACAGATGGGCCCATTACATACTCTACTATTAGACTGACATATGTGACATCTAATAATGTAGGCAGACTGTACAGGAGAAGAGAAGGCAATCAATGGCCGAGTAAACGTTTGTTTCCCCAGTTTTCTACTTTGCAACTGTTGTAGCCATTTCGGCTGCAGCCCGGTTCCTGCTCAGCACCCAGCTATGATTAGCAGCTATCCTCTCATTATACGCAGGAATTTATAGACCTTCAGCAGTTCCTCACAATCTATGACAATATCCTTCCTCCCTTGACATAACCATAATATCATCAATTCATGCCTTAAGCAATGAAGCATTTTCCAGCAGTATTCACACACAGACGCAATGTTACAGGCAGATCCCGCACCCACACACTAGAAATACTCACAATTTGATGCTTTTAGATTAGACCAAATTGCTGCAGCTCAACTAAGCGAAGAAAGACAGCACCTGAATGTTAAAGAATCCCGTTCAGACCGTAAACTTTCCACATTTTATTGGCCTTGAGCCCGGCAGCGTTACCAGGTGATTTCAACTTTTATGGCAAACCATTAAAATTACAACTATTAAAAATAATTGGAGGCAAATGGCAAGGAAAAAAATATAAAAATTAGATAAAATGGGAGCAGCTCTGAAAAATTACATTCAAAACAGACGATTTGGTAGTTGAAGCAAAAGGGTTATAACATAGTCGCCTTAGGAAGCTCCTACTCATGTGTCCTGAAATCAAAGAGGTCCCCGGGTCAAGACCCTCAACCATTAGCTAAAGGAGAGAGTAGTTACAAAAAGTGTTTCTTACTCTGAAACGTTCAGTGGATTTTTCAATAGTTCAAGTGAATAAAAATATGTTTATAATGTATCTTATCAGAGAAATGTTGCTTTTTCTTTACTTATCAGCCACTTATTCTCTTCTCCCACCTCATCATCAACTCATAATTCATTTTTAAACTGCAAAAATCCATCTTGGTGAAAACAATATCAACTATCAGCTTATTTACTGCTGCTTGTTGTAGTCTATGGAGAGGAGGTCAGAATGAGAAGCAGTGTTGAAAGAGGCACAAACATTCACAAACTCATGCTTATGCTTTCTTCTTCACGAGGGTTTTGTATAATGTTCTCAATGCTGCTACAGATTTCTTATAATTGTTTTTATTAAACTTAAAGAGGAGCCATCACTAGGTTAAAAGTCCCCATTTTTTGCTCTTATTTTGTTCCCACTGCTCTCACAAGTATTCCATTTTATGTTTCATTAAAATCCGCCATACGGTTCCAGAGATATGGGCCTCGTTACTTAGTTCTTAGTGCTGTACTTACAGGGTAATTATGCAAAGCAGCCTAAGGACACGCCCCAGAGGACCCTAAGAAGAGATGGGCGAACCCGATCAGTAAAGTTTGGCCTCCGTAACGAACACCAACTGTTCCAACACGGGCACCAAACCTTGACTTCACCAGTAAGTCCGTGTTACTGCTCAGGTTTGGCTCCGCTAACACAAGGTGTTTGTCACGCTGTCACAGATTACCCTGGTTCCCACTCTGTCAAATTACTGGTCTCGACTGATAGGACTACTGCTCCCATCAGCCAATGCCTGCTGCCGCGTATAACAGCAAGAGCAGGAGCTGCTGATGAGAGTATTTATCAGTCGCTCCTGTGCTGTAAATAAATAATTGTTAAAAAAAAAAACAGCATGGGTTCCCCTGTATTTTTGATAACCAGTCAGGCAAAACTCACAGCTGGGGGCTGCAACCCTCAGCTGTCAGCTTAAGCAAGGCTGGTTATCAAGAATTGAGCAAAAACGACTTTTCTGGGCGGCTTCGGGATGCTATTTTTAGGCTGTGTGGGCCAATATCCATGACCCCTTACCAGCCTAAGAATACTAACCCCCAGCTGTCAGTGTTACGGTTTACGGTTTACGGTTCTGTATATCTTGGATCTAGTTTTATATTAAATTGCATATTGTCTATAATATTGTTACGCTCCCTAACCGTCCCCTTATCGGCTCTAGTGAGGCGCAAATTATACAGATTCTTTATATCCCTAACTAGACAAATGGTGGCATTTGCCTTTATTTGCTGCTAGCTAGAACCTCAGATACGAGCGCCACTGTATACTATGATAAATTCACAAAAACTACAACCAAAGTTGAACTATATGAGATGTAACCAAGGCTTGTCTTCCTTCTTACTACTGCCGTAGGGGATATAGTAGTTGGCCATTATTTTAAGCCTATGTGCTATAAGTTCGATAACTTGATGAACTGTAACTTGCTGGCGAGACTCCTGTGTTTAGAAAGTAGGTTACGTTGACTCTTGGGCTCCCGTGTTGTAGTTTGCTTTCTGAACGTACCCGTCTAGTCTACTTGTTCACATGAAGGTTTAACGTTTATCTTGCACCCCAGGAGTATTCCAGCTACTGCGCAGCAGGCTCATCCATCACTGTTGTGCCGGAGAATGATGCCTCATTTATTACTGACCTCACATGTTACAACTCCTTTGCTGCAAATCCAAGCATGGCTGCCGTGTCAGCATGAAATCTCCTCCTAATTTACAGACTTAAAGGTCTCCCAATCTAAGTAACTATAATGAGCAATTCACTCAGATTCTCTTCCAGTAAAGAACAGAGCGGGGGATATTCTTCATTTATCCTTGTCATGTAATACACATGTAGTGGATTATAACATGTTACATTGTATACATTGCCCAAGATATATGGAAGGTAATTAGCGAAGGACGGTGGGGGGCCGTTGCAGATGTTTCCGCGGCATGTTATAGCTGACACCCACAGCTGTTGGCACGAGCCCAGCATCTTATAGAAGTCGATTTCCATTAAAGCCCACCCGACCAGTCCATCGCGCCAATGTTCGTCATGGAATAGAAGGGTATGAGAACTGTCATAGATTAAGCTTCAACAGTGGGAATAAGGTGGGTGAGAAGAGGAAACTATATTGAACATTTTTCATGATATCACCAAAGGTTGATAATATAAATTGTGCTTAGATTATTAGCTTGTCGCTTTTTTTTCGGTGAATCAAGTATTTTGCAGTGCAATTCATGTCAAGCCAGAAAAATGGCTGCCTACTCAATTAAAAATAGCAAGGAGGGGTTTAAAAAAATAATAAAACTAACTTCTACCATCTTCTTGTCTGCACAGGTCCCCTCTTGATTATTTGGCCTTCATGCACAGATAACTAATTCTCTTCATGATATAGCATCCTGGTCAGGACTTCAGCACCTTTGGTGTCCAGTAGATCTAGCAATGTCATGAAGTTGTGGCTCGACACACATGATTACATTGTATGAGACCTGTCAATCTAGACAGAACATGATATCCTCTATGCTGCTGCTGTTACTGGGTATGCTACACTTCTCTATATCCGGGATCCTCGCTTCTGTATGTCCAAGATTTCCACTTCTCTATATCCAGGATCCCCGCTTCTCTATATCCGGGGTCTCCACTTCTCTATATCCAGGATCTCCACTTCTCTATATCCGGGATGCGTTCTTTATTCCGTAGAATCCACTTCTTATACCAGATTCCCAATTCTATATACGGGATCCCTGTTTCCTTTATCTGGGTGGCCCCGCTTCTCTATATCCTCGATCTCCACTTCCTATATCCTCGATCCCATTCTCTATATCTGAGATCGCCACTTCCTATAATTCGGGATTACATTTTCTATATCCCAGGAATATAACTTCTTATTATTCGCGTCTCTATCATATTTGGGATCTCCTCTACTCTAATGTCTGGGACTCCACATCTCTGTTGCCAGAGTCCCCTTATCTATGTCTGGGTTCATCACATCTAATTTCTGGATCTCCATTCCTGTGTCAGGACTCCCCTTTGGTGTCCAGGATTCCACAATCTATGTCCGGACTTCACATCTCATTTCTGGGAACCTTCCAATCTGAGTGATTCCCTTCTCTCTTACGGTATCTCACACTTCTCTATGTCCGGGATCCTCACTTCTCTATGTCCAAGATTTACTTCTCTATGTTTCAAATCCCACGCTCTCTTCCGGGTCTCCCTTTCTATGTCCTGGGATCTCCACTTTCTGTATCCTGTATGTCCCCCTTTCTATGTTGGGATCCCTCTTCCTATGCCTAGGTCTACACTTCTCTGTATCCGGGATTCCCTTCTTTATGATCTATCATTCTCTATTCTCTGATCTCCCACTTTCCTATGTCTCGAAATTTCCCTTCTCTATATCCTGAATTCCACTTCTGTAAATTCGGGATCTGCCCCTTCTCTATATCCAGGATCTATACTTCTCTATGTTCCGGATCTCTATCTCTGTCTTGGGGATCTCCTCTACTCTGTGTCTGGGATCTCCACATCTCTGTGTCTCAGATGTCCCCTTATCTATGTCTGGGTTCTTCACATCTTTATTTCTGGGATCTCCACTTCCCTTTGTCTGGGATCTCCCCTTCTCTGTGTCCAGGATTTCCCCACATCTATGTCCAGGATCTTCACATCTCTATTTCTGGGCTCCACTTCCCTATGTCTGGGATCTCCCCTTCTCTATATCCGAGATCTCCCCTTCTCTATGTCCGGGATCTCCACTTCTCTATGTCCAAGATCTATACTTCTCTATGTTTCAAATCTCCACCTCTGTCTCCGGGATCTCCCCTTATCTATGTCTGGGATCTCCACTTTTCTGTATCTTGTATGTCACCTTATCTATGTTTGGGATCTCCTCTTCCCTATGCCTAGGATCTACACTTCTCTGCATCTGGGATGTCCACTTCTTTATGATCTTCATATCTCTATGTCTGTGATCTCTACTTTTCCATGTCTGGAATATTCACATCTCTATATCCAGAATTTCCACTTCTGTAAATTTGGGATCTGCACTTCTCTATGTCCAGGATCTCCACTTATCTATGTACAGTATCTCCACTTATCTATGTCCAGGATCTCCACTTCTGTGTTCGGAATCTTTACATCCCTATGTGTAGGATCTCCACTTCTTTATGTTTGGGATCTTCACTTCTCTGTGTCCTAGATCTCCCCTTCTCTATGTCCGAGATCTTCACATCTCTATATCCAGGATCTCCACTTCTCTATGTCAGGGACCTCCACTTCTCTGTGTCCGTGATATTCACATCTCTATATCCAGGATCTCCACTTATCTATGTCAGGGATCTCCACTTCTCTGTGTCCGGGATATTCACATCTCTATATTCAGGATCTCCACTTATCTATGTCAGGGATCTCTACTTCTCTGTGACCGTGATACTCACAACTCTATAACCAGGATCTCAACTTCTCTAAGTTCGGGATCTGAACTTCTCTATATCCAGGATCTCCACTTCTCTATATCCAAGATCTCCACTTTCCTATGTTTGAGATCTTCACATCTCTATGCCTGGGATCTCCCCTTCTCTGTATCCAAAATCTCCCCTTCTCTATGTCCAAGAACTTCAAATCTCTATGTCCGGGATCTCCACTTCTTTATGTCTGTGATCTCCAATTTTCTGTGTCAGGCATATCCACTTCTCTGTGTCCAGCAGGTGAGACAATTTGCTTCCTCTAGTCTCCACTCCTGAGAGTTTAGGGAAATCGGAGAATTACAGCCTGTGGAAGGAAAAATTTGTAACAACATTACACGTACAAAACATTTAGTGTTTATTAATAGCTTTATTCCACATGACCTTTAAACATTTATTGTAAAATGACTCAGGAGTTATAACTTCCTTCAGGCCGGGTCCTTAAGGAACTGCGCAAATACACAAATGGAGAACCAATAGGTATCAATGTCAAGTCTCCGTGTTTTCTCCGACTACTTGAATTGATACAGTTTATGAAGACTACTTAAGACAAAGACCCTTCCATGCTACAGAAATAATATCCACATAAATGCCTGCATAGCGAATGAGAGCCAACAAGTTACCTTCCCCATCATGGAATGCAATTTTTGCATGAAAATTAGCCCTAAAATTAGCAGCAAAACTTTTGAAAATTACCAGTGATCAAATTAACACTTCTCAAGTAAAGAATAAAAGAAAACAATGTAACGAAAAGTTTGATAGGAAAACTAAAAAAAAATTCAGATGAGAGGCAACCATTCATTTCTAAAATACGATCCACGGCCAGTGGGGCAACCATAGAGTAACTCTTACAACTTGAACTTAGTTACCTAGTGAGTTACTATATCACCTGTGTTCCCCAGAATCACATTATATGTTTCACAGGATCTGGATTGACTGGATCATGGAATCTAACCCCAAAATGAATCCACCATCTGCTCCTAAGGCCATAAAGTTGACTTCCTTCATGCGATAACCCAATGACAGTTTAAGAAATAAGTAAGACGAAGATCCATAAGTGCCCTTCAGCGCGTCTTCCTCTTTCAAATCCAAAACACGCACACCCTAAAGACAATATGCTGTCAAATAACAATTCAATTAAATGGGCAAGTCATCTATCATCAGAGCCCTGTGATTAAAACGTCGTCTGTTATCAACGCTATCATCCATTAGTGAAAAGTCAGGCTACATTTCAACGCAGCATCTCAGCAAAATGAGGTGTGGCAAGTCTGATTAATCAGATCTTATTTACTCAAATCTGGCAGAACGCTTCAAAACAAGAGCAAACTAGCATGACAACACAGCGATGAGAAAAATGAGAGGCCGACCGGCGGGGAGGTGCGCGATCAGGTGGTAGAGGTGACATTTGCAAGTCACAGGCGTCCGCTTTGGGTATTAACCTTTTCATATCGTTTAGACGCCTCTCACATCTTTATGTCTACCGAGAGATAAAATTGAGATGTTTTTGCTTTTCCTTAGAACTGCACAAGCGATTAACGAGTAAAGCAAATTAGATGCAGGATCTTCACTCCTCAAAACTCTATATGGCGGCAAGAAAAATTTTTATAATGTTCCATAAATGCAGAATTATTTCTTCTTTCTTTTTTTAAATTTTTCTTTCTTCTTCATCATCCTTTTTCCTCTCCCCTCCTGTTTCTTCTTCCTCCTTCTTTCTTCTTTTACTTCTTTTTCTTTATTTTTCTTCTTCTATTTCTTTCTTATTTTCTTTCTTTCTTTCTCTTTCTTTCTTTCTTCTTCATCATCCTTTATCCTCTCCCTCCTTCTTTCTTCTTCCTCCTTCTTTTCACTTATTTTTCTTTCTTTTTCTTCTTCTGATTCATTCTTCTTTGTTTACTTTCTTTTCTCTTCTTTACTTTTTCTTTCTTCCTCTATCCTATTTCAGATTTTTTAATTTTCCTTTCTCATCCACTTAATTCCTTGTTCATTCTTCTTTTTTCTTTATTTTTCTTCTATTTATTTCTTATTTTCTTTCTTTATCTCTCTCTTTCTTCTTTCATCATCCTTTATCCTCTCCCCTCCTTCTTTCTTCTTTTCACTTATTTTTCTTTCTTTTCCTTCTTTTTCTTCTGATTCATTTTTCTTTGTTTTCCTTCTTTTCTCTTCTTCATTTTTTCTTTCTTCCTCTACCCTATTTCAGATTTTTTAATCTTCCTTTCTCCTCCACTTCATTCCTTGTTCATTCTTTTTTCTTTATTTTCTTGTTCTTCTACCTTCTTCATCTTCTTTTCTTCTCTTTTCTTCTTCCCTTCCTCTTTCTTACATCTTCTTTTCCATTCTTCTACATTCTTCTTTTTCTCTTCTTAATTGTTCTCCTACCTTCCTCATCCCTGTTTCTTTATTACTTTTATTCTTGGCAATAATTACCCATTCGGTCCCCAGTTGTCCCTGTATCACCATCCTGTTGTTCCCTGTCAATCCTGCAATAAATATATGAGGTTAATTGGACAATAGACATGATGTTATCACTTTAGGACTGGAGCGTCTGCGCTGGAGCGGTGGGGGATTGTATAGATAAGAAATATATATCTTTTTTTTATTTCAACCCATTTGTAAAATTCAACCCTAATGAGAAGAAATGGAAAACAAGTCAACATCAAGAATTTCAGACACCAGAACTGGAGATGGCAGCTGTCTTGCTCCGTCATTGGATCTAGATTGTTCTTGGTGGATTGGAGTAGCCAAACTATTCCCAAATAGATAATCTTCTTTGGAAAAGATGTTTTAATTTTTATCAGAAATTAGTAAATTTTACTAAATTATATTTGTCCGATTTTCTCAAATCGATGAGCTGTCTGTATAAGTTTGGTGTGAATCAAAAGAGCTCAAAAAAGGCGTTATCATACTCTGAGACCTCTTCAAACCACCAAGTTTTTAAAAAATGGAGAAGAGGGTTAAAAAATATAAAGTAAAATGGCACTAACCTTTCCTAGTCACACCCTCTACCTGCCCTGCCATCGCAGGTCCCAGCCTGGCCCGTGGCTTGATCCATCCAGTCTTGACATCAATGAAGAGTGACGCGCCTTGATTAGCACTGGAAGATCTGAAGAGGAAATGAAGCAGAGCACCTGGTGAATTAAATCCCAAAAATGTTGGATTCTATTGATTCTGGAATTTTGGGGAATTTTGTATAAACTCATCCTTAATTATAATACATGTGAAAATTGTTAGGATTACATAGAAAATTGAATTCAAGAACCTCATCTATTGGTGAGAGTATCAACTACAAAGAGTGTTTCTCTCCTAAGATGACCTGTCATGTCCATCCATCACATGGACATCTGTTGTGAATGGACTTGAAATGAGTTCTGAGCAGAGGCTCCCTCTGGTGGTTACAAGCGGTACTGGACTGTCCAGTGAAGATTGTGAGGAGTGGGAATCAGGTGTTACTGACTGGTCTTATATAAGGGAGTCGCCTTCCCATCAGGGTTGCCGGTGATCAATTGTTCTGGTCTCAATCCTTGATTCCTGTTTCCTTTGTAGCCTGCTGTGTCGTGTCTGCATCTCCTGCTAACAGATAAGACATTTTCTTCTTTTTGTTTTTGTGCTTGATTTTTGCATTTTGTCCTGCACTTCTGTGGGGGCCTTCAGGGTCCCCTCCGGGGGCTTTTGCCCTCTCAGTTTAGTTCAGCCACTGATGTTTGTACTTTTGCTTTTTCCAGTTTTTTCAGTGGCTGCTGTTTTGATTTTGTTACACCAGAGAACTAATTTAGGTGGTAGAGGTCGTGTGATCTCAGGTGATTTTGAAATTAGTAGAGTTGGTGCTTTTCAGGGTTTTTTGGGATTGCAGTAAGTGCCCTTCCTATCCTTTTCTATTTAGGTAGTTTGGGCCCCAACGTTTGCTCATACTATTTTCTTTCTGTGTCAGTATTTCATCTTGTCTAACCGCCATTACATGTTTGGGGGCTTTCTATTATCTTTGGGGATCTGCTCCGGGGCAGATAGCTTTCCTCTTTCTATCTTTAGGTGTAGTTAGTTTCTCAGGCTGTGACGAGGCGTCTAGGACCAACGTAGAAACTCTCCACGGCTGCCTCTAGTTGTGGTGATTAGTCAGGGTACTGCAATCTCATAGATTCCAACTGCTCTGGTGTATTTCCTTTTTACCTGCACTCCTCAGCTACCGAAACATAACAGACATCCATTTGTTTTGTTTCAATGGGCGCATGCACTTTTTAATCTCCCCTGTGGGGGGCGCTCCAGAAGAAATAACACCCGATGATACTGATCATAGCAGTGGACCTCCTTCAGAAGATTGCGAGAATCTTGGTTTGTCAAGAGTTGACTACCAATTTAATGGTAGAAATAACACATCCAGATCTCATGAAGAATTTTGACAAAAATTAAGAAGTTCTAGATTTCACTCTAAATTTTTTTTCCCTAAAGACAATGAATATTTGCATCTATTTAAAGTAAGAAGCAATTTCCCAAATAAATGTTAGCGAGAACCTTCCCCTCCGTGTCGAATGTTCTCATTGTTACTTCCGCTAACAAATTATGGCTGGTAATTGAGCTTAGTGCGAAGACGTGAAACTTACTTGATGCACACTTCAAACATCCACCCAGCAGCTAAAACACATGGGAAGCTGGAGGCTTCATTGTGTCGGCTGTGCCGGCGCGAACGTAAATGTGTTTCAAGGAGATTTTTGTGCTCTCATGAGCTATAAGTAATGACAGAAAAGTAACAATTACTTCTTGGGGAAAATGGAAGAAAACATTATGGCTTGGCTATATAAATCTGTACTCTCTGCCTGCGAGGGATAGTATTTAACAGCCTCTCACCTCACTATCTCATCTGGCCAGGAGGCCAATTTCTAATAACTGCTTTCTACATCATTTTTCCTAGATTTTGTTTTTTAACCCATAGGCTGCAGAACTGCCTGCAGTAAAAGAAATAGTTGGCATATGATGTCAAGGCGAAGTTAAAGGTAAAGAATGGTTGCATCTAACCTCCGGGGAAGGAACATGGAGAGGGTACTTTCTGATACTTGGGTGTTAGGCACTATGGAAGCTCCATACACATTAAAAATTATTATTTTTATTGCTGGCAGTCCTATGCAAATTCACAAATAGTAATTTTTTTGCAACACGTGGATCAAAAAGGCAAACGCTCCTCATAAATGTTAATGAGCAATTAAGTCTTTACGTCTTCATACCAAGAAGTAGAACGATTCTTTATGACTATGGCTCACCGGTGGTACAAAAGTTGGCAGTCAGCTCAGGTGAAGACACAGTGCAGTTCTATAACCAGTCTTGACTTCCAGCTGTTGGTTTGGAATCACGCTGGTAGGTCAACAGCCCCGATGTGGACACAACATTGGTGTAACCTGTACAACTTCACAGGGGCCCATTTCTACCTCCAAAGGAACAATCAACTTCTGTCAGAGAGAACTAAAAGGGCCCTTGTACTTTTCTTGCACAGGGGCCCTATTCAGTCTACATCCAACTCTCATCATTGACCTGGTTGGCAGTATGGTGGTGGCTGTTCGGGTTCAGTTTGGTGAGAGTTTCTCTGTCTCTTTTCAAATCTGGGCAATGGCGATCATGCTCTTGGTTGACTCACAGACATGCAAAGTCACAGTCTTTCTACAGTCTCTTTCGGGATGTGTTTCTCTAGCACAGCCTTTTCTTTTGACTCATCAGCTACCTTAGAAATAGCTCCAGAGCTTCTTGCTCAAGCCTTTCCCTTTGTAGGGAATGTTCTCCTAAAGGAGCTCAAACATTCTAGATATTTATATCTGTTGGCCAAATACATATTCGGTTGACAGTCGTCTCTCCCAATTCCTCTGTGCACATGAATACTCAGTATCCCTACCTTCCTGATATTAAGAGAGTCGAAAGCTGCTGCAAGCAAAATTAAAGGGTAGGGTGATCCACTTAAAATTGCCTGATACTGACTTCTTCTGACATCATCTATCAGGGAAGAGTTGGGATGCCCATGTATACATGTGATAGTCTACTGGTCGATCCAATATTGGTTGGTTTGGCCAACTTTCATCTAAAGTGTATAGGGGCTATAAGCATCTCACTGGCCACAGCAGCTCTCTCGGTGTCCATTTCCACAGCTTTCTTGTCTTTGAGGTATCACTTCAGGGAAATTCTCTGTTTGATGGGATGTTACACAAGCAATGACTTACACCCAACTGGCTCTACACCAACAGGCCGGCTTAATTATCACTTCTCTTTCTCCAGCTCACCAGAACATCATGGTGTTTGCATAAAGTGCCACTTCAGTCACAAGACAACCATAAGTTTTGCAGTGTAGAAGATCTTGTGAGTGACTAACATCCTCCAAAGTGATCCAAATGAGAAAAGTGAGCTACAAATAGGAGATATCTCAAACTATTCCGCCAAAAACATCATATGCTTCCGTATAACTCACTCCCAAAGGTATACTTACATGATCCCATCACATGCTTCCCACAGGAGCAGGTCATTTACAGATAAAGCTCATACACAAATTAGACTAAATTTAGAGTCTAAAGTCAAAGATATCCATGAACAACCTAATGTGCATGGGGTCTCTCGACAGATGATGTTGGGAGAGAGAAGGATGAGCACATTGGAGTTCGAATGGCCAAACCTTTTAATTCTTTTGTTGCACCAAAATAAGCCACAGTCAATGGAGCGTGGCAGCGGCTGTCTCATAGAGATCACAGAAGTCCTTGGTCAAGCCGAGTATTTCTGCATAATGGGGAGTTGGGGAAGACAGCTGCTGAAAGATCATTAATTTGACAACTATCTAATGTGTATGGGGGCCTCTTGACAGATGATGTTGGGCACATCAGAGTTCCAATTGCCGTTCCTTTTGTTGCACCAAAATAAACCACCAACAATGGAGTTTGGCAGCGGTGGCTCACGGAGAACATAGAGGTTCTTGGTCAAGCTAAGCATTTCTACGTTTGGGGAGTCGGGAAGACAGTTATCTGCAGAAAAATCTTTCAACTGACCGCTATCTAATGCGTACGGGTGATTAGACAGTCTGAAAACAAAAGTGGGCAGTTACCATGAAGAGAAGAACCTTTTGGCTGGAATGGGCTCCTCAACTCTTGGCAAAAACTATATTTTGAGAGATTGCCTAATGGACCACTAATGAGATTTACCGAGCAATCTCCAATCCTCAATGGAAATTGTATCCCTATAGAGCTACAAAATGAAAAATTAAACGTTTTTACCACTTAAATATGGAACGCAAATTCTTCTTTTGTGATATTAGGGTTAAGTGTTTTGTTATAGCAAAGAAATCCACCAGCCAAGTTTTATGGAAGAGGACAAAGAGCGGCTCTTTACAATGACATTTTTTTTCTCGGTGATATTAATCATCTATAATGCTGGAAATTATAAGGCAGCCAAAGTCAGAATCAGGATGTGGCTGGATTAGGTTATCTCGAAAGTCATTTCGGAGAGAATGAAACAGTCTCGTCTCTCTATCAGCAGAGGAAATTAAAGACATAAGGTATCATACATCGTGAGGACGTCATCTGGAAGTTCCTCGCTCATCTCTGTCTCCCATTTATCTTGTCTTGTATCGCAAGATTTATCTTCCATTTTGCTCATTTTCAATTACAGCTACCGTTCTTCCTCTCTATATTGCTTGGATGTCGTCTAAATGAACATTATGCTATATTGACATCAGTTATTATGTAACAGATATTGAAAGATCAGAATCATAATTCTATAGAGCCAATATTTACCTCGACAAAGAGAAGGATCCTACAGATCTGTCCTTACCACACCGCAAATTTGTGTAGAAACGCGATTCAAATACTAGAATATATCAAAATATTTTTGCAAAACACATAAACAAGCTGCAATTCATATCAATACCACTGGGTGGCCAAATATAGACACCTATAGCATAAATGTCACCTGACAGAGTATCACAATTTTTTTTTTTCAAAGCTGGTAATCTCATATTACACTTCTTGGGACATGTCAAGTTAAGAGGGAAGGTACAAAACGAGGCAAGGGCTACACGGTAACCGGAGTTCGCTCATTGCTACTATATTGCAGTGCTATAACAGTGAAAAAGGTTGCAGTGCGAAACCTACACTACCTTGACTGCAAAAAAGCAAGGCACAAAAATTAGAATTAGTTGCAGTCAAAAAAGTCAGTAATTGAGAGGTGTTCACTCCAATAACTGGTGAAAATGCAGCAGTGAATCAGGCTCATTATTTTGTGATACTCTGTTGGAAGATGTTTCTGCTACATGGGGTTATTTTAGTGGCCACTATAGATGAGTGTCAAGGAGAGGGCTTATTTTTGTTACATCCTAAATTAATTATATCATGGAGTCTGTAGAGAGTATAATATGGAACATTCAATTTTCATGGAATAACTCCGACGCAAATTGAATTTCTCGGTTAAATCCGCGTGATTTGCCTAATTCAAATGCTGACAGATCCGATCACCTCCAGTGGTCATCCAGTGATTGTGATGGGGACTTCAGTCTGTCTAGGGTTTGGTAACATGGTGCGATAAGGTACTTAACTTATATCACCAGAAAGGAAGTAAACATTTATGAAATTTGTCAAAAGGTAAAGCCTAAACATCAAGCGAGTAGAATTCTGGCGCAGCGTTTCGCACTGTCGCCTTGCGGTTAGCACAGGCTCCGTTCCAGCGTTATAAAAGTCACAGTGGGGTCTCTCTATTTGCTTTTGATTTTTGCTCCTTACCTTTCAAGAGCTATAACTTTTTTTTCTTTTTATCTTTTGTACTATAGAATTGTACAAGGGTTTTTTCTTACGGTACAAGCTGCTGTTTTTGTCGTTACGATTTTGAAGCTCAAGCGACTTTTTGTTCTTTTTTGTTTCATTTTTTTTTTATAAGGCAACGTGACAAGACCAAAACATTGTGATTTTGTCATTTTGATATTTGGGCATTCACGGTATGAAATACGTATTATAATATTTTGTTTGTTTGGATAGGAACGCCTGTGGCGAAACCAAATAGTTTCTGTTATGTTTTTTAAATTTTTTTAGTTCCCCAAGGTTTGAACCTACAATCCCTGGTACAATACTGTAATATTGCTGTGTATTGTAAAATTACTCATCTCTAGCCAAGGGACAGGTAACCAGGTAAAAAAAATATGGCAGACAGGGAGGTCTTCGGCATCCACTTGGCTGCAATGACAATGCCGTCGACAACCCATCTCTGATTTCTTAACTGCCACTTTCACAATTGATTAATTGGGTTAAATTCCTACAACCTGAGCTACCTCCAATCCCAGAGGTTAGGCTCAAATGCTGACTACTGGGGTTAAACTGCTGCAATAGTAGCTCTAGTACCAGCTGTACAACACAGCTGGCATCCATGCTGCATAGAACTTAGCCACTTAACCTAGTCAGTGCACACTTTCAGCACGGTCTTCCGGACACAATGGATCCTTCGCACTTTCCCGATTTTGCCAGGGCGCTGACTGTGTAATACAGTTGAGAGTTTAACTCCCGCCTGAGTCAACATCTACATAGATTTTTATGTTCCCAGTGTACTTATTGGTCTTCTCTTAAACCCAATATGGCAATATATAATCAAGGTGAAATTCTTACAGTTTGCTAATTTTTGACATTGACAAATGACAGATTAACTGCAAACCTCAGAACTGTGAAACAATGTAGCCTCAGTGAAAACATCTAAGCGTTAGACAAAAAATTACCATATGATGAATATGACATATCAGCTCTTTTCTTTTCAATCTCCAGATATATGCAGGCAAAAAAAAAGTGTTACAATTGCACATGTTCAAATAATATTTGTCTAGATTAATGCATTAAAAATGTGAATAATGCATCGGCTCGTTATAAGAAGCGATTACCGCGACATTACAGAATAGAATCAGTGCCGTGTCCTGGGATGTATCGCATGTGACCGTATAAGAGGGTTTTTAGCGTTCCGTCCTGAGCATTTGTCTGAAGATCCAGTGTGGATTTAATTAGAATTGTCGATACTTTTAGTGTCAATAAACATAGCGGCGGATCCAGATTATCAGACTGAGCCGCAGCTGTAATGCTGTGACAATGATGGCTATCGTTGGTATTAATGCAGAAGTCGGAAGCTGTAGGCATTGTCTGCCAGGACGGCACAATGCTACAGAGGAGCCACACATTTTTTCACATGGAATTAGGATTGTATTAAATTCAGTTCTTGAAAAGTTCAACATGAGTAGCCTAGAGGAGGACAAAGACTAGAAAACAACAGCTTTATTCTACGTTATGCCTTGTTATTACTTTTGGGTTGGATTAAAAAAATATATATATTTTTCCATTTAACATGTTAGGAAAATTGAAGCTTAATAAAAAAAAAATCATAATTCACCTTTAAGAAATGTTTGGAATTATTGGGAAGACTTAATGCCGTTTCTTTTTTTTTCCGGGACATTCCATGTGTCACGCTCCTTGGTTCGGACCCTTGAGCCTGTGCTTTGTGGTCAGCTTCTCTGTCCGCAGAGCAACAGCAGATACACCTTTTCTCCGGGTGTTTAGCTGTGGGACTTCTGGGTGTAGTCTGTTTAGCATAACACAGGTGTTTTCATTTGTCTGCCCTATCGCCTTGTGTGTGCGGCTTTATATTCTTTCCCCGCTAGCATTTCCTGCTGGTGATAGTTTTTATATGGATGTTCAGCCATTCTGCTGTAAGTTTAAACTAGTCCGAAAAATTGCAGCTAGAAATTATCTCTTTGACATTTCTATACTTTATGCTGCACCTACATTCTGTTTCTTTTTAAGAAGTAGGCAGCATGTAATATAACAGTACATATTTTATACTCTATTTTATATTTTGTGGTTTACTTTACTCACTCTGGAATCTTTCCTTCTTTTAGCACACTTTCTCTTCTGTAGGTAATTCACATTCTACACTCCCCACTGGGAGAAACATGAATCGCTCAACGGCTTTTCAGGCAGGATAGGTCCAAGCTGCCATCTTCTAGTCAGGAACCTTTAGGGACTGCGGGTCATGATCTCTAGTCTGTACAGGAACCGGTAGGATCAGTTACAGTTTTTAGTTTGTTATCTATTTTTCCAAGTGAGTTGTTATACACACCATGCTGTGAGAGAGGAGGAAAGAGCTGTAAAATTAAAGCATTACTCACAAAAATCAAATTATCCCCCAAGCACAGAATAGTAGATAATTTATTGATCAATGGGGGTTCTGACTGCTTGGATGCCTAGTAAGGGAAGAGTCAGATGGCTGTATAACTCGGATGATAATTGCAACGTAATGCTTCGACTGGCCACTGACTTTCCTGACCGGAGTGTGACAGCTGCGTAGAAATACATGCTGTCACCGTTGGGAGAGCCACTGGCCAGTCCAAGTGTTGCGTTGCGATCCTTTTCTGAGTTAAACGGCCATCTGACTCTTCCGACATCGACATATGAGGGTTGCTTTTTTTCCTGGACAAGTGGTAATTTCAAATGACACCATTCATGTTACCATATAATGTACTGAAAAGCGAGAAAAAAACATCAATGATGAAAATGACATGTGCTGCACACCATGTGACCACCATTAATTATCATTAATATGTATTACACCTCATGTCACGGCTTCTGACGTGGAGAAAAATGGCAGCTCTGGAGGCTTTAAAAGAGAAGAGAGAAGACATATAGGAGCTGTTCGGAGATCTGACGATGGCAGGAGAGTTACAGGAAGAATAAAGGAGAGGTGTGCACACCGGATGACCACATGGGGCGCAATGCAAAACATTAATAAGTGTTGCATCCGCTTTGATGACATGTGTACAAGTGAAAAATTGCAGTTCTGGAGGACTCAAAAAAAGAGAGAAGATGGAAGCCGATCAGAGGACTGTCAATGGCTGGAGAAGCACAGGAAGGGCAGGGGAGAGGTGTGCGCACTATATGAGCACATGCATATCATTAATATCCGTTGCACCCTATGTGATGACATGTGTACAAGTGAAAAATTGCAGCTCTGGTGTCACGCTGTCTAATGATATGAATACAATGTCAGTAAACTATTTATACAGGAACCACACTCTATACAACATATAGTTTAGCAACATCAGCATGTAAGTATAGAATAGATTTACCTGACACAATCTCTGCAGAACTTAGGGTTAATCTTGAGGACTTGATGTGCAGAAACGATATAGTTGAACTCAGGGTTAATCTTGAGGACTTGATACACTGTCACAGGAAAGAGGTGGACCGGGATCTAACCTGACCCTAAACTGGGGTCCTAACTAATCCCTCACCTTGGAGGTACTGATAATGGTTCAGAGGTCCAAGTCTCCAACCTAACCCTGTCTCCTATCAGACCCTGAACCCTGTAATCAGTCCTAAGAAGGATCCTGACTACCACCAAAGGGATATGGGCTGATCTTAGCTAAATACACAGATTAGACATATAAGACAGACAGGAAAGCACTCACTTGCATACACACTCAAACACCGAAGGAACATAAATGGTCTGGGAAATAAACTCTAAGTAAGTTGAGCTTAAAACAGCTAAGGAGCTCTCAACTTAAGTCTATACAGATTCATTCCTATCTGTGGTCTGCATGAAGGATTTCACTGGCAACTCCCAAAGCAGACAACCAGGAATTTAAAGGAAACCAATCAACAAATAATCAATTGCAGCCGGGAGAAACTGCACCCAGTCCCAGCACCGAGCACAGACAGAATTAACTCCCTAGCTGCCAAACACAAAGAAACAGCAACTCAGCTGTGAGAAGTCAAAATGTGCAACCGCGACGATCTTCGTGGCAATGCACACATGACATCTGGAGGCCTCAAAATAGAAGAGAGAAGACATAGGACTGGAAATGGCAGGAGAGGTACGGGAAGAAAAGAGGAGAGGTGTGTGCACCACATGATTATGTGTGGCGCGATGAAAATCATTAATGTCCGTTGTACCCTTTATCAGGGTTCCCCAACTCCAGTCCTCAAGGCCCACCAACAGGTCATGTTTTCAGGATTTCCTTAGTATTGCCCAGGTGATAATTGCATCACCTGTGCAATACAAAGGAAATTCAGAAAACATGACCTGTTGGTGGGCCTTGAGGACTTGAGTTGGAGAACCCTGCCCTATATTAACGGCATGTGTCCAAGTGAAAAATTGCAGCTCTGGAGGCCTCAAAAGAGAGAAGAGAGAAGTAGAAAAGAGATAAGATAGGAGTAGATCGGAATGCAGGTAACGGCACGAGAGGGACAGGGAGGACATAGGAGAGGTGAATATAAACTTATTTTAACCTCTTCCCTGTCCTCAGAATTCAGGAAATTGGCAGCAAACTGGTTACCATTTTACTGGAATTAAAGTAAAATTGCTAATTAAATTGGATTCTGGAAAATCTGAATTTTTCCAGGAAATTTGTTACAAACTCGATTCATTCACTCATCTCTAATGAGCCCCTTTCAGTTAAATCTTTTACAATCCTCTTTAAATGACAGATCCCTCTCTACTACATCCATAGCCGGTAACATGGTTTTCATTGCCTGATTAGAAGGTGCATACAATGCCATTCCTCCAGCTTGTTAGGCAAGGATGTCTCTGTCTCTTGGAAACCCGAATACTTAGTACACTCCAGCTCCGTAATTACAACGTCCGCACAGATCTCTTGATCAGTGGCTTTTCAAGACATCATCTAATTAGAACAAAGAACATGTTATTCTCGATATCAGCACGGCATGTTCGGCTCGTCGGCACTGCCCGCGATTTTGGCTCGGTAGGTGATGCACTGCCCTCTAGGGATTCCCGGCTTGAAAACAAAGAAATCCGCCAGAAACAACTTAATTACCTACTTATTGCAAAAGTCCAAAACTGTTTAATATTCGTTTTGTGTTGACGCTGTTGTCTGATCATTAATCATGTTTAGTTGCACCTGCAATTATTTCTTTCATTTTTTTTTTCATATCTTTAATACGCCAATTTTATTGCGGCTCCGTCTCTCCGGAGGTTTGTAAGTGATTAAGCCTTGTTAATTGTTGCATGCATTTTCAGATTGTTTCAAAGTCAGCGTGATCAAAGCAGAAACCAAGGTTATTTCTCGAAGTCGATATAGTTTGTGATATGTTTACAAAATCTTTGGCAAACGTCGCATCTTGGTGTAAATTACTCCTCCAAGCTTCGGTACCTTCAAACGGACCGTTGACATTTTAATTAACGCCGAGCTGATAAGCTGACCAAAATGGTCACCTCCTTGATAAAAAGAGGCTGTGATTTGTCGCCGGCCATTAGGCAAGCTAATTCACGGTGCCCCATGTCAATAGGAAGACTTAGTTGGGTATTTTGGAGGCAATTTTGGAATGTGAGTCATTTAAAGTAGCAAAAATAAAAATAATGGTGATATCCTTTCATGTAACATATCTTATATATACTGTAGATCCTGATTTTGCATGGGCACTGTAGTGTGGAACATGGAGTTACTAGGCTTGGGTTTAGTAATTGACGTTGGAGAGGTAGCAGATGCCTCCAAACTCTGGTGCTTTAGGGGGTCCAAAGATACTAGATTAATAATGGCACATGGTAGGTGAATGCCCTTTTTACAAATTTTGCACTGTGGAACAGAAACTTTATGCTTCAAATTTCTTCTGATGGCTCCATGTTATGGACTGTAAATGGTGCCTAAGTGATGCATCATACTTTACACAATAGTAATGTCCTAGGGGAAACGAAGTCTGGATAATGTCATGATTGTTTTTCTCATGTCTCCATGGAATTTCATTGGTGACATAATGTAGATCCACTACCGCGTAGATCCGTAGCATGACCAAGGATCATGTACAGTTAATCAACATATCTAAGGACTTTATCATAACACTTGTTCAATAAGATATGGTGGCAATAATATATTTTTTTTATATCTTCCATAATATGTAGTGGGCTAAACTCGAATTAGAGGACATCTTGGATAGCCACTAGAATAAGCAAAACAATTCATGAGTCCCTGGTCCTGTACCCATATTGGTAGCGTATGCTTGTAGGACAGGAGCCCAGCAAATTGGTTCTTACCTACTGGAATCCCCAGTGCCTTTTTGCATTAGTAGGTATGGCACAACATGACATGACGCAAGCATGACATCTCACAGGGCCAACTGGTTAAATGAGGTTCACAGACAACCGATGTGGCCACTGGACCAGGGTTCTTTGAATTGACTTGCTCATCTCTTGTTGCAACAGACTTAGTCTAAACTAACCTTGAGTGGACCTTGAGTGGAGAACAGTTTCACCCTGATTCTCATCCTTCAGTTCCTTTACAGGGATCTGGACTTCTCTGAATGGTTTCCCAAAACAATGTCACGGGTGTGTCAGAGGCTGCAGACCGTCGCTCTGCATCTGACTGCAGAAGGTCTCAGCAGTTTGCTTTTCAGACTTCTACCTGGGCCTTCTGACTCTAGGACCCAGAGGCAACCTTCCCCCAGCTCTAGTTGACACAACTGGACCAGGGTGTTTATAACTTCCAGCTTGCTGCTGGAAGTTGTGGTTGATATTTCTATTTCCAGTTCCCTGTTGCGGCTTGGAGCTATTGCAGTCGGCTATCTTCCTCCTTGGTGTCACTCGAGGATGTCTGGTTTCTCTCTTAGTCTACTTAAGCTAAGTGTTCCCTCTTGTTTGTGCATCCCATTTGTCTTTAGTGGTAGTGGGGATTGACTAGCACAAATCCTGTCCTTCCTGTTGCAGGGCTTATCTCCAGGGTCAGGCATGGATTAAGTATCCTGCTCGGCTATAGGTGCGGAACCTATATAGGGACAATAGGGCAGACAAGGAGACATAAATATGTCTAGGGGTCTCCACTCCCTGCTTCCCTAGTGTTTGGTTCCCTTTACCTTATCCTTTCGTGTTGCACTTAACCCCTTCATGACCCAGCCTATTTTGACCTAAATGACCTGGCCATTTTTTGCAATTCTGACCAGTGTCCCTTTATGAGGTAATAACTCAGGAACGCTTCAACGGATCCTAGCGATTCTGAGATTGTTTTTTCGTGACATATTGGGCTTCATGTTAGTGGTAAATTTAGGTAGATAATTTTTGCGTTTATTTGTGAAAAAAATGGAACTTTGGCCAAAATTTTGAAAATTTCGCAATTTTCAAATTTTGAATTTTTATTCTGTTAAACCAGAGAGTTATGTAACACAAAATAGTTAATAAATAACATTTCCCACATGTCTACTTTACATCAGCACAATTTTGGGAACAACATTTTTTTTTATTAGGAAGTTATAAGGGTTAAAAGTTGACCAGCGATTTCTCATTTGTAAAGCAAAATTTACAAAACCATTTTTTTAGGGACCACCTCACATTTGAAGTCACTTTGAGGGGTCTATATGGCAGAAAATACCCAAAAGTGACACCATTATAAAAACTGCACCCCTCAAGCTACTCAAAACTACATTTAAGAAGATTATTAACCCTTCAGGTGCTTCACAGGAACTAAAGCAACGTGGAAGGAAAAAATGGACATTTTAATTTTTCCAACAAAATTTTTCTTTTAGCATCAATTTTTTCATTTTTGCATGGGCATCAGGATAAAATGTACCATAAAATTTGTTGGGCAATTTCTCCTGAGTATACAGATACCTCATATGTGGTCATAAACCACTGTTTGGGCGCACGGCAGGGCTCAGAAGGGAAGGAGCGCCATTTGACTTTTTGAATGGAAAATATGCTGGAATATTTAGCGGTTGCCATGTCGCATTTGGAGAGTCCCTGTGTGCCTAAACATTGGAGCTCCCCCACAAGTGACCCCATTTTGGAAACTAGACGCCCTAAGGAACTTATCTAGATGCAGAGTGAGCACTTTGAACCCCAGGTGCTTCACAAATTGATCCGTAAAAAAAAGAAAGTACTTTTTTTTTCACAAAAATTTTCTTTTAGCCTCAGTTTTTTCATTTTCACATGGCAACAGTATAAAATGGATCCTAAAATTTGTTGGGCAATTTCTCCTGAGTACACCGATACCTCATATGTGGTCATAAACCACTGTTTGGGCGCACGGCAGGGCTCAGAAGGGAAGGAGCGCCATTTGACTTTTTGAATGGAAAATATGCAGGAATATTTAGCGGTTGCCATGTCGCATTTGGAGAGTCCCTGTGTGCCTAAACATTGGAGCTCCCCCACAAGTGACCCCATTTTGGAAACTAGTCCCCCCAAGGAACTTATCTAGATGCAGAGTGAGCACTTTGAACCCCCAGGTGCTTCACAAATTGATCCGTAAAAAAAAGAAAGTACTTTTTTTTTCACAAAAATTTTCTTTTAGCCTCAGTTTTTTCATTTTCACATGGGTAACAGTATAAATTGGATCCTAAAATTTGTTGGGCAATTTCTCCTGAGTACACCGATACCTCATATGTGGTCATAAACCACTGTTTGGGCGCACGGCAGGGCTCAGAAGGGAAGGAGCGCCATTTGACTTTTTGAATGGAAAATATGCAGGAATATTTAGCGGTTGCCATGTCGCATTTGGAGAGTCCCTGTGTGCCTAAACATTGGAGCTCCCCCACAAGTGACCCCATTTTGGAAACTAGACCCCCCAAGGAACTTATCTAGATGCAGAGTGAGCACTTTGAACCCCCAGGTGCTTCACAAATTGATCCGTAAAAAAAAGAAAGTACTTTTTTTTTCACAAAAATTTTCTTTTAGCCTCAGTTTTTTCATTTTCACATGGGTAACAGTATAAATTGGATCCTAAAATTTGTTGGGCAATTTCTCCTGAGTACACCGATACCTCATATGTGGTCATAAACCACTGTTTGGGCGCACGGCAGGGCTCAGAAGGGAAGGAGCGCCATTTGACTTTTTGAATGGAAAATATGCTGGAATATTTAGCGGATGCCATGTCGCATTTGGAGAGTCCGTGTGTGCCTAAACATTGGAGCTCCCCCACAAGTGACCCCATTTTGGAAACTAGACCCCCCAAGGAACTTATCTAGATGCAGAGTGAGCACTTTGAACCCCCAGGTGCTTCACAAATTGATCCGTAAAAAAAAGAAAGTACTTTTTTTTTCACAAAATTTTCTTTTAGCCTCAGTTTTTTCATTTTCACATGGGTAACAGTATAAATTGGATCCTAAAATTTGTTGGGCAATTTCTCCTGAGTACATAGATACCTCATATGTGGTCATAAACCACTGTTTGGGCGCACGGCAGGGCTCAGAAGGGAAGGAGCGCCATTTGACTTTTTGAATGGAAAATATGCTGGAATATTTAGCGGATGCCATGTCGCATTTGGAGAGTCCCTGTGTGCCTAAACATTGGAGCTCCCCCACAAGTGACCCCATTTTGGAAACTAGACCCCCCAAGGAACTTATCTAGATGCAGAGTGAGCACTTTGAACCCCCAAGTGCTTCACAAATTGATCCGTAAAAAAAAGAAAGTACTTTTTTTTTCACAAAAATTTTCTTTTAGCCTCATTTTTTTCATTTTCACATGGGCAACAGTATAAATTGGATCCTAAAATTTGTTGGGCAACTTCTCCTGAGTACACAGATACCTCATATGTGGTCATAAACCACTGTTTGGGCGCACGGCAGGGCTCAGAAGGGAAGGAGTGCCATTTGACTTTTTGAATGGAAAATTAGCTCCAGTCGTTAGCGGACACCATGTCATGTTTGGAGAGCCCCTGTATGCCTAAACTTTGGAGCTCCCCCACAAATGACCCCATTTTGGAAACTAGACCCTCTAAGAAACTTATGCAGATGCACAGTGAGCACTTTGAACCCCCAGGTGCTTCACAAAACTTTATAACGCAGAGCTGTGAAAATAAAAAATCATTTTTTTTTCTCAAAAAATTATTATTTAGCCCCATATTTTTTATTTTCACAATGGTTACAGGAGAAATTGGACCCCAAAAGTTGTTGTCTAATTTGTCCTAAGTACGCTAGTACCTCACATGTGGGGGAGAACCACTGTTTGGGCACACGTCAGGGCTTGGAAGGGATGTAGTGACGCTTTGAAATGCGACTTGATGGAATGGTCTGCGGGCGGGCAGAGCCCCTGATGTGCCTAAACAGTAGAAACCCCCCACAAGTGACAACATTTTGTAAACTAGACCCCTCAAGGAACTTAACTAGATGTGTGGTGAGAACCTTGAACCCCCACGTGCTTCACAGAAGTTTGTAATGCAGAGCCGTGAAAATAAAAAATCATTTTTTTCCTCAAAAACTGATTTTTTTAACCCGCAATTTTTTATTTTCACAAGGGTAACAGGAGAAATTGGACCACAAAAGTTGTTGTACAGTTTGTCCTGAGTACACTGGTACCCCATATGTGGGGGAGAACCACTGTTTTGGCGCATGGGAGAGCACAGAAGGGAAGGAGTGCCATTTTGGAATGCAGACTTGATGGAATGTTCTGTGGGCGTCATGTTGCCTTTGCAGAGCCCCTGATGTGCCTAAACAGTAGAAACCCCCCACAAGTGACCCCATTTTGGAAACTAGACCCCCAAGGAGCTTATCTAGATGTGTAGTGAGCACTTTGAACCCCAAGGGCTACACAGAAGTTTATAACGCCGGGCCATGAAAATAAAAAAATCATATTTTTTCCACAAACATGATCTTTTAGTCCCCAATTTTTTTATTTTCCCAAGGGTAACAGGAGAAATTAGACCTCAAAAGTTGTTGTCCAATTTGTCCTGAGTACGCTGATATCCCATATGTGGGAGAAAACTACTGTATGGGCACACTTCGGGGCTCGGAAGGGAAGTAGTGACGTTTTGAATTGCCGACTTGATGGAATGGTCTGCGGGCGTCATGTTACGTTTGCAGAGTCCCTGATGTGCCTAAACAGTATAAACTCCCCAAAAGTGACCCCATTTTGGAAACAAGACCCCGCAAGGAACTTATCTAGATGTGTGGTGAGCACTTTGAACCCCCAAGTTCTTCACAGAAGTTTATAACGCAGAGCCGTGAAAATAAAAAATCATTTTTTTTCCACAAAAATAACTTTTTTAGTCCCCAATTTTTTTCCCAACAGTAACAGGAGAAATTAGACCCCCAAAGTTGTTGTGCAATTTTTCCCGAGTACGCTCATACCCCATATGTGGGGGTAAACCACTGTTTGGGCACACGTCGGGGCTTGGAATAAAGGGAGCACTTGACTGACCATGGACGAGCCCTGTGTCAATGCCAGCAGTTAGAGCGCCGTATCATGGGTGACTCGTGGTCCCAAGAAGACCTGCTTCAGAATGCTCAAAAACCGTAGAGCACTCTGCACCACATGATCGTCGCGCTCCCACAGCGGCGTAGCCCACTCCAACGCCCTGTCCGACAGTAGGGAAATAATAAACCCTACTTTAGCCCACTCTGAGGGGAAACGTGCAGCCAGTAGCTCCAGGTGTATCGCACACTGGTTCACGAATCCCCTACACGACTTGCTATCACCTGAGAACCTCTCAGGCAGCGGGAGGCGGGATAAGGTCAGAACAGGGGTGGCAGCGGACATACAGGCTGCAGCCTAACTAGCTGCCTGAACAGCTACTGCAGTCACATCCACAGCTGAGGTTGTATGCTCGAGAGCCGACAACCTGCCCTCCAGCTGCTGGATGTATTGCTGTAGTCACTGTTCGTCCGCCATTACTAGCCAGACCCTGGCGCTAGTATGGTAGGGTTGGCGGAACACACCAAATGAAATGCATATAATACTAATGAGGTGCTTTCGCAACCCAAAGTCCACCATGCAGAGATGGAACCTGCTGCTAAGCAATGGGGGAACAAGGCGGCGGTTGAACGTCGACAACACGCAGGTTAGATGTCACCCGTTATGAACAGCAACGAGCTCTGTTACTTCACAGAGCCTGCTGCAACAAAGTAATAGAACGCTGTTCTCTGTTACACGTCACAGGACACAGCTGATAAGGCGCGAGTGAGGTCTCTGGGCTCAACCCCTAGAACGCAGGGACTTGAGTCTGATTGGACCCACAATGCGCACGGCGTCGCACTAGCGATGCTACTACTTGGCGCTCAGTGGTAGCTAAACACAGCTAACTAAAAAACAAGAGCAAAAGCTCAACTGACCGCAGAGTGGTACCAAAAGGTGTGTGCTGGACCACGTGGATTGACTGTGCCCTGTAAACAGCCCGTGCTAAGCAGTACACGTGGCCGAGACAGGCGCTAGGTCAAGCCGAGTAAAAACCTGCCTAAGAAACACAAGACGTCATACACGGCGAAAGTGCTGCAGGTTCTCGGCCCATACACCCGTGCATAGACAGAGTGGTAGCGTATCCACTCGCTCACACACCACATGGTTTATACTAGCGTACAGCCGCACGGCCGTGTGATCCTTTTATAACCGCAGCCTTCCAGGACGTTGCTGATGGCCCAATCCGAATTGCTTGAGGACCTGAGCATGTGACCTCCAACCAATGAGCGGTCGTCTCACGGGCATGCTCAGATGAAGAAAAGCAGGACTTAGTCCCAGGAACATCTGCTCGCCGCTGACTAATGCTGGTTGCTATAGCTGACCCTGAGGTCGTCAACAGCAGCAACCAAACACATAGCATTATCCTGAGCAAGACGCTGGGACCGACATCTCTGCTGAGCAGGATCCTCTGCGGCTGAAGAAGAATGGGAGACTGCAGAGGACATGGCTCGAGATTCCACCTGTGCAGTGGCGTGATCTTGACGCCTAACACTGAGTCACCTCATGGACTATTGTACGTTGGTCTGTGTGTTCTATACAATTGCTTCTCGGAACCCAACAAAAGAACCAAAAAGACGGATACTTTAGAATTTCTGTGAGTGTTAAGCACCAGCAAATAAAAGCAGGATCGAAAGTCGATAGTCCAGTGTATTCACAAAATCCAATCCCTTGCTTATTTGTATTAATGACTTGCTCTCATTTTTAGTCATGTTTCAGCTGTGAAATGCTTAGCTCTCCTGTTTGACATGCATTAGCAGACAGATATTTTTGGACTCTGATTAAATTTTGCGGAGAGTGAAGCATTAGAGGAGCTTGGAGCAGAGCCAGCTTCAACAAGTCACAAAGAGAAGAATGTAGCCATGCTGAAAGCCTTTGTCAATGGCCAAAATTACATTTCAACGTGTGCACCCAGGTAATCAATTAGAGAGTATTTCTTAGCCAAAATAGTAAAAATACACAACAAAATGACAGCAATTATATTTTCTGGAGTTGTTCTTTTTTGTTGGTGGGAAAGATGGCTGACAATTATTAAACATTATAGGAAATTGGAACGTAAATATCCAGGGCTTCAATGAGAAATCTGCGACAGGGCCTAAGGGTCTATGGTTTGGGTGCAAATGCAACGTCTGCAACCCTCTATGTCCTAAGTGTCACCGTTAGAGATGAGCGGACCCTTGGAAGTTTGGCATCTTTATTCCAAAGTTTGGTGTGTTTATCAGAACTGTCCCCTAACCAGAACCTGCATCCCGCTGACCCTCATATCTCTCTCCCACTCTCTCCACCTTTCGAGATAATACGCATGATTGCTGCTGCAGAACATCCTTGAGTAAGGAGAGAAAGCTTTATTCAATGATTGACATACAATATCCTCATTCTAATCCAAAAACCTAAGATTATGTCTTGGCGTTCTCCACCTGAAGTGTGAATTATGATGTTCTGCAGCAGCTGCAGTGTGTATTATGATGTTCTGCAGCAGCTGATGTGTGTATTATGATGTTCTGGAGCAGCTAAGGTGTGTATTATGATGTTCTACAGCAGCTGAGGTGTGTATTATGATGTTCTGCAGCAGTTGCAGTGTGTATTATAATGTTCTGCAGCAGCTGAGGTGTGTATTATGATGTTCTGCAGCAGCTACGGTGTGTATTATGATGTTCTGCAGCGGTTGAGGTGTGTATTATGATGTTCTGCAGCAGCTGCGGTGTGTATTACGATGTTCTGCAGCAGCTGAAGTGTGTATTATGATGTTCTGCAGCAGCTGAGGTGTGTATTATGATGTTCTGCAGCAGCTGATGTGTATTATGCTGTTCTGCAGCAGTTGCGGTGTGTATTATGATGTTCTGCAGCAGCTGAAGTGTGTATTATGATGTTCTGAAGCAGTTGCGGTGTGTATTATGAGGTTCTGCAGCAGCTGTGGTGTGTGTTATGATGTTCTGCAGCAGCTGAGGTGTGTATTATGATGTTCTGCAGCGGCTGAGGCGCGTGTTTTCATGTTCCACATCCCATCTGCCTCTGCACAGTGACGCTTACCCTCCAGAACATGAGATTAGCTGCGCACTCCATCATTACCCCGCGTTCTCCGATATGTCGGTGAGCTGCGTGCAGGAGCGGCAGACAGTGATCTATGGCTTCCCATAAGTGAGATTACAGTTATGGTGAAGGACGGATGGAGCGTTCCTGCAGCTCTGCTGTGCTGACATATTTCCTGTCCGGCTGGATGAACTCTTCCCACCTCCATTTCTATATTATTTACATGGAGCACTAAATCAGAGATTTCCGTGTGTATAAAAAGAACAATCAAGAGAAACACTGGAAATTCCATTTTTTCCTGAGCGTCTTGATCTGCAGAAATCACAGACCATAATCGCCGGGCTCCGTGATCGCGCCTGCAGATGAGCAAACAATGGAAGCCGTTCACCCATGTAACACATTTCTTTCATCGTCTCCAAAATATCTTCCGACGGCAAAACGGTCCAGGACATCGGGACATCGCGTTTCATCATTTCATGGCCAGCGGAAGCAGACCGTGGAAATGGAGCCGATCAGATGGCAGAAGGTCTGGATGAGGAAGAGGGAGACTTTTCTTACTTTATAAAATGTATCAGATTGTCAAAATGTCACATCCTGTCCTGAAAGCTTTCCACGGCCGCAAAGACGAACAATGGCCAGAAGCCGCCAAATATTGGCCGCAGTGTGACTGGGGGCCACTCACAAATACACAGCTGGGGGCACGGAAAGCGTGCGGATCAGGGGTAACATGAGGGTCTCTCGGGTCCCTTATTAAAAGGGAAGGTGTCACCAGAAAATGATCGGTATCGCAAACAAGCAATCTATGTAAAAAAAAATAGAAATCTCATGATTTTCACACTCGTCACTAAACCTACATGAAGATTGATCGTAATAGAGTGACCTGACCGTATAGTACACTCTGCTGCAGGGCCGGCTCCAGGTTTTTATGGGCCCCGGGCGAAAGAGTCTCAGTGGGCCCCCTTAACACAGACCACAATTCATGATGCACAGATACAGCAGAGAAATATGGGTACAGTACAACGCCAAATACTTCTTACATGAGTGATACCTATTGTAAATTGTACAATAGCTCAAAAACCGCCAAATCCTCACAGCGCACAGAACAGACTGGACAGTACAGTCCTCCATACAATATTATGGGCACCACATAGTCTCCCCTCATCACCCATATAATACCCCATGCAGGATGTCACCCCGCCATCCCCCATATAATGCTCCATACAGAATACTGGACCCAATATAAGGCTCCATACAGAATACTGGACCACATATAATGCTCCATACAAAATATTGAGCTCTCCTCTACACTGTGCTGTGCTCTGCACTGTTACGGCTCAGGAAAGGGTGCTGTGGAAAGACTCCCCATTATCATCATCATTGCCTGCCCATTATCATCATCATTGCCTGCCCATTATCATCATCATTGACTCCCCTCATCATCATTGCCTGCCCATCATCATCATTGCCTCCCTATCATCATCATTGCCTCCCCATTAATATCATCATCATCATTGCCTTCCCATTATCATTGCCTCCCCATCATCATCATCATTATCATTGCCTCCCCATTAATATCATCATCATTGCCTTCCCATTATCATTGCCTCCCCATCATCATTATTATCATTGCCTCCCCATTAATATCATCATTTTCATTGCCTTCCCATTATCATTTTCTCCCCATCATCATCATTGCCTCCTCACCACCATCACTGCCTCCCCCACCACCATCACACATACAGCACTGCAGGCAGCACTCTCTCACATACACACACACACAGGCACACAAACACACACACACCTCACCTGTCCGGCGTCTGCGCGCTCTCTGCCACAGCCAGCTGCTGAATGATGACGTCATTCAGTGGCACTGCTGTGAGAGAGGAAGCGCCGACGCAGGCGCCCCCTGCAGCTCGGAGCTGCAGCAACGGAGGCACGGGGAGAGGTGAGTATTGCGCCGGCTGCTGCCGGGGCGCTGAGCAAGCGGGGGGGGCCCAGTGGCGGCGCTGACACCGCTAACGGGCTCAGCTGCTCAGGGCCCCGGCACTTGCCCGGGTGTGCCGGGTGCTGACGCCGGCCCTGCTCTGCTGGCGCTGTAAAGAGCAAAGATCAGTGTGAAGGGGAAGGTGAGCTGTGACATAATACATTGTGAATGATGGATCCTGTTTTATCTACTGTATATAGAGGTGTTATCAGTCATTGTACAGGAGGAGGAGGTGAGCTGTGACATCACCTATTGTGAATGGTGGATCCTGTGTTATCTACTGTATATAGAGGTGTTATCAGTCATTCTACAGGAGGAGGAGGTGAGCTTTACATCATCTATTGTGAATGGTGGATCCTGTGTTATCTACTGTATATAGAGGTGTTATCAGTCATTGTACAGGAGGAGGAGGTGAGCTGTGATATCACCTATTGTGAATGGTGGATCCTGTGTTATCTACTGTATATAGAGGTGTTATCAGTCATTGTACAGGAGGAGGAGGTGAGCTGTGCCATCACCTATTGTGAATGGTGGATACTGTGTTATCTACTGTATATAGAGGTGTTATCAGTCATTGTACAGGAGGAGGAGGTGAGCTGTGACATCACCTATTGTGAATGGTGGATCCTGTGTTATCTACTGTGTATAGAGGTGTTATCAGTCATTGTACAGGAGGAGGAGGTGAGCTGTGACATCACCTATTAATGGTGGATCCTGTGTTATCTACTGTATATAGAGGTGTTATCAGTCATTGTACAGGAGGAGGAGGAGGTGAGCTGTGATATCACCTATTGTGAATGGTGGATCCTGTGTTATTTACTGTATATAGAGGTGTTATCAGTCATTGTACAGGAGGAGGAGGTGAGCTGTGACATCACCTATTGTGAATGGTGGATCCTATGTTATCTACTGTATATAGAGGAGTTATCAGTCATTGTACAGAAGGAGGAGGTGAGCTGTGACATCATCTATTGTGAATGGTGGATCCTGTGTTATCTACTGTATATAGAGGAGTTATCAGTCATTGTACAGAAGGAGGAGGTGAGCTGTGACATCACCTATTGTGAATGGTGGATCCTGTGTTATCTACTGTATATAGAGGTGTTATCAGTCATTGTACAGGAGGAGGAGGTGAGCTGTGACATCATCTATTGTGAATGGTGGATCCTGTGTTATCTACTGTATATAGAGGTGTTATCCGTCATTGTACAGGAGGAGGAGGTGAGCTGTGACATCATCTATTGTGAATGGTGGATCCTGTGTTATCTACTGTATATAGAGGAGTTATCAGTCATTGTACAGGAGGAGAAGGTGAGCTGTGACATCACCTATTGTGAATAGTGGATCCTGTGTTATCTACTGTATATAGAGATGTTATCAGTCATTGTACAGGAGGAGGAGGTGAGCTGTGACATCACCTATTGTGAATGGTGGATCCTGTGTTATCTACTGTATATAGAGGTGTTATCAGTCATTGTACAGGAGGAGAGGAGGTGAGCTGTGACATCACCTATTGTGAATGGTGGATCCTGTGTTATCTACTGTATACAGAGGTGTTATCAGTCATTGTACAGGAGGAGGAGGTGAGCTGTGACATCACCTATTGTGAATGGTGGATCCTGTGTTATCTACTGTATATAGAGGTGTTATCAGTCATTGTACAGGAGGAGGAGGTGAGCTGTGACATCACCTATTGTGAATGGTGGATCCTGTGTTATCTATTGTATATAGAGGTGTTATCAGTCATTGTACAGGAGGAGGAGGTGAGCTGTGACATCCTCTATTGTGAATGGTGGATCCTGTGTTATCTACTGTATATAGAGGTGTTATCAGTCATTGTACAGGAGAGGAGGTGAGCTGTGACATCATCTATTGTGAATGGTGGATCCTGTGTTATCTACTGTATATAGAGGTGTTATCAGTCATTGTACAGGAGGAGGAGGTGAGCTGTGACATCACCTATTGTGAATGGTGGATCCTGTGTTATCTACTGTATATAGAGATGTTATCAGTCATTGTACAGGAGGAGGAGGTGAGCTGTGACATCACCTATTGTGAATGGTGGATCCTGTGTTATCTATTGTATATAGAGGTGTTATCAGTCATTGTACAGGAGGAGGAGGTGAGCTGTAACATCATCTATTGTGAATGGTGGATCCTGTGTTATCTACTGTATATAGAGGTGTTATCAGTCATTGTACAGGAGGAGGAGGTGAGCTGTGACATCATCTATTGTGAATGGTGGATCCTGTGTTATCTACTGTATATAGAGGAGTTATCAGTCATTGTACAGGAGGAGAAGGTGAGCTGTGACATCACCTATTGTGAATGGTGGATCCTGTGTTATCTACTGTATATAGAGATGTTATCAGTCATTGTACAGGAGGAGGAGGTGAGCTGTGACATCACCTATTGTGAATGTTGGATCCTGTGTTATCTACTGTATATAGAGGTGTTATCAGTCATTGTACAGGAGGAGGAGGAGGTGAGCTGTGACATCACCTATTGTGAATGGTGGATCCTGTGTTATCTACTGTATACAGAGGTGTTATCAGTCATTGTACAGGAGGAGGAGGTGAGCTGTGACATCACCTATTGTGAATGGTGGATCCTGTGTTATCTACTGTATATAGAGGTGTTATCAGTCATTGTACAGGAGGAGGAGGTGAGCTGTGACATCACCTATTGTGAATGGTGGATCCTGTGTTATCTATTGTATATAGAGGTGTTATCAGTCATTGTACAGGAGGAGGAGGTGAGCTGTGACATCCTCTATTGTGAATGGTGGATCCTGTGTTATCTACTGTATACAGAGGTGTTATCAGTCATTGTACAGGAGGAGGAGGTGAGCTGTGACATCATCTATTGTGAATGGTGGATCCTGTGTTATATCTACTGTATATAGAGGTGTTATCAGTCATTGTACAGGAGGAGGAGGTGAGCTGTGACATCACCTATTGTGAATGGTGGATCCTGTGTTATCTACTGTATATAGAGATGTTATCAGTCATTGTACAGGAGGAGGAGGTGAGCTGTGACATCACCTATTGTGAATGGTGGATCCTGTGTTATCTATTGTATATAGAGGTGTTATCAGTCATTGTACAGGAGGAGGAGGTGAGCTGTAACATCATCTATTGTGAATGGTGGATCCTGTGTTATCTACTGTATATAGAGGTGTTATCAGTCAGTGTACAGGAGGAGGAGGTGAGCTGTGACATCACCTATTGTGAATGGTGGATCCTGTGTTATCTACTGTATATAGAGGTGTTATTAGTCATTGTACAGGAGGAGGAGGTGAGTTGTGACATCATCTATTGTGAATGGTGGATCCTGTGTTATCTACTGTATATAGAGGTGTTATCAGTCATTGTACAGGAGGAGGAGGTGAGCTGTGACATCACGTATTGTGAATGGTGGATCCTGTGTTATCTACTGTATATAGAGGTGTTATCAGTCATTGTACAGGAGGAGGTGAGCTGTGACATCACCTATTGTGAATGGTGGATCCTGTGTTATCACTGTAATATAGAGGTGTTATCACTCATTGTACAGGAGGAGGAGGAGGTGAGCTGTGACATCACCTATTGTGAATGGTGGATCCTGTGTTATCTACTGTATATAGAGGTGTTATCAGTCATTGTACAGAAGGAGGAGGTGAGCTGTGATATCAGCTATTGTGAATGGTGGATCCTGTGTTATCTACTGTATATAGAGTGTTATCAGTCATTGTCCCGAGGAGGAGGTGAGCTGTGACATCACCTATTGTGAATGATGGATGCCGTGTTATCTAGAGGTGCTATCACCACTACTTCTGGATATTCAGATCAGCCACTTTACATCCATGTATCAGTAGTGAACACACATGTTATTATCACTTTGATGTTGCGGAATTGTACTGTTAATAATGATACATGTGGTGTTGTTTAATAGTGCATTAGAAACAAATACTATATCTTGTGCTTCGGACGAAGGTGGATCCCCAAAGGGATGTGATTACATCTGGTATTTGTTTTATGTCTGTTGTATCTTTTTTTTCATTTGATCTCTTTTAAGGGATTTCTATCTGTGTCAATTTATGCACGTTTTAACTATTTCACATATTTGATTAATCAACCAATCACATCAGTGCGGATTTATCTAATAAGCTTTTATTCTATACTCACCTGATGAAGGGGATGGATCGTCCCAGAAATGCGTTGTGCTGAATAAATCTTCATGTTTACTGATCCGGCTGGTCTCCTGTATCTGAGCGTGGCACCCTGGGAAATCCATCCACTACTCCCATCATTTAATCAATCAGCTCCGACAGTGGCTTTATCTGATTCTACTATTGTCGCATCACACCCATTCCCTATAAATGACCATTTGGGCATAGCTGCTCATAAATGTAACTTGCTCCATGTAGCTACGTACCTTAGCACCCCCAAAGACCCTGGAACTGTTGATGCATATTGCAGAGGTAAATAATAAAAAACATCAAGCAAAGTTTTTGTTAATCTTCCGGGGGTCCAGCGCTGCCTCTTGCCCGTGATCTGGTCTTTTTTGATGGGCAGCAGCGGTGATGTCACATCTGCAGCACTGCAGCCAATCGCTGAGCTCAGCAGCTCGTGACAACGCGCATGGTCCAAAATAAACTTCCTTTGAAAGTGAAGTCTTCATTTGATGTGAAAACTTCAATTCCGCCGTTCGGCAAGTCTTTGGGAGTCCCGCAGGTGGGTGAATGTTATATGTGAAATATGTGCATTTTTCAAGCTTATTTGGAAGAGAAATGGCACTTTGTGCACAACAATGTATCCATCTTTCATCGAACCGCGTTTATTAAGATGCATTATAATAGTGGAGCGAGCATCAAATCAACATAAAAAGCCCAGATTTCTCCACAATTCCATGGTCTACTACAGAACAAGGCCGAGAAGTCATGAATCCTTTCAGCAACAAGGCCGCGGACGAAAGGTTTATGAGGCTATAAAGTCAAGCGACCTGCTTCAAGGAAGCAATGAAAGGTCCTTTAATGAAAATGTGTTTTATACACCGACAACTGCATCGGAAAATGTGATCAGTATCGACGGCCTCGTGTGTTATGTTTTGGTAGCTGAGGAGGACAGGAGCAAAAAACCACAAAGGCAGCCAAACACCAGAAAGGTTGGGATCTAATAGGTTGCAGACCCCTAAACTAACAGCACAACTAGAAGCAGCCGTGGGACGTTCCTACGGTGCCCTAGACTCCTCGTCACAGCCGGAGAGATTAGCTACTCCTGTAGATGGAAAGAGGAAAGCTAACTGCCCTGGAGTAGAGCCCTAAAGAAATAGGAAGCCCCCAAACATATAATGGTGGTTAGACAAGATGAAAACACGAACACAGACAGAAAATAGATTGAGCAAACGCTGGGCCCAAACTGTCTAGATAGGATAGTACAGGAGAGAATACTGTCTGCAACCCAACAAAATCCTAGGAAAAACTCCAACACTTCTGAATCCAAAAATGCTGAGACCACACGGTCTCGACCACCTATATCAGATCTCTGGTGTGAACACGCAGCTACCCAGAAGTAAAAAATAACAAGAACTGAGCAAATGAACAAATACAATAAGAGAACAGAGACCAGCACAAGCCCCCAAAAGGGACCCGTCTGAACTCAAAAGCAAGTCAGCAAAAAGCAAGGAAAATCAAACCACAGAAAAAAAACAGAAAGTAACTTATCTGAATGCAAGCAGGAGACAGCAGAAAAGCAAGCTGAATTCCAACTAAGACCAGGAAGAACAATTGATCACCGCGAGGATCATGAGAGTTCAGCTCACTTTTATCAGGCCAGTCCGTCCCACCTGACAACCAATCATCAATTGCAGGTGGTGGACTTTTGCTGTTCAGCATAGGTTCAATACCCTCAGCAACCACCAGAGGGAGCCCCAGCTCCAAAGTCATCTCCAACACGTTCACAACACTCGTGCACCAAGCAGAGCCAACGACGTCGCCTGGAGGAATGATTCCTAAAGGGGTCTCTGGCAAAATCCTGATCCATGGTGGGTTACTTTTTTGTTTTTAGAAGTTTTTTAAAAAACTGTCAGTTTTAGAATCAGTCACTGTCCACACTGTAATATTTATGTGATTTGGGATTTTGAGGTTGATACCAGAAGTCATTTATACTATTGGCATTTTTTTAGTCCTTTTCTATTGGGATTGATAGATTTTCCCAACGATAAAGGAAATAGCTTAAATAAATGTCTTTACTAATAATGCCCAGCTTATATATCCTCAGTGGATGGCCATGGAACAAGGAGGTGGAATAAGATTCTGCAGGTGAACAACTGGCTACGTCGATGGTGCCGTCAGCAAGGATTTGGATTTCTGGATCACGGAGTGAATTACCTATACGATGGACTACTTGCTAGAGATGGGGTGCACCTTACGAAGACTGGAAAACATGTATTTGGAAGTCGCCTTGCTACACTCATCAGGAGAGCTTTAAACTAGAACAATGTGGGAAGGGAAGCAAAACGCCAGCAAAAGCCATACACCTGACAAATGCTATTGAGAACTCTGCTATTAGAAGTGAAGGGGAAGAACAAAGACAAAAAAATCTACATAATAAAAATATTGAAGGAAGAGAAACCAATCACAAACTAAAGTGTTTCTATACGAATGCACAAAGCATGGGCAACAAACAAGGAGAACTGGAGCTACTAACGCAGGAGAAGAAATATGATGTCATTGGAATCACTGAGACTTGGTGGGACGATACACATGATTGGAATACAAGGCTAGAAGGATACAACTTATTTGCAAGAAACAGACTTGATAAACGAGGAGGAGGTGTTGCATTGTATGTTAGAAAAGCGTATATCTGCACAGAGATTGACGCTTCAGAGACTGGGAGTTCTGTGGAAACTGTTTGGGTAAGAATACAAGGACAGAACAATGGAAAGGACACCATTGTAGGCATTTACTACAGGCCGCCTGTGCAAGCTGAAGATATGGATGAACTCTTTATGCATCAAATGGCCAAGTTCTCCAAAAAATATGACATAGTGGTCATGGGAGATTTCAACTATCCAGACATTTGTTGGGAATCTCTCTCAGGCAAAACTAACAGGTCCAGGAAATTCTTATCCTCTTTTGCTGACAACTTTATCTTCCAAAAGGTAATGGAGAAAACAAGGGGATCTGCTACCTTGGATCTAATCCTCATAAACTGGGAGGAAATGGTGGAGGAGGTAAGAATGGCTGGGACTCTAGGAGGTAGTGACCATGCTATTTTAGAATTTTGGATAACAAGAGGAGGAAGACCTGTGAAGACTCAGACGTCAAGGTTAGATTTCAGAAAGGCAGATTTTAAGGAACTCAGAAAGAGAATTGGAGGGATCCAATGGCTGGATATCTTAAGGACAAAAATGTCCAGGAAGGATGGAAAATCTTGAAAAATGAGATTCGCAAAGCACAATCGTTAACAATTCCGAAAAGAGGGAAGAATGGGAAGCATTTAAGGAAACCAGGATGGATGAACATAGAACTTAAACACATGCTAAAAAGGAAGAAAGAAATGTTTATCAAATGGAAAGAGGGAGGCATATCTAAAGAAGAATATAATGCCGTCTGCAGAACCTGCAGGGCACAAATCAGATTATCTAAAGCTGACAATGAATTAAGGCTTGCAAGTGACGTCAAAAGCAACAAAAAAGGATTTTGGGGATACGTCAAAAGTAAAAGAAAAGTCAAAGATGCTATAGGATTTTTACAGGATGAAAATGATGAAATGGTAAGTCAGGATGTTGAGAAGGCTGAACTTTTAAATTCCTATTTTGCATCTGTTTTCTCTCAGAAAGGAAATGTAACATCAACTGATCTTCACTGTCCTATTAAAGGAATAGAAGAATCCAGGATATCTATAAACAGAAAGACAGTGAGGAAACACTTAGCTAACCTAAATGAATTCAAGTCTCCAGGTCCAGATGAATTACACCCCAGGGTACTGAAGGAGATAGCAGAAGAAATTCTTGAACCACTGTCCATAATCTTTGAAAATTCTTGGAGAACAGGAGAAGTCCCAGAAGACTGGAGAAGAGCAAATGTTGTTCCTATCTTCAAAAAGGGGAAGAAGGTGGACCCAGGGAACTACAGGCCGGTGAGTCTGACTTCTATATCAGGAAAGATCTTTGAACAAATTATTAAAGAACATGTATGCAAGTACCTGGATAAGAATGAAGTGATTAAACAGATTCAGCATGGGTTTGTAACTAATAAGTCATGTCAGACTAACTTAATTTCCTTCTATGACAGAATCACTGACTGGGTGGATCAGGGAAATGCTGTAGATATAGTATATCTTGACTTCAGCAAAGCATTTGACAAAGTATCTCACACAATCCTTATTGAAAAAATGACTAAGTATGGAATGGACAAGGCAACTGTTAGGTGGATTCATAACTGGCTTAGTGATCGGACCCAAAGAGTGGTTGTAAATGGCTGCACATCCAGTTGGAAGAATGTCTCAAGTGGGGTACCACAAGGCTCTGTTTTGGGCCCTGTATTGTTCAACATCTTTATCAATGATTTAGATGAAGGAATTGAGGGTAAACTGATCAAATTTGCTGATGACACAAAGCTAGGAGGGGTAGCTAATACTAGAGAAGAGAGAGAGAGGATTCAAAAAGATATACATAAACTGGAGCAGTGGGCAGCAACTAACAGAATGGATTTTAACAGGGAAAAATGCAAAGTACTACATCTGGGCAATAAAAATGAAAAAAGCATATACAAAATGGGAGGAATAGGGCTAAGTAACAGCACATGTGAAAAAGACTTGGGTATACTAATTGATCACAGACTTAACATGAGTCAACAGTGTGATGCAGCAGCAAAAAAGGCAAATGCAATTCTAGGATGTATCAACAGAAGCATACAGTCTAGATCACGTGAGGTCATTATTGCCCTCTACTCCTCTTTGGTCAGACCTCATCTGGAATACTGTGTCCAGTTTTGGGCACCACATTTTAAAAAGACATCAACAAACTGGAGCAAGTTCAGAGAAGAGCCACCAGAATGGTGACCGGTCTGCAAACCATGTCCTATGAGGAACGGTTGTAGGATTTGGGAATGTTTAGCTTGCAAAAAAGAAGACTGAGAGGAGACTTAATAGCTGTCTACAAATATCTCAAGGGCTGTCACATTGTAGAAGGATCATCTTTATTCTCATTTGCACAAGGAAAGACTAGAAGCAATGGGATGAAACTGAATGGGAGGAGACACAGATTAGATATTAGAAAAAACTTTTTGACAGTTAGGGTGATCAATGAGTGGAACAGGCTGCCACAAGAGGTGGTGAGTTCTCCTTCAATGGAAGTCTTCAAACAGAGGCTGGATAGACATCTGTCTGGGATGATTTAGAGAATCCTGCTTTGAGCAGGGGTTGGACCAGAAGGCCCAGGAGGTCCCTTCCAACTCTACCATTCTATGATTCTATGATTCTATGATTCTATATATATGTATATACAGTTAGGTCCATAAATATTTGGACAGAGACAACATTTATCTAATTTTGGTTCTAGACATTACCACAATGAATTTGAAACAAAACAATTCAGATGCAGTTGAAGTTCAGACTTTCAGCTTTCATTTGAGGGTATCCACATTAAAATTGGATGAAGGGTTTAGGAGTTTCAGCTCCTTAACATGTGCCACCCTGTTTTTAAAGGGACCAAAAGTAATTGGACAATTGACTCCAAGGCTATTTCATGGACAGGTGTGGGCAATCCCTTCATTATATCATTCTCAATTAAGCAGATAAAAGGGCTGGTGTTGATCTGAGGTGTGGTGTTTGCATTTGGAAGGTTTAGCTGTGAAGGAAACATGCGGTCAAAGGAGCTCTCCATGCAGGTGAAACAAGCTATCTTTAACCCCTTCACCCCCAAGGGTGGTTTGCACGTTAATGACCGGGCCAATTTTTACAATTCTGACCACTGTCTCTTTATGAGGTTATAACTCTGGAACGCTTCAACGGATCTTCGCGATTCTGAGATTGTTTTCTCGTGACATATTGTACTTCACGTTAGAAGTAAAATTTCTTCGATATAACTTGCGTTTATTTTTGAAAAAATGCAAATATGGCGAAAATTTTTAAAATTTTGCAATTTTCAAACTTTGAATTTTTTATTCCCTTAAAACAGAGAAATATGTCACATAAAATAGTTAAGAAATAACATTTCCCACATGTCTACTTTACATCAGCACAATTTTGGAACCAAAATTTTTTTTTGTTAGGAAGTTATAAGGGTTAAAAGTTGACCAGCGATTTCTCATTTTTACAACAAAATTTACAAAGCCATTTTTTTTAGGGACCACCTCTCATTTGAAGTCACTTTGAGGGGTCTATATGGCAGAAAATACCCAAAAGTGACACCATTCTAAAAACTGCACCCCTCAAGGTACTCAAAACCACATTCAAGAAGATTATTAACCCTTCAGGTGCTTCACAGGAACTAAAGCAACGTGGAAGGAAAAAATGAATATTTAACTTTTTAGCCACAAAAATGATCTTTTACAAACTTTTTTTTTATTTTCACAAGGGTAAAAGGAGAAAATGGACAAATAAGGTTGTTATGCAATTTCTCCTGAGTACGCCAATACCCAATATGTGGGGGAAAACCACTGTTTGGGCACACGGCAGAGCTCGTAAGGGAAGGAGCGCCGTTTGACTTTTTCAAACTAAAATTGGCTGGAATTGAGATTGGACGCCATGTCGTGTTTGGAGAGCCCCTGATGCGCCTAAACAGTGGAAACCCCCACAAGTGACACCATTTTGGAAACTAGACCCCCTAAGGTACTTATCTAGATCTGTTTTGAGCACTTTGAACTCCCAAGTGTTTCACAAAAGCTTATAATGCCTGGGTGTGAAAAAAAAAAAAAAACAATTTTCCACAAAAATGATTTTTTAGTCCCAAATTTTTGAATTTTCCCAAGGAAATTGGACCCCAAAAGTTGTTGTCCAATTTGTCCTGAGTACGCTGATACCCCATATGTGGGGGGGGGGGGAACTGTTTGGGTGCACGGCAGGGCTTGGAAAGGAAGTAGTAACGTTTTGGAATGCAGACGTTGATGGGGGTCATGTTCCGTTTGCAGTGCCCCAGATGAGCCTAAACAGTGGAAACCCCCCACAAGTGACCCCATTTTGGAAACTATACCCCCTAAGGAACTTATCTAGATCTTTGGTGAGCACTTTGAACCCCAAGTGCTTCACACAAGTTTATAATGCCCGGGCATGAAAATAAAAAATCCTATTTTTTTCCCACAAAAATTATCTTTTAGTCACTAATTTTTTATTTTCTCAAGGGTAACAGGAGAAATTGGACCACATAAGTTGTTGTACAATTTGTCCTGAGTACGCTGATACCCCATATGTGGGTGGGAACCACTGTTTGGGCGCACGGCAGAGCTCGGAATGGAAGGAGCACCATTTGACTTTTTCCAACCAAAATTGGCTGGAATTGAGATTGGATGCCATGTTGCATTTGGAGAGCCCTGATGTGCCTAAACAGTGGAAACCCCCCACAAATGACCCCATTTTGGAAACTAGACCCCCTAAGGAACTTTTCTAGATCTTTGGTGAGCAATTTTAACCCCAAGTGCTTCACACAAGTTTATAACGTAGAGCCGTAAAATTTAAAAATCATATTTTTTCCACAAAAATTATCTTTTCACCCCAATTTTTATTTTTCCAAGGGTAACAAGACTCCAAAAGTTATTGTGCAATTTGTCCTGAGTGCGCTGATACCCATATGTGGGGGTAAACCACTGTTTGGGTGCATGGCAGAGTTTGGAAGGGAAGGAGTGCCGTCTGACTTTTTCAACGCAGAATTGGCTGGACGCCATGTCGTGTTTGGAGAGCTCCTGATCTGCCTAAACAGTGGAAACCCCCATAAATGACGCCATTTTGGAAACTAGACCCCTCAAGGAACTTATCTAGATGTGTGGTGAGAACTTTTAACCCCCAGGTGTTTCACTAAAGTTTATAACGTACAGCCGTAAAATAAAAAATCGTTTTTTTTTTTACAAAAATGATTTTTTCGTCCCCAATATTTTATTTTCACAAGGGTAACAGAAGAAATTGGAACCCAAAAGTTGTTGTCCAATTTGTCCTGAGTACGCTGATACCCAATATGTGGGAGAAAACTACTGTATGGGCGCACGTCAGGGCTCGGAAGGGAAGTAGTGACGTTTTGGATTGCAGACTTTGATGGAATGGTCTGGGGCGTCATGTCGCATTTGGAGAGCCCCTGATGCGCCTAAACAGTGGAAACCCCCCACAAGTGACCCCATTTTGGAAAATAGACCCCACAAGGAACTTGTCTAGATGTGTGGTGAGCACTTTGAACCCCGAAGTGCTTCACAGAAGTTTATAACGCACAGCCGTAAAAATAAAAAATCCTTTTTTTTTTTGCAAAAATGATTTTTTTGCCCCAATATTTTATTTTTACAAGGGTAACAGGAGAAATTGGACCCCAAAAGATGTTGTCCAATTTGTCCTGAGTACGCTGATATCCAATATGTGGGAGAAAACTACTGTATGGGTACACGTTGGGGCTCGGAAGGGAAGTAGTGACGTTTTGGATTGCAGACTTTGATGGAATGGTCTGGGGGCGTCATGTCGCATTTGGAGAGCCCCTGATGCGCCTAAACAGTGGAAATCCCCAACAAGTGACCCCATTTTGGAAAATAGACCCCACAAGGAACTTATCTAGATGTGTGGTGAGCGCTATGAAGCCCCAAGTGCTTCACAGAAGTTTATAATGTACAGCCATAAAAACAAAAAAATATTTTTTTTTGTACAAAAATGATATTTTCGCCCCCAGTTTTTTATTTTCCCAAGGGTAGCAGAAGAAATAGGACAAATTGCACAATAACTCTTGGGGTCCAGAGTACGCTGATACCCCATATGTGGGGATAAACTACTGTTTGGACGCATGGCAGAGCTGAGAAGTGAAGGAGCACCGTTTGACTTTTTCAACGCAGAATTGGCTGGAATTGAGATCAGACGCCATGTCACATTTGGAGAGCCCCTGATGTGCCTAAACAGCGGAAACCCCCCAATTCTAACTCCAACTCTAACCCCAACACACCCCTAACCCTAGTCCCAACCCTAACCACAAACCTAACCCTAAACACACCCTAATCCCAACCCTAACCCTAATCCTAACTTTAGCGCCAACCCTAACCCTAACTTTAGCCGCAACCCTAACCCTAACCCTAATGGGAAAATGGAAATAAATACTTTTTTTTAATTTTATTATTTTTCCCTTACTAAGGGGGTGATAAAGGGGGGTTTGATTTACTATTTATAGCGGGTTTTTATGATTGGCAGCTGTCACGCTAAAAGACGCTTTTTATTGCAAAAATAGTTTTTGCATCATCACATTTTGAGAGCTATAATTTTTGCATATTTTGGCCCACAGAGTCATGTGAGGTCTTATTTTTTGCGGGACGAGTTGACGTTTTTATTGGTACTATTTTCGAGCACGTGACGTTTTTTGATCGCTTTTTATTTCGATTTTTGGGAGGTTAGAATGAACAAAAATCAGCAATTCATGAATTTCTTTTGGGGGAGCGTTTATACCGTTCCGCGTGTGGTAAAATTGATAAAGCAGTTTTATTCTTCGGGTCAGTACGATTATGGCGATACCTCATTTATATCATTTTTTCATGTTTTGGCGCTTTTATAGAATAAAAACAATTTTATATAAAAAATAAATTATTTTTGCATCGCTTTATTCTGCGAGCTATAACTTTTTTATTTTTTCGCTGATGATGCTTTATGACGGCTCGTTTTTTGCGGGACAAGATGACGTTTTCAGCGGTACCATGTATTTTTATATCGGTCTTTTTGAAACGCGTGTTATTCCACTTTTTGTTCGGCGGTATGATGATAAAGCATGATTTTTTGCTTCGTTTTTTTTTTTTTTTTTTAAGGGGTTCACTAAAGGGGTTTAACTAGTGGGACAATTTTATAGGGGGGGTCGTTACGGACGCGGCGATACCAAATATGTGTACTTTTATTGTTTTTTTTTTTTTTATTTACAGGAAGAAGTGAATTTATTGGGGAATATTTTTTTTTTTTTTTATTTATTTTGGATTTTTTTTTTACACATGTTTATTTTTACTTTTTTTTCTTTGTCCCAGGGTGGGACATCACAGTATTTTATCAGATCGCTGGTGTGGCAGTGTGCACAGCACTCTGTCACACCAGCGATCGCACAGGCATAGATGCAGGCTTCTCAGTGCCTGCTCTCGGCAGGCACTGAGGTAGCCGCCTCCCTCCAGGACCCCGGCGCCATCTTGGATCCGGGTCCTGGGAGGGAGGGAAGCCCTCAGAACAGCGCGATCACATCGCGCTGCTCTGAGGGTCTCAGGGGGGCGCGCAGGGAGCCCCCACCCTGCGCGATCCTCCCCTGTGCCCCCAGTACACCGCGATCATGTTTGATCGCGGTGTGCTAGGGGTTAATGTGCCGGGAGCGGTCCGTGACCGCTCCTGACACACAGTCATGGGTGTCAGCTGTGATAATCAGCTGACACCGGCGGCGATTAGCGGGCGCTCCCTCAGGAGCGCAGCTGATCGCCTATGACGTACTATCCCGTCCCCGTCATACGGGCCCAGGTACCATGGACGGGATAGTACGTCCGATGGCAGTAAGGGGTTAAGCTGCAAAAAACAGAAAAAACCATCCGAGAAATTGCTCCAACTTTAGGAGTGGCAAAATCTACAGTTTGGTACATTCTGAGAAAGAAAGAAAGCACTGGTGAACTCATCAATCCAAAAAGACCTGGGCGCCCACGGAAGACAACAGTGGTGGATGATCGCAGAATACTCTCCATGGTGAAGAGAAACCCCTTCACAACAGCCAACCAAGTGAACAACACTCTCCAGGAGGTAGGCGTATCAATATCCAAATCTACCATAAAGAGAAGACTGCATGAAATTAAATTCAGAGGGTTCACTGCACGGTGCAAGCCACTCATAAGCATCAAGAATAAAAAGGCTAGCTGGACTTTGCTAAAAAACATCTAAAAAAGCCAGCACAGTTCTGGAAGAACATTCTTTGGACAGATGAAACCAAGATCAATCTCTACTAGAATGATGGAAAGAGAAAAGTATGGCGAAGGCGTGGTACAGCTCATGATCCAAAGCATACCACATCATCTGTAAAACATGGCGGAAGCAGTGTGATGGCTTGGGCATGCATGGCTGCCAGTGGCACTGGGTCACTAGTGTTTATTGATGATGTGACACAGGACAGAAACAGCCGAATGAATTCTGAGGTCTTCAGAGCCATACTGTGTGCTCAGATCCAGCCAAATGCAGCCAAACTGATTGGTCGTCGTTTCATACTACAGATGGACAATGACCCAAAACATAAAGCCAAAGCAACCCAGGAGTTTATTAAAGCAAAGAAGTGGAATATTCTTGAATGGCCAAGTCAGTCACCTGATCTCAACCCAATTGAACATGCATTTCACTTGTTAAAGACTAAACTTCAGACAGAAAGGCCCACAAACAAACAACAACTGAAAACCACCGCGGTGAAGGCCTGGAGAGCATCAAAAAGAAGGAAACACAGCGTCTGGTGATGTCCATGAGTTCAAGACTTTAGGCAGTCATTGCTAACAAAGGGTTTTCAACCAAGTACTAGAAATGAACATTTTATTTACAATTATTTCATCTGTCCAATTACTTTTGGTCCCTTTAAAAACAGGGTGGCACATGTTAAGGAGCTGAAACTCCTAAACCCTTCATCCAATTTTAATGTGGATACCCTCAAATGAAAGCTGAAAGTCTGAACTTCAACTGCATCTGATTTGTTTTGTTTCAAATTCATTGTGGTAATGTCTAGAACCAAAATTAGATAAATGTTGTCTCTGTCCAAATATTTATGGACCTAACTGTATATATATATATATATATAATCACAAGCCCATCAGGAAGTCAATGCGTCAAGGAATTGCCATATATACTATATGGACAGTATTTTGCCCCACCCACATGACTCCTCCAGGAGCTGCTCTGACCTCCCATCCTGCATCATCATCCATGGACATTAACATGGTGCCAGCCCTTGTTCTGCAGATATAACGGCTCCCGCTCTTCTGGGAAAGATTTCTACAACATTTTGGAGGCGTCTGTGGGAATTATTGCCCCTTCATCCAGAAGAGCATTTGTGAGGTCAGATCCTGATATCCCCTGAGGTCGGGCTCACAATCTCCATTTTAGGAAGAAGCTGAGGTCTGGGGTCTGGGCGGCCGCTCATGTTCTCCCCTCATGTCTGTATGGACCTTGCGTATTGGGCAGTCATGGGGGGGCACATAAGGGTCTTCCCCAAACTGTTCCACAAAGCTGAAGCTACAATTGTCCCATCACTAGAGCTGAGGGTCTGAGGTCACCCCCTGATAACAGCACATAGCATTATCCCCCTCCTCCATCTGTACAGGGGACACAATGCAGTCAGGGGGTAACGTCCTCCTGGAATTCCCAAACCCAAACTCCTCCATCAGACGCAGACAGAGAAGTGCGATCCGTCACTGCAAAGAACCATCTCCTCCAGAGTCCAGTGGTGGCGGCTTTTACACTACTCCATCCGACGCTCAGCACTGTGCTTGGTGATGTACGGCTGTGTGCAGCTGCTCGGCCATGAAGCTCCCGGTGGGGGTGCAGTGCTTGTGCTGATACCAGAGGAGGTCTGGATTCTGCAGTTATGGGGTCAGCAGAACGGTGGTGACTTTTTCTGCCCTCTGATCCTCAGCACTCACCCCCATCCCGATCTGTAACATTACTGGGTCTAAGTTGCTTTTGTTCCTCCCACTTCTCATTAATATCACTCACAGATGATGGGGGAGATCCACAAGGAAGAAATCTCATGGACGGGTTAGTCTGGTGGCTCCAGGACCGCGCTGGTATCAGAGAGCTCAACACCATCGGCCGCTCACATGGTAGTAAAGGCAGACCGAATGGCGGGGGGCCCGAGGTTATATACAAGAACAATGAGAGTGAAGTAAAAAATTGAATTCAATGGTTTAGATGTATGTAACAATACTTTTTTCTATCGTGAACATACTGAACCAATAAATATGGAGTTCTGTATCTGGTAAGAGTGGCAGTGAGCAAATACATGGGAGCAGTTGACATCTAGTCTTGAGCCTTCATCGGAGTCACAGGTTGGAAGGATCCTTCGATGAATACATCCGACAGAAGACTAAGACTTCATGTTTCTCACTATATAATCGGGATCCGTCACTCAGACTCTCATTGTAATAACGCCATGTGCCGATTTATGCTTTTATTTTAATGTGTCCATCTGGACAGAATCGCCAGAAGTAGCCAGCAACGCATTCTTATTCCAACTGGAGAAGATACTGCTGAGAACGATGAGCGGCACAAAATAACATTTCACCTGATGAACGAGCAAAACGTTTAGCTCATTCATCGAGTGATCAGCAGCCTGATAGCAATGAAAGATTATTGGGAAATGAGCGCTCTTATTAATGTCCGAGCACAAATCCTTCGGTGTAAATGCTCCTTAATTCCAAGGATCCTTATTGATTCTGACAACAGCGTCATGGGGGGTTGATAATAAACTTTCTCCTGTTCATAGAACCCCAATGGTGAAAACTAGAACCTGAGCTCTTGTAGGATTCTTCATCGTAAAGTGCTGCAGAATATGTTGGTGCTATATAAATAAAATTATTATTATTCCATCCCCTTTAAGATCCATTTATGTGATCCACTATGACGGGGCTATGCTGCATTGTCAGTCACAGCTGAATGGGCAAACAGTCGTGTCTGGCTGCAACAGGGATTCCTTAGTTTTAATGATCAAAGGGGGTCCAAGGGACTGGACACCCTCCGATCATAGTCAATGTATTTTGCCTACGAACCCACTTAAAGAGGGCTTTTTCAAAGGTCAAAATTGACCAGTTTTTCCTCCTATTATTATTCTCACAATCTCATATTTTTTTTCTTTTAAATTTGCCTTATTGTTCCCGAGATGTGAAACTTTATATTTTGTGCTATTTTTCTGGTCTTTAATAATAGGGCGTGGCTCACATTATCATATAGAACATCATAAAGATACGCCCCAGAGGATCCGGATAGCCACTCCCCAAAGATCATTAAAATTAGAATTAAACTAAAAAAGGCTAATATTTTTTAAACAGAATAGCGGATTAAGAAAAATTGAAATATCCATTTGAGGAAAAACTGATCAATTTTGACTTGGTGGCAGGTCCACTTTAAATAGTCAATTCACCTTCATTTTGACCCCAGATGCCCTTTTCACAACAGCTCACAGATGAGTGTGCACAATCTGCAGCAATTACCCAACATACAAGTCCAGAGCTGCCCGTCACGCCGCAGTCCGGCCCACGCTGAGCTGTTTTTACTTCACTACTATATTATCTCATGAATTTTTTATGGACAACCTCTTTAAGACAAGCGATAATTGCAGTAGGGCATCAATCTCACGTTCTGGCACATAACTGCGGATTAGTGCACCTGTTATCAGGTTGGATTTGACCAAATTAAACAGTTTCCAAGCGGTTGCACGTCTAAAGCAGAAAAAAAAAAAAAGAAAGGCTTTCCACTCCATGACAAATATACTATAATAGATCTTCCAATCAATTAACAAGATGGCACGGAGCCGGATTTCATTGCCCATGTTGAGATTAATTTAACTCGGAGTTTGTCATGCTTCAGTCAACAAAAGCACTTCATAGGAGGTGGAAAATAAAAAGGCAAAAAAAAAAATTAAAAAACAAAAAAACAAAAACGCATTAGCAAGAAAGAGCCGTGATAGGTTTCACACTGTGATCACTTGGATGTGTAAAGCTTTCATAGACACACACACATATTCCATTTTCTTCCACTCCGAAGACTTCTATCTTGTAATCTCGGTGATACATTATTCATGTACACATTCTACAGCCGCCGAGCCGGCCGGCTAGCGATCTAATGACGGCTACGAAGACCGGAATACTTAACAATACTTAACACTGGGGTTATCCAATGTTCCCTACAGTAAAGCTGGGAACAATGCTATATCATAGGTAGGGATTAGCCGTACATCGGTTTCATTCACCTGTTTAGCTCAGCAGTCGAGTTTCCGCATAATGCAAAAGCTGCAAAACTGAGGGCTGTAGTTCGTAAAAGTTGTGATGTTATCAAAAAGTTCTAGAGTCATATGTATGAGTCCCCGCGGCTGCATGTCTCGCGGCTGATCGACACATGCAAGGATTGCTGTTATGTTTTGGTAGCTGAGGAGAATAAGCAAAAACGGCAATACACTAGAGAGGCTGGAACCTATTGGATTGCAGTAACCTGAACTAACCACACAACTAGAGGTAGCCGTGGAGCGTTCCTACGTTGATCCTAGACGCCTCGTCACAGCCTGAGAGATAACTACACCTAAAGGTAGAAAGATAAAAGCTATCTGCCCCGGAGCAGATCGCCAAAGAAAATAGGAAGCCCCCAAACATGTAATGGCGGTTAGACAAGAAGAAGCACGGACACAGACAGAAAATAGAATGAGCAAAAGCTGGGGCCCAATCTGTCTAGACAGAAAAGAACAGGAAAGGATACTCACTGCAATCCAAATAAACCCTAAAAAATACCAACTCTTCTGATTGCAAAAACACCTGAGATCACACGATCTCTACCACCTAAATCAGTTCTCTGGTGTAACGAAACTAAGCCGCAGCCACTGAAAAAGCAGGAAAAAGCAAATGAACAAACAACAGTGGCTCCAGATAAACTGAGAGGAGCATAAGCCCCCAGAGGGGACCTGGCTGACCTCCACAGAAGTGCAGGGAACAATGCAAAAAGCAAGCACAAAAATAAAAGCAGAAAATATCTTATCTGATAGCAGAAGATGCAAGCAAGACTCAGCAAACTTCCAAATGAACCAGGAACCACAATTGAGACAAGAACAATTGATCACCAGCAACCAACATGGGAGGGAACCTCCCTTATATCAGACCAGTCCGTGATCCCAGATTGCCATTCCTCGCTGGAAGGTTCAGTACTGTCTGTAACCACCAGAGGGAGCCTCTGCTCAGAAACCATCTCTAGCACATTCATAACAGATTGCCTAACAAACAGGTAACAAACTGTCGAACAGCCTCGAGACATGCAGGAGCAGGGACTAGAACCTATTTTTGAGCATGCTGAAGACACTCGGTTAGCACCCGAGCATGCGCGGATAACACCTTATCCGAGCACATTCGCTCATCACTAAATAGGAAAGGGTTCTTTACAGTTAGAGTATTAAGACTGCAAGAAGCAATTAAAAATGGGCTGGATGCTTTATTTTTGGATGTTTTTTTCTAATAACCAATGATATTGGTGCTTATAAATAATCTATAATTCGAACTGGTCGAATAAGGTTGAACTTCATGGACCTATGACTTTTTTCAATCTACGTAGCTATGTAAGATGATATAACATGCATAGAGTTCTCACAAATGTGAAGCAGCTCTTTTTTCCTCTCTCGCAGCACGAAGTCCAAGCAGGATCTCAATCAACATTGACTAACTGAATTGCATCCCACTACAATAACTCGTCTCTCTTTGTCCTTGAAGCTTTAGCAGGTGGCAAGTATTACTAATATGAACAAAAACAAGCTATGGCATTGATTGACATGACCGGAGCATTTTAGTATCGCTTTCATCCCCCAATGACCCGTGCCTTACATTCTTGTCACAATTCGCACAGAGCTGTATGGAGCAGGCTAAGGAGTTGAGCCTGATCCATACCTGGCAGATACATAGAAAGGGGGTATCGGTAAGGGACGCAATCACTCTAAGCCTGACCTTAATTACGGTAGTGGCATGTATGCAACTTTATTAAGAGGGTTGTCCAGAACTATAATGTTGATGACTACTGATTGGCTATTGGCAAATTCTACGGTCAAAGGGAATAATCTGTGGTCAAGACCTGTGGTTATATTTTCTTCCGGCAGCCGCTGGATCTTAGGAGCTGATTGATTGGGGCTTCGTGCGTCAGATATAAATTACATCCTAAGGCGGGGTTACAAGAGCTTATGTTCTCTGATTCGAGAGAATCGGGTCGATTACGCAAATCAGTCTCTGATCCAATTCTCTCAGATGAGGAGAAGACGGGGAAATTCTCCATTCTGTGACTCGGTGGAAATCGGACCACATTCATCCGAGTGCAGTGAAATGCTTTCCACCGACTCATTGACTTGCATGGCTGAGTGCGATCCGAATATTGTATCAAAGTGGGTCATGACGCAATTTTTTTTTCCCCCTGGACCTTCTCTAAGGAAAAAAATCGGACATGTGCACAGCTCTATAGAATAACATTGGTCAGGGTGAAATCCATTGTTTTGTTGGATCGTACTCGGACCGATGATAAGGTCATGTTCGCGAACCCTAAAGATAAGTAACTTTTATCTTAGACCTTGAGAAACCCTTTGCTCCCTTAACCTGTGTCAATCATGAGCTCACCGTCATAAAGGATGGAAATGCGAAACTCTACAAGAAAAAACTTTGCCATAATTGTGTTTTCTCGGCACAAATCTTTAAAGCTGACTGAGCCAGCGAAAGTGAAATCATGCAGATGTGCAGGAGGGAGCGGATACATCAGTAGAGATATTAAGCGAGCAGATGAAAATCGCAAAATGCCATGTTTGCCTCCATCCTTAAAATAAGCTGTCAAGATCCTGTGAACGTCACCAGTGTTATATTCCAAACCATCAATGTGAAGATTGTTTCTCGTCTCCCCGGCGCTTACAAGGTTATGTCTGTTATAAGCCGACCACAGATTCCATTGTTCTTTTCACTTTTTCCTTTCCAATCTCCTCCCTTCGCGGAGAGACAATCTGTCATCACCAATGTCTTCATTCCAACAGCTATAATCATCACTCGGAGCAAATATCTTTACAGAAAGCAGTTACTAGAAGTGTAATGAGAATCTGTCTATGAATGCCGCTCTCTCGCTTTTGTTAAAAAACATCACCTGTAAATATAAGCCCTTGAGTCGCCCTCTTCTTCGAAGTTTTAACAATTTGCATTCAGATACATTTTGATTATTTGTCAATGATGTCTAATCTGATGGAATTACAATTGAAGGGCCTGCATGAATTTGGCCAGGAAAATCAAGCTATATCATATATTTTTTTCAATGTGAATCTCCAGATCTTAGAACATGATAATCATATGTAAAATAAAAAAAATATACTCAACTGACCCTCACCCGTCGCTCCACCAAGACCTGTTCCGGTTTGGTCATCTTCTTTGTTCCCGTCACCGGTGCAGCTTTCAATGGGATGTCTTCAGCATCCACAGTGGCCCGTCATAGTTGTCATTTCTTGCGCTGATATTATGACACTGTGTGACATCATGATGTTGTTTCCAAATGCAAACAAGTTGCCATGTCTTAATAGATGGCCTAAGCTTGCTTTGGTTCAATCATCTTCTTCGTTCCCCTGACTGATGCAGTCTTCCCTGGGCCATCTTCTGCATCTTCCAATGCTCAGGATCTCCTGCATCTCTTGGTTCCCATCATCTTTTGTACTTCCTGAGCTAATATTTGACACACGATGACATCATTACGGTGTTTCTCATAACGAGCAAGAGATGCCATGTCCTTGAAGATGCTGAAGGTCCTTGGCACCAGAAATGTCATGAATCCTCCTCTCAGTTTCTGGGACTCACTGATGGACAGCTCTGTCCTCCTATCCTGTGCTTTGGTGTGCTGAGCTGTCTGTGCTTTGATTGACAGCTCGGTGGACCTATTTGAGACTGGGAGGTGCAGAGATTTCTCCAGGTGCTCCATTTTCTTAGTAATTTCCCTGCTATTTAGGTGAGCTGTCTGGCCCAGATCAGTGCCAGTCAAAACCTTATGCTCTCTGGGGTTTGTTTGCCTCATCCCAATGCTGTAAGTTCTGATCTTCTGCTGCTGACCTTAGGACCGTGTTCTGACTACCCATTTGTTATTGCCCCTTTGCTTCTGATCTTCTGCTGCAGACCTTTGGACCGTGATTTGGCTACCCTTTTGTTATGGCCCCTTTGCTTCTGTTCTTCTGCTGCTGACCTTTGTACTGTGTTCTGACTACCCATTTGTTATTACCCCTTTGCTTCTGATCTTCTGCTGCAGACTTTTGGACCATGGTTTGACTACCCTTTTGTTATGGCCCCTTTGCTTCTGTTCTTCTGCTGCTGTCCTTTGTACTGTGTTCTGACTACCCATTTGTTATTGCCCCTTTGCTTCTGATCTTCTGTTGCAGACTTTTGGACCGTGGTTTGACTACCCTTTTGTTATGGCCCCTTTGCTTCTAATCTTCTGCTGCTCACCTTTGTACTGTTTTCTGACTATCCATTTGTTATTGCCCCTTTGCTTCTGATCTTCTGCTGCAGACCTTTGGACCGTGTTCTGACAACCCGTTTTTCCTTTGTTAGCCTTTGTTTTTCAGCTTTTTCTCTGGTATTCTGAAACTGGAATGTGACCTAAGTTACAACTTTGTATTTTCCCTTGGTTTACTATGTGCTCTTTTGGTATTGACCCCGCAATGTCTGACTTCACTGACACATGGACTGACACAAGAAGATGGCAAAACTTGCCCCAATAAAGAAACAAAAAGGTGACAAGTGAGAACCAAGTGAGTATTATATGTTTTTATTATTTTTCAAACCCTTTCTAACCATTTTTAATCCAGTCAACCGAGCAATCATCTGCAGGATTTGCGTGAATTGAACCGCAAAAAACTGTAGAATCGGCTTTATTTCTATACGAGTGAATTTGATTGTCTTTGAAGTTGTTTCTCTCATCTCCTCTGTTCCTGTTTCAAAAGCATATTAACAACCAATATACTGTGGCCACCATTCATTGCAATTTGCTAGTTTTTCTTTGGAGTGAATGTGTTCCATAGAAGGTGCACTTGTAGCGTTAATTTTAGGATAGAATGAAGGTGGGCATGAATGACCCATGATCTGTGGATTAATCTCTACATGACATCCACTGATGTGGCATTGCTGTATATAGCACAAATGATCAGATGATCGCAGTTTCAAGTCCCTTACGGGAAATAACAAAAATAGTAAAAAGTAAAAAAAAAAAATTCCCTTAAAAATATCAGAATTGCATTTTTTTTCACAATTTCTCCCACTTGGATTTTTAAGTGACGAGCAGTAGAGAGAAGCAATGATTTTTAACCGATGTCATATGGAAAATTCCAGTGAAGCCATTCTGCTGAATTAGATGATAATTCTCCGTGTGATTCATTTAATGCGTTCATGACTTACAATGAAGTGGGTAGATAAACAGCGAGGGAATGGTCTGTAAACACGTCTGATGTGGATTTTATTCTCTGCAGCGGCCATTAGTTCTCATTAATAATGATTTACATACGGCCAAAGCAAAAAAGGGACAAATGCAAACACTCATTAAAAAAGGCTGAATGTAATCTTAAAGGCAAAGTGATCTAATTAGGGCGATCGGAAGAGCATCAAAGGCGGTCATTTATTACCGTACAAAACTTGAAATTATATTTCAGTCGTGAAGCGAGCAAAAACAAAAGGGAAAACTGCTTTTAGCACACCTTATGTTCAGAAACTGCTACAATTCTCATGGTCTTTCATTTGTCATCTATCATTTTTTTTCATAGATAGTTCTTTCTTTATCATCATTCTGCCAGCACTATGGGTACTGGAACTTAATTTCTCTCACTTACCCAGTATGCATTGCTCCAACCAGTCTTGACTCTCCTGAACTGAAATCCGACCTCTTTGTGTGACAGACAACAGGCAGATAAAAGCAGCTTCACTACTTGTAGCTGGCCTGCTTCTTTCTGTTCTGTTGAGAGTCTTGTCTTCCTTTCCAGTTGGAAGACAAGCCTCCCTTTTCCTATAGAGAGACACAAGGCCATTTTCTTTAATCTGTCTTGGTGTCTCTGCTGCTAGAAATGGATTAGACTTGACAACAGGCAGTGAACAAGTTACATGAAGGGAGACATAACAAGAGAGGAACTTTAACCCTTACTGATATGTGATGTACTGGTGTCGTACTTGCTCCCTGACTTTGATGCTGGCTTACAAGCTGAGCCCATATATTTAACGGCAGATGATGGCTGTTATTAGCCATCATGGCCTTTAACAGCCGCGGGTGGAACTGGGACCCCTGTCATGATGGTACTCCTGCGAAAACTAGCCTGTAACTGGAGTTTATAGGAAACCGTGATTTTTGCTATGTACAGTAATGCATAAGTGATCGGATGATCACAGGTTCAAGTCCCCTAAGGGGACTAACAAATACAGTGAAAAAAAAAATGTTTCAAAAATATAATAGGTCAAATCACCCCCTTTTCCACCATTAATAATTTAGAAATAAAATAATACATGTTTGGCAAAAGTCTGATCTATATAAAGATAAATCTGATGGGTAAACAGAGTGACAAGGAGAAACGATCAAAAAATTGCGCCCAGTTGGGTAGGGGTTAAAGTGATTTTTCAGGGATAAGAAAACACAATTTCTAAACAAAGCTATTTGCTGATTGCCTATGTGTCCCGATTATCTGTCAACTGAGATCAATTTGTCTGAAATCATTGGGGCCATTGGAGCATTTTTGTCATCAACACCTCCAGGTAGTCCAATGAAGACAAGGCGGCTCTGGTAATAAGACTATGGGACCATTGGAAAGAACTGAGCCCCGGTCCATTGACCAGTCAAGAATCACCAAATGAGCATCACCAAACATCAGATCTGAGGTTTCACAGCTGCTGCTTTGCTCCTAGGTGAGGCTTCCCAGGAATCACATAGATTTAGTGACCTACAGTGTCTGATCTTTGGGATCCCCATTGATCTAAAGAATGGAGGACCTTCAGCATCCAAACTTTTACCAGCACAGCGATGCTTCCAGCTACCGTTCTACAATGTTCTAAAAAGAAAGAGATGAATGAATAGATTCAATCGAAATTAAAATTCTACAAAATTGTAGGAAATTGAAGAAAATGCAATTTGATTTGAGCAAATTGCTATAAAATATACTAACTACTATGTTACACACAGCAGAAGATGTCACGTGCCAGAAAAGGATCATGTGACCTCCAGCAAGGCTGCGCCGGCTTACCATAATGCCTTGCAGCTATCACAGAACATGGTACGGCCCAGCCAATTATAAGGGAGTATGATAAGGCTGTATAAAAGTCGAGTCAGGGAATGCAGCAGCTTTGCAGTGAATCTGGATAGTGAAATGATGTCACAGCTCAAAGCTTAGTCACAGAGATATAGAAAAAGATAAGGTTATGGTCTTGCTGAAGTGGGGAGTCATTTTGATGCTGTGGGGTTTTAGGCACACACACACTAAAGGATCGGGGAGGAGCACAATTTAATGCCCATTCGGGAGAGGAAAAGGTTAGACATGAAGCGTGAACTGGTGCGCTGCCAGGATGGATAGATACATATATAGATACATTTATTCTGAGTCATTCACTCCTTTAGCCACAGAGATATGGAAAAAAAGCCCTAAACACTGAAGAAACGTTACAAATAGTGCGTGACAGCAGCACAGGAGTTCCTGAGGTCACTTTGACATTAGTAAGGAAATGTTTGCATTATAGAGCATGAAATGTTAATCCCCGGAAACCCCAGAGTGTTACACCCACCTTTTCTGGACAGTTGGAGGCTTGGCAGTAATTGCGATTTATGGCGATTTAATTTATTATAAGATTTAAAAAAGAATTGACGACGATTGCAAAATCGAAATTCAAAATTGTTTGCTTTAATGATTTGCTCTGTAATGCTTATTAGAGGGCTTGGTGCATGACTAGTGTTGATCGATACTGCTCGATATCTAAAGATATCGTATCGAAATGGTATCGCCGATATCACTAAATATCGTCGATATCCGATTCTGATACCGGAAGTCCCATGTAAGTCTATGGGAACAAAATATTGCAACAAAAAAACCCTTTCTTTCGTTGTAAACACAAAATATACACACATAGAATACATATATATATATATATATATATATACATGTCATTGTGACATATATATATACATATATTTATAGTTTATACACTTCTACATAGTAAAATAGACTCTGATTCAATTGCCGGGTAAAGCCGTGACATACCCCATAGAAGTCGACGGGCTCGGTGCCGAGTACCCCCAAAACCTCTGGCTCTGTGTGACTCAACTTGGGCGTCACGAACAGGATTCTGTAGCTCGCTATAAGCGAGTCCTGTGTGCCTGAATTGAACTGGTTTTGTGCTTGAGAATTGCTAAAATCATCAGAGAATGTATTTGCCATTTTTCAGCCATATCTGCGTCACGACGAGGCACTGGTGAAGAAGAAGGGCGTGCTCTTCGTGGGTGTACACTCACTCAGTGGCGCAAAAACGATGGCCGACCACTGTAAATGGTACTGCAATGTAAGATCGTGCCCCACAGCTCTTCAGTTCCGCCTCCTCATCCTCCTCAGTGTGCGGAAACTAACACGAAGGTCCCGCCTCACTACAAAAGAGGGGCCCTCTCCAGATGCTAATGACACATGTGACTTGGCAGAGATGGCTAATGGACACGAGCAGAAGTGTGAAGGGATGGAGCAGTCAGAGCTCTCCCCCCACGGAAGCAACCCGATCGCCACGGAACCACCGTTGGGCACCCGGCCTGGAAACCCTCCTACGCTGCAAGAAGCGGAGGATACCCTAAGAGGCCTGGCCCGGCACCGGAGGAGGTCGCCAGGATGGAAGCCAGCTGGCGTGCCCTAAAACTAAACTTGGAGCGGCGCCAATCCCTCTTACCTGAAGTGTCTGTACCGGAAGGTGAGGCACCCGTTCTAGTACAGAAGGCCGTGCGGGCATCCCAGCCCTTGCAATGTGATCCGGTTGACGTTGTCGCAGTGGAGGCACCCGTTCCTGCAAAAAACTCTGCACCGGCAGCACCCCAGATCCCGCTGTCTGCCCCCGTCGCTGAGACAGAAGAAGCGACACCCGTCCTCATGAAGGAGGCCACGCAGGCACCAGAGCACTACCTGCCTGTACCGGAGCCCCGACTGTCATCTGTTCCAGAGCCGGCTGCTTCCTCCGCAGGTGAGCGCCGCCAGGACTGGGGGGCGCCAGGAGAGCTGCCGCAAACCGGACACTGTAAGCTGCAGTTTGATGGTGGAGACATGGAGCTGCTGGTGGAGGAGAATTACAACCGGCGTCAGGAGGAAGAGTGGAGACGTTGGGAGCGGGAAGCAGAGCGACAAAGGGAGCAGCGAGAAACCCAAAAGCTTCGGCAACGTAACCTGGAGAAGGACCGGGCAGATAAGGACCGGATGAGAAAAGATAAAGGAACCCGTGGGAGCCGCGGCGTAAGGGTGCAGTACGGAGCTTTAAATTGAAAGGTGGTTGGGGCTTCATCCAGGAGCCTGGACTTTATTTAGAAGTTTTTGTGAACCGGCGGGACGTGGAGGCTCACCTCCCAGAAGGACACCCGGGAAGGGACCTGTTGCCAGGAGACTTGGTGACTTACACCCGACACTGTGGTTACAATGGATGGTACGCCCTAAATGTTACCAGGTGCGACCCCTACTCCCCAGAGTGTCAGGAACCTGTGAGACCCTCGGAGCCTTCAGCCTCCCACATCCAGGCCTCTGCAAAAGTGCCTACCCCAGGCCGTAAATCTCCCCAGCCTCCCTCAGTGGTCTCCTCAGCAGCCCCAGCTATGGACATGATAAGTATAGCTGGCCCGTACCTGGCGCCTGTTAGGCCCCCTGGGGTTCGTTCAGTCCGGGACATAGGGTTCCAGACCCGGAGGGAGATGAAAGAGGTGGCCACACAGACCCAGATAGCGGGTCACGACTTGACTGTACAGGCCACACGACGTCATCAGGTCCTGGTGGTCCTTGGTGTCTCGGATGTTTGGCAAGCATCAGAAGAGTACCAGGTGGTACCTGGAACACCCCTGCCAAAGAATTATAAATAACCCGGACAGGGTCCCTGTATGTAAATAGTTAAATTGTTGATGTACCCGGACGGGTGAATGTTCATAAAAAAGTTTTTTAATTTAATAAAAAAAAAAAAAACACAGTTTTCATTTCTTTTATTACAGTCTCATCCTGCGACGCCATCGATCTCCTGTAAAAAAATGAAAAAAAAAAAAAAAAGTATACCACCTGACCGACGCAGTCCATAGTAACGAGTGTCCCACGACGATCCAGCTCTGCTACATCAGAATGACAGGCAGAGCCTGTCATCCCGGCGCAGCACAGCTGATTACCTGCTTCCCCGGCGGTGACGTCATCGGACTGGTTTACGGCCGGGATTACCCTGCAGTCACTGCAGTTATCGCAAAAAACTGCATGTGACCGCCAGGGAGAAGATAATGGCGGCCATCAAGCAGTCCAGGACGTGACCGCCGGAGATCTTCTGCCAGGTAAGTGCCGCTGACTCCTGACAGACCCGACCGACGGACACTCACAGTGACAGTGACAAATCCGATTCCGGTATTCGATATGACGAAAATATCAGTATTCGGAATCGAAAGGCCGATACAGCCAATATCGGCTGATACCCGATATTTGCAGTATCGTATCGCTCAACAATATGCATGACACATGGATGCCCCTCGTTGTCACGCTCCGTCCATTCCTGCTCTACACTAGACATGAAACATTGTATCAATATTGATAGATCGTTCAGAATTCATTCACTTCTAAATGAGATTATCAGAATGTTTAGATGTTGCTGTGAGAATTGACATCACTAGACTATCCTGCTTGCTGATGGTTTCCCTAAAAAAAAAGGTAAATACTGCAATCCAGCCAATAAGCATACTATGCAATGATATTAAAATCTCAACTTCAATGTTCACAATCACAATGTAACATATGGTCTTCAATCATAAACATTATGACATTTCTCTGACTTTCTACCTTTTTTTTTTAATTTGGATAGTTTTTAACCAATAAAATGTTAATTAAAAGCAATCTGCAATTCAATGTATTGTTCCGAACGTCTCCATCTGTACAGGAGAAAGCCGGACATTCGATGCAATTTAATGATACGAAGTTACCAAAAATAGTAAAGTGTCAACTGGTAATTGCTATTGATCCTTTGCAGAGGATGAAGCCGGAGAGGGAAGGTACAAAGGCTGAATTATCTGGGAAGAATGTTTAGGAGCTTTTACTGGTGTCTTAAAGGAACACTACGAGAAGAGCACAACCCCGACCATAGGAGCTTACACTCCTTTGGAATGAAGTTTGGGTCGTGTACTAGAATCCGAACTATCACAGGACTTCTAAGAACTCGATTCATCAAGATAAGTTTTTTTCAGGCCATTCGTTATGAGACAAATGCAAGGCTCATGATTGATTAAGAGGCACATGATTGATTAAGAGGCGCATGCTTCTAAAAGAATCCGGCTTGGAGCGAAGTTTACACGCTTCTCCTTCTGCACCTTTCCAATCTGGAGTAAGATATGTGGATTAAGGAACACCACTACTTGTCAAAAATAGTTCAAGTAGGGGTCGCCACACCTCTTCACGCCCCGATCACTACCAAGCTCTGCCTACTGGGGGTAAAATGGGGTGAAGGTGGCAAAAGTCACAACATTTTTGTGTAGTTTTCAGAAAATAAAATTGTGACTTTTCAAAGCTTTGAATTCTGACATCAATAAGCGTCGATGATGTTTCTTTTGGAGAGTTCTGTAAATTTTCTGCTCTAAAACTCAGCAAAAACATGGAGTGTGAAAACAACTTGAGCAACAACTCTCCAAATCCTGATCAAATATTCAAAACTCTTCAAAAGCTTTCTGTTGGATTTCCGCTCAGTTTCTGCACTGATTTCTCAGCAAAAAGAACCAGGACCCCAAGCTTTTAGGCCGTAACACTGATGTAAAAGCTTTGATGTGTCGGGCAGTCAGTGTGCAGATACTTTTAGGCCCTGCTTCATCAAGCCCAGCAAATTTCTCACCATTCTTGATAAGGGGGCACGGTTCACTCAGACGCTCCGGATTCATGAAGAGCAGCAAGTCTCATGTATCTGAAGCGTCTGATGAGTGGCGTGTGACGACACAAGAAATCTGGGACTGGAGTAAGAATTCTGGAATACAGAATGCCACAGCATGTCTCACGCCGGCTCTGCCCATTTTGGTGACACTGGGGTAAACTGGAATCAGAACGTCAAAACTTGCTAAATTTTGGAGCAAATTTTGGTAAAAAAAATTCTGCAATTTTTCAAAGGTTTTACACCACTTTTTTGTGTGTAAAAGCTTGATTAACCGGGATTTCAGGTTATGTGCATAAGACGTCTTTTAGACTCAGAAAAACACCGGCAGTGATTTTCCTAAGGCGTCTTAAGACTTTGACGTCTTTTGCGTCGTTTTTGCAGCGACTTCGCTGATGGCTTTTTTTAAAATTTGTTATGGTTTCCAAGTGGAAGAAGCCTAAAGAACGGAGCGGTCATTTCTTCAAAAGCGGTTAAAAGAAGTGAAAATAGACGGATCATTTCCACATCGCGACATTTTGAGATTCATCATTTTTTTTACGTTTATTTAGAGCTTTTTCAGGTCGGTTCTAGGTGGAATCTTCCTAGAAAAAGTTGTTGTGCGCACAAACTCTCAGGCTCCAAAAATGCCACAAAAAATCCCTAAAAAAACTTTTGAAAATCTTTTCCTATTCACTTTTAGAGTTAATCCTCTTTGCTGTCCATGTGTTGCAATTTTTTAAGAGTTTTTTGTTTTCAACTTCAGCTTTTGAAAAATGCCTGTTGGAAAAAATAAAAAAAGAAGGAAGTCCCAAGTCACTCGTTTGAAGTGGATCCTGATGCAATCTGCTCAAAACTAGGCACTGACCAATCAGAGCACAATAAAAATTAGAAAAAAATTCCATAGCTATTGAAAAACTTCAGAAAAAAAACTCCCCCAAAACTTTTTTCTTCTCCGTTTCTGCTCTGAAAAACCAAAGTCAAAAAAATGAGTTAAAAACTGATCAAAAAACATTTGAAGAGTAAGAAACCTATAATGAGAGCACAATTTTTTTTTAAATGGATCTGCTCTAAAAGAGCCGATCAAAAAACTGCTCCGAAAACTCAACAAAAAGACTCAATGTGCACAAAGCCTTACAATAGAAATCAATAGATTAATTCAAGAAGATGATGATGATGATGGATATTCACACAGTTGCAGCAGTGGAGGTTACAATGTCCCCCGTTTGCTGCGAGCAGAATTGATGTTACACCAATTCCCAGTGATATTTGCTGCTGTTATCCGGATGGAGAGATGAAGTCTGTGCGGCTCCTGCTGTTGACAGGTGTAAAAGGCTTTTGTATATTTTCCCGGTGCCCAATGTGACTGCAGGCCCCGTATCAAAAGAAACAAACATCGTTACATCTAAGGAAAGTCTCGATCAATATCTGCTTTCATGGGCAGCTATCAATGCGCTGAATCCACTGCCCGGCCTCTGGGAAAAGCCTTTATCTATCGGGCGAATGTGAACCGTGGAGTAAGGAGTCAGGAGCCCAAGACACCAAATCAGAAACCTCATCAAAAATTAACTGAGAACATGGAAATGTGATACACAGTATACAGACAAGGAAGGAAAGAAAGTGTAACTAACAGGAAGGAACAATGTCAGCCAAGAAAAAGGAAAAAGAAAGAGAGAGAGAAGGAGAGAAAAAAAGAGAGAAGGAAAGAAACAAAGAAAGAAAGTGAGAGAAGGAAAGAAAGAAACAAAGAAAAAGAAAGAAAAAGAGAGAAGGAAAGAAAGAAAGTGAGAGAAGGAAAGAAAAAGAGAGAGAGAAGGAAAGAAAAAAGAAAAAAGAGAGAGACGGAGAGAGAAGGAAAGAGAAAAAGAGAGAGAAGGAAAGAAAGTGTAACTAACAGGAAGGAACAATGTCAGCAAAGAAAGAGGAAAAAGAAAGAGAGAGAGAAGGAAAGAGAAAAAGAGAGAAGGAAAGAGAAAAAGAGAGAAGGAAAGAAAGAAACAAAGAAAGAAAAAGAGAGAAGGAAAGAAAGAAACAAAGAAAGAAACAGAAAAAGAAAGAAAGAGAGAAAAAAACTGAAGAAAAGGGAAAGAAAGAAAGAAAGAGTAAGAAAGAAAGACAAATAAAGAAAAAAGAGAAAAAAAGAAAGAGACGGAGAGAGAAAAAGAGAGAAGGAAAGAGAAAAAGAGAGAAGGAAAGAAAGAAACCAAGAAACAAAGAAAGTGTAACTAACAGGAAGTAACAATGTCAGCAAAGAAAGAGGAAAAAGAAAGAAAGAGAGAGAAGGAAAGAGAAAAAGAGAGAAAGAAACAAAGAAAGAAAGAAAAAGAGAATGAAAGGAAAGAAAGAAAGAAAAAAGAAAGACGGAGAGAGAAGGAAAGAAAAAGAGAGGGAAAAATTAAGAAAAAGGAAAGAAGAAAGGAAGAGAGCAAGGAAGAAAGAGAGAGAGAGAAGGAAAAAGAGAGAGAAGGAAAGAAAGAGAAAAAACTGAAGAAAAAGGAAAGAAAAAGACAGTGAGAAGGAAAGAGAAAAAGAGAGAGAAGTAAAGAAAGAAAGAGAAAAAGAGAGAAGGAAAGAGAAAAAGAGAGAGAAGGAAAGAAAGAAAAAAAGAAAGAAAAAGAGAAGGAAAGAGAAAAAAACTGAAGAAAAGGGAAAAAAAGAAAGAATGAAAAAAAGGAAAAAGAAAGAGAGACGAGAGAGAAGGAAAGAAATAAAGAAAGAAAAAGAGAGAAGGAAAGAGAAAAAAACTGAAGAAAAGGGAAAGAAAGAAAGAGACAGAGAGAAGGAAAGAGTAAAAGAGAGAGAAGGAAAGAAAGAAATAAAGAAAGAAAGAAAGAAAAAGAAAGAAGGAAAAAAAAGAAAAAACTGAAGAAAAGGGAAAGAAAGAAGGAAAAAAAGAGACATTTTTGTAGGTGAGAAAGAGCTGCTTTATTTAGCCCATAGATGCAACGTTTCGGTTCAAGATGTGAACCTATTTCAAGCCTAGATAGATAGATATTAGATAGATAACAGATAAACAGATAGATAGATAGATAGATAGATAGATAGATAGATAGATAGATAGATAGATAGATAGATGATAGATAATACTTGTAGATAGATAGATGATAGATAATACTTGTAGATAGATAGATTATATAATAGATAGTAATAGATGATAGATAATAGATAGTTAGATTAGCATAGTAGACAGACGACAGACAGATAGATAGATAGATAGTAGATAGATAGATGTTAGATAATAGATAGTTTGATACATAGTAGATAATAGATAACAGACAGACAGATAGATAGATAATAGATAGATAGATAATAATAGAAGCAATGGTGATGCGTGCTGCCGGTGTGTGTGCTGCCGTGGTGCACGGGTGTATCAGCTGTCAGGTTCCCTTTAGGGATATGATATAGGAGCCGTCCCTTGCCTTGTAGCATGGTCGGAGGGGCACTGTGTTCTTCTGGGCCGGGCTGACGCTCCCATAGATGTTCTCTCCGCAGGGATGTTCACACCAGCTGAGTTTTGTATCACATTTTAGGTTTCGGTACATTCCCGAGCGCAGATAACATCCTGTCTGTGGGATTCTCACAGCGGTCACTTTCGGAGTTGTCCTCAGAGCCGCAGCTGAGCCTGTCATTCATGAGTTACTCTGCCTATGGGCCCGGTATCTGGCGACGCTTGTGTTGTGGCTGTGGCCATCTCTGTTTCATCTGTCTGGGAAACGTACATAATACTTCATTCCTAAACTGACACTTTAATTTCTCACCTTTCGATCAGAAATAATGTCACGTAGGAATGTGCGGATCTGCACTAAACCCAAACGAGAACTGTACCACGCAGGAATGAAATGCAAATGATGGCGATTGCTGTGGCTGCAAAATATGAAGATTTAATGCATAGATTCATGTAATGCACGGTCGTATATCTCGTCAGTCCTATTCACCCCATACCTCCATTGCTTCTATTTGGAATCGTTATGTGTCATTACTTATTGAGGTCACATTTGCTCTTTATGGTCTGGTCCACTATTTACTAGAGTTCTGATTTTTGTCACCAAAAAATTCTCTATATTGGTCCGAATTTCAATTTTTTTGCCCCCTTTCACACAACCATGGTTGTAAATGATAAAATTGCGTTTTCCTACAGTCACCACGAGAAGGAGCTTTCTGCATAGGGCAGTTTTCACCCATCCCTAAAGTGGGTCTGTTATAAGATCGAAAGTGGCCAGCTGCTCACCGAAAAAAATTTTTTTTTTTAAATCTGCTGTACTGTTCAACAAATATGAGGGTTTTATTCAGCACTTATGTTTATGTTTTTAACTCAGAGTAATTTTGCAAAGCAGTCTAAAGTCACACCCCTGAGGATCCTGGGAGTCACGCCCCCAAAGTATACACTGTTAAAATTTGCACTAAACAAAGCCTCATATCTCTGAAACCGTATGGCAGATTTTGAAAAAGCAAAAAATGTCTTACCTTGAGGTGCAGCGGGAATAAAGTAGGAGCAAAAAACTGGCAAACTTTTGAACCGGTGACAGATCCTCTAAAAATTCTATATTTTAGCTGTAGAGCTAAACTAATAAAACATTTCACAAATAATTTTGCTGGACGGGGCAAAGACAAAGCTTTTACTTAAAATTCACTCATACAATCAGGTAACACGCCAGGTGAGCTTTAACTCAACCAATAATCATCTATCGCCAGCTGTGACTTGTCATATGTCATGTATCAAAAGATCAATCAGAAAGAAGTAATAATAAAAGAATATATGACCAAACATAAAAACAAAGAAATTTCAATAACGGCAGGTGGCACCAAAAAAGAGAAGAAACAGCTGAAAGTACAGTACAGACCAAAAGTTTGGACACACCTTCTCATTCAAAGATTCTTCTGTATTTTCATGACTATGAACATTGTACATTCACACTGAAGGCATCAAAACTATGAATTATCACATGTGGAATTACACAATACACTTTACAAAAAAGTGTGAAACAACTGAAAATATGTCTTATATTCTAGGTTCTTCAAAGTAGCCACTGTAACGGGTCAGGGAGGCGGAACCTCTGAGCTTTATTATACAAGGAGGCTTTCCTTGTAAAGGAGCGGGTGGCGCCCGGGGAGACGGACAGGAAGTCACGGCAAGTGACAGGGACAGTCTTTGGACAGACGGGAAAGAGGTCACGGCAAGTGACCGGGGCAGTCTCTGGATAGACAGGCAGGTAGTCATGGCAAGTGACCGGGGCAGTCTCTGGATAGACAGGCAGGTAGTCACGGCAAGTGACCGGGGCAGTCTCTGGATAGACAGGCAGGTAGTCACGGCAAGTGACCGGGGCAGTCTCTGGATAGACAGGCAGGTAGTCACGGCAAGTGACCGGGGCAGTCTCTGGATGGACAGGTATATACGACCTGAGATGGTGGAGCCTCCCGGTAGGCTAGCAGGCAGATGACAGATGAACGCCCCCAAGTGAGCAGGCGAGAGTCTCTGGAATAGACGATGGTCACCGCATGTGACGTCCGAACCTCCGGGTAGGTCTGCAGGCAGATGGCAGATGAACGCCCCCAAGTGAGCAGGCGAGAGTCTCTGGAATAGACGATGGTCACCGCATGTGACGTCCGAACCTCCGGTAGGTCTGCAGGCAGATGGCAGATGAGCGCCCCCAAGTGAGCAGGCGAGATTCCTGGAATAGCCGATGGTCACCACCGGTGACGGCCGAACCTCCAGGTAGGCTTGCGGACAGGTAGCAGACAGCAAACTGGCAGGAGACAGGCAGGTAACTGATAGCGGAACCTGAGGGCTGAAGCAGAGTAAACAGTGCAACAACATTGCTCGGGCACCTCCATTAAGGAGGGAATACTTTATATAGGGTGGAGTCCTCCGGCATTGGCCGGGGACCTTTTTTGAAAGATGCGCGCAGCCCCTTCAAGAGCGGGGGAGCGCGCGGGCGCGCGCCCTAAGTCCAGCAGCAGGGAAGGAGCGCGCGACCCCAGCAGGGCGGAAGGAGGACGCCGAGCGTGGGTAAGGGGGGCGACGTCCCTGCCTGGCAGAGGACGCTGGCGCAGGGGAACAGCGTCCCTGCCTGGCAGAGGGCAGGGACGCCGGCGCTACAGTACCCCCCCCCTTTAGGCTCCCCCTTTTTTAGGCCAGAAAGAAATTTAGCTAGGATGAGAGGGGCATGGATGTTCTCCCGAGGCTCCCACGTTCTCTCCTCAGGACCAAACCCCTTCCAATCCACCAGAAAATAGGTCTTTCTTCCTACCCTTTTGGTGGCCAAAATGTTCTCTACCTCAAATTCGTTCTCAGCAGACAGTGGAGCAGGAGGTGTACCTGTAGACTTGACAAAAGAGTTAAGTACCACCGGTTTGAGGAGAGATACATGGAAGGAGTTAGGAATCCGCAAATTGGCCGGGAGTTTCAATTTATAGGACACTAGGTTGATCTGACTGATGATCTCCAGAGGACCAATGAACCGAGGACCTAACTTGTAGGAAGGAATCTTGAGCCGAACATACTTGGACGAGAGCCAGACCTTATCCCCAGGACGGAACCGAAGGGGATCCAGACGTTTCCTGTCAGCATGTCTCTTCATGCGCTCGGATGACAGAATGAGTGCGGACCGGGTACTCTCCCATATGGAGGAGAATTCGTCAACCAGGGATTCCGCAGCCGGATTGTCCACAGAGATGGAAATAGGTACAGGGATCCGAGGATGTTGACCGAAGACTACAAGAAACGGAGATTTGGAGGAAGATTCGCTCTCGTGATTGTTGTACGAAAATTCGGCCCAAGGCAGGAGATCCACCCAGTCAGAATGGTGGGCATTAACGAAGTGCCGGAGATAACTGGTCAGAATCTGATTGATTCGCTCGACTTGACCATTGGACTGTGGGTGGTAAGCGGAGGAGAAATCCAGGGTGACGTCTAGCAACTTACAAGTGGCTCTCCAGAAACGTGAGGTGAACTGTACCCCACGATCCGACACAATGTGACGAGGCAGACCATGAAGACGGAAGATGTGGCGGATAAAGTCTTTAGCCAACTCGGGTGCAGACGGAAGCCCTGGCAGGGGAATGAAGTGAGCCATCTTGGAAAATCGGTCAACGACCACCCAAATGACCGTACAACCAGCAGAGACGGGAAGATCCGTTATGAAGTCCATGGCTATATGCTGCCAGGGGGCAGCGGGTACAGGAAGCGGGAGAAGACGGCCGGCAGGCAGGTGTCTCGGAACTTTGTTGCGGGCACAGGAGGCACAGGCAGAAACAAAGTCTATTACATCCTTGTGCAGGGTAGGCCACCAGTAATGCCGGGTAATGAGCTGGAGGGTCTTTTTCTGACCAGCGTGGCCAGCTAGTTTAGACGAATGACCCCAGTGGAGGATCCTCTCCCGATCAGGTACCGATACGAACGTCTTACCAGGAGGGAGACGATTTAGACTCACGGGAGCCACCTGCATCACTCTGGCGGGATCGATGATATGTTTAGGTTCCTCCTCGAGATCCGACACCAGGAAAGACCGGGACAAGGCATCCGCCTTGATGTTCTTGTCGGCCGGGCGAAAGTGTAAAAGAAAGTCGAAGCGGGCAAAAAACAAGGACCACCGGGCTTGGCGAGGGTTAAGTCTCTGGGCATGCTGGAGGTAAGCTAGATTCTTGTGGTCAGTGTAAATGATTACCGGATGAAGAGCCCCCTCGAGTAGGTAACGCCACTCCTCCAATGCCAGCTTGATGGCCAATAACTCTCGGTCTCCTATGGAATAATTGCGCTCAGAAGAGGAGAAGAGTTTTGAGAAGAAGCCGCAAGATACCATCCTCCCGGAAGAAGACTTTTGAGTCAGTACCGCTCCAGCTCCAGAAGAGGAAGCGTCCACCTCCAGGAATAACTGCTTGTTGCCGTCCGGGCGATGCAGCACTGGAGCGGAAGAGAAGGCCTGTTTTAAGGAAAGAAAGGCCTCCTCTGCTTCGGGCGTCCACTGTTTGAGGTTAGCATTCTTGCGGTGTGAGCGCGGAGATTGGAGCAGTCCGGGAAGAGAAGTGCGGTATGAAGAGGCGGTAATAATTGGCGAATCCCAGGAACCGCTGAATGGCCTTCAATCCCTCCGGTCGGGGCCATTTCTCGATGGCAGATAGTTTCTCCGGATCCATTCTTAGGCCAGTCTGAGAAATGATGTAACCCAAAAACGGAAGCGAGGTCTGCTCAAAGAGACACTTCTCATATTTGGCGAAAAGGTGATTCTGCCTAAGCCTGAGCAGAACCTGACGAACATCCCTCCGGTGAGACTGGAGATCCGGAGAGAAGACCAAGATGTCGTCTAGGTACACCACAACGCAGGACTAGAGCAGGTCCCGGAAGATGTCATTGACCAACTCCTGAAAGACTGCAGGAGCATTACAGAGACCAAAGGGCATCACCAAATACTCATAGTGGCCGTCCCGGGTGTTGAATGCCGTCTTCCATTCATCTCCCCGACGGATACGGACTAGGTTATATGCTCCACGAAGATCCAGTTTGGTGAAGATTCTAGCCCCCCTCAGACGATCAAACAATTCGGGAATGAGCGGAAGAGGGTACTTATTCTTCACCGTGATCAGGTTTAGGCCTCTGTAGTCAATACAGGGACGGAGAGAGCCGTCTTTCTTTTTTACGAAGAAGAAACCTGCTCCCGCTGGGGAGGTAGATTTCCGGATGAATCCCTTGGCCAAATTCTCCTCGATATATTCGGACATCGACCTGGTCTCAGCAGCAGACAATGGGTAAATACGCCCACGGGGAGGCGTAGTACCGGGTAGCAGGTCGATCGGGCAATCATAAGGTCTGTGAGGGGGTAATGTCTCTGCCTCCTTTTTATTAAAGACATCAGCGAACGACCAATATGGAATCGGGAGCCCTGGTAGATTAATTGGTGTAGGAGAAGGACGGACGGGATGAACAGGAACCAAACACGTTTTATGACAGTCCTGTCCCCAGCGAAGGATCTCTCCAGTCTGCCAGTCGAGCACGGGTGCATGCTTTTGGAGCCAAGGTAGACCTAATAAGAAAGCATGAGAGAGTCCAGGCAGGACATGAAACGAGATGCTCTCAGAATGCAACATTCCCACCTGCAGGGTTATGGCTTCAGTGATAAGTTGGATGGGACTTGGTAGGAGACCCCCGTCCACAGCAGCAACAGATACTGGTTCAACCAGATGTTTGGTAGGAATGCGATATTTCTCTACTAGAGCCTGTGAAACAAGATTCCCGGCTGCTCCAGAATCAAGTTGGGCTTGTTCGAAATGACGGTTCTCACCGAGGAGAATAGAGACTGACAGCAGCAGAGATGAAGAGGATTTATTCTTGTCTAGGTTGACCTCTCCGAGCGAACCTAGACACAGGCGTTTCCCGACCTCTCCGGACAGGTACGGATCCGGTGCTCCTTACTGCCACAGTAGAAGCAACTCCCCTCGGCACGGCGTAAGTCCTGACGGGCTTTGACCATCTTGGTCTGGTCGACCTGCATAGGCTCAGAAGTGTGTACCTGGGGAGAAGTGGAAGGAGTTACAGGTCTCTGAAAAGAAGGAGCTAGACGAGGAAACCTTCTCTCACGGGTGACCTCTTTGGCGCGTTCCTGGAACCGTAGATAAATTCGATTAGCCAGAGTTATTAGGTCATCGAGAGAGGTTGGAATGTCTCGACCGGCAAGTTCATCTTTAATACGGCCGGACAGACCCTCCCAGAAGACAGATATCAGAGCATCATTATCCCAGGCCAGCTCCGAGGCAAGGGTACGGAACCGTATGGCATATTGCCCCATGGTGAGACTTCCCTGACGGAGACGCAACAGAGATGATGCAGAGGAGGTCTTCCGTCCGGGTTCGTCGAATACCTTCCGGAAGGCCGAGAGAAAAGCAGGCAGGTCAGACACCAGAGGATCTTCTCTCTCCCAGAGAGGATTAAGCCAGGCCAGAGCCTCTCCGGTGAGATGGGACATAATGAAGGCAATTTTGGCCCGGTCGGAGTTAAACTGGTGAGCCAGGAGTTCGAAATGCAGAGTACACTGGTTAATGAAACCCGAGCCAGAGTAGGATCGCCTCCAAACCGTGGAGGAGCAGAAAGTCGAGGTCCAGGAACGGAAACCACGGAATTGGTAAGCAACGGGACTGCCGGATTGCGAGTCATGGCGCCAGTGGTGGTTGCTGGTGAAGTGGTCAGGGTGTCCAGGCGGGAATTAACATTCCGCAGATGACCCAGGATGGACTCCTGTTGAGACCTCTGACGAGACAGTTCATGACACAGGTCAGAGAGCGAAGGGGTTTGGGTGCCACCGGGTTCCATGGCCCGAGCAAACTGTAACGGGTCAGGGAGGCGGAACCTCTGAGCTTTATTATACAAGGAGGCTTTCCTTGTAAAGGAGCGGGTGGCGTCCGGGGAGACGGACAGGAAGTCACGGCAAGTGACAGGGAAAGTCTTTGGACAGACGGGAAAGAGGTCACGGCAAGTGACCGGGGCAGTCTCTGGATAGACAGGCAGGTAGTCACGGCAAGTGACCGGGGCAGTCTCTGGATAGACAGGCAGGTAGTCACGGCAAGTGACCGGGGCAGTCTCTGGATAGACAGGCAGGTAGTCACGGCAAGTGACCGGGGCAGTCTCTGGATGGACAGGTATATACGACCTGAGATGGTGGAGCCTCCCGGTAGGCTAGCAGGCAGATGACAGATGAACGCCCCCAAGTGAGCAGGCGAGAGTCTCTGGAATAGACGATGGTCACCGCATGTGACGTCCGAACCTCCGGGTAGGTCTGCAGGCAGATGACAGATGAACGCCCCCAAGTGAGCAGGCGAGAGTCTCTGGAATAGATGATGGTCACCGCATGTGACGTCCGAACCTCCGGGTAGGTCTGCAGGCAGATGGCAGATGAGCGCCCCCAAGTGAGCAGGCGAGATTCTCTGGAATAGCCGATGGTCACCACCGGTGACGGCCGAACTCCAGGTAGGCAGACAGCAAACTGGCAGGAGACAGGCAGGTAACTGGTAACGGAACCTGAGGGCTGAAGCAGAGTAAACAGTGCAACAACATTGCTCGGGCACCTCCATTAAGGAGGGAGTACTTTATATAGGGTGGAGTCCTCCGGCATTGGCCGGGGACCTTTTTTGAAAGATGCGCGCGGCCCCTTTAAGAGCGGGGGAGCGCGCGGGCGCGCGCCCTAAGTCCAGCAGCAGGGAAGGAGCGCGCGACCCCAGCAGGGCGGAAGGAGGACGCCGAGCGTGGGTAAGGGGGGCGACGTCCCTGCCTGGCAGAGGACGCTGGCGCAGGGGAACAGCGTCCCTGCCTGGCAGAGGGCAGGGACGCCGGCGCTACAGCCACCTTTTGCTTTGATGACTGCTTTGCACACTCTTGGCATTCTCTTGATGAGCTTCAAGAGGTAGTCACCGGAAATGGTTTTAACTTCACAGGTGTGCCCTGTCAGGTTTAATAAGTGGGATTTCTGGCCTTATAAATGGGGTTGGGACCATCAGTTGTGTTGTGCAGAAGTCTGGTGGATACACAGCTGATAGTCCTACTGAATAGACTTTGTATTATGGCAAGAAAAAAGCAGCTAAGTAAAGAAAAACGAGTGGCCACCATTACTTAAGAAATGAAGGTCAGTCAGTCCGAAAAATTGTGAAAACTTTGAAAGTGTCCCCAAGGGCAGGAAAACCAAGAGTCAATAGCAGGTTTACAGCAGCTCAGATTAGAGACCAGGTCAATGCCACACAGAGTTCTAGCAGCAGACACATCTCTACAACAACTGCTAAGGACAGGCAACAAGCAGAAGAGACTTGTTTGGGCTAAAGAACACAAGGAATGGACATTAGACCAGTGGAAATCTGTGCTTTGGTCTGATGAGTCCAAATTTGAGATCTTTGGTTCCAACCATCGTGTCTTTGTGCGACGCAGAAAAGGTGAACGGATGGACTCTACATGCCTGGTTCCCACCGTGAAGCATGGAGGAGGTGGTGTGATGGTGTGGGGGTGCTTTGCTGGTGACACAGTTGGGGATTTATTCAAAATTGAAGGCACACTGAACCAGCATGGCTACCACAGCATCTTGCAGCGGCATGCTATTCCACCCGGTTTGCGTTTAGTTGGACCATCATTTATTTTTCAACAGGACAATGACCCCAAACACCTCCAGGCTGTGTAAGGGCTATTTGACCAAGAAGGAGAGTGATGGGGTGCTACGCCAGATGACCTGGCCTCCACAGTCACCAGACCTGAACCCAATCCAGATGGTTTGGGGTGAGCTGGACCGCAGAGTGAAGGCAAAAGGGCCAACAAGTGCTAAGCATCTCTGGGAACTCCTTCAAGACTGTTGGAAGACCATTTCCGGTGACTACCTCTTGAAGCTCATCAAGAGAATGCCAAGAGTGAGAAAAGTCGTAATCAAAGCAAAAGGTGGCTACTTTGAAGACCCTAGAATATAAGACATATTTTCAGTTGTTTCACACTTTTTTGTTAAGTACATAATTCCACATGTGATAATTCATAGTTTTGATGCTTTCAGTGTGAATGTACAATTTTCATAGTCATGAAAATACAGATAAATCTTTGAATGAGAAGGTGTGTCCAAACTTTTGGTTTGTACTGTTTGCATGAGGCTTAAAGGGATTGTCCATTACTGGAGAGCCCAAGCTTAATCAAGACCTAAATTAAAATGGAAACAGTGTATACTCCCCTCCTGCAGCTGCTCTGTTCCAGCGTTGTCGGCGCCTCTTTTCCAGTCAGCTGCAGCCTTTACTATTTCATCAGAGAGGGCATCTGCTCAGACGAAATGTTAGAGAAAAAGAGAGGAGGAGAACTGACTATAAAAGTGCAAGAGCATCAAGGTAAGTGAAACATAATCACATTTTATTTAAATCAGGTGACAACTAAAAGACAACAAAGCTATGTCATAGACATAGAGATTAAAACAATATATAAAAAAAATATTATAAAAACAAGGGGAGCACATCCAGGAAATTAAATCGACCAATGTCCAGAGGATAATAATTTTTGTAGTCAAACAGAATAATATAATAAAGTTTATGTGCACAAAGCTAATGGAAACTGCACAAGAAACATCCCATATAAGTATAATATGAAGATAATATTAACATAAGGGAAAAAAAGAATATATATATATATATATATATATATATACATACATACATATTGTGGTGTAATGACCCATGATACAGCTAGGGGGCGCTGTGTATGCTCCTCGGGATATGCATTGAGGCAGGTTGTGGCTGGTAAGATAATCCCCGGCAGGGTTATAAAGGGAAGATATGTGTCGCAGAGCTCCTCTGCGCTGTAGGTCAGGAATGTTGTTCTGGGACTTGTAGTCCCATAAGAGTTCTAGTTATTGTTAAGGGTGACCTACAGGGTTAGCTTGTGAGCTGGGTGGGACATGCTAACCACACATACACTGCCCACTGGTGGTGGGAGAATGTATGTTACAATCTGGTGATTGTAGTTAGTGTGAAGGACCTGTGATGAGGTCATGAACAGGTGACCAGTTCATGTGCTTCATGCCTTGGCTTGGGGAGTGGCTACAGGTATGTAAGGCAGTGTTTTAGCACATGGTGAGAGATTGAGTTGGAGATGGATGGAGTCTGTCTTGGAGAGTCTGGGCTGAGACTGTGAGGGTCTCGGGAGTCTGTCAGGCTGGACAGAGCTTCCTGACATCCAGGCGGGATGTCGCCCAGACTAAAGACGGAAAGCTGGCGTGCTTGAGCCAGGGGAGTGGACGGTCCTGAAAGCCGTGGTGAGACTGATCGGGATCAGAGTGGAACATAAGGACTGTGTTTAATGGAAGATGCCTCTGAGGTGTCTGCGAACCTGAGACACCAGCAGGTAACGGACAGGGTCCGTATTGATGATGACCAGGGTCATGAAGATTATGTTGATCTATTGAAAGACTGTGATTTATGTTTTGTTGCCTGGTGTCAAGAGACAGTAAACTGTTATTTTTGATTTAATGCCTGTGAATTGCCTCATTACTGCGTGCCCGGCCTCTGCCTACCAGAGCGGATCCCTACTATATATATATATATATATGTATATATATATATATATATATATATAAAGTGCTAGTGCAGAAACTGTAGACCCATGGTTAGTAATATATAAATCAATGGTATATAAAGTGCTAGTGCACAGTAGTGTTGGTACATATCGGGTCTAGTGCAAGACAATTAGGATCATAGAAACATACTGATGGCATTATCAAATATATATAGATGTGAAACTAAAAAGACATAAGCATAAATGTATGTACAAGACATATTATAATATTCAATACTAATTAGACCATCATAATCAATCTCCATAATTACACATAGTTCACAACTGTCAAGCATAGGTTAGTGTCTACAGCTTATAATACTCATCATCCTATTGATAAAGATAGTTTAAGGACTTACAGTTGAAAATAAACTGTCTCACCCTAGTGTCTCCCACCTCGACGCGCGTTTCAGAAACCACCATTGTCAGGGGGTCAGACGAAATATTGATGAGATGCAGCCATTGGCAACAGTTGAGATGTAACACAACAAGTCACAGCAATGATAAAATGACAGGAACAAGGGAGCTGCAGTAGGTGAGTACACACTGTATTTATATTAAGACATGTCCTGAACTGATTGAGCTGGGGTTGTCCAAAATGGCTAATCCTTTGAAATTAATAAGGGTCGTACTACCAGATACATTGGATGAGATACATAGTCATCTGCTGGGCAAAATGAGCAATGTGAGCTTAGACCCGGATCCTGCAGTCAGTGACACCTGCCCTAAACGGTGGGGTGCCAGTCATGGACTGCTGACACCTGCCCTAAACGAAGTGGTGCCAGTCATAGACTGCAGATTCCTTGTTGGTCCATGTCCCCGGTGAACACAGATGTAGCACACATGACACATATACAGATCAGCAATGAAACGATCAGGTGGATCTTTCCGAGACTTGAAATCTTTTGCTTAAATCCAATAATTAGAAATTTAAAGGAATAGGTAGAAAAAAAATGAGAACATTCTCTTCTGAAACTTACTGATAAAACCCTAGGGAATGAAACACGAGATGAGAAGATCAAAATATTACAATCTGAAATCAATTACTGTTGAAAAGCAGAGCGGGTCAATATGTGAGCTGAACCTGATGAAGGCTAGGACAGGAGCTGTCAAGACGGCCCATTATAATCATTTACTGCAACCTCAATTCCAGCACCTTCGAAACAAATGTGAAAATCTGTTTAAATTTGTCCATTTCACAGTACAAGTGATAATTCCACCGCAGGTCCCGAGTTCTGGGATTGTGTTCTTACTTTCTTAACTTTCATGACTGTATGAAACAGATTATGAAAGAGACTACATTAAAAAGTGTACATCGATATATAATTTGCAACACACAGTAACCATTTGCAATTTTACAAATCCTACACTTAAAAAGTAACCACATTTTAGTAATTTTTTTTTATACCTTATAAACCCCTAAAAGTTCAAACCATAAGACAAAAGTGCTGAGCTGATGCAGCCGTGTGTGCGCTGCGGTATTCGGACCCACAAACTTTCTAAGGCCGGCGTCACACTAGCGAGTTTGATGCGAGTTAGTCGCACGACTTACTCGCATCAACACCCGGCACGGCCGCCCGCTCTCAGACCAGAGTGTATTTCTATGCCGCCGCGCACTCTGGCCGAGAAAGGGCAGCCGTGCCGGGTGTTGATGCGAGTAAGTCGTGCGACTAACTCGCATCAAACTCGCTAGTGTGACGCCGGCCTAACAAGTTTAAACTTTCATTAAAAAACTTTTCAGAAAAGTTTGTAAAAAGTTTGGTTCTACTTTAAGTCGTGCTTTTAGAGATGAGTGAATTGATTTGAGGTGAATCAAATGTGCCTCAAATTTGGCACAAAATTTAGATATCACAGATTAAATTTTTTTTTTAATTCGCTGCTGGCAAATCCATCAAAATAGCGTTGGTTGACTACCATTTTGCAGCATTATAACAGGACGAGGAGTTAAATGAGATCATATACTCACCTCTGTTTGGAACTCCCTGTACCTTTCCCTCTGGTCCTCCTTTCGGTTCTTTCATATCCTATTGTCTGTCCTGTATCTTCCTTTTCAGCCGTGTCTTCCATCCACTAGACACCATGTTGTAATCAGTGCGATACACATTAATGATGTGCATGACCTAAGAAATGGCTGGAAGGAAGATAGAAGATAAAAGAGCATAGCAAAAGAATGGTGGCAGAAGAGCAGGCATTGGAGGCAAGTATAAGGTTTATTCAATCCCTGACCTCGACAGGTTGCAGTTCACATTGCAACCACTGAGTGGCGGTATACGGACTTATAAAGCATAAACATCTCCCAACAGAATATCACATTTTCTTTTTTTAGTTGGACATCTCTCACCTATTTCCTAATATGCCCAAACAAGAGGAAATATACATTCAAGCCTCCCATGTGTTATGTACTTGCACAAGACATAGTTCAACAAGCATCCTATTATCATGGCAAAATTCATTGGCACAAAATACATGTTGGAAAGCAAAGTCCCTGTTACCAGCAAACAGAGAGACATTAGTCATTCTCTTTGGGCAGATTTGTTCTGTTCACGGTGTCTGCCGGGCTCAGACAAGCAGGTGTTTTGTTCCTGTGTTTATACACTGATTGTCAATTTGTGTCCTAGTTTTCCCCGCAGTGAATTGTTGATCATGACTTAATAAGATGCTATTAATCTCCACTCAAATTAAATTTATTGTTTTCAAATTGCACCACAATTTTCCCGTGGATGTTTCTGATGATGAAGACGATCTAACACCCTAATGACCTATTACTGGTTTTATGGAGGTTTTTTCTCTTGGAGAATTTAGATGATCACTTTAGTAAATATTTATTTCAGCAATTATATTTTTAGGAGAAAAATTAAGATACCTGTTAGCAGCGGATTAACCAGCGTAACATCCGGAGTCAGCAACAGAGAATGTAGATTTATTCACATCCAGTATAGACAGCTTACAACACAGCATGAAATGTGATCAGCCTGATATCTGCTATGGCTGCAGCATGCAAAAACATTACAACAACACAGGAAGTGAAGGAGGAGGCATCCTGTCTGTGAGTGAGGGTTTTTTTTTTACAAAACTTTGTTAACAACCTCACAATATGCACAACATATCAAACAGTACAGTAGTAGTTGTTGCAATACATACAAATCAATATGCATTATTCCAACAATACCTGAGTGGGATTTTTCCAGCAAGAACTGATCTAAAAATATATTTTTTTATCATTCAGGTATTTGTTCATTATATTTGGCAGAAATCTATTCTATCTATCTATCTATCTACCTATCTACTCTATAAGCAGGCAATATAAATATTGAACACATAACCAATTTTCTAAATGAATCTACCGTATATACTCGTGTATAAGCCGAGATTTTCAGCACCTTTTTTTGTGCTGAAAATGCCCCCTCGGCTTATACACGAGTCATAGGGCAGAAACCAGCGGGGGAGGGGATGCGGCGGCAGGAGCCGGTGGCTGGGACATCATACTCACCCTCCCCATGCCATCGCTGAACATCCCTGCAATCCTGCGTTCTCCCCGTCTTCCTGCAGCTCTCCAGCGCTGAGCGGTGACGTAATACCCGCTCATTAAGGTCATGTAATATGGACGCAACGCCACTCCCATAGGCGTGGCCTCCATATTCATGGCCTTAATGAGCGGTATTACTCACCGCTCAGCGCTGGAGAGCTGCAGGAAGCCGGGGAGAATGCAGAATTGCTGGCTGGGACGTTCAGCGATGGCACGGGGAGGGTGAGTATGATGGAGGAGGATGGGGGGAGCATGGAGGAGGACAAGGAGCACGGAGCAAGGACGGGGGAGAGACGGAATAGGCAACCTAGCAGACGGGGAGGACGGAGAGCACGGAGCAGAACGGGGAGGACGGAGAGCCGGAGAGACGGGGGTGACGAGAGCAGAGCAGGACGGGGGAGGACGGAGAGCACGGAGCAGAACGGGGGAGGACGGAGAGCACGGAGCAGGACGGGGGGACGGAGCTAGCAGAACGGGGGGAGGAGACGGAGCAGAAAGGGGAGGACGAGAGCCAACGGGGACAGGCACGAGCAGGGGGGCACAGAGGATGGACAAGGATGGGAGTGCAGAGCTGGATGGGGGCACGGAACAGGACGGGGAGGATGGAAAGCAGAGCAGGACAGGATAATGGAGCAGGAGGAGGGGAGCACAGAGGAGAATGGGGCACACAGAGCTGGATGGGTGAGCACAGAGCAGGACGGCAACTTATACACCCGGCTTATACACGAGTCAATAAGTTTTCCAAGTTTTTTGTGGCAAAATTAGGGGGTCGGCTTATACACGGGTACGCTTATACATGAGTATATACGGTATTTTTAAAGATTCTATTGACATGAAATTCTCACCAGATGTCGGTAACAACTAGAGATGGGTGAATCAAAACAGTAAGGTTCGGGGTCCGTAACGAACACCTAGTGTCCATGCATGGACCCCAAACAAGGACTTTTTTCCAGGACGTTTGTGTTACTGTTCGGGGTTGAAACCCCAAACATTGGCTGTTTCCCACTCTGTCATCCATGTGACAATATAAATAAAAAACGGCAGCTCTGATTGGCGGTAAGTTAGTTATCGCCGTCAGAGAACTGCGGTTCCAGAAAGGTTGTGATCCAGCAGCTGTGACCAGCGTAAAAAGGTTACCATCAGTCACAGACATAGGCTGATGAGAGAGTACTACTTTCATCAGCGTACGCCTGCTGTCGCTGACAGTGTGAGCTCGGAGCTGTGATCAGAGGTATAAAGTTTACCTCCGGTCCCTGGCATGGGCTGATGGGACTACTGCTCCTATCAGCCTACGCCTGCTGCCACTAATAACAGCAAGAGCAGGCGCCACTGATAAAGTATTCATCAGCCGGCACCTGTGCTAAAAAATTTTTTTTTAAAAAAAAGTTGTA
>JARQOD010000010.1:54436183-54545381 GCA_033576555.1 Oophaga sylvatica | reverse complement strand
AAAAATTTAGAGAAAAAGAGGGGAAGAACTGACAAAAAAAGGCAAGGGCATCAAGAAGTGAAACATAATCATTTTTTATTTAAATCGGGTGCAACTAAAAGACAAAAAAGCATGTCATAAAACATAAATAAAAAAATTAAAAAAAAAATTTTAATAAAAACAAGGGGCAATCCGGAAAATAAATCGCCCAAATGTAAAGGGATAAAAATTTTTTGTGTCAAACGAATAAATAAAAAAGTTTTAGGGCAAAAAGCTAAGGGAAAATGCACAAAAACACCCAATAAGAAAATAAAAAATAAATATTAAACAAAAGGGGAAAAAAGAAATATATAAATATTATTAAAAAATCTCCAACATACTTTTTTGTGAATGCCCCATTACCGGGGGCGCTGTGAAGCCCTGGGGTTAGCATTACATTTTGGGCTGGTAAGAAATCCCCGGCGGGTTTTTAAAAGGGGAAGATAGTTCGCAGAGCTCCCTCGTGTAGGTCAAAATTTTGTTCGGGGACTTGTACCCAAAAGTTCTATTTTTGTAAGGGGGGACCTAATTACTTGGACTGGGGGGGACATGCTAACCACACATACACCCCCCCTGGTGGGAGAATGTATAAAACAACTGGGTTTGTAGTTGGGAAAAGGACCTGGATGGGCATGAACTTTTTGACCATTTCTGTGTTTCATCCTTGGGTTTGGGGGAGTGCACAGTTTTTAAAGGGGCATTTTTTAGCACAGGTGAAGATGAGTTGGAGATGATATCTGTCTTGAGATCTGGCTAATTTAGGGCTCAGTCTGTCACGGACAGACTTCCTGACACCGGGCGGAAGTCCCCAGACTAAAAGGGGAAAGCTGGCGTCTTGACCAGGGAGGGGGAGGGTCCGAAAGCCGTGAACTGATGGGGATCAAGTGAACAAAAGGGACTGTTTTTAAGGGAAGATGCCTGGGGTGTCTGCGAACCTAACACCACGGGTAAGGGAAGGTCCTATTATGATACCAGGGTCAAAAGATTAGTTATCTATTGAAAGACTGTGATTTATGTTTTGTTCCCTGTGCAAAAACATAAACTTTTATTTTTTGTTTAATCCCTTTAAATTCCCTCATTATTTTCCGTGCCCCCTCTGCCTACCAGAGGGGACCCCTACATATAAAAATATATTTTAAATTAAAATAAATATATATATAAAAAATGCAGTGCAGAAACTGTAGACCCGGGGTTAGTAATATATAAATCAATGGTAATAAAGTCTATCACTAGTGTTGGTACAAAAGGGGTCTACAAGACAATTGGGATCTGAAACAACGATGGCATTACAAATATAAAAATGTGAAACTAAAAAGAATAACAAAAGATTCAAGACATTAAAATATTCAAACAAATTTAAACCCATCATAATCAATCTCCATAATTACACATAGTTCACAACTGTCAAGCATAGTTAGTGTCACAGCTTAAACCATCACCCTATTGATAAAGATATTAAAGACTACGTTGAAAATAAAGGGCCTCACCCAGTGTCCCCCCCGACCGCTTTTCAAAACCACCATTGTGGGGGTCAAGGTATTGATGAATGCACCTTGGCCAGTTGAGATGAACACACAAGTCACAGCAATATAAAAGACAGGAAAAAGGGAGCTCATAGGGGATACAATTTGAATTTTATTTTTAAAACATGTCCTGAACTGTTTTACGGGGGGTTTTCCAAAAGGGGCTCCCCCTTTTAAAAATTTAAAAGGGGGCGTCCCTCCCAAATACATTGATGAACCCAATCATCTCGGGGGAAAATGAGAAAAGGGGAGCTTAACCCGGGGTCCTGCAGTCAGTGACACCCCCCTAAACGGGGGCCCCCCCGGGGCTGCTGAAAACTCCCCAAACGAAGTGGGGCCATCAAGACTGCAATTCCTTTTGGCCATGCCCCCCTTTTTGAACACAGTGTAGCACACATGACACATATCAATCACAATAAAAAGATCGGTGGTTTTCCCCGAATTTTAAATCTTTTGCTTAAATCCAATAATTAAAAATTTTAAAAAGGGAAAGGTAAAAAAAAATGAGAAATTCTCTCTGAAATTTTCTGAAAAAAACCCTAGGGAATGAAACACAGATGAGAAGATCAAAATTTACAATCTAAAAATTTAAACTGTTGAAAAGCAGAGCGGTCAATATTAGCTGAACCTAAAGGGCCCTGGGACGGGAGCTTCAAAGGGGGCCCTTATAATCTTTAAAATGAAACCCAAAAATTTTCCACACCTTGAAACAAATTAAAATTTCTTTTAAATTTGTCCAATTCACATACAAGTAAAAATTTCCCAAAACCGCCCCCCGAGTTCTGGGATTGTTTCTTACTTTCTAATTTTCATACTGAATAAACAGTTTAGAAAGAACTACTTTAAAAAAGTGACATCGAAAAAATTTTTGCAACACACAGAAACCCAAATTAAAATTTTAAAAAACCTAACTTAAAAGTAACCACTTTTTAAAAAAATTTTTTTTTTTAAAACCCTTAAAAACCCCAAAAGAAAAAACCCCATAAGACAAAATGCTGAGCTTTTTCAGCCGTGTGGCGCTGCGGAAATTGGGAAACCCCCACAAACTTTCTAAGGCCGGGCCCTCACACAGCAGTTTGAGCGATTATTCCACGACTTACCCCCAAAAAAACCCCCGGGGAAAACGGCCGCCCGCTCTCAAACCAAGGTTTTCTAGGGCCGCCGCCCCCTTCGGCCAAAAAAGGGAAAGCCCCGGGTTTTGTTGCTTTTTCCGTGCACTAACTCCATCAAACCGCTATGTGACCCCCGGGCCCAACATTTTTAAAAAAATTTTATTAAAAAACTTTTCAGAAAAGTTTGTAAAAATTTGGTTTACTTTTTAAAAAGTGCTTTAAAGGGGAATGGGTTTTTTGGGAATCAAAAGTCCCAAATTTGGCACAAAATTTAGATATCACAGATTAAATTTTTTTTTTTAAATTTCCCGCTGGGAAAAAAAATCAAAAAAACTTTTGGGTTTACTACCATTTTGGGGCCTTATAACAGGACGAGGATTTTAAAAGAACAAAAACTCACCCTGTTTGGGGAAAAACCCCGTCCTTTCCTCTGGGCCCCCTTTTTTTTTTTCATACCTTTGCGTCCTGTACTCCTTTTCACCTTCTTCCATCCAAAACACCATTTTTAAACATGGGGATACACATTTTGATGTCAGACCTAAAAATGGCTGGGAAAAGGGAAAATAGAAGATAAAAGACATAGCAAAAAAATTTGGCAAAACAGGGAAAAGGGGGGAAGTATAAGGTTTTATTCAACCCTGACCTCGACATTGCAGTTTTTTTGCAACCACTGAGGGCGGTATAGGACTTATAAACATAAACATCCCCAACGAATACACATTTTCTTTTTTTTTGTTGGACAAAATCTCACCTATTTCCTAATAGCCCAAACAAAAGGAAATATACAAATTTAAAACCCCCTGTGTTATGAAAATGCACAAACATAGTTCAACAACACCCCTTTTTCATGGGCAAAATTATTGGCACAAAAAAAAATTTTTTTAAAGCCCAAAACCCTGTTACCCAAACAAGGAATTAGCTTTTTTTTTTGGGCAATTTGTTTGTTCACTGTCTCCCCCTCAAAAAACATTTTTTGTTCCCGGTTTATACACTGAAATTTTCAATTTTTTCCTTTTTTCCCCCCCATAATTGTTGATCATGACTTTAAAAATCTATTAATCCCCCCAAAAATTTTAAATTTTTGTTTTCAAATGCAAACCCCCAATTTTTCCCGTGGTTTTTTTTGATGTGAAGGACTAACACCCTAATTTTATTACGGGTTTTTTGGGGGTTTTTTTCCCTTTAGAATTAGATGATCCTTTGTAAATATTTTTTTCAGCAATTATTTTTTTTGGAGAAAAATTAAGTACCGGGTTTGCCCGGATAACCCTAACCCCCGGAGCCCAAAAAAAATGTAATTTTTTTTACACCAGTAAGACACTTACAACACAGCTTTTTAAGTTCAGCCGATATCTGCTAGGGGTGCAGCATGCAAAACATTAAAACAACACAGGAAGGAAGGGGAAGGGATCCTGTCGGAAAGGGGTTTTTTTTTAAAAAATTTGGGGGTTTAACCCACAAAGCACAACATATCAAAATACAAGTAGTTTTGCAATACATAAAAAACAATATGCATTTTTTCCAACAATACCGGGGGTTTTTTTCCCCCGCCAAAAACTATCTAAAAATATTTTTTTACATTCAGGATTTTTTCAAAAATTTCAAAATCTATCTATCATCTATCATCTACCTTCTTCTATAGCGGGGAATAAAAAAATTGAACACAAAACCCAAAAAATTTTTTAAATGAATCTACCGATATCTCGTGTATAACCAGATTTTTTAGCAAACCCTTTTTTTGTGCTGAAAATGCCCCCTCGGCATACACGAGCATGGGCAAAACCAGGGGGGAAAAGGGATGCGGCGGCAGAGCCGTGCTGGACATCATATCACCCTCCCCATCCCACGCTGAACCCCCCCTTCAACCCTTTTGCCGTTCCCCCCTTCCTCAGCTCTCCACGCTGAGGGGGTGACGAATACCCCCTTTTAAGGGGTCTTTAAAAGGGGGACGCAACGCCCCCCCCATGGCGGGCCCCCCAAAAACAGGCCCTTTAAAATAGGGGTATACTCACCGCTCAGCCTGGAGAGCTGCAGCCCCCGGGGGAAAGCAAATTTTGCTGGCTGGGACTTCACGATGGAAAGGGGAAAGGTGAGTAGATGGGGGGGGGGGGGGGGAGCAGGGGGGAGGCCCAAGGGCACGGAGCAGGAGGGGGAGGACGGATCCCTTTAAGCAAAGGGGGGAGGACGGAAGCACGGACCAAAAAGGGGGAGGACGGAGAGCCGAGCGGGGGGGGGGAGGACGGAGGGGCACGGGGGCAAAGGGGGGAGAGGGGAGCACGGACGGGACGGGGGGGAAGGGAGAAGGGGGATCAAGCTATGGGGGACGGAACAGGACGGGGGGGGGGGAAACAAGAGCAGGGGGGGTAATGGACAGGAGGGGGGACACAGAGGAAATGGGGCACACAGAGCTGGATGGGTGACACAGGCAGGACCCCAAATTTACCCCCGGGGTTAAACACAGTAAAATTTTTTTTTCCCCTTTTTTTTGGAAAAATTTTGGGGGTGGGGTAAAACAGGGGGGCTTATACTTTATATATGGGGTTTTTTTTAAAGTTCTATTACATGAATTCTCACCAATGTGGGTAACAACTAAAAAGGTGAATCAAAACATAAGGTTGGGGGGGCCTAAAAACACCTGGCCATGCATCCCCCCCCAACAAGGACTTTTTTCCAGGACTTTTGTTTTACGGTTTTGGGGGTTTTTAAACCCCCAAAAATTGGCTTTTCCCCTCTGTCATCCGTGGGAAAATAAAAAAAAAAGGGAGCTCTGATTTTTCGTAAGTTTGTTATCGCCGTCAGAGAACTGCGGGGTTTTCCCCCAAAAAATGGATCCAGCAGCTGTGACCAGCGGGAAAAAGGTTACCACAGTCACAAAATAGCCCATGAGAAGTACTACTTTCTCCCCGTACGCCCGCTGTCCGCGACAGGGGGGCTCGGACTGTGATCAAGGGATTTAAAAATTTTTTCCCCGGGGGCCCGGGATGGGGTATGGGACTACTGCTCCTACCCTACGCCTGCTGCCACTAAAACAGCCAAAAACAAAGGGGCCACTATAAAGTATTTCTCACCGGGACCTGTGCTAAAAAAAATTTTTTTTAAAAAATAAAATTAAACCCCTTTTTATTTTGGGTAACCCAAAAAAAAGGGAAAATGAAAACTTCAGTCCAACCCTCAGCTGTCACTTTACATGGGTGGTTATCAAAATGGGGGTCCAATGATGGGTTTTTTAAAATTTTTTAAAAAAAATAAAATTTAAAAAAAAGGGGGAATTCCCCCATATTTGCAACCCCAAGCTAAAACGACTCTGGGGCTGTTTCTCAACGGAAGGCCCATGGGTTTTTCCCCCCCCCCTAAAAAACCCCCCCCAAAAACATATCTATAAGATGCACTAAAATTCCCCGGCGCTTTCCCCACCCCTTGCTGGCTCGGGGTTCAAGTGGTGTAAAAAGTTTTGGGTTGATGTAGTCTTTTAGTGAAAACCCCGGGAAATTTCCCCCCACTTTCCAAATAAAAAAAAAAATTATTGGGGTTTTTTTTTTTGGGAACCCCCAAAATTTTTTTTTTTAAAAAAAAATTTTTTAAGGGAAAATTTGGGGGGAAAAGTAATTTAAAAAATTTCCCCTTTTGAAAAAAATGGAAGGTTTTTTAAAAATTTTTGGAAAAAAAAGTTTTTGGTTTAAAAAAAGGGAAAAGGAGAAAAAAAAAAAAAAAAAAAAAAAGGGGAAAAAAAAAAAGGGGGGGGGGGGGAAGGTTTTTGGGTTTTTTTAAAATTTTAAGGGTTTTTTTTGGGGGTTTTGGGGGTTTTTTTTTTTTTTTGTTTTTTTTTTTTTTGGGGGTTTTTTTTTTTTTGGTTGGTTTTTTGGGTTTTTTAAAAAAAAAAAAAAAAAAAATTTTTTTTAAAAAAAATTTCCCCTTTAAAACAAAAATTTTTTGGGAGGCTTTCCCCCCGAGCGCCGGTTGACCCAACCCTGGGGAAAAAACTTTTGATTTTTTAATACAAAACTTAAAATTTCAATGGGGTTCAAGCTTCAAAGAAATTTAAAAAAAAAAACCCAAAAAATGAAACCAAAAAACATTTTTTATCTTTTTTTTTTCTTTTAATCTTTTCCTACATCACATCTTACTCCATACTTGCGGGATAAATTTAGGGGGGCGCACAAGGAGGTCATGCCATTTTTAAAAATGGTCCGATTTTTTAAATGCAGGCCTAGACTAAACACTCCTCACTAAAACCGGGGAACAACCGGGGCTTGAGAAATCAGAAAAAAGTTTTAGGTCTGTTGGGGCCGTAATGCCCGGAAAAAGGGGGCCCAAACAGGGGGACAAATACGGGGAAGTCGGGAAAAAAAAAAAAAAAGGGCGGGGCTTTTTTTTCCGACCAAAGGCATAGGGTAGGGTGACGGACCCCTGACTTTGGTTTTTTAGTTTCCCCAAAAATGTATTTTAAAGACCGAACTTGATCCCAAACCAAAACCCCAAACAAAAGTAAAAGGGGACCTAACGGGGTCTTAAAAGGGGAAAATGGTCTATAAGAATGGGGGCGGAAAAGGAACAAAGGGGGGAAAACAGAAAAATTTTCTCTGAAACAAAGGGGGATAGGAAAAAATTTAAAAAAAAAAAAAAAAACGGGGGAAGGGCCAAATTTTTTAGGGGGGTTAGGAGGAAGAGGCGGTGTAGAGGGAAAACGTAGGGGGGCACTTTTTTTTTATTTATTTTTTGGGGTTTAAAATTTTAAAACAGACAGGTAATAATCGCTGGCCACTCACTCTCGTAACGGCTGGTACACCCTGCACTTTGGGAGAGCATCAAATAGGGGCGGGCCGTGTTGCTGCTGGGGTTTTTTGTGCACTTCGGGGAAAAGGGGAAAGGGGGCCAAAAAACACAAACACGGGATAAACCAGAACGCGCAAAAAATAGGACGTGGCCGTTTCACGCGTAAGCAATAATTATATTATGTCAGTAATCTATATCAAAAGGGCAACATACTTAAACTCGCATAGATATAGAAACATAAATTTTACCTGACAAAAGTCCAGTGGGTCAAACGAATTCGTTAAAACGCTTCCCGGCTAAGGGGCCCGGGGGGTCTATGCAACCCTAACGGGGGCCTAATAATCCCCCAAAACCCGGAGTACTTTTAAAAATACAGAGGTCCAGGCCACCAGCAAAACCCTGTCTCCTACAATCCCTGCCAACTGTAATCTAGTCCAAAGGGGCCCCCCGTTTTCCCCCAAGGGGGAAAACAGTAACGTTAATGAACAGAAAGACATACAAAAAAAAAAAAAAAAAATAAAGTCTTACATACCACTCACCACAGTAGGAACCCAAGTCCAGAGAAAAAATATAAGCTGTAAAGAAAAAACAACTAAGGACCCTTTTAGCTTAATATTCTCAGAACCGATCCAGTCTGCTAGACTACATGAATGCTTTCACCGGCTCTAACAAGCAACGGCAGGTATATGAAGGAATCTAATAGAACATAATCAAAACCCACCGGGCGAGCTGGACCTAGTCTTAGCAAAGGACTATAAAATTAACTCCCTCATTACCAAACACAAAGAAACACAACTCAGCTGTGAAATTTAGAGGTTAATCGCGACGATCCTCGTGGCGATACACCCATGACATACCCCCCCTCTACGGGGACCCGGACCCTCGGGCCAATCTGCCCGGTATTGTTGAAAGGGGCCGAACCAACGATCTGCGTTAACATCAACGCGGGACCCACGTCCTCCCTCAGGACCATACCCCCTCCAAAAACAAGTACGAAGGGATCGCGACGAGACGTGAGTCAAAGATTTCGACCCATGAAACCACGTATCATTGACCACCCTGAAGGAGGAGGTGAGGTGACGGTATGTGGGCCACATACTTTTTAAAAAAATGACTTGGAAACACATTATGAATTTTAAACGTAGGAGAGTCCAACGAAATCCCAGGATTAATTAAACTATCCTGTACGGCCCGATGAACGGGACCCAACCCCAGGAGGAAACTTAAGTTTTATATTCCTGGTAGACAACCAAACCAATCGTTCACCTTGAATCTAACCAAAACTCTTCCCCTATCACCTCCGTTTGTAACGTTTCCCCGAAAACCTTCAGTCAAACCATCTGGAACTATCATCCCCTGGAAAGTCCCACCGGGCTCCCCCCCGACCCCCAATACCTCCCCCAACTCAGAGCATACACTACACTAAACCCCTCCTGAGGAATAGGAACCGGATCATCCGTCTTCCCGGCCCCTGGGAAATTTCGAATAAGGCATCAGGAAACAACTTTATTGCATCAAAAGCGCGAAGGAGGTAACCTTTAACACCCCTCCTCTGGAAATCTCCCCAAAGCCTCCAAAAAAGGAGACAAAGTCCAGGCACAAAACCGCACCATGACCGTGCTCATGCATATTCCCCGCAAAAAATTTACCCCCCCGGCTTATCTTTCTGGTTGCCAATCAATCACTGGTTAGTTCCAACCAAGGGAATCCCAACACAATAGAGTATAGACCCCCCCAAAAACAAAACCAAAACAATTCTCTTTATGTATTGCCCCCACCGAAGATCTATTTAATGAACACTTTTACCAAACACCTTGACCGAGAGGTCTAAAATCAAAGAGACTATAGGGACCGGTTTGGCCAATACACTCATTTTCCCCTACCATGCGCCTGGCAAACCGGCGTCCACCAGATTAGCCCTGGCCCCTAACAAGAAAAACAGAAATCCTCTCATTCAGTACCAATCACCACCTCCGCAGGCACGAAACTGAGAGGGGAAATTTTGGGGACGAAATACACACTCCCAGGTTAACCCTTTGCTCAAAGAGGCCCGGATGGACACCCCCCAACAAAATTCCCTCTCCCCGCAAAGGAAACACCTCAGTATTGGGCCACCCCTTCCCCCTACAAAAAAAATTCCCTCCCAACTGAAATGGGTTCCTCAGAACAGACCAGGGGAACCTCAGTATAAGGACTTTATAGTAGGGATCATCACATGAGGCGGAGTTACCTCGCTTTTCCCCCAAATTCGTCAATCAATGCGAATAGCGAGGGCCATAGCACCCTCCAGTGATGGGGAAATCATACTGAGCCAAAACATCTTTTAATTTGTCAACAACCCTTACAAAACTGCTCCAAGAGCTGGTCATTCCCGAGTATCTGTTCCCATCTACGGAACTCAGAAGAATATTCCTCCGCGGGACATTTCCTTCCGTATTTTACGAACTTTGTTTCAGCAGGGAAACCATCCGATCATCATAACCAGACCCACAAAAAAAAAATCGATCCCTGACGAGACTGGGGACCTAGGAATAGAGAACCCAAGATTGGGTCCCCTTTAAAGCGAAAATAACAATTCCCACCCTCTGTCTTCACTCCCAATACCGAGCCGCAGCCGAAAGTACAATTTACATGCCTCCCGGAAAGTAAAAAATTTGTCCCCCCACCAGGAACTGCCGGAAGCAACCTTGGTTCAGATCTGGTTTGCTCCGGGGAGACAAAACCTTGGCTTAATGTCTGCAAACTCCATGGCCCCAACCCCTGCAACTGCCGCCAGCGGGCACGGGGATCCATGACACTGGGGAGAATCTTAGTATGCCGGTGAAATGACCTGTATAGCAGATATATATTATGTGATGTCAGTAATCATACAAAAGGCAACATACTTAAAATGCGCATAGATATAGATAACATAAATACCTGACAAATGTCCAGGGGCAATACGGAATCCTTTACCGGGCTCCGCTAGAGGGACCGGTCTATGCTGACCCTAAACTGGGTCCTAACTAATCCCTCTACCTGGAGGTACTGTTAAAGGTACAAGGTCCAGGCCACCAGCGTAAACCCTGTCTCCTATCAATCCTGCCAACTGTAATCTATCCTAAGAAGGACCCTGATTACCACCAAAGGGAATGAACATAAGGGTTTAATGAACAGAAAGACATACAAAAAGACAAGAAATAAAGTAATAAAGTCTACTACAACACTCACACACAGTAGAACACCTAAGGTCTCAGAGATAAACTATAAGCTGTAAGAGTAAAAACAACTAAGGAGCTCTTAGCTTAAATATTCTTAGAACCGATCCAGTCTGCTAGACTACATGAATGCTTTCACCGGCATCTAACAAGCAGACTGGCAGGTATATGAAGGAATCTAATTAGAACATAATCAAAAGCAGCCGGGCGAGGCTGGACCTAGTCTTAGCAAAGAGCTAGGTAAAATTAACTCCCTCATTACCAAACACAAAGAAACAGCAACTCAGCTGTGAGAAGTCAGAGTGTGTAATCGCGACGATCCTCGTGGCGATACACCCATGACAGTGTGTTGCTGCTGGTGGTGTTGTGCCAGCTTCAGGGAAAGAGAGAAAGTAGGAGCCAACAACAAAACACAAACACAAGGGATCAAATCCATGAACGCGCATCTAACAGGGGGTGTGGCCGTTTTGCTGCTGGTGGTGTTGTAGCAGCTTCAGGGACAGAGAGGAAGTAGGAGCCAACAACAAAACACAAACACAAGGATCAAATCCCTGAACGTGACAGTTTCAACAAAATGATGGCAGAGTCCCCCATGTTTCCACATACTGATTAGTGAGTCTGACCCATTTAACTTCTGGGTCTCCAAATTTGACACATTGCCTGAGCTTGCTGTTTATGCCTTGGAGGTGCTGGCCTGCCCTGTGGCAATTGTAATGTCAGAACATGTGTTTAGCACGGCGGAAGGTGTGATCACAGACAGACACATAAGCCTGTCCACAGCCAATGTGGGGAAGCTCACAATCATTAAAATGACCGAGGTGTGGATCCCACAGGACGCGTCCATACCTTTCGCTGAATAGAGAAGTATACTAACTGCAGAAGTAGACTCCGCTGCAGATTGTTTGTTCTAACTTTCATTCACAATGTTCTGGGGCCTCCCAAACTAAAAAAAATAGACATAAAAACAATCATGGTGTTTTGCAGAGTACACCCACACAAGCTGTTTCAGAGTACACGCAACAAGGGAGTTTTGCAGAATACATCTACACAGGCTGTTTTGCAGAGTAACCCAACAGAGGCAGAGTACACAGGTTTTTTGGGGCACAGTATTCCCACAGATATGGTTGTAGAGTAGAAAAAATTGTTTTTACGCACAGTACTCCCACAGACGCAAGTGCAGAGTCTAACTATTTTTTAGGCGCACTACTAGCATTGAGACAGCTGCAGAGTATAATTTTTTTTTATGCACACTACTCGCACACAGATGGCTGCAGAGTATTTTTACACACACTGCTCACACAAAGATGGCTGCAGATATTATTTTTTTAAGGCTCGGCAATGAGCCTCTGACAAAGCTCCTATTGTCTGTTATTGACTTAATTTCGACAGTGCTGCTGACAATAACTGAGCTCAGCGCTCTACTCTAGTTGACGGCACAAGCTTCTCAAAGCTGCTGACCTCACTGATAGGCTGCAGTGCTGTTGATATGACACCAACTCTGCAAGCAATCATAGACACTGGAGGAAAGGTGAAGACTCAATGTTGGACCTGGTAAGGGTGAAGAAGGAACTTTTTTTGTTAAATAAACTGCAGCTGGGAGACAAGGTTTTTGGAACAGGAAAGTGCCTTTAAAAACTGTACTGTCAGATATGAAGGACAAAATTAGACTAGTTCACAGTTGAAAAAGCATTGGGCACACCAGAGAACAGTAGCTTGGCATCAGTCATGTCACATCCTTCTCATCTCTGGGGCAATTAATATAATCTATTGCTTATGGAGTCATTAGAAATCCAGCAGTGTCAATCTTGTCACGTGAGGCTCATGAACTAATAACATCATAAATATTTATACTCGGACAACCCCTTCTGAATCCGTATGTGTTCCCTCTGTAAAATAATAACACTTATTCTCACCTCCAGTGTCGGTGCTGTTTCATGATGGCGGCACTGGATCTCCCAGGGCTCCCATAACATTGTTATGTTATGCAATCTCTGAGACCAAACAACGCTGGCTTCTCTCTCATCTCCTGACATCCGAAGGATATGAGAGGGCAGCAGCAGCTTTCCGAAGGAGGAAACAGTGAAGCCAACGCTAATCAGATGTAGAAATTGCAGGACGTAATGTCTCATGAGCCCTGGGAGAGCCAGTGTCGACACCACCGGAAGCGCGCCAGCACCGGAGGTGAATATAAGAGTTATTATTTTACTGGATGGAAACATAGGGAATAAGAAAGGGTTGTCCGATAGTGGACAACCCCTTTACTGGTTCCAATTTCTCACAATGCAAATTCAATGTATTATTGCCACATTTTAACAAAACAAGCCGCAGTTCATGTTACAACCACTTGGTGGATACATATAGACACATACAACATAGACATCTCCTGCAGAGTATCTCAAAACCATGTTTTTTTACAAATCTGAGCACTTTGCTCCATTTATGTTGGGATATATCGAGCCAAGAAGGATGGTAAAGAAAGACATATCTGAATGCCTAAAGGGTCCTTCCAAACAGGAAGGGCCAGGTTATTTATTTGTTGTGTGAGTGGCTAAAAATATCACATGGCAACTATTGGCACCTAATAAGATTCCTTTTGGCAGCAGATAAGAGATGATACAAATGCTCAGTTCTGTTCAATATTGTAGTTTGTATAATGCAAAGAATTAGCACTTCCAATCTGCTACAATGTTTCTGCGCCCTGCTATAAAGTCATAACGGATCCCTTTAAATCTAGATAGGACTGAATGCAGATAATTCTGGCAATGAAGCATTGGATAAGTGAGATGATGGAAAGACAGCAGACAAATGTTATCAATATTCCCGCTCCAGCTCGGACACATATTCCTATTATTGGATTTCAGGAAAGAGAAATGTAAATATTTAAATTCCGCACTAATATTCCATCCCGGGTTTCTCTATTCAATCTGATTGTTAAGATCTACGAAGATTCTCACTAAAAGAGACTCGAAGTGAATTATCCTATTTAGCACTTTGCGGTTTTATTGTTATGGAGCAGTTGAAATCTGGCACTCGGTATGAGGATGCCGGATGTGCGGCTTTATTATCCGATTCTTCACTATATTATCGCATTCAGAATGAAATGATGCTTAGATTAGACCGGATAGTAATAATATAGCGGCAGATGAAAGATGAGCGCGAGATGGATGATTATGAAAGCATCAATTTCTCTACTTGGAAGACGGAGCTAAGATAGGGTGAAATTGCAAAAGCAAAATCTGGCCAGGCAGAGGTCAATGACATATCGCTCGCACAGGGAGTATCGCCTGAAGGGGGCGACACCTGCCCTAAAATTGCACCCCAATTGGGGCACAGCTTTACTGTAAAGAAACGCTTTGTCTACAGAACGTTTTATAAGATGGATACAGAAGAACATGTAACAAGGAATTGTCAATGCGCTCCTTATACACTGACTGCCTATACAGTAGCACATGTCACAGCTACTGGCGTACTGACGGTTCCTTTTTTACTTTTCCTCATACCTCAAGATTAAATATGAGCAAATATTTTTTTAAACTCATATTCCTCAGCTTTGCAACATATTTTTGCTTTACGATTAAACTTGCAGCAAATCAATTCTCCTAAAGTCTTGCAAAGCCGCCAATTGCTCTGAAATGATATATGTAACACTCTAAGGTGCTCTAGGACTGCAGCCAACCCATTCTAGCTCTTTAAAGCAGCCTGTCATGTCTCCACGTGTTATTTACATGCATATATAGGGTTAATCTGCAAGTAAATAGCATTCTAATACTGTGTGGCTGCACGATGGAAAGCTCAGCTACCAGGAAGATATTCACTGTCTTCCTCCTGAGAGCCGCCGGCTTTTAGTCAGAGACAAGCAATGAGAGACTACAGTCTATGCTCTCAGCATCATGAGCGGTGGTTGTAAGCACACCCCTGGCATTTTGATTGACAGTTCACTCTGCATAAATGTGATACAAAGCGAACTGTCAATCAAAGTGCCGGGTCATACTTAAAGCTGCTGCTGTCTACTGTGCAGTGACTGAAAGCTGGCGGCTCCCGGAGGTAATAAAGTTAATTTTTTCCTGGTAGTCGTGCTTTCAGTAAGGTGGACAATCAGCAATGAAACACTATCAGCCTGCAGATTAACCATGTATATTCAGAAAAGCAACACTTGGGGGCAAGACAGGCTCCCTTTAATGCAAACTCAGCCTTAGTAATGTCAGAGTGACCTCTGCATAAATGGCTATGGATTATCAGGTGGTCATTGATTATCAAATATTATTTGTAATGTTTATTCAGTGTTTTATGGCTTTGCATCTTTTTACGGCTAAGCTGTGCCATCCTCTTACTATCCAAATTTACATTGTCGCTGCATTCCCTGCCTCGGCTTTTATACAGGCTATTACGCTTCCTCCTTAACTGTGACACACCATGTGATTTGATAGCTGTAAGCATCATGGGGAAGCCCACATGGTCGCACCTCAGTGTATATGAGTCTTCTCTGTCATTGAAATCATTGATCTGCCCAAGTATTCACCGGAGCGAGAGATCTTTGTGCCAGTTCCCTGCCGTGGTTAATAACTGAGAGTCCGAAAAGGAAAAATCCACCTCTACATTTATAATAGGGTTTTTATAAAATGTGTTTTCTAAACCTTTCTATTTTCCTGACTTAACCAACAAACCACACGCAGTAATTGCTGTTTATGCAATTTCCAATTATTTCATAAAAAAAACTATAAAATTAAACTTTTCACAAGCAAAAGGGAAAAACACAACTTTTCTCTGGATTTCTTCACCGTTCCCCAGATAGCTTTTACTATAACTTGATTTTCGTTTCTCTTCTTTGTAAATTGCTCATGTGCCCACGGTTCTGTGTTAAGAGCTTTTATGCAAAAAGCAAAAAACAAAAAGGTGGGATGATGTCTTTACCAAACTTGTGAAAATATGTTTTCAAGCTTATATATATATATATATATATATATTCTCCAGGTTTACACTGTATAAAGGGAGCAAATCCTGATACGGTGGTAGTATCAATTTATTAGCGCCATCGCATCAATTAATTAGTTTATTTGTTGCCATTGTATCCATTTATTAGGTTATTAGTGCCATTGTATTAACCATTTTTTTTCCAAAGCGTCAACTTTTGACTTCTAATCAATTCACATATCAAAGGAGTTGTCTGGTGCCGCTCCGCTCCCCATCAAGGAGTGAGCGGTGCAGATGATGGCGATCTAAAGAATATCTGCTAAGGTGCGTGCACGATCCATGGGAATCATGTATGTGTCCAGTTTCATATCAACCCTTTTGATTGTGAATCTTCGGTGCTGTTAGCAAGCGGAATGATTTTGTCTTGTGCTGCAGTTCAGTCCCATTAAAGGGAACTTGTTAGCACAAAGCGACTGTCCAAACAAAGCACAGGCACTCAGTGCACCCTTGGGGTAGCTGATCACTTCACCAACTCTTAATTTTTATTTATTTTTTTTTTTTGCACCATTCTTTGCCATCTTGAAAGCCAGAGCTGTCAATCTAGTAAGAAGTGGACGGAGAAAAAGTAGGTGGCCACTTCAATGATGCTCTGAGTGCTTGGCTTGGACAGTCATTTTGTGCTTCCAAAACTAGATCATGAGTTGATCACCTGCCTAAAGGCCGAGATCACACCAGCGTATATTCTCTCATCTGAGAGGATCGGGCCAATTAATCAGTTTGATCAGAGAGAGATCGCAGTGTAACCCATTTCTCTTGGATGATGAAAAGGTGGAAAAAAAAGTCTCCATCTTCCTCATTCCATCAGTCCGTGAAAATTGGACTGTACTCAGATGTCACCCGAGTGCAGTCTGATGTTTTCCACGGACTCTTTGACTTGTATGGCCAAGTGCAAATGCGAATATTGGGTTAAACTTGGGCATTTTTTTCCTTGGACCGAGTAGGTCTGAGAAAAATAATCGGACATGTGCTCGGCTGCATAGAATGACATTGGTCCGGGTGCGATCCGATGTTTTGTCACATCACACTTGAACTGAAAATACGGTTATGTGCATGAGCCGGAAGGCTGAGTTCAGAGGTGACTGTATAGACCAGTCCAGCCCATAAATTGAGCCCGGCTTTGTGTGCAGCTCTGTGCACTTTACACATTTCGGACGGGTGTAGTAACTGTTAGCCATTATATTACTTTTTAGGTCCAAAAAACGAACCAAAGCCGTTCATGCTGCCTGGCTCATAGGCTAGCATTGGTCTTTGTGCCGCTCGTTGGGCGCATGGGCAGTAAATGGAACCCGAAAATACGACAAGTGTAAAAGTATCCTCGAGGCGTCACCTTACACTCCTGAAGATGCTACTAGTGGCCGTGATGATCCGAAAAAGAAGAACATTGCTAGACAGCGTCCAAAAGTGGGTGAGAAAAATCAGAACGTCTTCGCTTAATGTTTCGACCTATCATTGGTCTTTTTCAAGACGAAGCGTTGTACTTTACGGCACGATAAAGATGGTTGGATTTTTTATCACCCACTTTTTGGACGCTGTCTACAAATTTGTATCCATGTTTTCTTTCCTTGGGATTTTTGGACGGTGAATCCATACATTGGCAATTACCCTGACTTGGAAATGTCCATCTAAGGGGGCTACAAGTGATTTTTTTCTCTCTTTTGATCCCAAAAAAGAAAGTCCTCCAGAACTTCTATACTGGGATAGCCTTAAAGATGTCTTATCTTAAAATGTTGGAATAAATGTTTCCTTTTTATTTGGAACACGGCTGGAGGACATTCTTTTTTGGATCTTCGTTGTGCCATATCGGGCAGGAATGTCTTTCTCCATGCCGAGAAGTTCATAGTATTCTAAGGGTAAGCTGGTTTTTTTTTTTCAATATCATTCTATTTCATGGTCACCACATCCCGATCTGACCCTAGAAGTGCAAACGTACGAATATGTAGCTATATAGCGCACAACTACCCTATTTAGTCAACATCAGATGCGTTCCTTTACCTTTTTGCAATTTTCACTCCAACTTCTCACGATTCATGCTTAATACAATACTGCTGCATTTTAGCAAAACCTTAGACAGACCGCAATCCCAATCATGAGCACTGGGTGGCCGCAAACGGACACATATAGAATAGACGTCTCCCGACAGAGTACTGCAAAATCATTTTTTTTTTAAAAGCAGGTAATTTTAGGATATGTCAAGCCAGGAAAGACACTTTTTTGAACTCAGCACACGACTTTTCCACATTAACAAGCCGGTTTGTGCTCCATCGTGTATTCTTTACCCATGCAAAATCCTGAAGTTTCAGCTTTAAATGAACAACGCAGATGCTTTCACTTTAAATACAGACTGCAATAAGAGCGGAGATAGGAATCCTCTGACAACGTGATGCATTTTAGGCAACCCGGGTCTTCGGTTCAACGTTGCCCAATTTAATGGTAAATTAATAAGCTATCACATCTCGGGGATGAAGACTGAAATCCTCAAATGAAACCCATCTGCAATTGGGTCTTTGTATCTGTTCTTTGAATATCGCTTTTACTAAAATGAGTCAGTGCGTATGAGCAGATGGGTATCATTTGGAAGCCGAGAAACCATTCAGACTCTCCTTTAATGAGACATTTAAAGAGAAATAGGAGTTCGTACTGTTTTAATAATAATGATAGACAAAAGGTGACGTCCATCACACTTCACCGGTGCAAAAATGCAGAAACGCAGGAGCCTCATTAGCGGCAGCAGATTGTATTTTCTGATTGCACGGTAATAGGACATAAAACTGTCAGACTAAACTTTATAAAAAGTATGCATGACTATTGATTACTCACGATTACTCCTGCAGCATTGCCGTGTTCCTTAAAGATGGCGGCTTTCTTCCACACCTTTTTGAAGGCTGAGGGTGATATGATAGCACTGCAGCATTTACTACAATGGAGCTGAGTTGCAATACCAGTTACAACCTGGAGTGGCGCTATTTCTGGAAATAAAGCAGCCAGAGATCTAAGCTTGTTCATGATACCTACAGGATATGTCAACATTGAACGTAACAATTTTAAAGTCTATTGCTGCCATATTTATAAAATTGGGACTAATTTGTGCGCGCCCATCAGCCACTACAAGACGTATCCCACTGTAGATGAATCTGCATTATTGAATAGAACGAAATAAAAATGCCCCTATCTTTGGAAGCGTATGGCGGATTTTATAAAATAAGAGTAAAAATTGGCCAACAAAAACTTGACTTGGTGACAGGTCTTAAACCTCGCTCGCCTAATTTCGAAACTCCTTCTGGAGGTGAACGGAGAAAGCTGCACATGTGCACCTTCTTCTCTGCTGTCAACAGCCGGGAGACAGGAAACAGGGACCTCTATTTTTCAGATAGACGGACGTTCGAGAGGTGCAACCCAAAACTGTCAACCAATTACCACCTATTCTGTCAGCAAATTTTGGGCCATTTCAATTCATGAAGAACAGATTTTGTGCACTGCATGGCACACATTTTCTAAAATCTCAGTTTTGTTAGAATTCCTTAAAATATTACTATATCTAAGCAGTGGGAAACCGCTCGGTGACTTAACAACACAAGTAAATTTGCTTTACTTTTTCTGTTCATTCTGAAAATCAAATTTTTTATTTTTTTCGCTGGACCTTAAACTCTTGACACTTTCAGCAATTCTTCAAAGTATTTTATGGCGCTGAGGAACATATGTACCGAGCCTCTTACAAATGATCCATTCAGACACCGCATCCTGCCCTTGGATTAAATGGCTCCGTGCTCCATTGCTAAACACCATTAAATGAAGTGTTCCCATTAATGGCAGAAATATGATTGTTAGTACATTTAATCCCCAAGGGGCATGTAAAGAGTTTCAACTGTTTCCCTTTCTATAAATCAGTCATTACATCGGAGACTGGAACATGTGCTGAAAATCACAATTACCTTGTTATTCACTTACCATATTCAGAATCGTGCTGGAAAGGTCAAATAAATAACGCTGTGTAGATGTATTATGGCGCTGCTCATCTACAGACTGTGCCTGTTCGGTCCATTTATCTCACTCTCTCGCGCTCCGTATGGCAATCACAAGATGTCGTCGTGTTCTGAAGCAACGTTTAATTCGAGAGGGGAATGACACGGTGCGCAGCATCGCTGCAGAGAACATTATACCAGTGAGTGGCGACTGAGTACCGTGTAATATTGTCAGATGAAGACGCCATCCCTAAAGCCTCTGTGTCACGATCCAAAGGATGGTCTGTCAGCTTACGGCACAACACACAATGTGGATGGAATAGGGGGAGGAAGGCCCTACCAATACGGAATGAGGGATGGTCACCACCTGAGCTCAAACCTGAGCCTGTCCCTGCACTCCCCTAACGCCCTATGTGGGTCCTTCCCCCCGCCACCATCAGGATACCTCATCCCTAGTTGTCACCTATAACTGCCCTGGCTAGTGCACTGGCCGGCAAGGAGCACTAGCTTCACCTCTGCAGGTAATAAACACAGGGGAAGAGACAAACATTAAAGGGACAAGGTAACAAAAACACCACACTTAGCTTTCTCTGCTGCAAAGCACCGCACAGCAAAATAAAGGCATCAGATAAGCGAAGTCAGCAGAAGTACCACTGCGCCCAGAGAGCTCCTTACTCCAGCTTGGCCACTGCAGATTGCTCTAACACCGACAGTCAGCTGATGCATCAGGGACCCTTTAAAGGATGGTGGGAATGGTCACCGCCCACATCAGCTGACCCAGCAGCAATGCAATTACACCAGTTTGCCAGGGGGGAGAAACTGACATTTAACCCCCGCTGGCCTGAAAGGAAAAACGGTTTAACTCAATGGAACCAGATCTGCCACAAATCTAAAAATGGATTGTGACACTCTGTGATCCATGGCACTTGGAAAACCATATGAGTCCATGTATGTCATGGTGATGGAAAACCCAATGGTAATGTGCAGCTTCTTGGATCCCCAGTGTCATGGCGTCACTGTTTGGCGGTCCAGAATGTGAACCCTTGGGATAGAGGGGTTTTCCATGACCTATATCAATGTTTTACTCTTCATAACTATTTGTCTTGTGAGCACTGCTCATAGTCACATGGTAGCTCCAAAAAGGTAACCACAAACAGGCTTGGCACATGCTACTTCATTTCCCAGAACCTCAGGGGTTGTCCCATCTTTCACCCTTCAACACCTGTACCAGAATCTGGACTTACACAGGGGTTGATGGCGCAAATTGGCAAGAAGGATATTCAGGTAGCCAGGTTAGTTCCAGGAGGTACAAAAATCATCAGGTAGGAGAAACATCAACAAACAAGCCGTGGTCAGGAAACAGGATGAATCAGGATGAAACACCAGATGTACAGAACACCAGAAAACCAGGTAGCACAAACTTTGACTGGCAGTGGAAACTTGCTTTCAGGGGTTAACTCAGCCGTTTATATAGTGAACAGGCCCACCCAGTGCTGACAGCAGATAGAAACCCAAACTTAGCAGGGTTAGCCCCATAGTTTCTAGACTGACCGGAGCCACAAGTCCCAGGATTAATATAGGATTGATGCTGTCAAGCTACACTGGCAACAACACCGGAAGATGGACCCAGCACAGATGTTACACTATTAGGTCCACTATAGCTTTTTTGGTTTTGTTGTACTTGTTACAAGTATTAACTTTCTCAATGGCTCCTTGGAGGCTATTCTGGTCGTTGTGTACATGATGTCTCTTGTGACATTCTCTACATGACCCGTAAGTGAAGACATGGTATGGCATTGGATGTACGACATGACAGAAAGTGGGGAAATCATAGACCGCATTGACAATGTAACCCACAGAAAGTTATCCGACCCAGGGGAGAGCTGCTGCAGTAATGGTAACAATATTTTTTTTGCAGTGGAAAATAAATACTAATTCAATGTAATGAAAATCCTTTTTTCAGTTCGCCTTGAGTGTTAGTTCATCCTTCTTCTAAGACTCCAAGTATCAGTGGATCCATCTTCTGGGACAATGCATCAATTGTTAGGGTCTGCGGAACGCACCTAATAGATATAATAGAGAGGTGCGTTCGCAGCCCGGGGTCCACCGTGCAGGCGAAGCCCGCTGCTAATAAGATGGCGAAAGTAGCGAACTCTGTTATCCCGCAGAGTCGCTAAAAATAAACGCCGTAGCGCATTGTGGCAGTAAGTGCGAACTCTGTTAATCCCAGAGCCGCTAACGGGATGCCACAGCGCTATATGGCGATAGGTGCGAACTCACTTAGCTTTAGTGAGCCGCAAAGTAAACACGCTAGGGCGCTGTCTAGCATCAAAAGCGAACCCTGTTACGTCACAGAGCCGCTGAGAAAAAGTACCGTGTCCTGTCAAGCTCTCAGGTACACGGTTAATTGCTAGCGAGCATAATACGTGGTCATGCGCTAATGTCCTCGCGGGAGTCACCCGCAATCTATGGCGTCTGAACGCCAGACCCTGAATACGGCAATCAAACTCCTCACCGGTTATGCCGGTAATCTAGGGCATCTAGGACACCGACCCTGACCAACTAGCACACCAAACTCCTCACCGATTAAGTCGGTATTCTAGTGGCTTATTTCAGCCGGGTCCCTAACCACACACACGCATGACCATACTGGCGCATAGCATACAATGGTTGATATTAGCGCATGGCGGCCCAGCCATGCTACCCTTTTATAGCAACAGCTACAGGACCTTCCAGGAACAAGGACCAATGAGAAGCTGTTACAAACACACGTAGCTACATGACCTTCCTGGCGGACCAATAGGAGCCGCTGCAGCACCTGAACATGTGACCCCTGATCTCCAATGAGAGTTCTCACTCTGGGCATGCTCAGATGGGAAAACGCAGGACTTTGTCTCAAAGACGGCTGCTCCAGCACTGGCTATAATAGCAGATCCAGGAAAGGCAGCAGCAAGTCACTGCCCAGTAGTGGAGTGGGCAAGACGCCTGGACCGACGTCTCTGCTGAGCAGGCTCCACTGTGGCCGGAGATGAATGGGAGACCGCAGCGGGAAGGGTTCGAGACTCCCCTTGTGCAGCAGCGGGAAATCGAACCCTAACATTACCCCCCCTTCTCTGGGCCTCGCTGCGCTCAAAGGCAGCGACGAGCTGCGGAGCGTGAACATGCTCGGCAGGCTCCCAGGATCTATCCTCAGGCCCATAACCCCTCCAGTCCACCAAATAAAATTTTTTGCCTCGTACCACCTTGCACCCAACAATGGCGTTCACCTCATGATCGTCGGTAGATGAACCTGACGTCCCGGCAGATGACTCGGAAAACCGGGAAATGGCCACGGGTTTCAAGAGGGACACGTGAAAGGTGTCAGTGATACCAAGGCGAGGCGGAAGGGCTAGGCGGTAAACTACCGGGTTCACCTGCTCAAGAACTTTAAAGGGGCCCAAAAAGCGAGGTGCCAACTTGGTGGACTCTACCCGTAGCCTGATGTTTCGGGCAGAAAGCCACACTAGGTCACCTGGAGCAAACGTAGGAGCGGGGCGCCGATGGGCATCGGCTGAAGACCTCATCCTCTCTTTGGAGGCCTGAATGGCATCCTGAGTGCGGTCCCAAATGTCCCGTGCCTCCACAGCCCAGTCTGCCACCCTGGAATCGGCGGAAGACACGGGTATAGGCACTGGTACCCGCGGATGCTGACCGTAGTTCAGGAGGAATGGGGTCTGTCCGGTGGAATCAGCCACAGCATTGTTTAATGCAAACTCAGCCCATGGTAGCAAGGATGCCCAGTCATCCTGCCTGGCTGAGACAAAATGTCGTAGATAGGTGACCAAGGTCTGGTTGGCGGTCTCTACCAACCCATTCGTCTCAGGATGGTACGCTGAAGAGAGATTTAACTCAATGCTGAGTAGACGACAAAGCTCCCTCCAGAACCGAGACGCAAACTGGGGACCTCGGTCACTGACAATTTTGTCCGGCATGCCGTGTAGACGGAAGACATGCCTAACGAACAACGCTGCCAGAGCCCGTGCAGAAGGTAACCGTGGTAGCGGCACCAGATGCAACATTTTGGAGAAATGGTGGTGATTACCCAGATGATGGTGCAACCCCGAGACTTGGGTAAGCCCACCACAAAGTCCATCCAACCATCTCCCAGGGCCTGTCTGCCACCGGCAAAGGGTAAAGTAACCCAGCTGGCCGTTGTCTTGGAGACTTATTCTTGGCGCAGGAGACACACGCCCGAACATAGTCCCCAACATCACGGACCATATGCGGCCACCAATAAGTCCTCGCCAGCAATTCAGATGTCCTCTTTGCCCCAAAGTGTCCACCAACCCTGGACGAATGTGCCCAAGAGAGTACCTCCGGTCGTAAATTGGTAGGTACAAAAGTCTTGCCCGGGGGCACAGACTCTAGTGAAACCGGGGCCACTGTTCTCAGGCTCTCTGTGGGGACAATAAGCCGAGGCTCCTCCACCTCCTCCTCAGAGGACACCACAGAGCGAGAGAGAGCGTCGGCACGAATGTTCTTCTCTCCCGAGAGGAAATGGAGGGTGAAATTAAACTGGGAGAAGAACAAGGACCATCTGGCCTGGCAAGAATTAAGCCGCTGGGCTGTCTGTAGATACACCAAATTCTTGTGGTCAGTGAAAACTTGGAAGGGAAAGCGGGCCCCCTCCAACAGATGTCTCCACTCAGAGAAGGCCAACTTCATGGCTAGCAACTCCCTATCCCTGATGGAATAATTCCTCTCCGCTGATGTGAAGGTCTTAGAGAAGAAGAAGCAAGGATGCTTCCGACCTTGAGCATCCTTTTGGTAGAGGACTGCTCCAGCACCAACGGATGAGGCATCCACCTCCAATAAAAATGGCTTATCAACATCGGGGCGATGTAGGATAGGAGCGCTAGCAAAATGAGACTTAACAGAAGAGAAAGCCGTGGAGACCTCTTCCGACCACAATTTGGGATTTGCTCCCTTCTTGGTGAGGGCTACCAAGGGAGCTACCAAGGTAGAGAAATGCGGAATGAACTGGCGATAGTAATTAATGAACCCCATAAAGCGCTGCACTGCTTTAAGAGAGTGAGGTTCCTGCCAGTCCATCACAGCCTGTAGTATGACCGGATCCATAGCCAATCCCTGGGTTGAGATGATATAACCAAGGAAAGGTAAAGACTCCAGCTCAAACATACATTTCTCCAACTTAGCATAAAGGGAATTAGCCGTAAGAGGTCGAAGACTCTGCAGACATCTCTCCGGTGGGAGTCAATATCTGGAGAGAAGATGAGTATATCATCCAGATAGACTACGACCGAGGTGGAGAGCATATCCCGGAAGATGTCATTGACAAAGTCTTGGGAAACGGCTGGAGCATTACAGAGACCAAAGGGCATCACCAGATATTCGTAATGCCCGTCCCTGGTATTGAAAGCCGTCTTCCATTCGTCCCCCTCACGGATGCGAATCAGGTTATACGCACCACGCAGATCTAACTTAGTGAATACCTTTGCTCCCCGAAGCCTATCAAATAGCTCCGAAATCAAGGGCAACGGGTACTTGTTTTTAACGGTGATGGCGTTAAGACCCCGGTAATCAATACACGGACGCAATTCTCCATTTTTCTTCTGTACGAAGAAAAATCCCGCCCCAGCCGGTGACACCGACTTCCTAATAAACCCTCTTGCCAGGTTCTCCTGAATATACTGCGACATGGCCTCTGTCTCAGGAAGAGAGAGGGGATAGACCCTTCCCCGAGGAGGTTCTGCGCCAGGCAAGAGGTCGATAGGACAGTCATAGGGGCGATGAGGTGGAAGAGTCTCAGCAGCCTTCTTGGAGAACACATCTGCATATGACCAGTAGCACTTGGGGAGTGGAGTAAGATCTGCGGGTAACTCAGTAGTGGTAACCTGAACGCAACTCCTGACACATCTGCCTCTACATGCATCACTCCAACCCAGTATCCTACCCGAAGTCCACTCTATATGTGGGGAGTGGAAACGGAGCCAAGGTATACCTAGTAGGATCTCGTCTAATCCCTCGGGAAGGACGAGTAGGGAAATAAGTTCCTGATGGGAAGGAGATAACAACAATGCAAGTGGAACAGTCTGGTGTGTAATTTGTGAGGGCAATGTCGACCCATTCACTACCCGGACAGTCACTGATTTGTCAAGAGCGACCAGAGGTATTGCATGACGGCGAGCAAAGTCAGAGGACATGAAGTTCCCTTCTGCTCCTGAGTCCACGCAAAGGTCGGCGGCGATAGTGGAAGTGCCTACAGTGATTGTCCCTTTAAGTGTCAACTTGGAGGAAAATGCCGCTGTCTCTAGTGAACTTCCTCCCAGGACCACTAGACGCGATCGCTTCCCCGATCGCTGTGGACATTTGTTGGCATAATGTCCTGTCTGCTGGCACACTCTACAGACCACGGATACTCGAGTGGTCCGAGACTTAGATCTCACTCGAGAAATCTCCATGGCCTCAGGGGAATCAGGCGCCTGAATGGAAGATTCCAGAGGTCTGGCGAAGGTGGGCGCCAGCCGGAACCTTGCCTACACTGGGCCCGCTCCAACCTCCGCTCGTTAAAACGAAGGTCGATGCGGGTAGATATGGTAATGAGCTCCTCCAGTGTGGCAGGAATCTCCCTGGTGGACAAGGTGTCCTTCACATGGTCTGCCAGTCCCCTCCAGTACATGGGTATAAGGACTTTATCTGGCCAATCCAGCTCAGAGACCAGAGTCCAAAATTGGACGGCAAACTGGCTGACCATGGATGAACACTGGGTGATAGTCAACAGTTGAAGAGCCATATCGTGGGTGACACGAGGTCCTAAAAAGACCTGTTTAAGAGTGTCCAAGAAGAGAGGAGCACTCTGCACCACACGATCATCGCGCTCCATAACGGCGTTGTCCACTCCAACGCCCTGCTCGACAAAAGGGATATGATAAAACCCACTTTCGCCCGCTCCGTGGGATAACGTGCAGCCAGAAGCTCTAGATGTATGGAGCACTGACTGACGAAACCCTGACATTGTTTACTGTCACCAGTAAACTTGTCTGGAAGTGGGAGGCGGGAAATAGTCGGAGCAGGGGTGGCAGAGGACAACCTGGCTGCAGCCACGCTAGCAGCCTGAACAGCGACTGCGGTAACATCCACAGCTGAGGTTGTGCGCTCAAGAGCCGCCAACCTTCCCTCCAGCTGCTGGATGTACTGCCTTAGACGCTGGTCATCCGCCATTTTACTAGCCAGACCCTGGTGCTAATATTATGTTAGGGTCTGCGGAACGCACCGAATAGATATAATAGAGAGGTGCGTTCGCAGCCCGGGGTCCACCGTGCAGGCGAAGCCCGCTGCTAATAAGATGGCGAAAGTAGCGAACTCTGTTATCCCGCAGAGTCGCTAAAAATAAACGCCGTAGCGCGTTGTGGCAGTAAGTGCGAACTCTGTTAATCCCAGAGCCGCTAACGGGATGCCACAGCGCTATATGGCGATAAGTGCGAACTCACTTAGCTTTAGTGAGCTGCAAAGTAAACACGCTAGGGCGCTGTCTAGCGTCAAAAGCGAACCCTGTTACGTCACAGAGCCGCTGAGAAAAAGTACCGTGTCCTGTCAAGCTCTCAGGTGCACGGTTAATTGCTAGCGAGCATAATACGTGGTCATGCGCTAATGTCCTCGCAGGAGTCACCCGCAATCTATGGCGTCTGAACGCCAGACCCTGAATACGGCAATCAAACTCCTCACCGGTTATGCCGGTAATCTAGGGCATCTAGGACACCGACCCTGACCAGCTAGCACACTAAACTCCTCACCGATTAAGTCGGTATTCTAGTGGCTTATTTCAGCCGGGTCCCTAACCACACACACGCATGACCACACTGGCGCATAGCATACAATGGTTGATATTAGCGCATGGCGGCCCAGCCATGCTACCCTTTTATAGCAACAGCTACAGGACCTTCCAGGAACAAGGACCAATGAGAAGCTGTTACAAACACACGTAGCTACATGACCTTCCTGGCGGACCAATAGGAGCCGCTGCAGCACCTGAACATGTGACCCCTGATCCAGGGCCGCCATCAGGGCATTACAGCCCTTACTAATGTATGGGGCCCGGTGATTTAGGGGGGCCCGCCCGCCGCCCCAGCACGCTGGCAGCACGGTCCGGCAGCAGGCGCAGCACTTCGCTGCTTTATATTCCCCACTGTCCCCAGTCCTGACCTCCTGGCTGGCAAATTAAATGGGCAGGCACTGTAGCTTTAAGCTACAGCCCGCCCTGATGCATCATGGTCCAGCCGTGACGTCACACGCTGCTCTGCTCCACTTCCTCATTCTGAAGCAGAGCGAGCAGCGTGTCACGTCGGTGTGCTGTGCCAAACACACACTGCCAAGTGGCTGGGAGCGGCGGACCGGACCGGACCGGGTGCAGGCAGCAGGAAAGCTCAGCAGGGTGAGTAGTCTGTCGCAGGGGGGGCCCGGCCAGGACAGCCGCAGCGCCAGCATCCACCAACAGGGCCCAGGGCAGGAAGAGGGGGCCCAGCATCCACCAAAAGGGCCCCCAGGGCAGGCGGGGGGGGGGGGCCAGCATCCACCAACAGGGCCCCCAGGGCAGGCGGGGGGCCCGCAGGCGGAGCATCCAGCAACAGGGGCCCTGGGGACCCTGTTGGTGGATGCTGCGGGCCCCTCCTGCCTGCCCTGGGCTGGGGCCCTGTTGGATTGCTGCATGTGGCCACCCCCCTGCTTCTCTATATGGGGCATAAACTATGGAGCATCATATGGGGCTATACATCTATGGGGCATCATATGGCGGCTCAAATCTATGGAGCATCAATTGCAGCATAATCTAGGGGATCATATGCGGCATAATCTTGGAGCATCATATGGCGGCATAATCGTGGCATCATATGGAGCATAATCTTTGGAGCATCATATGGGCATAATATGGAGCATCAATGGGCATAATCTATGGGCATCATATGGTGGCATAATCTTTGGAGCATCATATGGCGGCATAATCTTTGGAGCATCATATGGTGGCATAATCTTTGGAGCATCATATGGCGGCATAATCTTGGAGCATCATATGGGGCATAATCTTGGGCATCATATGGGCATAATCTTGGAGCATCATATGGGGCATAATCTATGGAGCATCATATGGCGGCATAATCTTTGGAGCATCATATGGCGGCATAATCTTTGGAGCATCATATGGCGGCATAATCTGTGTGGCATCATATGGCGGCATAATCTTTGGAGCATCATATGGGGCATAAAATCTATGGAGCATCATATGGGGCATAAAATCTATAGAGCATCATATGGCGGCATAATCTTTGGAGCATCATATGGCGGCATAATCTTTGGAGCATCATATGGGGGCTTAATCTATGGAGCTTCTTATGGGGGCATAATCTGTGGAGCATCATATGGCGGCATAATCTACGGGGCATCATATGGCGGCATAATCTTTGGAGCATCATATGGCGGCATAATCTGTGGGGCATCATATGGCGGCATAATCTTTGGAGCATCATATGGGGCATAATCTATGGAGCATCATATGGGGGCATAATCTATGGAGCATCATATGGTGGCATAATCTTTGGAGCATCATATGGTGGCATAATCTTTGGAGCATCATATGGCGGCATAATCTTTGGAGCATCATATGGCGGCATAATCTGTGGCGCATCATATGGGGGCATAATCTGTGGAGCATCTTATGGGGCATAATCTATGGAGCATCATATGGGGCATAATCTATGGAGCATCATATGGCAGCATAATCTATGGAGCATCATATGGCGGCATAATCTTTGGAGCATCATATGGCTTCATAATCTGTGGGGCATCATATGGCGGCATAATCTTTGGAGCATCATATGGGGCATAATCTATGGAGCATCATATGGGGCATAATCTATGGAGCATCATATGGGGCATAAAATCTATGGAGCATCATATGGGGCATAAAATCTATAGAGCATCATATGGCAGCATAAAATCTATAGAGCATCATATGGCGGCATAATCTATGGAGCATCATATGGCGGCATAATCTATGGAGCATCATATGGCGGCATAATCTTTGGAGCATCATATGGCAGCATAATCTTTGGAGCATCTTATGGGGCATAAAATTTATGGAGCATCATATGGGGGCATAAAATCTATGGAGCATCATATGGGGCATAAAATATATGGAGCATCTTATGGGGGCATAACTTTTATGAAGCATTATGTGGGGAGTATTTTGTATGGAGCATCTTATGGGGCCCATCATTAACTGAATACAATAATCTGCAATCAGAAATACAGTGTGTGTATATATATATATATATATTGATTTCAATTAGTTTAAAAAATGTATGTGACACATTCCCTTGAAGAAAGATAATTAAAATATACAAAAAAAAAGTTACCAAATGTTTAAGAGGTTAGCGCAGAGTAGGGCCCTGCCAATAGTCTACCTTGTCGTGGTAGGAAGAGCAAAATTCACCGCACACTACAATTGATTACTATGCAGAAAAATATTTTTATTTGAAAAATTATCCAATCCAAAAGAAGAAAAATAATATGTACAATATACAGATACCCAACGTTTCGACCCTCCCGGATCTTAATCATGGGGTACTAGAGAAAAATAGAAGAAACACAGTGTGAGGCAATTATATACAGTGATTACATATATAACATATATACAGATATGGGCTGGATCATATATAATTGATTGCGAAAAATGTCATGTAGATAATAATCCAGAAAGTAGAATATATCGTTAAAGTACATATGGAGCATCATTATACAATCTCAACATGGAGATATATAGAGTAACAATTTATAAAATCATAGTAGAACAAAAGCACAATGATATAAGAAACAAAGAAGTAGCGCATTTCTACCTTGTAAAATGAGTACAACAGAGATATGGCACATAGTAGAGGCAATAAATTCCTTGTAAATTCCCTTATAGCAGAGCCAGATGCTGCAGATAATATCAAAATGATTAATTAAATAAATATAGGGAAATAGGGGTCACCATCATTGAAATGTCAGAGATTACCTGCTGTGTACAAAGAGCAGGAGTTAAATGTATCCAGAATAGGGTAAAGTCTGTCCTGAGTGGCGTCCTGATAGCCTGTACAGGGCAAATGGAACACAAATTATAGCCCATTATAGTGGCAGATGGAGTGGACTATTTACATGAAAACATACCTTTGGAGATGGATGAAATGAAAATATAGGCGGCGCACCTGCGCCCTGCCGTGTACAGAAAGTAGGGGTTAAATGTGCCCTGGACGGGGTTAAAACATGTCCTGTATGGCGTCCACAGAGCCTACATGGGGTAAATGTGGCATAAGTTGCAGCCCAGAGTGATGGCAGATGGGGTGAACCGCTTTGAATCAAAGACATACCTTAAGAAGCGAATGTACAGGTTTATAGGCGGCGCTCCTGCGCCCTGCCTTGTCTGCTGGGTGACCAGGTGTATGGGAAGGGAGCAGGGTGGATAAAAATCAATGATTTTTTTAAAAAAATCAAAAAAATCGGATTTTTTTGATTTAAATCAGATTTTTTTGATTTAAATCAGATTTTTTTGATTTAAATCGGATTTTTTTCAATAAACTGCTTTTTGAGGAAAATATTTTACCATGCAAAGGTTCTTCCATCATGAGATAAAGCTGAGTTGTTTAACTCAGTAGAATAAAGGCTGTATATGTGTAACATTCACAATGCCATGCTCTTCCAGAGGTTTCTGTAGGATTAGTGCCAGTGGGCAGTTTCTCTCCTATATTATCACAGACGCTCGCTTTACTTACGCAGTTCTCAAAACTGAATTTGACTCCGCAGAGGTCCCAGCCTCTTCTTCACGGCAAAAATGTTACAACATGAACAGAGTTGAGAAAAAGACCTTAATCCTATTGTTCTACAAACCTATATGAATACAGAATCAACCCCTTCAGTGCCAAGTCCAAGAAGTTAGACAATATGTTTCTGATTGTTTGGAGTGGAATAGATCTGCACAACACAAGAAGAATGTGAATCTAAAGGCTGGGTCTCACATAGCGATACACCAGCGATCCCGACAACGATATGCACCTGTCAGGATCGCTGGTGTATCGCTACATGATCGCTGCTGAGCTGCCAAACAGGCAGCTCAGGCAGCGATCTGGGACAGCGACACTGCGGGTAACATCGCTTAGTTACCCGCAGTGTACATTGGATACCAGCGCCCTGATGCAGGGAGCTGGTATCCAAGGTACACAGCTGGTTTCCAAGCGCTGCGCGGTGCCTGGAAACCCGCTGTGTACCTTGGATACCAGCTCCCCTGCATCAGGGCGCTGGTATCCAAGGTACACAGCGGGTTTCTAGGCACAGCCCCGCGCCTGGAAACCCGCTGTGTACCTTGGATACCAGCGGATCGCTGCTCTCCCGCCTGTCACACGCAGCGATGCGTGCCTGTCAGCGGGAGAGCAGCGATCAAAAAATGTCCTGACATTTCAGCGACGATCAGCGATACCCAGCAGGTGGGCTGATCGTCGCTGAATGTCACACACAGCGATATCGCTGGTGAGATCGCTGCTGCGTCACAAAACTAGTGACTCAGCAGCGATCTCGGTAGCGATATCGCTATGTGAGACGGGCCCTTAAGTGTGAGGAGGAGGAAGGGCAAGCAGACAAGAAAATGAAAGTGAAACTTTGAGCACAATACTGCAGCATAGCCACAGACAGACAAGTCAGGTCAGGATTATTTTTCTCCTTCCTAAGTACAACAGAACAGTGGTGTCCAAATATGAATGATTAACCCATTAAACTGGGGAAAAAAGTAATATAAAAAGTGATTCTAAAAATCTTCATCTACTTGCATGTTAAAGTAGCAAGAACTAGTTTAGGTAGAAACTTTGATTTAAATCACTGATTTAAATCAAGCCTTACTGACTAGTGATTTAAATCGTGATTTAAATCGTGATTTAAATCAGTTTGATTTAAATCAAATCCACCCTGGAAGGGAGCAAATGGGGGTTTAAATGCGGCGCCGTGTACCGCCGGACCGGAAGTGACACGGCGCAACATGATCTGATGTAATCGCGCATGCGCGATAGCGGTAGCGGCCCCCATGTTTTCGGTGGGAAAAGGCAAATATAAGCAGGACTATGAGAGACACTAATCTGTATAGGAGACAAAATCTAGGGGGAGGAGACTAGAGGCCTGCATGTGGCGCCGTGTCACTTCCGGTCCGGATGACGCACTTCCGGTCCGGCGGTACACGGCGCTGCATTTAAACCCCCATTTGCTTCCTTCCCATACACCTGGTCACCCAGCAGACAAGGCAGGGCGCAGGAGCGCCGCCTGTAAACCTGTACATTCGCTTCTTAAGGTATGTCTTTGATTCAAAGCGGTTCCCCCCATCTGCCATCACTCTGGGCTGCAACTTATGCCACATTTACCCCATGTAGGCTCTGTGGACGCCATACAGGACATGTTTTAACCCCATCCAGGGCACATTTAACCCCTACTTTCTGTACACGGCAGGGAGCAGGTGCGCCGCCTATATTTTCATTTCATCCATCTCCAAAGGTATGTTTTCATGTAAATAGTCCACTCCATCTGCCACTGTAATGGGCTATAATTTGTTTTCCATTTGCCCTGTACAGGCTATCAGGACGCCACTCAGGACAGACTTTAGCCCTATTCTGGATACATTTAACTCCTGCTTTGTACACAGCAGGTAATCTCTGACATTTCAATGATGGCGACCCCTATTTCCCTATATTTATTTAATTAATAATTTTGATATTATCTGCAGCATCTGGCTCTGCTATAAGGGAATTTACAAGGAATTTATTGCCTCTACTATGTGCCATATCTCTGTTGTACTCATTTTACAAGGTAGAAATGCTCTACTTCTTTGTTTCTTATATCATTGTGCTTTTGTTCTACTATGATTATATAAATCGTTACTCTATATATCTCCATGTTGAGATTGTATAATGATGCTCCTTATGTTCTTTAACGATATACTCTACTTTCTGGATTATTATCTACATGACATTTTTCGCAATCAATTATATATGATCCAGCCCATATCTGTATATATGTTATATATGTAATCACTGTATATAATTGCCTCACACTATGTTTCTTCTATTTTTCTCTAGTACCCCATGATTAAGATCCGGGAGGGTCGAAACGTTGGGTATATTGTACATATTATTATTACGGCACTGGCACTTTCTTCTCTTGGATTGGATAATTTTTCAAATAAAAATATTTTCTGCATAGTAATCAATTGTAGTGTGCGGTGAATTTTGCTCTTCCTATATTTGTTGGTGCCGCTTAGGACCAATTCACCAGCACCTCCTGTACACTAGACTTGAGTGCACACCATTTCACCCATATTACCTTGTCGTGGTGGCAGGCTTAAAAAAATCTTTTGGTCAAAACAAAAGCTGATGTCTACGCATGTGATTTGATGTTAATGTGTCATTGGTGAGGGCGTGGTGCAGAAGTGGAGTTTTTCCAAGAAAAGGCGGAGGGATTTTGGATGGTTCGCATGGTGGAGGAGGAGCTAGGGTGGAGGCGGAACTGGGGGTGGAGCCTGGGTGGAATCTCAAGGGGGGGCCCAATAAATTTTGCCAGTATGGGGCCCCGAAATTCCTAGTGGCAGCCCTGCCCTGATCTCCAATGAGAGTTCTCACTCTGGGCATGCTCAGATGGGAAAACGCAGGACTTTGTCTCAAAGACGGCTGCTCCAGCACTGGCTATAATAGCAGATCCAGGAAAGGCAGCAGCAAGTCACTGCCCAGTAGTGGAGTGGGCAAGATGCCTGGACCGACATCTCTGCTGAGCAGGCTCCACTGCGGCCGGAGATGAATGGGAGACCGCAGCGGGATGGGTTCGAGACTCCCCTTGTGCAGCAGCGGGAAATCGAACCCTAACATCAATATTCTCAAATAACAGCTAGCGTTCACGGAGATCCAAAAGTCAAAGTTACATGTCCCTTGCAAATCACACGTAACCTGAAGTATGAATGTATCATTGTTTTGGAACCATCAGTGAGATTTCCTCACATTTTACTGGATAATTCTTCTCGGAGTAAATTAACTAGTTCAGTGCTATTTTGAAACCTCAGATATCAAGGTGACATTATTCTGTGAGAGGTTAAGTTCAATTTTTCTGAAGTCATAAATATAATGTCCATGGTCTTAGAGCCTCAAATATTTTGCCTTTTTTATTTTAGGCACTCCAGTACCAGTGCTCCCTTCTTTAAAGATATCAAGAATCAATGGATCATTTTCCTAAAAACTCAGGTATAAGGAATCATTCTTGGGGGCCAGTTCACACATTTTTGGAAACCACAGTTTTCATTGTGCTATTGTTCACAGAGATCCAAGACATTGTTTTTTATTATACTAGCTTGGCCCGTGCAAAATTTTCACACATTGGTCATCGGGGGCGCAGGCAATTTCAGAAAAAGCAAGCTAGTGAAATGTAAATGTATTTCATGAGATGATGAACACAGACATGTATTTATATATGTAGATTGGCAATACAATAAATTGGTTTCATAAGTAGAGGTCAAAAAATGTCTTCCGGTTGAGGTGCCACCTGCAGGTCTTTGTTTCTTTCTGCAGGTTTATGAAAATAAATGTTTAAACTGTATTTAGTGATAAAATCGTGAATGTGTGGTTTGTTTGGCTCTTTTCTTGCTGAAGGGAGCAAGTTTACCTTTCAAATGGTGTATCATTTGTTTTGTGGGGCAAAGCAATCACCGAAAAAGCAGTGCATGTATACAAATGTGTTTGCATATGTGACTCACCTGCAGTGAAGTGTGCAATCCTCCAATGTGCCTGAAATAGGCTGGGCAAGAACTTGGGCAAGCTGGAAAGACCCCAAGGCAAATGTTTGGATTTGTTTGTGATGTCTGTAAGCAACTTTGTGGTAGTATACTTTGGGGTAGCGTGGTGTCACCTGCAGGTAATTTTTCCTTAGACTAGCGGTGGACACCGCGTCAATGTAGGCACGACCTGACCAGTACTTTGGTTTAACCCATTCATGATCGTATAAATATACAGGTTTTTCTATGTCTATCTTGGGGCTCACATAACCCATTTATAGCTTCCTTAATATACAGGCACATATAGCTTTATATCGTTTCCTCACTCAAGCAAGCGGACTGACGAAGGTCTAAGTTGACCGAAACGTCTACTGTTGTTTTGACTGACTGCAATAAAATACCTACCGGATTCCTGTATTAAGTTGAGTGCCAAGTTTTCTGTTACTACACCTGGGCTTGAGAACCTACTTGTGCACCATCACAGTTGTGCTATGATATATTTCTTATCAGAATGGATGAGTCAAATACTGAACATATATGTCTCATTGTAGCAACAGTCTCAGCTCAGTCTATGTACGCGGAATAATTTAATTCCCATGCATGTTATAAGTTATATAGCATTCGCTGTTCCCATAGAGAACATGATGAGGCACAAAAGGTCACGGCCAAAGGCTCAACCATGAACATCAGAACAATCTGCTGACTCGCCGGCCCCGAGCTGCTGCTCACTTGTCGGAAGCTCAAGTAATGAGTTGGAGAGGAGATTTCTATTCCTGAACGCGGACGCTGAGTTGTGTAATTGTTGCAGGTCTAACAAAGGCCAATCCTTCAGGCGCCGGGGCCGGGAGAGGCAAAGCAGAAGTCAGCAAACGGCACTTGCTGGGCAGACCATTATTGTGTCCCTTGCTTAACCCAATCACAGGTGCTGTGACTCATTTCCCTTGGAATAAACATGCCGAATTTCAAGCTGATCTAATATAGGACTACACACGGTGAACGGATCCTGCAGAGAACAGGGAATTCTGCCAAAAAGGCAGTAATTGCTTCTGCAAGAGAAATATATTTACTCCAATTCAACAAGTCCCATCCATGTAAAGTCCACGTTGTATCGGGATTGTTGCGTACTGTCTCCGGCTTGAAATGCCAGGTTCACCGAAGATGGCTAATAATAATGCAGGGACCATAGAAGGAAGGATTTATAGTGAATCTAGTGTCTAAAGTGTAGCAGAAAATCTTTGACATTAAGGGCAGGTGCAGAGGAACATAATGTTGGTCCAAGGGTGGTCCATCAAAACATCAGATCGCACTCGGACCAATGTTATTCCATGATTCAGTGCACATGTCCAAATTTTTCCTCGGACCACCATTGCCGCATGTACGATTTTCCCCATTCATATCTATGGGTCCATAGAAAATATCGGACTGCATTCGGGTGACATCACTATCCCCCATTTTCCAGTCATTATTCCCTTTCCTGGTATATATGATGGAACCAATGTTTGCAAATTGTATCAAGAAATGATTGAAAATAGTGTTTCACAGAATTTTTTCCATTTAAAACAAGTTCAAAATCCCGTTGGCGCCGTGCAGCTGATTCTGGAACAGTTATTCTTTTGTGTCTCTCCATTCCTAACTTATGCTACCTTGTAGTAATGGTGAAAATTTTCCCTTCAACTGAGAACATACAGTACCCCATGATGTCTCTGTGAGCGTTCACTTTTTTTGTTTTAACGCTCACATGGCTAAAGGGAAAATTCCTACCATTATCACTTAGATTCACAGCTCTGGAACGAAGGGCGCAGAAGAGAAAGACAAAATGTTCCAGAATCAGAGGAACATAGGAAATTGGAGGAGGTACTAAATTTAAATAGAAAAATGATTCAATGACAGGTAATTTTTAAGGGAATGTCCAATTATTTAAAATTAGTTTTTATGTTTTGAAACCTTGAATCTTGCAGTTTTATTCTAAGATTCATAATGAGCTGATACTTCTTGTTCTGTAGAGATCACTTCTCATCAATCATCTCAATATTATTACAGGCAGTATTGCAGTGATCGATAACACCTCTATAAACAGTAGATAACACAGGATCCACCATTCACAATAGGTGATGTCACAGCTCACCTCCTCCTCCTGTACAGTAACTGATAACACCTCTATATACAGTAGATAACACAGGATCCACCATTCACTATAGGTGATGTCACAGTTCACCTCCTCCTTCTCCTGTACAATGACTGATAACACCTCTATATACAGTATATAACACAGGATCCAACAATCACAATAGGTGATGTCACAGCTCACCTCCTCCCTCCTGTACAATGACTGATAACATCTCTATATACAGTAGATAACACAGGATCCACCATTCACAATAGGTGATGTCACAGCTCACCTCCTCCTCCTCCTGTACAATGACTGATAACACCTCTATATACAGTAGATAACACAGGATCCACCATTCACAATAGGTGATGTCACAGCTCACCTCCTCCTCCTGTACAATGACTGATAACACCTCTATATACAGTAGATAACACAGGATCCACCATTCACAATAGGTGATGTCACAGCTCACCTCCTCCTCCTGTACAATGACTGATAACACCTCTATATACAGTAGATAACACAGGATCCACCATTCACAATAGGTGATGTCACAGCTCACCTCCTCCTCCTGTACAATGACTGATAACTCCTCTATATACAGTACATAACACAGGATCCACCATTCACAATACGTGATGTCACAGCTCACCTCCTCCCTCCTGTACAATGACTGATAACACCTCTATATACAGTAGATAACACAGGATCCACCATTCACAATAGGTGATATCACAGCTCACCTCCTCCTGTACAATGACTGATAACACCTCTATATACAGTAGATAACACAGGATCCACCATTCACAATAGGTGATATCACAGCTCACCTCCTCCTCCTGTACAATGACTGATAACACCTCTATATACAGTAGATAACACAGGATCCACCATTCACAATAGGTGATATCACAGCTCACCTCCTCCTCCTGTATAATGATTGATAACACCTCTATATACATTGGATGACACAGGATCCACCATTCACAATAGATGATGGCACAGCTCACCTCCTCCTCCTGTACAATGACTGATAATAACTCTATATACAGTAAATAAAACATCATCCACCATTCACAATAGGTGACGCTACCGCTCACATTCTCTTCCTTCTGAAAGGTAGTGGAGGTTTTGGAGACTGCAAAGATCAAGTGAAGGTCCTGGAGTTTGCAGACAATTTGCAAAAGTCCTGAGAGCAGCTGACAGGTAGTAGAGGTCCTGGAAACCGCAGACAGGAAACAGAGGTCCTGGAAACCGCAGATATGTAGCAGAGGTCATGGAGACCGCAGACAGGAATCAGAGGTCCTGGAGACCACAGACTGGAAGCAGAGGTTCTGGAGACCGCAGGCTGGAAGCAGAGGTCCTGGAGACCACAGCTGTTATGAATGTGCTAGAGATGGTTTCTGATTAGAGGCTCCCTCTGGTGGTTACAGACAGTACTGAACCTTTCAGCGAGGAGTGGCAATCTGGGTTCACGGACTGGTCTGATATAAGGGAGGTTCCCTCCCATGATGGTTGCCGGTGATCAATTGTTCTTGTCTCAATTGTGGTTCCTGATTCATTTGGAAGTTAGCTGGAATCTTGCCTGCATCTCCTGCTTTCAGATATGATATTTTTTGCTTTTCTTTTTGTGCTTGCTTTTTGCATTGTTTTCTGCACTTTTGTGGAGGTCAACCAGGTCCCCTCCTGGGGCCTGAGCTCCTCACAGTTTATCTGCAGCCACTGTTATTTGCTCATTTGCTTTTTCCTGTTTTTTCAGCGGCTGCAGCTTGGTTTTGTTCACACTGAGATCTGATTTAGTGGGTGGCGAGATCGTGTGATCTCAGTATTTTTGTAATCACAATTGTTGGATTTTTGTAGGGTTTTCTGGGTTGCAGAAAGTAATCTCTCTTGTCCTGTCCTATTTAGTCAGCTTGTGGCCCCAGCGTTTGCTCAGTCTATTTTCTGCCTATGTTTGTATTTTCATCTTGTCTAACCGCCATTATATGTTTGGGGGCTTCCTATTTTCTTTGGGGATCTGCTCCGGGGCAGATAGCTTTCATCTTTCTGCCTTTAGGTGTAGTTATCTCTCAGGCTGTGACGAGGCGTAGGAATGCTCCATGGCTACCTCTAGTTGTGTCATTAGTTTAGGAATCTGCAACCCATCAGTTACCAACATCTCAGGTGTTCAGCTGCCCTGCTGTTGTTCCTGTCCTCCTCAGCTACCGAAACATAACACCCAGCCAGCAGACAGGTAGCAGAAGTCTTGGAGACAGGTACTAAGCAAGCCATGGTGCACAGGAAAACTAAGAGTCTTAATACCAAAACACAGGTGTGTGTCTTGGTGAGCCTTACATAGGCCAAGGTAGATTTTCACATGGGAGCACACTGGGCTACTTGCAAAGCCTGACATGGAGCACAAGAAAGTTTAACCAAACAACATGAAGGGAGTAGAGCCCGGACCTGGTACAGGTGTGTAACAGATGCAGCCCATTTGGGAATAATACACGTCCAAGTTGTACTTAATCTTCTCATGGATTCCATTGCTTGCAGTCTCATGGTAAGTGTCACTGCCCTTTCAAAAATATTTTAGAATTGATTCTTGTAATTTCTTTTACATATTCCAGTTTTATCCCCCATGGGGACAAGCAATGTCTATTTATGGAGGATACTCAATGCAAACAAAACAAAAATTTGGGCAATTGTTTAAAAAAAAAATGAAAGAAGTTACGATGACCTAAGATAATCAAGATTAAAAAGTCTATTTAGGATGGAATGAGACTTTTGCATGAGCATCGTGAAAAATAATTTGAAGACACAGTGTAGTGCACTTCCAGGGGCTTTGTTCTTCTCCCGGTATTTCCATCTGTCTGTACGATGTCCAAAAGATAATCAAGAAGATGTTATGGAAAGACTTTACTACCGGCATGTTTCCGGCTCTGCTCCCTGGCATTGAAGGATGCAGGCAGGCTATTTGTTTTCATGCTGAAAGTAAAGAGTTTTCGAGCTAATTTTTAAAGACACGAGGACCTGTCCTCAAAGAAACCTGGTTAGATATTTATTAAAGAAGATTAACTTTGCATGCAGCTGTCACCTCGCCTAAATAAGATGGAGTGGAGTCAGTGCACAAGGATGTTTCTCACCTTAAGGAATTTGTTTGGCTCAATGCTACGACATTTATCAGTGTAATGGAACGGGCCATCACCGAACACTACGTTACGTCTCGGAACATTATAAGATGAAATAGCCGGTCGCATACTGATGTATCAATTTAAAGGACATTTGCAAAACTTTAAATATATTCTATAATTTTATTGCTTCATGCCTAAAATGTTAACATTTTTTACTTTCTTCTTTTTAAACATTCTCCGTTGTGTCTAGAACTTCTAGAGATAGTCAACTTTTGGCTTCAAGGCTGGACCGTAAATGTAATGTGAGCCTTCTAGTGGTAGAGAATTGGAATGCGATATTTTCTTTTTCTTCCGCATTATGGTTCTCTTTTAGATCCTCATGAGACCGCCTTATCTATAAATCCTTTTCACACTTTTTGTCCTTTCACCTGTCTCTTATTGAGTTTCATAATAAAGGTCAGAGATCTGTGAGAATTTTCCCGTCTATGAGAATTTACAAAAATAAAATTGCTCGGGTCGTGCAACATAGGTAGAGTAACTTGTGAATAATTTAACCTTGCTGTAAAATTTAACACATCAGCTCAGAGAGCCCATATCACGTCGTGAGTTAAAAGTTTCTCTACAGGTAGAAGTGGAAGTTATTTTCACATCACGACATTTAAAGGTGTAAAGTTGACCGGTAATTATCCGTCTTTTCCGCACTGCGATGTTGAGCGTTTCATCTAGAGATGATAAAATGAGACTTTAAAAGGTCTTTTCCCAAATGATTTCCCAATATTGCTTGGAGTTGCTCCAAATCTGTCCCCATAAGGATTGACCTCGAACTGCTACAATGGAAAGAAGAAACTGAAGAGTCACCGAGTCCAACCATGGAGTTCTTATCTCTGAACTCACTTTCCCTCGCCTGTAGTAAGCCATCAAACAGACTGCGCTCTGCATCCAAAGGACTCTGAAGATCTGGAAAAGGGCACAAAAGACTCCTAAATGCTAGAGATGAGCGATTTAGAGTCCCCAAAATTCTCTTAAATCTGAATTCCTTATGATTTGCTTTTACTGAATTGTAGTGGGACAGCAAAGGGCCATCAAACAGACTGTACTCTGCATCCAAAGGACTCTGAAGATCTGGAAAAGGGCACAAAAGACTCCTAAATGCTAGAGATGAGCGATTTAGAGTCCCCAAAATTCTCTTAAATCTGAATTCCTTATGATTTGTTTTTACTGAATTGTAGTGGGCAGCAAAGGGCCATCAAACAGACTGCGCTCTGCATCCAAAGGACTCTGAAGATCTGGAAAAGCGCACAAAAGACTCCTAAATGCTAGAGATGAGCGATTTAGAGTCCCCAAAATTCTCTTAAATCTGAATTCCTTATGATTTGCTTTTACTGAATTGTAGAGGGACAGCAAAGGGCTTAAAAAAAGTCAATTTTCACTTTCCCTTCCCACTCATCTACCAACGTTGCTGACCCCTTCATGAATTCTGCTGATGAGCAGACTTGTGGAAGTTTGGGTTCTCGTACGCGACCCAAACTTTATTCCAAAGTTTGGTTTGGGTTCCCGAACTTGAACCAGAACCCGAACATAATTTCAAACAATCGGAACCCGAACTTTTGATCTGGAAACGATTCTCTCTCCTCCCGGATTTCCCCCGAGACTCCGAACATTGCAGTATACTTCCAGGAGAAGTCCATGTTCAGAGTTTAGCAATGGACACTAACTTTCCAGTGTGAACCCCAAACTTTTAAGTTCGGGTTCGCTCATCTCTAGTGATGATGTGACACTTGATATCATTGCTTTTTATCAAGGACATCGGATGGCCGATTAATTGGAAATAATGCCACTTAGCTGTCGACCCATAGTATATCCGATGACGCGATTAGAAGTGACATCACCGCTTACCTTACTTACTAAAAAGCTTCACTGTAGATCAAACATTTCTGATTGTGGTTGACTTCTACTTCTCGCACTGCCTTCTCCGCGAATGCATTCTAGCTGGTTTGTTGCTCAACGTAAAGTACATCATGTAGCAATAATCTTGATAAAAGCACATGCTTTGAAATTCTAGCACAAAAGCAAGACTATAAATGCAGGACTGGTGTTCAGATCCCTGCTTATCATGTATAGCTTTTCTATATTGTGCTTGAATAAACAATGCACCCACCGGGAAGCGAACAGAATAAGGAGCGGAACAAAATACAGCAAGCGATCCCAAGCAGCAAATCGACTCTCCCGGCTCCTGCACTCTCCCAGCATTTTCTATGACAGATTGATTATTGCTCGGGTGGTATAAGGGTTTAAAACAAAAGCAAGGCGCAAATGCAAGCTAAACAGACGGCTACAAGGGAACAGGAGCAGGGTTACAACCACTACATGGGTTACTTAATGGAAAGGGAAAAATTTATACCTGTCAAATCAGAAACCTATGTATCTAGAAGGAGATTTCACGAATGTATTTGCTGCAGTTGTGCCCCGGATATTACCTTCATAGTAATGGGATTTTGTGCACTCATTCGTATATGTACTTTTATGTACACTTTGTATATATTTTGTAAGCATTTTTCACATTTTCGGAACCTTCTTCTTAGTTTTTCCAATGGACTTTTATAAACAAAAAGACAACGTCACCTTTTATGAAACCTGCAACTTGACTCCCTTTACTCTCTCCCTGCTGCCTTTTTTTTGCAGTCTCTCCACTAACTTTCCTTATGCCAGCAAATCAACTAAACTTGCAAATCCCTTTATCCTTTGCCCTAATCCACAGATATTTTCTAAATTACCCTCTCTGCTGCTGAGTATTTCTTTTTTCCTACTCTCAGCAATTTTTGACAGTACCCATACAATTCTGCAGTGTTTCCGAGTTAAATATATATTCAAAATCCATCCAAAGATCAAGTCACGGATGGGAATTAGTCCAAGAGACCCGTCCCCAGTGCATTTTCCCTGCCCCTGTACTCTTGACAGCCCTTCTCCTATGTGTGTATATAGGAAAAGAACTGTAATTCAAGGGGAACAAGGCAAATGCACACAGTGGTATCACAGTACAGACATAATGTACAGGGTGGGCCATTTATATGGATAAGCCTAAATAAAATGGGAATGGTTGGTGATATCAACGTGATGTGTCACATGACCCTCTTCCCATTGAAAAAAATAAAGTTGGATCCAAAATGACCGACTTCAAAATGGCCGTCATGATCACGAACCATTCTGAAAAGTTTTCCCCCTCCCATATACTAATGTGCCACAAGCACAAAGTTGATATCACCAACCATTCCCATTTTATTTAGGTGTATCCATATAAATGGCCCACTCTGTACACAGAGAGGTCTGCACACAGTGATATCACAGTGTATGAATAATGCACACAGTGATGTCACGGTGCATGAATAATGCACACAGTGATGTCACAGTGTATGAATAATGCACACAGTGATGTCACGGTGCATGAATAATGCACGCAGTGATGTCACAGTGCATGAATAATGCACACACTGATGTCACGGTGCATGAATAATGCACGCAGTGATGTCACAGTGCATGAATAATGCACACAGTGATGTCATGGTGCATGAATAATGCACGCAGTGATGTCACAGCGCATGAATAATGCACACAGTGATGTCACGGTGCATGAATAATCCACGCAGTGATGTTACAGTGTATGAATAATGCACACAGTGATGTCACGGTGCATGAATAATGCTCGTAGTGATGTCACAGTGCATGAATAATGCACACAGTGATGTCATGGTGCATGAATAATGCACGCAGTGATGTCACAGTGTATGAAAAATGCACACAGTGATGTCACAGTGCATGAATAATATACACAGTGAAGTCACAGTGCATGAATAATGCACGCAGTGATGTCACAGTGCATGAATAATATACACAGGGATGTCACAGTGCATGAATAATGCACACAGTGATGTCACGGTGTATGAATAATGCACACAGTGATGTCACAGTGTATGAATAATGCGCACAGTGATGTCACAGTGCATGAATAATGCACACAGTGATGTCACGGTGTATGAATAATGCACACAGTGATGTCACAGTGTATGAATAATGCGCACAGTGATGTCACAGTGCATGAATAATATACACAATGAAGTCACATTGCATGAATAATGCACACAGTGAATGAACAATGCTGAGATAATGCACACAATGATGTGACAAAGCTGTAATAACACACACACAGTTATGTCACAGTGCAGATATAATGCACACAGTGATGTCACGATATTGTTGGACCCAATTGCAGCTGCTTTGTCAGTGCTCTCTATAACTTTCTTCTACATAAGCAAAATGAACGCACATAAAAATGTAACAGCAAATCCCTGTGTGAACCTAACAAGGTAGGAAATTGAGTTTTGATTTGTTGATATCTGTGTCAAAGCCAGAGTAACAATGCGAGTATGAATATTCAGATTTCCTGCAGCCGTCTGTTTACATATTGTCCCCTGCACTTCGGCACAGAAAACGAGGCTGGAGCAATAAACAGTAATGACATGTTTAATAAAACGCATATTTGTCAGCGCCGCGCGGAGCTGTACAGCTAGCTGATCAGGATCTGAATTTTGCCTATTTAACATGCAAATTATTGGTGAAGCCGATTAATTCTCACAATTGATGATATTATTTTCTCTTCATACACTTGTATAATTACAGCCTGAGAACGCACCGCCATAGTGTGCACCACAAATGTGTTCTTAGATTTGTTTGATGCTATGTGTATAATTGGTAAATGTGTATAATTATAAAATACCCGATTCCCATAGTAAAATAGTGAATAATGCGATTCCGTACTGCAACGCAACGCAGCCAGTCATCTGTGAACCTGCTTGTGATTAGCTGGGCTGCTGCACATCGCTGGAATTAAAGGTGTTTTATAATATCATGCCAATTAAAGGGGTATTCTGGTATAGATAAATTATCTTCTATCCATTGGATAAGGGTCGCATGGCAAGGATCCCTACTGATTGCCATGACCATGGCCAAGAGGAATGAGATGACCTGTTTATCTATCTATTTGTCATGATTCCACCACTCTGTAAGAGTTTTACTGTCCTATAGAAACTGGGTCATGCTGATTTGTCAGTGTTTTGATTGCCAGCTCGGCTGTCCAATCTGGGACTGGGAGGTGCGGGACTTTCTCCAGGTGTTCCTTGTTCTGCAGATTGTGCAAGACAGTGTGATTGATCAGTGATATGGTGTAACTGGCATCTGTCTTACTGCATTTGAATTACAATTGCATTTTTTTTTAATTCTTAATGCACTAGTAAGCAGCAGCAAGTCAGCTCATTTTTTAATTGAAAAAACGTCCGAAATCAGTATTAGTCAGAGGCAGTCTGCTTGCTTGTCACAAGTGACTGTACTGAGTTTTTGCATTTCTTAGAAAGGGTAGTAATTGTTTTTAAATCTACAAAAGAAAATTCCCAAAAATCCAGACATTTAACTACACCTAAGTCCCAAAATGTTGCGTGCTGCAATGTTTTACCTAGCATTTTTGTTGTGACCTTTTGGGCAAGGGTTGAATCACAGGGATTAAAAATATTGTCAAAAATTAATTATAGAATTGTACAAAATGTATGGCAAAAGAAAAAATGGCAATAGCAATGGGTGGGGTACTAGAAAAGAAAACCAACCACATCACTCATAAGTATGTGAGAGTTGCTAGCAGCAGAAAAAAGCACTCCATAAATTATGCCAGCCATCTGGGCAGTAGTACTATCACACACAGATCACAATGGGCCTCTTTTGCCTCCAGTAAGGGTGTGTTTCCACGATCAAGATTCCTTCAGTAAATGCTGCGTGTTTGACGCTGTGCGCTGGCGCAGCGTCAAACACGCAGCGTCCAGATGTTACAGCATAGTGGAGGGGATTTCAAGAAATCCCGTCTCCACTATGCGTAAAAACACGCAGGCGGCAGACCTGCGTTAACGGACATGCGGCGCGTCTTTTCAGATCGCAGCATGTCCTTTTCCCTTGCGGCAACGCTCCGTCGCCGCAAGGGAAATAACACAGGCCTATCTAGCGCTGCGGTGATTCCGGATGTGTTCAATGAGCACATCCGGATTCACCGCGCGTTCACAAGGGGGCGGGGCTTTGGGCGGAGCGGACTTTCCGCTCTGTCCAAAGCGCTGTGGTTCCGGACCATGGAAACACAGTCTAAGTGTCTTAGTGTGGGAGGAAGCAAAGGGCATTATAGATATATGGCACATCATTTGTCTCAGTCACAGCAGTACAATGTTACCTCTGACAGCAACACTGTCAGTTATGCACAAAATGGTCTGGCTGATCAGGAATGACTAAGAGGGATAATTTTTAGACCATTTTTGTTAATTTAAAAATGTGAAAAGTCTTTAAGTGCACTGAGTTAATAAAGAGGCTGTTTGTTAATGCTGTTATGGTGAGATTACTTTGACATGTGTTTTTGTTTAGGAGCTTCCAAGAGGTTGGATACAGTCTAAGGAGAACTCAGTCTTGCATGGCTTTTTAGGAACAGTATGATACTTCTGCAGTGTTGCAAATTGCAGCACAACAGTTTGATGCAAGACAAACTTTTTGGAATGATACGACTAACATGGCGAACGTGCATTTTAAGACATACAGTCATCTCTTGCATGTATCCAATTATTGGTCTTTCTATTTAACTTTTCAAAACAAAGCAGCATTGGTCTTCAGCAATATAATTCTATCTATCTATACATCTATCACGGAAGAATAAAATACATTATTTTCATCCTTTTTTTGCATAAATTAGCTTAAAACAATTTAATTGAATAATGGAATAATTTACCTTTGATGGAAATAATACAGTATGTGATACTTTTTCTGCCTGGTAAGAATTGTCATCATACCTTGTGACTTCGGTATAGAGATTCATCTTCATCACAACGCAATAAAGCTAATTGGAGCGATGCATAAATACTAGAGGAATCACAACAGTGTCCTGCCAGAGAAACGCCGCTGAATGAAGTCAGACTGAGATCCTTAATGCACTTTAATTACATTATAGATGGAAGTCCGCCAATTAAATCTCACCAACCACAAGAAAACAAACGGAGATATTAATGTATCACTAATACACTTTATTCACCTGATTACATTGGAATTGGCATCCTCCGCTCTTTATGGAGTATCGCACCTTCATTACGTGATATTACAGTTTGCTTACTTTTTGCTCAAGCTTTGTGTTCGCTCTGAATAGATAAATCTAATTCATTATCCTCAGACTAAAATTATTTTCAGCTGCAGATGAAGGAAGAGAGCCACAGTATTCATTACTGATGGGTAGGCGGAGCCCCAGATCAGGATGTTACCTCAGATCAAAAGAGTGATGACTGGCTGGCCCCTCCAGCTCGGGCTCCTCCTACTCAGCTCCAGTCTAAGATTTGAGGTCCAGAGGATGGTCGCTGCTAATGCAGCTCCTCAGAAAATTTTATTATTTTAATATTCGGACAGGAGACTTGGATCACTAGTTGGTCTAGAGGTCTCAGGGGTACCAGCGCTGCTGTACCCCAACCTCTCCCTTGGCGGATCTGTATTTACTAAAAGTCCCTGCAGAATCCTTGCCGGCCCTGGGGGATGAGGAGAGCTTCCCTGGCGGGAACGCAAACCACACGTGCGGTCACTGCGTTCTTCGCCCTGGGGGGAAGCATGGGCACTGCGCCAGAAACCCCTGAGGGTCCCTGTGGCGCCTTGGCTGGTGAGTACTCCACACAAATTTTAATAATAATTATGTGTGAGTGCTTTAGCGTCTGAATGAGCAGCGCTATTACTAATGTCAGCGTTACTATGTCAGTATGCGTCAGCGCTGCTGTGACAGCGCTACTACATGTAATGTCAGTATGCTTCAGCGCTGCTGTGACAGCGCTACTACATGTAAATGTCAGTAAGCTTCAGCGCTGCTGTGACAGCGCTACTACATGTAATGTCAGTATGCTTCAGCGCTGCTGTGACAGCGCTACTACATGAAGATGTGGTGATTTTTTGTCCGCAGGCAGATAGCTGCAGGACAGAGAGGGAGCAGGAGCGGGGAGAGTTCCGCTCATTATTTGAGCTAGCAGGGGGCGTGGCCTATCTATCCCGGTCTTTTGAGCAGGAAGACGCGCGCTCTGGCTTTTCTCCTGCGACCCCCTCACTGTGGCGGCCATTACTCAGGCTCCTGGGCTCCTCGGACCGCTCCCCTCCTCATATAGACACCACGGCCAGCTGGGTGAGTGTGGATTCCTCACCCCGCAGCGCAGCGATCGCTATCCTGCAGCTGCAGTCTCATCAGAGACATAAAAATTGGCTGGGGCTCACAAATATATATATATTTTGGTGAGTTTGCAATATTAACCCCTTTGAGGGTTATTTCTACCTGCTAAATTTGCTGACTGAATACCGCTGGGGTAACTCTGCTTGGTGGAGCGTTAACCCTTCAGCGTTTGAAAAAAAAAAAAAAAAACCGCATAGTTTTTTGCTGGTATTACCGCTTTGACCTGCTCATACAGATGAGACATGTCTGAACAGAGTTCAGATGCCGCGGATCACGTCCCAGTGCCATTGCGGCAATCAGATACGCAGACCTCCACAGCGTCTAGCGCTGCGGTCGACAGCGGTGGAAAATTGGATGATATCGCTCGATCGATTAATAACTTATCTGACCTTTTAGGTCAATATGTGTCTGCTAATTCCTCTCAGAGGAAGCGACGCAGGCCGTTACCGGCCTCTACACGGAGCGAGTCAGATGTATCTGATATTGGGCAGAGTTCCCCTTTATATTCGGATGGAGAAATATCCGATTCAGATGCGGACGAGCCGCAGGGGCGTTCCTCTATGACGAAGCGTACGGAGGCATTAATTGAAGCCATGAGAGATATTCTACAGTTACCGGAGAAGGTAACTAGTCGTCCTGGTAAATCAGCACGCATGTTCCAGGAGTCCCGTGCTTCGCGCACAACATTGCCAGCTCTGGATGAGCTTAATGGTGTAATAGAGGAGGAACGTCTATGTCCAGATAAGCGTTTTCATGGAACGCATTTCTTTGATACACTTTATCCTTGCTCTACGGAGTTAAAGGCTAATTGGACTTCTGCTCCTGAAGTGGATGTGTCTTTATCGCAGCTTAGTAAATCCTCACTACTCCCTATTAAGGGAAAAGCGAGCTTACAGGAGCCTTTGGATAGAAAGGCAGAATTGGCGGCAAAAGCAAGCTATGAGGCTGCGGGTCATGGATTTCGAGCAGTGCTAGGATCCATGTGTGCTGCTAGAGCTTCTCTAAGCTGGTTGGCACGTCTGAAGACGGAGTTGCAAAATGAATCTCCGTTATCTGAGATACGGGAAACTTGTGAATGGTTAGAAACGGCAGCCTGTTATATCTTTGATGCCGGTCTGGATACGGCATCTCTGCTGGCCAAAGCGCAAGCTTCAGCGGTCACAGTCAGAAGAGCTTTATGGCTCAGACAGTGGGCCGGGGACGCAGTTTCCAAACAAGGGTTGTTGGCCTTACCTTACAAGGGTGGCCATCTTTTTGGATCCGACCTCACAGAGCTGATTTCCAAGGCTAAGGCGAAGGAATCAGCATTACCACAGCGAAGGGCCATGGCCTCGGTGTCCAGTAAGCCTGGTGTTTATAGTGGTCGGCGGTCCTTTCGGGGCCGAGGACGATCTAGTCACTCCTCGTGGGGATCGGGTCGTCCTTCTTTCTCAGGAAAGAAATCCTCTCAGAAAACTCGTACTCCCTGGAAGCAGAGTTTCCGCCAGAACAAGCGGGAACTTGACAAGAAAACCGCAAAGTCGGATTGACGCCAGGGGTCCACTCGAGGATTCTCGAGTGGGGGGTCGCCTGCTTCTTTTCAAGGAGACTTGGATGGCTCGCGTTCCAGATTCCTGGGTAACGCGGATAGTGTCGGCAGGCTATTTCATAGAGTTTGCTTCTCAACCCCCAAATGTTTTTTGTCAATCTCGCGTTCCGTCGGAACCCGAGCTTGTTGTCGCTCTACAGCGAGAGGTCGAATCGCTACTACAAAAGGGTGTAGTGATACCGGTTCCGTCAGAGGACCGAGGGAAAGGTTTTTATTCCAACCTTTTTATAGTTCCCAAAAAGGAGAACAAATTTCGCCCGATTCTGGATCTCAAGCGATTGAACCGGCATGTCCATGCCCGGAAATTTCGCATGGAGTCGCTTCGTTCCGTTGTGGCAGCTCTGTCACAGAACGATTTTCTGGTGTCAATCGACATTCGCGACGCCTATTTGCATATTCCCATCGGAAAGGCTCATCAGCGCTTTCTTCGATTTGCCATAGGTCAGAATCATTACCAGTTCGTGGCTCTGCCGTTCGGCTTAGCCTCAGCGCCAAGGGTCTTTACAAAAATTCTGGCGCCCCTCATGGCACTCCTTCGAAGACAGGGGATTACGATTCTCCCTTATCTGGACGATCTTTTGATCGTGGCTTCCTCGGAGGAGGAGGCATTGACGGCTCGGGATTTGTCTCTTCAGTTTCTGAAAGACTTCGGTTGGCTGGTCAATTGGGAGAAGTCGTCCCTGGAACCATCGAGGACAATTCTCTTTTTGGGAATGCATCTCGACACGTTTCGGTCGGTAGTTTCCCTACCACCAGACAAACAGTCATGTCTTCTTCGACATGTACAGATTATGACATCCTCAACGGCAATGTCCCTACGGAAGTGTATGCGTCTTCTGGGACTGATGGTGGCGTCCATGGAGGCAATTCCTTTTGCCCAGTTCCACTCCAGGACTCTTCAAAGGTTCATCTTGAGTCGATGGAATCAGTCGCAATCGCTGGATTGCAGTGTCACCATTTCTCGCGCGGTGCGGGATTCTCTAGAATGGTGGTTACGTCCAGGGGCATTCTCCCTGGGGAAGTCTTTCCTCCCTCTGAAGTGGTCAGTCATAACCACCGATGCCAGCCTGACGGGCTGGGGGGGTGTTTGGAACAATCTCTGGATTCAGGGGGTATGGTCACCGGAAGAGTCTGTGCTTCCGATCAACATCCTGGAATTGAGGGCGATTTTTCTTTGCCTCCAACATTGGACGGTCCCTTTGAGCGGTCTGCCAGTCCGTGTGCAGACAGACAATGCGACGGCTGTCGCGTATATCAATCACCAAGGTGGGACAAGGAGTTCCAGACTCATGGTAGAGGTGTCCCGAATTCTGATTTGGGCAGAGGCCAATGTACCAGCCATTTCGGCGATTCACATTCCAGGGGTTCAGAATATTACAGCGGACTTTCTCAGTCGCAGAAGGATGGATCCCGGGGAATGGAGCCTCCACCCGGAAGTCTTTGCACTACTGTGCTCTCGCTGGGGAACCCCCAAGTGGATTTGATGGCTTCCAGGTCCAATGCCAAGTTACCGACATTCATGTCCAGGTACAAGGACCCGAAGGCGGTGGCGGTGGATGCTCTAGTGGCTCAGTGGGATCAGTTCAAGCTGATCTATGTATTCCCGCCGATATCCTTACTTCCTCTAGTGCTGCGTCGGATCAGACTAGAGAGAATTCCAGCTATTCTGATAGCTCCAGACTGGCCAAGAAGGGTGTGGTTCTCGACAATAATGTCGCTGTTGGCGGCACCTCCGTTTCCACTCCCTCTTCAACCCGGACTTGTTGACTCAGGGGCCCATTTGTCATCCGGACTTGATGTCCCTGCGTTTGACGGCGTGGCTCTTGAGACCGAGATCTTGACCCGTAGAGGTTTTTCAGCCGAGGTCATTGCTACCCTTCGTGCTGCAAGATGTCCGGCTACTTCTAGGATTTACCACAAAATTTGGGAAACCTTCTTTTCGTGGTGTTTGGGGTCTTCTCGGAACCCGAGAAAATTTTCCATTCCCAACCTGTTGGCTTTTCTGCAGCATGGGCTAGACAAGGGTTTGGCAGTTAGCACTCTGAAAGGTCAGATTTCTGCTCTGTCCTTATTGTTCCGGAGAACCATTGCTTCGAATAGAGACGTGATCTCTTTTTTCCGAGGTATCTCTCGTAAGTTTCCGCCGCGGAAGGCACCCGTGTCTCCTTGGCGGCTCAACCTTGTTTTGGAGGCTCTTCAGCATAAACCTTTTGAACCTATGGTTTCTGCTAGCCTTTCTTTACTTTCTTGGAAGGTGGCTTTCCTTGTTGCAGTCACTTCCTTGAGGAGAGTTTCTGAATTGGCAGCTCTTTCTTGCTCGCCTCCTTTTCTGGAGTTTTTTCCGGATCGTGTAGTGCTTCGCACTCGGGGTGATTTTTTGCCTAAAGTGGTGTCACAATTTCATGTTAACCAGGATATTGTGTTGCCTTCACTCTGTCCGGATCCGAAGAATACGAAAGAGCGAGATTTACACACATTGGATTTAGTGCGGGCCTTGAAGTTTTATCTATCTATTACTCAAGGTTTTCGTAAGACGGACTCCCTGTTTGTGGTTCCGGCAGGTCGTCGGCGTGGTCAACGAGCTTCCAAGGGTTCTATAGCTCGTTGGATCCGGTCAGCTATTTTGGAAGCTTACCGTCTTCGGGGTGAATCTTGCCCGATTAAGATTCGAGCCCATTCCACGAGAGCTGTGGCTTCATCGTGGGCTTTTCATCAAGGTGCTTCGGCAGTGCAGCTTTGCCGAGCGGCGACTTGGCGCTCTGTCCACACGTTTACAAGATTTTATAAAGTGGACGTCAGTGCTTCCGCTGATGCAGCCCTCGGACGTAGGGTCCTGCAGGCAGCTGTAGTTTAAAGTTCTGGATGAACTTGTGTTTAGCGCTGGTTGCGCTTTGTTGTTAAGGTTGTTGGGTTTCTGCCTTTTTGTTGGTTTTTTCCCACCCTTATTTTTGAACTGCTTTGGGACGTCCCATCAGTAATGAATACTGTGGCTCTCTTCCTTCATCTGCAGCTGAAACACGGATTTTGGTAAAGACTTACCTGTAAAATCCTTTTCAGCGAAGGAAGGAAGAGAGACACAGCACCCTCCCACGGCAGAAGTGTGTTGATGTTTTCAGATGCAGCGCGACCCTTATCTGATAGCGATTATCTGGGCTGAGGTCAGCGCGCTAAGGCTCTGTTCCAGCATCGCCAGCTCATCGCAGTAGTCAGGTTCCGTGAGTAGTACCTGGAACTCTGTGGTTTTTGGCTTTCTTTGCATGCATAACCTGTATCCTTGTGTTTTTTCTCTGAAGTTCCTTCAGAAGGGGTTATGTTGCTCCGCTGGTGATCTTGGCTCTTTTCCTAAAAGCTTTGATACGACTGGAGCTGAGTAGGAGGAGCCCGAGCTGGAGGGGCCAGCCAGTCATCACTCTTTTGATCTGAGGTAACATCCTGATCTGGGGCTCCGCCTACCCATCAGTAATGAATACTGTGTCTCTCTTCCTTCCTTCGCTGAAAAGGATTTTACAGGTAAGTCTTTACCAAAATCCGTGTATTATGCTCTTATTAAAGGTTTTTTTTTACCCTGTCTTTAATTCTATGTAAAGCTTTAAAGTAGTAAAAAAAAGGACCAGGGGTATGGCCATGTGAGGACTTGTTTTCTGCGGATCGAGTTGTACTTTTGAATGACACCATTGATTTTACCATGTCGTGTACTGAAAACAGGGAAAAAAAATTAAAACTGTGGCGAAATTGCAAAAAAAGAGCAATTCCATAATTGTTTTTTTGGATTTTTTTTTACCATCTTCACTAAATGCTAAAACTGATCTGCCATTATGATTATCCAGATCATTACGAGTTCATAGACACCAAACATGTGTAGGTTCTTTTTTATTTCAGTGGTGAAAAAAAAAATAAAAAATTAAAAAAAAAAATAAAAAAGTAGCCCTTTTCCGCGCCCAGTAGCGTCTCCATTTTTCGTGATTTTGGGATGGGTGAGTGCTTATTTTTTGCATGACGAGCTGATGTTTTTAATGATACCATTTTGGTGCAGATACGATCTTTTGATCGCCCGTTATTGCATTTTAATGTAATGTTGCAGTGACCAAAAAAAACGTAATTCTGACTTTTTGATTTTTTTTCTCGCTGTGTCATTTAGCGAACAGATTAATTTTTTTTATATATTGATAGATCGGGCGATTCAGAGTGCGGCGATACCAAATATGTGTATGTTTTATTTTTTTTATTGATTTGAACTTTTATATATTTTTTATTTTTTTTTTAAACATTTTTTTTTTTAACTTGCTTCAATAGTCTCCACGGAAGACTGGAAGTTGTGACCATCCTACACAGAGCAGGTGTTAAGGGGACGGTTGCATCAATTTTATTAAATAATGGGGAGCAACCGAACCCTGGGGTCCGCGGTGCAGCTAGAGATGCTGCGGCCGAACACCCCTCGGATATGAGGGTGAAAGCTGACAACAGAAAGATAAGATTTTGCCTGTGTTACTTCACACTAGGAAAGATATTGGATTTGCACTATCTCCGTTAATGCCACGGAAGATGTGCTGTAGGCTGGCGTAGACGTAGCCCTGTTAACTGCACAGAAGCCACTTGCCAGACGATTAGGTAGTGCATGCGACTCACGCCAGGCGTACGTGCTGCCAACCGGTGTGCGACCGGACTGAGCAACTCTCTGTTCAGCTGGCAGGTGATGCCCAGGTTACGCACCCCGCAGTCTGCTCAGGGTGTATAGCTACCCTCTGTCTGAGCTAGACTGCGCCACATTGATTACCTGCCTAGCATCAACTAACCTGCCTGAAGGACCTGTGCTAATTAGTCGAGCGAACTCTGGCATCAGCAGGTCCCGGAGAACAAAACTAGAGAGCACGTGGAGCCGAGATTCAGAGGCATCCACACATGAGCACGACCTATTTAGTATGATCTGACTGCACCGCCAAGCTTGCGATCGGGCTATTTAAGGGCTAAGCCCTGCCCCCAGCCATCTCGTTAATCGCATCACTGATGACATCACCCGTGACCAATCAGGCGGTGCCAGGTCACCGGATCAGCTGACATCAAATCACCAATCACGGTCTGCCACCTCACGGGCATGCTCAGTGCAGGAAATCATGGACTTAGACTGTGGCAGCCCTGTTCCTTTCTGTAACCTATGCTTAAAGCTACTAGGAACAAAGACCCTTGCAACAGCTTGTACCTTTCTTGTATTGGCTAGGCGTTGAGACCGACGGTGAAGCTGAGCAGTATCTGCCCCGGCTGGACCAGGATGGGAGACCACAGACTCCTCAGATCCAAGTTCGGATCCAGCCGTCGCCCGATGCCTAACAGCAGGGCTGCAGCCTTGCTCTATGTAGCAGATATGCTCACTTGCTATGAGCGCCGACCACTGGGCAGTGCTCGTAGCTATTCCACTATGACCACCACAGGGGTCTCCTGTCGACCCCAGGTTGTCATGGTGACCCGCGGTCATGTGACATGGGTGCCGATGGGAAGAAGTAATGTCGCACTTCCTGCTTGTACATGTTAAATGCCGCTGTCAGAGCTTGACAGCAGCATTTAACATATTAACAGCCGCGGGTGAATCACGATTCCACCTGCGGCTGTTAGGGGGACATGACATCTGATCAGATGTATATATATACAGTATGTATGTATATACTATACTACTAAATAGATGTATATATATACTACAAGTTTTCCGACTTACAAAGAATGGAGAGATCTGTAATTTGGATTCTAGGTACACTTCACCTGTGAGAGATGGAATCTAAAAAAAAAAAACAGCAAATCCCATTGTACGATTTTTAAATAATTAAATTGCATTTATTACATGAAATAAGTATTTGATCACCGACCAACCAGTAAGAATTCTTTAAAAAGCCTCCTAATCTGCACTCATTACCTGTATTAATTGCACCTGTTTGATCTCACTACCTGTATAAAAGACACCTGTCCACACAATCAATCACACTCCGACCACACTACACACACCACTGCCTGTTATAAGGTCTGTAAGACCCAGACTGGAGTATGGGAGCGACCTTTCCCACTTAGGCTCTTCTGATCATTCCTAAATCCCGGACCCAAAATCTAGTAAAAAAAAAACCCTCTCAGTAACTTAGTGCTACTTATACAGACTTTACAATACCAAGGCCAACAACCTCAGTGACACATGCCTGCCACCATCCAACCATCCAGGACCTTAACTCCTTCTTTCTTACATTATATATATATATATATATATATATATATATATATATATATATATTCGAACAAAGCTACGAACGCGACACTTTTGTTTTTGCTTCCATTTTTCATGAGCTGAACTCAAAGATCTAAGATTTTTTAATAATATTTTTTATTTTTATAGAGCCAACATATTCCGCAGCACTTTACAATTTTAGAGGGGACTTGTACAGACAATTATTTTAATCCAAAATAAAGCTGGAGCCAGAGCGGTAGCCCAGACCAGATTTTTCTAAGAGTTTGCCTTAATACCGTCCATCTGAATGCCAGTGCCTATTGGACTGACCAAAGAATACTGATACTTCCTCTTTGCACGGCCTCTGTATCCACTGAATGCTGTTTACAAAGCAAACTGTCTCTGTTGCCTAAATGCCTTATTAAAATGAACAGCAAGAAGCATAATTGAGGAGAGGAGCCCTTGGACCTCACCCAACAGCCATCTGTTTTGTTTTCAGCATCGTCTATTAAATATCCGTACATGGAGATAATGAAGGTTAAAGGAAATTTGGCAGCCAGCATGTGTACAAACAGACATTGCTACAGATTTGGTGACCAGTTGTCTGGAAAGCTCCACACTTTTTTGCAGAAGCCTTATCATTTTTTAATAATTTAGTATTAAATCCTTTGCTACAGATAGTTGTCAGAAGGAAAATTTGGAAAACCAAATGCTGCTATCTGGCTTCAACCTAAAAGATGGAAATCAACCTGAGAAATCGATGTTGAATGCTAAGACTGGTATTAATCATCGCTCAACAATTAGGGAAACACCTTTCGTGAGAAAAAAAAAAGTTAATTCAGTTATTTGCTTTTTTTTGGTTCTTTATATTAAGAAACACTCTAATCATTATAAATGAGATGGAATCAAAGATTTCCTCCTCACCGGTGAATTTCATCAAGTTAAAAGGGTCTCCTGATGCGGACTTGATTACAGAGTGTCCCCGCTGCAGTTATCAAGAGTGATTAGTGATAGGAGGAGCCTGGCAGCAAGTGCTCAATTTCCCTACAGTGCCGTCAGAGGGAAAAGAGGTATACATGATGACTATTCAAATCAAGCAGCTATTCATATAAGGTAGTGACTAGAGATGAGTGAATCAACCACAACTTCATTTCCCAGATTCACTTAAATTTGCCTATGAAATTCCATTTGAATTGAATAACTGCTAAAAGTCATTATGAGGACAGGTCTATTCTCATCACTGAACTTTTTAAATAGAGGGGTTACAAAAATTAAAAATTATACTCACTATGACCCCTGCCTGTCTTAGTGCAGCAGGTCCTTGCCAAAGCTTGCTTGCTTCTCTCTGCAACGTTGGCTAAAATCCAATGTTGGCTCGCTTCCTCCTTTCAATGCTGGCGAAAATCCAATCATGGCTAGCTCCATCCCTCCAGCACTAGCTAAAATCCTATGCTGGCTAGCTCCATCACTAGCTAAAATCCAATGCTGGCTTTCTCCCTCCAGCACTACCTAAAATCTATGCTGGCTCACTTCCTCCCTCCAGCAATAGCTAAATCCAATGTTGGCTCACTCACTCCAGCACTAACTGAAATCCAATGCTTGCCCGCTTACTCCCTCCAGCACCAATTAAAACCTAATATTGGCTCACTTAGTCCCTCCAGAACTAGCTAAATCCAATGCTGGCTTGTTTCCTCCTTCCAGCACTGGCTAAAATCCAATTCTGGCTCGTTTAGTCCAATGCTGGCTCGCTTACTCCCTCCAGCACTAGCTAAATCCAATGCTGGCTCGCTTCCTCCAACACTAGCTAAAATCCAATGCTTGCTCGCTTCCTCCCTCTAGCTCCAGCTCCAGTCTTCTTTACTTTCAGCACCTCCAGCACTCACTAGTCTTTGATTGGTGTAATCACATGGGTCGTCCACAATATCATGAAGTCACTTGAGGCTTAGGTAGCTCCAGAGGTTCTGAAGAGCGAAAATGGAAAAGAAGAAGGTTAAGGTGAATCCAGTTTTTCAGGGTACACATTCAAAGCAAATTTGGTTTGACTCAAATTTGCTCATGTCTAGTATTTACAGTTTGGGGCTTCAATAGTAAGAGACATTATGCTTTGATGAATAAGTTAGAGTGCTGAGAGTCCGGCTAAATGAAGGGACCGCAGAGCTCCCGTTTATTGTATTCTCTTATAGCGTTCCGCACTTATAGTTGTGGTTGCACCTTGTACCCCAATTCACTATAAGTTGCAGTACTATGCACAACCAGGTGTAAGAAAAAAGTACAATTTTCTAAGAAGTTATTTCTAATTATTTTTCAACACATGGAAAACTGAACTGATGCAAAAGTATAGGAATAATAGCATGATATGAGTAATACGTAAAAGGGTCATCGAGGAATACAGAAGCTGCACCGAAAAAGAGGTCTGAAGTGTTATTCTGACAATACACGGCCAAGCAGAAGTATTACGGTGTATTACTTGAATGATCAAATTCTTGGAAGCTCAAGTCTTCTAGACAATGCCAAAGTTGCTGTTTTCACATCAGTCATCTGTGTCACGGGGGTGTCGCTACGAAGATCGTCGCGATTGCACAGCCTGACTTCTCACAGCTGAGTTTCTGGTGCTGGGTGTTTTTCGGCAGTGAGGGAGTTAATTCTCCCTCCTCTGTGCTAGACGAGGCCAGCCTCGCCCAGCTCCAATTAATGTTGCAGTAATGGGATTCCTTCAAATACCTGCCAGTCTTCTAGGGAAGTGTCGGTGAAAGCATTCCTGGCAGACAAACAGAGCGGCTTGTGGTATTTTGGAGTTTGGAGTGAAGTGTACTTTGTGTGTGTTTTTTTCCCTTCCTCGCTTTATCATTTATCTCCTTACCCGTTGGTGTTCCCTCTGTTGTTTTGGTATAGTTTTGTATGCAAGGTGGTTGTTGATTTTCCCCTTGTACTGTCTCGTTCGTCTAGTACTGTGTGTGGGCTTATATTATCCCGATCCCTGTTGTTGTGATCGGGGTCCTTATCAGGACTAGATCACTGAGGTTCAGGGATCCTCAGGAGGTAGGGATTACGCTGGCGGCCTGGACCTCTGTACCTTTAACAGTACCTCCAGGTAGAGGGATTAGTCAGGGCCCCAGCTTAGGGTCAGCTTAGGCCCCTAACCTCCGGTACGCAGAGACAGCGTGACATTTTCACCGACCAAAAAAAAAAATTTTCTCCAGCTACCATGGATCCAGTAGTCAGTCTTGCTCGGCAGTTACAGAGTTTGTCCACGGAGCTGGCGGACGTTAAGTCCAAGGTTTTGTACCCCCGGAGCAAGCCGGACCAGAACCTAAAGTAGCTCTCCCTGACAGGTTCACTGGGGGGCGGGACAAGTTTTTTGTTTTCCGGGAGGCATGTAAATTGTACTTTCGGCTGCGGCCACAGTCATCGGGGAGTGATGAGCAAAGGGTGGGAATTGTCATCTCGCTCCTACAAGGGGACCCACAATCATGGGCGTTCTCTCTTCCCCCGGGCTCCCCGGTTCTCCAGTCAGTGGATAGGTTTTTTGCAGCTCTGGGTTTTGTAAATGATGACCCGGATCGGATCTCCCTTGCTGAATCTAAGTTACGTAGGATCCAGCAGGGAGATCGTCCGGCGGAGGAATTCTGTTCGGAGTTCCGTAGGTGGGCCACGGATACCCAGTGGAATGACCCGGCTCTTAGGAGCCAGTTTTGTCAAGGTTTATCTGACAAATTAAAGGATGTGTTGGCACAGTATGACCCTCCCGCGTCACTGGAAGCCGCTATGGCCCTTGCTATTCGTATTGACAGACGGCTTCGGGAGAGGTGCGGGGTAACCCCGCCCCCTGTGATGACTCCACCTTCCTCAAGGGTCCCTTATATGGAGGTTCCCCTGGTCAGTCCTGAGGAGCCTATGCAATTAGGAGGGACATCATTTCGGGGGAGGGGACCGGCGGGGCGCCACAAAACAGGAAGTTGTTTCTTTTGTGGGAAAAAGGGACATTTTATTGGGGGGTGTCCATCCCGTCCTTTGCAGAGTAAAGGGTCGTCGGAAAACTATTGATCCCAGGTTGTGTGGTGGACGGCAATCTGGGAGTAAGTATTTCGTCCCTAAGTTCGTCTCAGTTTCTCGTACCGGCGGAGGTGGTGGTGGGTACGAGAACTGAGAGGATATCTGTTCTTCTGGATAGTGGGCCGGGGCTAATCTGGTGGACGCTCGGTTTGCCCGGGTTCAAGGTATGCGATTAAGTGTGTTGGCTAAACCCATCCCCATATTCTCGATCGACGCCAGACCTCTCAGTCAGGGAAGTTTTTTGCAAGCTGTGCATAACGTAAAACTTCAAGTGGGGGCGATACATAAAGAACTGTTGTCTTGTTACGTGTTGGAGGGTCTTCCCACTCCTATAGTGTTGGGCCTTCCTTGGTTAACTAAGCATAACCCAGTTATTAATTGGCAATCCAGAGAGATAAGCCAATGGAGTGAATACTGTAATAAAAACTGCATGAATACGGTCATCGGGGCGGTCACTCTTAGGGTCTTACCTCCATTTCTGGCGGACTTTGAGGATGTATTCTCGGAGAAAGGGTGTCAGGAACTACCTCCTCATCGCGTGTATGACTGTTCTGTAAAACTGCTCCCTGAGGCCAAGTTACCTAAATTTAGGTTGTATAACCTATCTGGTCCTGAGAGGCAGGCCATGAAGGATTATACTGCTGAAAGTCTGGCTAAGGGGCATATTAGACCTTCATCTTCCCCGGTGGCCGCGGGGTTCTTCTTTGTGAAGAAGAAAGATGGAGGCCTACGCCCTTGCCTGGATTTCCGTGAACTTAATCGGATTACGGTCCGAGATCCGTATCCGCTCCCACTTATTCCCTATCTCTTCAATCAGATCGTGGGCGCCAAATGATTCTCTAAGTTGGATCTCAGGGGGGCGTACAATCTGATTAGGATGAAGGAGGGGGATGAGTGGAAGACGGCGTTTAACACTCCGGAGGGGCATTATGAGAACCTTGTCATGCCATTCGGTCTGACTAATGCCCCAGCGGTGTTCCAATACTTTGTAAATGACATTTTTCGCCACCTGGTGGGACAGTTTGTGGTCATATATCTGGATGATATCTTAATTTACTCGCCGGATCTTGTGTCTCATCAGGAGCATGTTAGGCAGGTGTTACAGATCTTGCGGGATAATAAACTGTACGCCAAATGGGAAAAATGTGTGTTCGCCGTACAGGAACTCCAGTTTTTAGGCTTTCTGGTTTCAGTGTCTGGTTTTCGTATGGACCCTGGGAAAGTACGGGCAGTTCTTGAGTGGGATCTGCCAGAGAATCTTAAAGCTCTACAACGTTTCCTGGGGTTTGCTAATTATTACCGGAAATTTATTCGTAATTTCTCGTCCATGGTTAAACCTCTCACAGATATGACAAAAAAGGGGACGGATTTTTCTAGGTGGTCTGACAAGGCTTGTCAAGCATTCTCCTCCTTGAAAAAATGCTTTGCCTCGGCACCCATACTTATTCAACCTGATGCGTCACAGCCGTTCATTGTTGAGGTAGACGCTTCCGAGGTAGGGGTGGGAGCAGTATTGTCACAAGGTTCGTCCCCTGGTAAGTGGCATCCGTGCGCATTTTTCTCTAAAAAACTGTCATCCGCTGAGAGGAATTACGATGTCGGCAATAGGGAACTCTTGGCCATTAAGTTGGCTTTTGAGGAGTGGCGCCATTTTTTGGAGGGGGCAGTCCATCCGGTCACTGTCATCACCGATCACAAGAATCTGCTATATCTGGAGTCTGCAAAACGTCTGAATCCCAGACAAGCTAGGTGGTCATTATTTTTTACCAGGTTTAATTTTGTCGTCACATATCGACCTGGGTCAAAAAATGTAAAGGCGGATGCCTTATCTCGTAGTTTCCCTGGTGTTAGAACCCTCTTGTTAGATTTTGTTTCAGTTTTGCTGGTCACATGACTTTTTTTCCCTATTTAGTCTGGCTCCGCCCTTCTGGCTTTGCTGGACTTCATTGTATTATCTACTCTTAAGCTAGCCGGGTGCTTAGGTGCCTTACTCTGTCAGTTTTGCTTAATCTTAGGATCTCGTAGTAATTTGTTTTCTGTTTAATTTTCCCTGCTACAATTTCTGTTAGGAGGTGTCCACCTTTTCTCCCAGTCCCTAGATCTTGTAGGGATTCATTCCTCGCAACTATAGGTCTTCGTTCAGACTAGCTGAGGACTTTAGTGGGTCTGGTCGCAGGATCAGGTTCCCGTTACATCGTAGGGATCAAGCTCAGTTTTATTGTAGGGACAGAGTTCCCTTCTTTCCTTAGTGCTTGTAGCAGTTCATAACAGTAAGTCCAGCCAAGAAATAAAAAAAAAAATCTCTAAGGAAAGATTTTCTGTTTTCATCATGGTGTCGGTTCGGGATTTGGCTGAACGCCTGCAGGGTCTCTCTCTGGAGGTGGCTGAAATCCAGCAACACGTGAGTAGTTGTTCTGGAGCACATTTCGTGGAGCCAAAGGTACGTTTGCCTGATTTATTTTTTGGTGAACAACAAGATTTTTTTTCTTTTAAAAATGCTTGCTTGTTGTATTTTCGTTTGAGACCCAGATCCTCTGGTGATGAATCACAGCGCATAGGGTTCATAATGTCACTTTTGCGCAAAGAACCTCAGGACTGGGCCTTTTCTCTGCAGCCTCGTGATCCATGCTTTGGATCAGTGGATGTTTTTTTTTCTGCTTTGGGGTTGTTGTATGACGATCCGGATCGTGTTTCATCAGCTGAGACAGAGTTGAGACGTTTGAGACAGGGATCGGGTAATGTGGAAAAATATTGTACTCACTTCCGTAGGTGGTCCACTCAGGTGGGCTGGAAAGATTCAGCTTTGAAAAGTTTATTTCTTGCAGGATTAAGTGAAAGGGTTAAAGATTTGCTGATTGCTTATCCTATACCTGGTAACTTGCAAGAGGCTATGCAATTGGCCATACGGGTGGATAGGAGACTGCGTGCAAGGGTTAATGAGAGTAAGTCTGCTTTGTCAGCTCCAGGTTTGGAGAAGGAATGTACTGACATTGCAGAGCCGATGGAAATTGGAGCAATGGCACCTCACTCTCGGGAAAAAGAACGCAGATTTGCTCAAGGTTTGTGTTTCTACTGTGGTAAATCTGAGCATTTCATTAAGAACTGTGCGCTTCGAATGAATAAAGAGAAAAAAAAAAATGAGGTCAGTGTCGCCCGCATAGCTTGTTTAAACAATAAAGGTGTCTTTCTTTCTGCTACCACTGTGTTGAGGAGGAATTAATGGAGTTTCGGGTATTTGTGGATTGTGGTTCAACTCTCAATGTGATTGATGGGAAATTTTTGGAAAAACTAAAATTAAAACCCAAACTTCTGTCTTCTCCTATTAATGTGGTGTCTGTGGATGGCTCTCCCTTGAAAAATGTTACTCACCATATCTGTGAATTTCCTCTTACTATTAATGGTGTTCATCAAGAGAATTTGGATTTGGTAGTTTTGAATAATTTGCCCTCACCGGTGATTTTGGGGTTACCCTGGTTAAAATTGCACAATCCGGTACTGGATTGGTCTACCAATGAAATTAATCCTGGAGCCCTAAGTGTTATGACAAGTGTTGTAACGGGCGTATTGCTGCTGTAGTTAAGGGGGAGTTACCTGTACCTATTCAGGATTTTTGGAAAGTTTTTTCTGATAAGGAATCGCAGGTATTGCCTCCTCATAGAGATTATGATTGTGCGATTGAATTTGTCCCTGGAGCGACTCTTCCTAAAAGTCGTTTATTTAATTTGACTATTCCTGAGAGAAAGGCTTTGGAGAATACATAAAGACAAGCTTGGCCGCCGGTCACATTAGGCCTTCCAAATCTCCTGTGGCGGTTGGATTTTTTTTTGTTATAAAAAAGGACGGTGGTTTACGGCCTTGTCTAGACTTTCGTGAGATTAATAAGATTACTGTACGCAATCCTTACCCACTGCCATTGATTCCTGATTTGTTTAATCAGTTAGTGGGGGCCAAGTGGTTCTCGAAAATTGATCTTCGAGGGGCATACAATTTGTTGCGCATGAAGGAGGGGGATGAATGGAAGACTGCGTTTAACACTCCACTGGGTCATTTTGAGAATCTGGTCATGCCTTTTGGACTTTCCAGTGCTCCGGCATTTTTTCAGAATCTTATTAATGACATCCTTAGACCTTTGATCGGCAGAAGTGTGGTTGTGTATTTGGATGACATTTTGATTTATTCACCGATTTGGAGTCTCATTGGAGGAGTGTGGTGAAGTATTACAGTTACTGAGTGATAATTCACTTTTTGCCAAGCTAGAAAAATGTGAGTTCGCTGTACAGAGACTTAGTTTTTTGGGCTACATTGTCTCCAGTGAAGGTTTTGAGATGGACCCTGTGAAAGTGCAAGCTGTGCAGGATTGGCCTAGACCTATTGGTGTGAAATCAATACAGAGGTTTTTGGGGTTCGCCAATTATTATAGAAAATTCATAAAAAAAATTTCTGTGATTGCCAAACCTCTGACCGATCTCACCAGGAAAGGTGCTGATGCGGTTCAGTGGACTACTGAGGCCATTGAGGCTTTTGTGTTGCTAAAGGAGAGGTTCAGCTCTGCTCCCATCCTTACGCAGCCTGATGTGACTAAACTATTTTTGGTTGAGGTTGATGCTTCTTCTATGGGGGTCGGCGCGGTGTTGTCTCAGGAAAAGACGGATGGAGTACATCCCTGTGCTTTTTTTTCAAAGAAATTTTCTGAGTCTGAACTAAATTATGATATCGGTAATCGGGAATTGTTGGCAATTAAACTCGCATTTGAACACTGGCGTCATTTTTTGGAGGGAGCGGAATTTCCCGTTCAAGTCTTCACCGATCATAAAAATCTGATGTACCTTGATGCTGCCAAACGCTTGAATGCCCGTCAGGCTAGGTGGGCACTGTTTTTCTCACGCTTTAATTTTACCGTTACTTACATCCCAGGTACTAAAAATGTTAAAGCTGATGCTTTGTCTCGCAGCTTTTCTCCTATGGTGGGTACTGAGGAGGAGGAAAACATTTTGCAAGAGGGGGTTGTTATTGCGGTTTTGGACTCCGTGTTGGAAGATGAGATTCTTAAAGCACAGGAGAATGCCCCATCTAACACGCCGCATGGGAGGTTGTTTGTGCCTGGTACCCTGAGGAGAGATTTGTTCGTTGAATGTCATGACTCTCGGTTGGCAGGTCATCCTGGAATCTCTGAGACCAAGAGACTTGTGGGTCGCAGCTTTTGGTGGCCTGGATGGCAGAAGGAAGTCATTAAGTGGGTGCGTCAATGCACTGTGTGTGCTAGATCTAAGTCTTCTCATACTCCTGCTGCAGGGTTGCTTTGCCCTCTGGAGGTCCCTAGTGCACCTTGGACACATTTGGCTATGGACTTTATTACTGACCTTCCCCCCTCTGAGGGTTTCACTGTCATCTGGGTGGTCGTAGGACCGTTTTAGCAAGATGTGTCACTTAGTTCCTTTCATCAAATTGCCCTGCGCTAAGACTCTCGCTAAGGCCTTTGTCAAGGAAATAGTCAGACTACATGGTGTTCCTACTGACATTGTTTCTGATAGGGGACCTCAGTTTGTGGCTCATTTTTGGCGCGCCTTTTGTGACAGGTTGGGAGTTCATTTGTTGTTTTCATCCGGATATCATCCTGAGTCTAATGGCCAGACAGAAAGGAAAAACCAGGATGTTGAGCAGTTCTTGCGTTGTTTTGTGACTGATAATCAAGAGGGGTGGTCTGAGTTTCTGCCACTTGCTGAGTTTGCTCTTAACAATCATACATCCGCTTCTGCTGGTTGTTCGCCTTTTTTTTGTTGTACTGGGAGACATCCGTCTTTTGGGTCATTTTCCAAGTTGGGATCGGCTGTACCTGAAGAGGAGAATTTTTCTGGTGTTTTGGAGAGAGTTTGGACTGATGTGCGTGGTAATCTTCAGGAGGCTAACAAAAGATCCAAAGTGTATTTTGATAGAAAACGACAAGAGGTTTTGTTTGCTATTGGTGACATGGTCTGGTTGTCCTCTAAGAATCTGCGCTTGAGGATTCCGTCTAAGAAATTGTGTCCCAAGTTTGTAGGGCCCTTTAAGGTGCTTCAGGTTATTAACCAATCTGCTGTTAAGTTGGAGCTTCCCACCTCCTGGAAGATTAATCCGGTGTTTCATGTTTCTCTCTTGAAAAAAGCTGAGGTCTCAGATGGAGACGTCTCGGCCACTGTTCCTCTGGTGGTGGAGGACGGGCAATATGAGATTTCCCGCATCCTAAATTCTAGACGGTATAGAGGGGGTTTGCAGTACCTCGTCGCTTGGAAGGGTTATGGACCCGAGGATAACTCATGGGTGAGGGCGGATGATGTTTCTGCGTCTAGACTTGTCAGAGCGTTTCACAAGAGGTTTCCGGATAAGCCTAAGTCCTAGGGGATCCGGAGGATCCTCTTAGAAGGGAGGGTACTGTTAGAACCCTCTTGTTAGATTTTGTTTCAGTTTGCTGGTCACATGACCTTTTTTCCCTATTTAGTCTGGCTCCGCCCTTCTGGCTTTGCTGGACTTCATTGTATTATCTACTCTTAAGCTAGCCGGGTGCTTAGGTGCCTTACTCTGTCAGTTTTGCTTAATCTTAGGATCTCGTAGTAATTTGTTTTCTGTTTAATTTTCCCTGCTACAATTTCTGTTAGGAGGTGTCCACCTTTTCTCCCAGTCCCTAGATCTTGTAGGGATTCCTTCCTCGCAACTATAGTCTTCGTTCAGACTAGCTGAGGACTTTAGCGGGTCTGGTCGCAGGATCAGGTTCCCCGTTACATCATAGGGATCAAGCTCAGTTTTATTGTAGGGACAGAGTTCCCTTCTTTCCCTTAGTGCTTGTAGCAGTTCATAACACCTGGGGCCGGGAATACGGAGGACCCGGTTCCTATCCTTCAGGAGGGGGTGGTGGTGTCGGCAGTATGCTCTGAGCTTGAGGAGGAGGTATTGGAGGCTCAGGGGGACGCCCCTGTAGGACCTCCAGGGAGACTGTTTGTTCCAAATCAGTTGCGAGAAAAGGTGATCGAGGCACACCATAATTCAGCTTTGGCAGGACACCCAGGGAGTAAAGCAACTGAGGATCTCCTCTCGTGCGGTTTTGGTGGCCTAACTTACATAGGGAGGTGGTAACTTTTGTTGCGTCCTGCGAGGTTTGTGCGCGCTCTAAGACCCCACATACCCGTCCGTCTGGGGCCCTCTTACCTTTGAAGATCCCGGACGTCGTGGACTCATCTGTCTATGCACTTCATTACGGACCTCCCGCCATCTTCGGGTAAAACAGTCATACTCGTTGTAGTGGACAGGTTCAGCAAGATGGCACATTTTATCGCTCTTCCTGCTCTTCCTAATGCTAAAACTCTTGACACAGGTGTTCATTGGGGAGATTGTGAGACTTCACGGGGTTCCCTCCGATGTGGTGTCAGATCGGGGGTCTCAGTTTGTGTCCAAATTCTGGAAGGCATTTTGTACACGGCGGGGGATGCAGTTGTCATTTTCATCGGCTTTTCATCCGCAGACCAATGGTCAGACAGAGCGTCTGAACCAGAGCTTGGAGACATATCTCCGGTGTTTTGTGTCAGAGAACCAGGAGGACTGGGCTTCTTTCTTGCCTCTGGCGGAGTTTGCTCTTAATAATAGGCGGAGCGAGTCCACTGGTAAGTCCCCGTTTTTTGGGGCATATGGTTTTCACCCCCAGTTTTGTACTTTCAATAAGGGGGGCTCTTTGGGGTTCCTGAGGAGGAACGATTTTCGTCGTCACTTGCTTCAGTGTGGAGAGGAGTGCTGAATAATCTGAGTACTATGGGGAACCGATACAAACGTATGGCTGATAGGAGGAGAGTGTCTGGTCCGGACCTAAGTGTGAACGATCTGGTATGGTTGTCTACCAAGAATATAAAACTTAAGGTTCCCTCCTGGAAACTGGGTCCCAGGTTCATCGGACCATACAAGATCAGTTCTATAATTAATCCGGTGGCATTCCGTCTTGACCTCCCTCCTACATTTAAAATTCACAATGTGTTCCACAGATCGTTGCTTAAGAGGTATGTGGCGCCGGTGATACCTTCACCTTTACCTCCTCCTCCTGTGGTGGTCAATGGTAACTTGGAGTTTCAGGTGTCGAGAATCATCGATTCACGTCTGAATCGCCGGTCCCTTCAGTACCTGGTTCATTGGATGGGGTATGGTCCTGAGGAGAGGACGTGGGTTCCTGTGTCGGATATTAACGCAGACCGATTAATTCGGGCCTTCCACACTACTCACCCAGATAAACCTGGCCCTGAGGGTCCGGAGGCCCCTCGTAGAAGGGGGGGTACTGTCACGGGTGTGTCGCTACGAAGATCCTCGCGATTGCACAGCCTGACTTATCACAGCTGAGTTTCTGGTGCTGGGTGTTTTTCGGCAGTGAGGGAGTTAATTCTCCCTCTCTCTGTGCTAGACGAGGCCAGCCTTGCCAGCTCCAATTAATGTTGCAGTAATGGGATTCCTTCAAATACCTGCCAGTCTGCTAGGGAAGTGTCGGTGAAAGCATTCCTGGCAGACAAACAGAGCGGCTTGTGGTATTTTGGAGTTTGGAGTGAAGTGTACTTTGTGTGTGGTTTTTTCCCTTCCTCGCTTTATCATTTATCTCCTTACCCGTTGGTGTTCCCTCTGTTGTTTTGGTGTAGTTTTGTATGCAAGGTGGTTGTTGATTTTCCCCTTGTACTGTCTCGTTCGTCTAGTACTGTGTGTGGGCTTATATTATCCCGTTCCCTGTTGTTGTGATCGGGTCCTTCTCAGGACTAGATCACTGAGGTTCAGGGATCCTCAGGAGGTAGGGATTACGCTGGCGGCCTGGACCTCTGTACCTTTAATAGTACCTCCAGGTAGAGGGATTAGTCAGGGCCCCAGCTTAGGGTCAGCTTAGGCCCCTAACCTCCGGTACGCAGAGACAGCGTGACAATCTGCCTCTCAAAAAAATGTTCTAAAATAAATTCATCCAAAATTAACACCATTAAAAAAGTTAACCTTAAAAAAAGTTTTCATACAGCTCGGACACTTAAAATATAATACAGCACAATATGTTTTGAGGTTTATTTTTGTCTTTTTTTGTTTACTGATTTGGTTTACTCAAATGTAGCAAAACATAAAATTATATATTTGGTATTTTAATAATAGATTTCTAAAAATAATTCAAAATTGCAGCAAAAATTAATACCGTATTTGGCAGATTAGGATTTTTTTTAATAATATGGTGTTGTGTCTTCTAGACCGCTTTTATGGTAGCTTACCGTGAAGGGGGGGCCAGCGGTGGAAAAGGATCCCAACAGGTAGGATAGCTGCTGCAGGAAGCTGGTGGCAGCAGGAGTGGGGTGACGCTGCTGGCCCCGGGCTGGAAGGAGGAGGGGGTGTTCGGCAATGCAAGGCTGCGGTGGTATTGGGCTGCTAGAAAATGTCAGGGGTCCCCACACTTCCCATCCTTTTCACTCAGGTGGACTTTGGAAAAATGACTGCCATAGGCGGTGCATGCGCAGATTGAGATCTTGGGAGCCGACTATTTTCCCAAAGACCACTGCAGTGAACAGTGAGCGGACTCCGCTGACGTTTTGTGAAAGTCTGGGGCCTGTACAGCCTCACACTGCCAAACACACCTAAATCCCTGCCTGGGGGTCCATAGCATCGGCCAACTCCAGCTTCCTGCAGTGGCAACCCTGCCTCCTGGGTCCCCGCTCCACCATAGCCGCTCCTCCCCCGGTAAGCTACATTCTGGTTACAAGACCCACCACCGTTTTCCAACCAATTTTTTTTGGAAAAAAAAATTAAGTCTTATAATTAAAAAAAATACATTGCGGCTATGTGCACACGTTGCGGAATTGCCATGGAAATTTCCGCGGCAATTCCGCACCTCCCTGCCGCGGGAAATCCGCATATTATAGATATGCGTATTCCCGCTAAACACTAGCGTTTTGCAAGCGGAATTAGCTTGCAGAATGCTAGCGTTTTACAAGCGATCTGACAGGTTGGTCACACGAGTCAAACAAGTGTTTGACTCTTGTGACCAACTTTTTACTATTGATGCCGCCTATGTTGCATCAATAGTAAAAAGATCTAATGTAAAAATAATAAAAAAAATAATAAATAGCGATATTCTCACCTTCCGGCGGCCCCCGCAGCTTTCCCGCCTCTCAGCGACGCTCCTGGCAACTCCGTTCCCAGGAGTCCTTTGCGACAATCATCCCGATGACGTAGCATCATGCGAGACCGCTACGTCATCTGGGTGATCTCGCAAAGGACTCTTGGGAACGCGATTGGCGGGAGCGTCGCTGAGAGGCGGGAAAGCTGCGTGGCACGCCGGAGGGTGAGAATATCATTATTTTTTATTTTAATTATTGTTTTTACATGGATATGGTACCCAGGGCTTGGAGGAGAGTCTCCTCTCCTCCAGACCCCGGGTACCATCCGCACTTGAACCGCTTACTTTCCGCATGGTGGGTACAGCCACATGCGGAAAGTAATTGGTTCAATGCATTCCTATGGCGGCAGAATCGCCGCGGTTCCGCAAAAAAGAATGAGCATGCTGCGGATTCTCCCGTGATGCGATTCCGCCGCGGAAAAACCCGCAGCATGTGAACAGCATTGCGGAATCTCATAGGCCTTAATGAGTTGTATTGTGTAAGTGGTTTTGTCGCGGTTTATTTACAGATACGAGGAAAAGGGTAACAGTGTTTTGAACTTTTGACTTTTCGGCTCCATATCTTACCATTCACTACTGCTTCAAACGTGAGAGTGCCATCATTTTATAGACAATCATCTTGATGTCTCATATAAAAGTTTGACTTGCAGCTATTTAGTATGTTATTAGTTATGCAGATTCTCATCATGTCACTGCATTGTTACTGTTTTGCTCTTGGTGGTGGAATAATCTTTTTCTCCCTATATACTACAAATTACAACCTGTTCTCACATTCATTAATAGCTCAGAGTGTTATTAGGTTGATTCTCAAGAGAAAGATCACTGGTTCAATTTGAGGAGCCACCATAAAGATTTCCCAAGAAAAGAGAAACCGTATCATCCAGCTCATCAATAGCTGTCTCTCGGCCAAGAAAATTTCCAAAACTGAGCGCCATGACAGTTGAAAGAATACAAAATGAAGTTCGTCCATCCATTCAAAAGCCAAGAGGTGGACGACCAGGCAAAGTATCGTAGTAGTCAAGAAGTAGGAGGAGGCTCGTATACTTCATAGTAATGGGATCACTGATGACCACGCAAGCACTATGCGATGCGCTTTACAGAAGTCTGGAACGTTGGCTTGAAAAAAGGTGAAGATTTCTAGACTTCAGTTTTGTTACATGAAGCGTCGGCTCGAGTTTGCAAAACAGAATGAAAAGTGGAAAATAGAAGATTGAGTCGGTGATTTGGAGCGGTGGGAAGAAAGTCAATAGGCTAGGCTGTGATGGGTGCAAATGGGTTAGAAGAAACAAGAAAGAGGGCTAACAGATCGTGAAATTGAAGGAACTGTCAAGTTTGGTGGAAAAAGCCTGATGATGTGGGGTTGTTTCACAATCAAAGGTGTTGGATACTTGACCAGGATTGATGGTTGTCTCAATGCTGAGCTATATGTTAGTATCCTACAAGACGAGTTAGTTCGTACACCAGAGTACTATGTTTAAGAAAATGACGGCATAGTGTTCCAGCAGGACAACGACCTGAAGCATACATCGAGATTGGTGAAGAAGTGGATCAATGGCAATACACCAGAGCAGTTGGAATCTATGAGATTGCAGTACCCTGACTAACCACCACAACTAGAGGCAGCCGTGGAGCGTTCCTACGTTGGTCCTAGACGCCTCGTCACAGCCTGAGAAACTAACTTACACTAAAGATAGAAATAGGAAAGCTATCTGCCCCGGAGCAGATCCCCAAAGAACATAAAAAGCCCCCAAACATGTAATGGCGTTAGACAAGAAGAAATACTGACACAGACAGAAAATAGTATGAGCAAACGTTGGGGCCCAAACTATCTAAATAGAAAAGGATAGGAAGGGCACTTACTGCAATCCCAAAAAATAATCTCAGCTCAAATAAAGGAAAATTGCACACAGAGAATATATTATAAAAGTAGAAACATTTTATTAGACAATTTTTAAAAAAAACACGTATGATAGACAAAATGACAGTGGTAACCAGAAATGGAGTGGAACCACACAGGTACTCAAGTACAATGACAATATAAAACTAGTATGCTATGATGCACATAGAGTAAGAACGACCATACTAATACTATGCCAAAAAGTCCGTATCAAGAGACTATATGTAAGTCTTTCTGCCAATGACCAGGCAAATAATGACACAAGTCTAAACACAGGCTGTACGCCGCTTTAAAGACATGCACTCACAGTTAGAAATAGAGGTCGAACACATACCTGAGACCCAGTGGTGCCACTCTCCCCAACGCGCGTTTCGGCGCTGTGCCTTCTTCCGGGGAGTGGCATCAAAGGTAACCAAGGAGTATTTATATGCCTATGGGCCAATCCGATGGGAAGAATCAGAGTAACAGCTTGTCTGCTCATTATAGATGGCGCATGCAAGCGCCGGGAAAACCGGACGCAGCCATCCCCAAAAGCGTCATCAGCCAAGCCCGCCGCGTCACGAGGCACCGCCCACCAGGTCATGTGAGCGGACCCTCCGACTCGAGCAGTCCCTTCACCCTAATGGTTTAAATGAGTCTTTAAGTTTCGCACCATTCCTCTGATCACTTGTGCCTGCATTTTTTAGGGCATCATTTTATGTTTTTTTGTCATTAATATGTTTTATCTTTTTTAGATTCTCTTTCATGTATCGTTATGGTTTGATCTAATATTCGTTGGAAGTTTTCCAATAACAGGATATATGTGCCCTGGGCGATGAAGTTTCCGAAGTGTTTTAGAGAGATCCACGCATTGGAACATATGAGATATAGATATTTATATGTTGTGTATATTGATTTTTTTGTGCTGTTTGTTTTATATATTTTTTTATTTTTTATTTTTATTATTTTTTGGATGCAATTCTGTATTCACTGGTATACGATTTATATGTCGTTCTAATGTACTAATTGCACAATTATTGATGTCTTTATATATTGTTATTATATATGAGTATATTGTTATAGCATTTCACATGTTTACACTATGTACTCTATTTTGGCTTTGCACGCTATATAATATATGTATGGTATGTGTTTTCCCCAATTGGGTTTATGTATATTTTTGTTTTTCACTCGGTCACAGTTCACATATATTTGTTTAGTATATAATTATTCAATACTGTCCTTATTATTCATTGATTTTTGTTCCAGCTATGTGTATATTATGGCAATTGGGATTGTTATCCATTACACGATCTGGCGTTTTTACGTCATATACTTGTTCTCTATGTAACTTTGCTAAAGAATCGGTTGCCTGCTAGTGCGCATGCACGCTGGGGGCCTGGTTGCTAGGCATCTCTGATCGCGTCTCTCCTCGGTCTCGCTCTGCTCGAGTCGGAGGGTCCGCTCACATGACCTGGTGGGCGGTGCCTCGTGACGCGGGCGGGCTTGGCTGATGACGCTTTTGGGATGGCTGCGTCCGGTTTTCCCGGCGCTTGCATGCGCCATCTATAATGAGCAGACAAGCTGTTACTCTGATTCTTCCCATCGGATTGGCCCATAGGCATATAAATACTCCTTGGTTACCTTTGATGCCACTCCCCCGGAAGAAGGCACAGCGCCGAAACGCGCGTTGGGGAGAGTGGCACCACTGGGTCTCAGGTATGTGTTCGACCTCTATTTCTAACTGTGAGTGCATGTCTTTAAAGCGGCGTACAGCCTGTGTTTAGACTTGTGTCATTATTTGCCTGGTCATTGGCAGAAAGACTTACATATAGTCTCTTGATACGGACTTTTTGGCATAGTATTAGTATGGTCGTTCTTACTTTATGTGCATCATAGCATACTAGTTTTATATTGTCATTGTACTTGAGTACCTGTGTGGTTCCACTCCATTTCTGGTTACCACTGTCACTTAGCCGACCTGATAAATTCAAGTTACGATGGTCTGTCAGGACGACTATTTGCTGTGCAGCTCCCTGAAGAAGGTGTCTCCATTCTTTGAAGGCGGCAATAATGGCCAACAACTCTCTATTGCCCACATCGTAGTTCCTCTCAGCCGAAGACAACTGCTGGGAAAAGAAGGCACAGGGATGCAAGACATTCTTCTCACCTGTTCTCTGAGAGAGCATAGCTCCAACGGCACAATCTGAAGCATCCACCTCTATTATGAAGGCAAGTTCGGGGTTGGGATGTACCAAGATAGGTGCGGTGGTAAATTTATCTTTTAGACGAGAAAATGCTTCCTGGGCTTGGGGAGTCCAGGAGAACCTAGACTCTTTCCGGGTAAGTTGGGTGATAGGTGACACTACCTCAGAGAATTCCTAATGAAACGTCTATAGAAATTGGCAAACCCGATGAAGCGCTGCACCTCCTTCACATTTCTAGGACTTGGCCAATCCTTGATGGCTTGGGTCTTACTTCCATCCATACTAATTCCTTGTGTAGACAGTACATACCCCAGAAATTGAATTTCGGTCCTATGGAATTCACACTTTTCAAGTTTGATGTAAAGATGGTTTTGTCTTAGACGTTCCAAGACCATTCTCACATGTCCATGATGTTCCTCTGTGGAGTTAGAAAAAATTAGAATATCATCCAAATAAATCACCATGAATGTATCTAGGAGATCCCTGAAGATGTCATTCACCAAGTGTTGGAAAGTGGCTGGGGCGGTACTCAGACCAAAAGGCATAACTAGATATTCAAAGTGTCCATAGCGTGACCTGAATGCAGTCTTCCATTCATCCCCAGGTCTAATACGGACCAAGTTATAGGCCCCACGGAGATCCAATTTAGAGAAAATTTTGGCATGCCACACTCTCTCCAATAACTCAGGGATTAAAGGCAATGGATAACGGTTTCTAATAGTAACCTTATTGAGTTCCCTATAGTCTACGCAGGGTCTCAGAGATCCATCTTTCTTCTTCACAAAGAAGATGGGTGCACCTGCAGGAGATGAAGAGGGGCGTATGAAGCCCTTGGCTAGATTTTTCGTCTATGTAATCCTTTAAAGCCTTTAGCTCAGGCCCGCCAGGGGGTAGATCTTACCAAAAGGTATCTCTGCTCCAGGCAATAATTCAATTGGACAATCATATGGACGGTGAGGGGGAAGCTGGTCAGCGTTCTTCTTGTCACATAAATCCACATAGTCCTGGTATACAGCTGGTAGTTCAGGGACTGACATGGTTCCTTTAGGAACAGAGCAAGCTGAAACTTCTGGACTCATCTGTTTCTCTGGAAAGTGTAATTCCTTGGTCTCCCAGTTAATGGTAGGGTTCTGAGCCTGCAGCCATGGTAGCCCTAGAATAATGGGAAAGTGGGGAGAAGAGATAAGCATAAAGGACAGTTTCTCTTGATGATCTTTACCCATAAGGACCCTTAAAGGCTCTGTTTCTTGATCCACTGGTCCAGAGGTCAGCAGGGAGCCATCCACATTTTCCATCTGTACTGGATTAGCCTTCTTCACTGAACGTATCCCCTGTTTCAGAGCAAAGGAGACATCCATAAAATTCCCACTTGCCCCTGAGTCGATCATAGCAGAGCTAGACACCCAGACTGAGTTAACCCAGAGTTTGATGGAAAGGAAGCAATGAGAATTGTTTTTCCTACAACTCAGCTGGGACACCGCTGAGGAAACTTGAAAAATTGCAGCGTTTACACAGTCATCGTCCTCAGAAGTAACGGAGTTTAAGTCCGAGAAATCAAGATCTGTTGCTGCAGATCTCTCTGGAGCCTGAGGCTCGGACCTGACAGATCTCCTCTCGCAACACTCACAGTGAATGAGTGCTGCAGTAGTCTTACGAGAACGGCTGGGGCAGTTTATAATGAAGTGCCCTGACTTACCACAATAGAAACATAGATTTTCCTTAAAACGATGTTCCTTGCGGGCATCACTAACCCGTCTTTGTAAAGAGTCTACCTGCATGGGTTCAGGTTCAGGTTCCCGTGTGATCCTACTCAAAGGTTCCTTAGCTGGGGAGGAAGGTAGGAAAAGGTTAGTGCGATTGCTTTCGAACCATCTCTCTTGCCTGCGTTCAGTCAGGCGAGCATCAATACGGATGCAGAAGTTAATAAAGTCACCTAACGCAGTGGGAGGGTCGGCACGAGCAAGTTCATCCTTAATTAGTGGAGACAACCCCTTTCGAAAAATAGATTTTTTGGCGGAACTGTCCCAGGTGGTATCAAGGGCCCATCTCCTGAAATCCAAGGCATATTCGACTACCGAGTGCTTACCTTGGCGCAAAGTTAACATGGCTGCTTCAGCTGTTGCACCTCGATTGGGGTCATCAAACACCTGCCCCATGGCTGAAATGAAAGCATCAAGATGATCCTATCAAACATTCATCCTCAGTCTCAATCAGAGGATTTGCCCACATCAAAGCCTTGTTGGTAAGTAACATAATTATAGTAAGCACTTTAGATCGTTCAGTGGGAAATTGTGAAGCATGTGCAGAAAAAAACAGATTGCATTGGTTAATAAATCCCCTGAATTTTTCACGTTCACCGCCAAAACGAAAGGGCAACTTGGGAATCCCAGAACTTGGGTACGGCAGGAGCCTGGACTTGCTCCTCTAGAACCTCAATCCTGGCTCGCAAATCCTGGGCAGTCTGTCCAAACACTTGCAAATTGTGATTAGTGAGGTCCTGTAGGTTTGTAAAACGGGTTTTTATAGTCTGTAAATCTGCAAGGATATTATCAGTCACTCCGCAAAGTTCCTTTATGCGGGCCTCCATTTTCCAGATCTTTTAAGACAGGAGTACTGGAAGGAGAGGAGAAAAGAAAAAAAAAACAATAGTGTTTACCTGTGGTAACACTGCAAAGAGAAAAAAAAATTAAGGGAACTGCTCACCTGGAATGGCTGTGAGAAGTCACAACCACTATCATCACAGAAAGTTCAACCGGACATCTGATATCCACAGTTACACAGACACAAAAAGAGGGAAGAGAAAAAAAAAACAATAGTGTTTACCTGTGGTAACACTGCAGAAAAAAAACTTAAGGGAATTGCTCACCTGGAATGGTTGTGAGAAGTCACAACCACTGTCATCACAGAAAGTACAACTGGACGTCTGATATCCACAGTTACAGCAGACACAGCCTTCCAGACCCAGCAGACACTAACGTTTTGGCTTCAGAATCTTGTAATGTATGTAGTACAGTTCATATAGCGTCTTGTGCTTGGGTGCGATGAAAATACATGAGACACAGGTTTGATATAGAAGGTCTTGTATTACTTCATACAAGTGGCAAAAATAGTCACACCGTTTGCAGATACAGAAGCAGGAGACACAGCAGGCCAGAGTAACTTAAGCTCAGCAATCACTCTCCACAACAGGTTCAGGATCTTCTTCTCTGTTACCGTAAGTCCATGCAAACGTGGATCTTTCAAAAAGCAGGGTTCCAGAGTCCACAAGTGTTCAGAGTTCCTCAGTAGGAATAGCTGGAGTACATAGTCCAAGGCTTCCAGGAGTCAGGTCACAGGTTCACTGCAGGCTAGATTCTGAAGCACTGATTGCTCAGCTGTGGCTGCTTAAGAAGCAAGAGGGAGAGAATCAGGGCGGGAACATGAAAGCTGAAAACTCCATATTGACTGAGGGCAAGATAGCTGCAGCAAGACAGAAAGCAAAATGGCTGATGGAAAACTGAGTTTCAAGAACATGTACAAAGAACCTTACAGGTGAAGAGGATGGTCTGATATGACCTTTCTCCAAAGACTCCTTGATATAAGACCGCATAGCGTCATGTTCAGGTACAGACAAGTTAAAAAGGCGACCTTTAGGGAATTTACTACCAGGCACTAATTCAATAGCGCAGTCATAGCTCCTATGGGGAGGCAAGGATGCAGATTTACTTTCGCTAAACACATCAGAAAAATCAATCAAAAAGTCAGGAACATCCTGAGCCTGGGGGAGGCAGAAAAAACAGGAGTGTTGGTATTAACACATTGGCAGCCCCAACTGGTTACAGACACAGATTTCCAATCCAAAACAGGATTATGAGACTGTAACCAAGGGAAACCCAGCACGATAATGTCATGCAGATTATACAGAACAAAAATTTGCAGCTCTCCTGATGATCAGGTTCAACCCTCATTATCACCTGAGTAGAGAACTGAGGTTTATTCTCAGCCAAAGGGGTAGAATCGATCCCCAGTAGGGGAATAGACTTCTGTAGGGGTATCAAGGGAAACCCACAACGTTTAGCGAAATCAAAATCCATCAGGTTAATAGCTGCTCCTGAATCAACGAAAGCCTGAGCAGAAAATGAGGATAGAGAGCATATCAGAGTAACAGTTAATAAAAACTTAGTCTGAACACTACCCAAGACAACTGAGCGTGCAAAACGTCTTCCCCGCTTAGGGCAGACTGAGATAGCATGAGAAGCATCACCACAGTAGAAACATAACCCATTGCGCTTTCGAAACTCATGACGCTGTGCCCCAGAAACCACTCTATCACACTGCATGGGTTCAGAAGCAGGTTCACAAGGCAACACTATTCCACGCATACTTCTCCGCTACGCAAACGTCTGTCAATTTGAATTGCTAATGACATAGAATCATTGAGACCAGAGGGGACAGGGAATCCACCATAACATCCTTTACATTATCTGACAGACCCTTCCGAAAAAGGGCTGCCAAAGCGTCGTCATTCCATTTGGTCAGGACTGCCCACCTACGGAATCTCTGACAGTATAACTCAGCGTCATCAAGCCCTGATTTAATGCCAACAAGGCTTTTTCAGCTTGATCAGTGACATTAGGCTCATCGTACAATAACCCCAAGGCCTGAAAAAAATGTATCAACATCACTCAAAACAGGATCCCCAGGTGTCAGGGAAAAAGCCCAATCCTGAGGATCGCCGCGCAGGAGAGAGATGACAATTTGAACCTGCTGCGCTGCGTTCCCTGAGGACTTAGATTTTAAGGCAAAAATCAATTTACAATTATTTTTGAAATTCAGAAACTTGGATCGATCCCCCAAAAACAAATCTGGCATGGGAATCCTAGGTTCCACAACAGGCAACCTAGCAAGATAGGTAGCAATACTCTGAACCTCAGTGGCAAGCTGATCCTCACGGCCAGACAACTGTGCAAACTCCATTGAGAGAAAAAATCCTCCCCAGCACCCAGAGATACAGAGGGGAAAAAAAAAATACAACAAACAGAAAAATATCTCTGACAACTCTGACAACCTTTTTTTTTTCTTTCAAAATATTTTTTCCCTTCTGTGAGTACCATATAAATTTCAGTTTGGGCCGGTGATACTGTTATGATTTGGTAGCTGAGGAGTGCAGGTAAAAAGGCAATACACCAGAGCAGTTGGAATCTATGAGATTGCAGTACCCTGACTAACCACCACAACTAGAGGCAGCCGTGGAGCGTTCCTACGTTGGTCCTAGACGCCTCGTCACAGCCTGAGAAACTAACTATACCTAAAGATAGAAAGATGAAAGCTATCTGCCCCGGAGCAGATCCCCAAAGAACATAAAAAGCCCCCAAACATGTAATGGCGGTTAGACAAGAAGAAATACTGACACAGACAGAAAATAGTATGAGCAAACGTTGGGGCCCAAACTATCTAAATAGAAAAGGATAGGAAGGGCACTTACTGCAATCCCAAAAAACCCTGAAAAGCACCAACTCTACTAATTTCAAAAACACCTGAGATCACACGACCTCTACCACCTAAATTAGCTCTCTGGTGTAACAAAATCAAAACAGCAGCCACTGAAAAAACTGGAAAAAGCAAATGTACAAATATCAGTGGCTGAACAAAACTGAGAGGGCAAAAGCCCCCGAGGTGACCCTGAAGGCCCCCACAGAAGTGCAGGACAAAATGCAAAAATAAAGCACAAAAGCAAAAAGAAGAAAATGTCTTATCTGTTAGCAGGAGATGCAGACACGACACAGCAGGCTACAAAGGAAACAGGAATCAAGGATTGAGACCAGAACAATTGATCACCGGCATCCCTGATGGGAAGGTGACTCCCTTATATAAGACCAGTCAGTAACACCTGATTCCCAATCCTCACAATCTTCACTGGACAGTCCAGTACCGCTTGTAACCACCAGAGGGAGCCTCTGCTCAGAACTCATCTCAAGTCCATTCACAACAAAAGTGGAGGTGCTTGATTGTCACCACAGTCCCCTTGACCTCATGCCAATTAAAAACTTGTGGCTAAATCTGAAGAACAAGCTGTGTACAGACCCAATGTTAGGCCATCAGTGTGCACCAACTATGGGAAAATGTAGAAGAGACCTTTAATCTGATTTTGGTTGAGACATGCTTGAATCTGATCGAGAGCAGCCCAGAAGGATTCACGCAGTGCTGAAAGCTAAAGAAGAAATTACAAAATATTAACAATTTAATAAAAATGTAAATTTTGATTATAGGAGCAAAACAGTAACCATGCAGTGACATGAAAAGAATCTGCATAACTAATCATATGCTAAATAGTTATAAGTCAAATTTATGTAGGAGATATCCAAGATGATTGTCTATATAGTCTCATGCTCGAAGCAGTAGTGGATGGTGACATATGGAGCCTGAAAGTCAAAAGTTCAAAGCATTGTTATCCTTTTGTTTTTCACTATATTTAATTTATTTAAATACATTTTATTTATTACTTTGAAATATTGTATTTTTTATCATTATTTTATTTTATCAATAAGTTACATCATTTGATGTATTTTAGACTTTCTGTAATTCCAGAAAGGCAACTAAGACCTAATACATCCATCTCACCCACCATCATCTTCCTCTCTCACTTTAGGTAAAATAATAGAAAAGATAATCTAGTTGTTGAGATTGGTACAATATTTACTTGCTGACGTCAGACACAATAGCCCGTTTGACAATAAGCTCAGTCTGTTGACCGGATGCACAATGCTGCTGATTACCTTTTGTCTTCAGGTAGACTTTAGCCATAAGGGTAATTTTATGATTTAGCTCAGTTGTACAGAGGCTTCGCTCTCGAGCTTGATCTAGAGGTGGAATGCAATGAGGCGTTTCCACTATGGGGGGATTGTTCTCCAATTCTTTGGGTCTCTTGTTGAGTTTCCACAGTTCTCAGTTTTCGATTTTAGAAGAATATTCAGTTATTTTTTTGTACACATATACAGGGATCGTGTGGTTTTCGGCTTTAAGAATCATAGTTCTAAAAGGTATGGATAAAAATGTATTATTTACTGACACGCTTTTTTTATTGATTTTTTTTACACGATCATTGGGTCAACCTTCTATCTTTTGAGCTGATAAAAAAGTAGCTGCTGGGATTTGCATTACTGCATACACATGGCCATAAGACAACTACTGTAACGGGTCTGGTGGGTGGAACTACTGACGAGACAGGTCAGGTTGGTGGAACCACAAAGCTTTATTATACAAGAGAGTTTACTTGTAAGAGAGCGGGTGGCACCTGGGAAAAGGGCAGGGATTCACGGCAGGAGATATAGGTAGTTTCTGGACAGGCAGGTTTGTCACAGCAAGTGACCAAGGAAGTCTCTGGGCAGGCAGGTTGTAACGGTAAGTAACCGAGGCAGTCTCTGGACAGGCAGGTTGTCACGGCAAGTGACCAAGGCAGTCTCTGGGACAGGCAGGTTGTCACGGCAAGTGACCAAGGCAATCTCTGGGACAGGCAGGTTGTCACGACAAGTGACCAAGGCAGTCTCTGGGACAGGCGGGTTGTCACGGCAAGTGACCAGGCAGTCTCTGGGACAGGCAGGTTGTCACGGCAAGTGACCAGGCAGTCTCTGGGACAGGCAGGTTGTCACGGCAAGTGACCAAGGCAGTCTCTGGGACAGGCAGGTTGTCACGGCAAGTGACCAGGAAGTCTCTGGGACAGGCAGGTTGTCACGGCAAGTGACCAGGCAGTCTCTGGACAGGCAGGTTGACATGGCAAGTGACCAGGCAGTCTCTGGAACAGGCAGGTTGTCACAGCAAGTGACCAGGCAGACTCTAGACAGGCAGGATGTCACAGCAAGTGACCAGGCAGACTCTAGACAGGCAGGTATATACGACCTGATATGGTGGAGCCTCCAGGTAGGCTGCAGTCGGATGGCAGATGATCGCTCCCAGGTGAGCAGGCAAGAGCCGGGGATCTCTGCAGATGATGTCCGAACTTCCGGATGGAGCTGCAGTCGGATGGCAGATGATCGCTCCCAGGTGAGCAGGCAAGAGCCGGGGATCTCTGCAGATGATGTCCGAACTTCCGGATGGAGCTGCAGTCGGATGGCAGATGATCGCTCCTAGGTGAGCAGGCAAGAGCCGGGGATCTCTGCAGATGACGTCCGAACCTCTGGATGGAACTGCAGACGGATGGCAGACAGGCAAGCCGACAGGTAACAGGCAGGAAACTGGAATCAGGAGCTGATGGCTGAAACAGAGTTAGACTGCACAGGAACAACATTGCTCGGGCACCTACATTAAGGAGGAAGCCCTTAATATAGGGTGGAGTCCTCCAGCATTGGCTGGAGACTGATTTGGAAAATGCGCGCGGCTCCTTTAAGAGCGGGGGAGGGTGCGGGCGCGCGCCCTAAGGCCAGTAGCAGGGAAGGAGCGCGCGGGACCAGCAGGGCGGAAGGAGGGCGCCGAGGACAGGTGAGGAGAGCGACGTCCCTGTCTGGCAGCAGGCAGGGACGCGGGCGCTACAGTACCCCCCCTCTAGGCCCCCCCCTCTTTAGGCCAGAAAGAAATTTAGCTAGGATAAGAGGGGCATGGATGTTCTCCCGAGGCTCCCAGGTTCTCTCCTCAGGACCAAACCCCTTCCAATCCACCAAAAAATAAGTCTTTCTTCCTACCCTTTTTGTGGCCAGAATGTTCTCTACCTCAAATTCATCATCAGCAGACACTGGAGCAGGAGGTGTACCTGTAGACTTAAAAAAAGAGTTAAGAACCACAGGTTTGAGGAGAGATACATGAAAAGAATTAGGAATTCTCAAATTGGCCGGGAGTTTCAATTTATAGGACACCGGATTGATCTGACTGATGATCTCAAAAGGACCGATGAACCGAGGACCTAACTTGTAGGACGGAATTTTGAGTCGAACATATTTGGACGAAAGCCAGACTTTGTCCCCAGGACGGAATTGAGGAGGATCCAGACGTTTTTTGTCAGCATGTCTTTTCATGCGCTCGGAAGACTGAATGAGTGCGGACCGGGTACTCTCCCAGATGGAGGAGAATTCTCTAACTAGAGATTCCGCAGCTGGATTGTCCACAGAGATGGAAACAGGGACAGGGATCCGAGGGTGCTGACCGAAGACTACAAAAAACGGAGACTTGGTGGAAGATTCGCTCTCATGATTATTGTAGGAGAATTCGGCCCAAGGCAGGAGCTCCACCCAGTCAGAATGGTGGGCATTAACGAAATGTCGAAGATAACTGGTCAAATTCTGATTTATTCGTTCAACTTGTCCATTGGACTGTGGGTGGTAAGCGGAGGAAAAATCCAGGGTGACGTCTAGCAACTTACAAGTGGCTCTCCAGAAACGTGAGGTGAACTGAACCCCACGATCGACACAATGTGACGAGGCAGACCATGAAGACGGAAGATGTGGCGGATAAAGTCTTTAGCCAACTCGGGTGCAGACGGGAGACCTGGCAGAGGAATGAAGTGAGCCATCTTGGAAAAGCGGTCAGCGACCACCCAAATGACCGTACAACCGGCAGAGACGGGCAGATCTGTTATGAAGTCCATGGCTATATGCTGCCAGGGGGCAGCGGGTACAGGAAGCGGAAGAAGACGGCCGGTAGGCAGGTGTCTCGGAACTTTGTTGCGGGCACAGGAAACACAGGCAGAAACAAAGTCTATTACGTCTTTGTGCAGGGTAGGCCACCAATAATGCCGGGTAATGAGTTGGAGGGTCTTTCTTTGACCAGCGTGGCCAGCGAGTTTAGACAAGTGACCCCAATGTAGGATTCTCTTCCGATCGGTTTCTGGTACGAACGTCTTACCAGGAGGGAGACGATTTAGACTCACGGGAGCCACCTGCATCACTCTGGCGGGATCGATGATATGTTTAGGCTCATCTTCGAGATCCGACACCAGGAAAGACCGAGACAAGGCATCCGCCTTGACGTTTTTGTCAGCTGGGCGAAAATGCAAAAGAAAATCGAAGCGGGCAAAAAACAAGGACCACCGGGCTTGACGAGGATTAAGTCTCTGTGCCTGCTGGAGGTATGCCAGATTTTTGTGGTCCGTGTAGATGATTACCGGATGAAGAGCCCCTTCGAGTAGGTAACGCCACTCCTCCAATGCCAACTTAATGGCCAATAGCTCTCGATCTCCTATGGAGTAGTTGCGCTCGGAGGAGGAGAAGAGTTTGGAGAAGAAACCGCAGGATACCATCCTCCCGGATGGCGATTTTTGGGTAAGAACCGCTCCGGCTCCAGCAGAGGAAGCGTCCACCTCCAGGAAGAACTGCTTGTTGCCATCCGGGCGATGCAGCACTGGAGCGGAAGAGAAGGCCTGTTTCAGAGAAAGGAAGGCCTCCTCTGCTTCGGGCGTCCACTGTTTGGGGTTAGCATCCTTGCGAGTGAGCGCTGAGATTGGAGCAGTCCTGGAAGAGAAGTGCGGTATGAAGAGACGGTAATAGTTGGCAAATCCCAGGAACCGCTGAATGGCCTTCAACCCCTCCGGTCGGGGCCACTTCTCGATGGCAGACAATTTCTCCGGATCCATTCGTAGGCCTGTCTGAGAAATGATGTAGCCCAGAAACGGAAGCGATGTCTGCTCAAAGAGGCACTTCTCATATTTGGCGAAGAGGTGATTCTGCCTGAGCCTGAGCAGAACCTGACGAACATCCCTCCGGTGAGACTGAAGATCCGGAGAGAAGACCAAGATGTCGTCAAGGTACACCACAACGCAGGAATAGAGGAGGTCCCGGAAGATGTCGTTGACCAACTCCTGAAAGACTGCTGGAGCATTACAGAGACCAAAGGGCATCACCAAGTACTCGTAGTGGCCGTCCCGGGTGTTGAATGCCGTCTTCCATTCATCTCCTCGACGGATACGAACCAGGTTGTATGCTCCACGAAGATCTAGTTTGGTGAAGACTCTAGCCCTCTAAGACGATCAAACAGTTCTGGAATGAGCGGAAGAGGGTACTTATTCTTCACCGTGATCGAATTTAGGCCTCTGTAGTCAATACAGGGACGGAGAGATCCGTCTTTCTTTTAACGAAGAAGAAACCTGCTCCCGCTGGGGAGGTAGATTTCCGGATGAATCCCTTTGCTAAGTTCTCCTCGATATATTCAGACATCGACCTGGTCTCAGCAGCAGACAACGGGTAAATACGCCCACGGGGAGGCGTAGTACCGGGCAACAGGTCAATCGGGCAATCATATGGTCTATGCGGGGGTAATGTCTCTGCTTCCTTTTTATTGAAGACATCAGCAAATGACCAATATGGAATCGGGAGTCCAGGTAGATTAGCAGGTGTAGGAGAAGAATAGACAGGATGAACAGGCACCAGACATGTTTTATGACAGTCCTGTCCCCAGCGAAGAACCTCTCCATTCTGCCAGTCGAGCACAGGTGCATGTTTTTGGAGCCAAGGCAGACCTAGTAAGAGAGCATGAGAGAGTCCAGGTAAAACATGAAACGAGATGCTCTCAGAATGCAACATTCCCACCTGCAGGGTTATGACTTCGGTGATAAGTCGGATGGGACGAGGTAGGAGGCCCCCATCCACAGCAGCAACAGATACAGGTTCAACAAGAGGTTTGGTGGGAATGTGATACTTCTCTACTAGAGCCTGTGACACGAGATTCCCAGCTGCTCCAGAATCAAGTTGGGCCATTTCGAAGTGGCGGTTCTTACCGATCAGAATTGAAACCGACAGCAGCAGGGATGAAGAGGATTTATTTTTGTCTAGATTGACCTCTCCGAGCGAACCTAGACACAGGCGTTTTCCCGACCTCTCCGGACAGGCTTGGATCCAGTGCTCCTTACTGCCGCAGTAGAAGCAACTTTTCTCGGCACGGCGTGAGTCCTGACGGGCTTTGACCATCTTGGTCTGGTCGACCTGCATAGGTCAGCAGGGTGCACCTGAGGAGAAACGGAAGAGGTTATAGATCTCTGACACGAGGGTGCAAGATCGGAAAACTCTTTTTTACGGGTGATCTCTTTGGTTCGTTCCTGGAACCGTAGATCAATTCGATTGGCAAGATTTATTAAATCATCAAGCGAGGTTGGAATGTCCCGACCGGCAAGTTCGTCTTTAATACGGCCGGACAGACCCTCCCAGAAGACCGAAATTAGAGCTTCATTGTCCCAAGCTAGTTCTGAGGCTAAAGTCCGGAACCGTATGGCATATTGACCAACGGTGAAACTCTCCTGACGGAGACGCAGCAGAGATGATGCAGAGGAAGTCTTCCGTCCAGGTTCGTCGAATACCTTCCGGAAGGCCGAGAGAAACGCAGGCAGGTCAGACACCAGAGGATCCTCTCTCTCCCAGAGAGGGTTAAGCCAGGCCAGGGCCTCTCCAGTGAGATGGGACATGATGAAGGCAACTTTGGCCCGGTCAGAGTTAAACTGGTGTGCCAGGAGTTCAAAATGCAGGGTGCACAGATTAATGAAACCCCGAGCCAGAGCAGGATCGCCTCCAAACCTAGGAGGAGCTGACAGTCGGGGTCCGGGAATGGAAACCACGGAATTGGGAATCAGCGGGACTGACGGATTATGAGTCATGGCTCCAGCGATGGTTGCTATTGATGATTTCAGAGTGTCCAGACGGGATTTGACGTTCCGCAGGTGACCCAGGATGGCCTCCTGTTGAGACCTCTGGCGAGACAGCTCATGACACAGTTCCGGGAGTGAAGGGGTTTGGGTGCCACCGGGTTCCATGGCCCGAGCAAACTGTAACGGGTCTGGTGGGTGGAACTACTGACGAGACAGGTCAGGTTGGTGGAACCACAAAGCTTTATTATACAAGAGAGTTTACTTGTAAGAGAGCGGGTGGCACCTGGGAAAAGGGCAGGGATTCACGGCAGGAGATATAGGTAGTTTCTGGACAGGCAGGTTTGTCACAGCAAGTGACCAAGGAAGTCTCTGGGCAGGCAGGTTGTAACGGTAAGTAACCGAGGCAGTCTCTGGACAGGCAGGTTGTCACGGCAAGTGACCAAGGCAGTCTCTGGGACAGGCAGGTTGTCACGGCAAGTGACCAAGGCAATCTCTGGGACAGGCAGGTTGTCACGACAAGTGACCAAGGCAGTCTCTGGGACAGGCGGGTTGTCACGGCAAGTGACCAGGCAGTCTCTGGGACAGGCAGGTTGTCACGGCAAGTGACCAGGCAGTCTCTGGGACAGGCAGGTTGTCACGGCAAGTGACCAAGGCAGTCTCTGGGACAGGCAGGTTGTCACGGCAAGTGACCAGGAAGTCTCTGGGACAGGCAGGTTGTCACGGCAAGTGACCAGGCAGTCTCTGGACAGGCAGGTTGACATGGCAAGTGACCAGGCAGTCTCTGGAACAGGCAGGTTGTCACAGCAAGTGACCAGGCAGACTCTAGACAGGCAGGATGTCACAGCAAGTGACCAGGCAGACTCTAGACAGGCAGGTATATCGACCTGATATGGTGGAGCCTCCAGGTAGGCTGCAGTCGGATGGCAGATGATCGCTCCCAGGTGAGCAGGCAAGAGCCGGGGATCTCTGCAGATGATGTCCGAACTTCCGGATGGAGCTGCAGTCGGATGGCAGATGATCGCTCCCAGGTGAGCAGGCAAGAGCCGGGGATCTCTGCAGATGATGTCCGAACTTCCGGATGGAGCTGCAGTCGGATGGCAGATGATCGCTCCTAGGTGAGCAGGCAAGAGCCGGGGATCTCTGCAGATGACGTCCGAACCTCTGGATGGAACTGCAGACGGATGGCAGACAGGCAAGCCGACAGGTAACAGGCAGGAAACTGGAATCAGGAGCTGATGGCTGAAACAGAGTTAGACTGCACAGGAACAACATTGCTCGGGCACCTACATTAAGGAGGAAGCCCTTAATATAGGGTGGAGTCCTCCAGCATTGGCTGGAGACTGATTTGGAAAATGCGCGCGGCTCCTTTAAGAGCGGGGGAGGGTGCGGGCGCGCGCCCTAAGGCCAGTAGCAGGGAAGGAGCGCGCGGGACCAGCAGGGCGGAAGGAGGGCGCCGAGGACAGGTGAGGAGAGCGACGTCCCTGTCTGGCAGCAGGCAGGGACGCGGGCGCTACAACTACTAATGCCAGGAGAGTGTTGTGAGCATGCTCCGTGACCTGTGCGGTAATCACTGTACAGAGAGAGGGAGGAGGAGATGCTACTTTCACTAATTGTTAGTCTTGCTCTCCGGTGTATTTTCACTTAATTTTTTATAGAGGTGCACAGTCTGCAGCTAGAAGAACATCTATTCATTGTTGTTCTCCATGACCGGGAATCACAAATAGAGTTGAGCGAATTATTCAGTTCCGATTACGATCGCCGGCGAATGTTGTAGTTGCAATAGTCGCCGAACACAGCAGAACGTTATTGGAGTCAATGGGAGTAGAAATGAGCTAATGGTTTCGGAAACCGATCATCAAACATAAATTCGCCACGAATGGGGTGACAATATGGCATGGATATGACAAATTCAGATTCGGCGATCGTTTCCGAACATATTCGCTCAACTCTAATCGCAGACACAAAGAGAGACACATGCACAGAGAAACACACTTGCACAGAGAGACACAAACGCACACGCCTTCACATGTAAGAGCACTGACTAAAGAGGTTGTCCATGACTTTCACAATTTCGACCTGAGACACCTGCATCCCCGCCAATCAGCTGTTTCTAGAGTCGACAAGGGCCAGATCTGCTCAGTTACGGAGCCACCTCCAGGTACTGCACATCTGCCTCATATTGATGTAAATAGGGGGTGGATGTGCAGTATTTGGTCACTATAAAGTTGATGGAGCAGTTCAGCTGCCACCAACAATGAGAAAAGCTGATCGGCAGGGTACGGTGTCACACCCTCACCGATCAGATAATGATGACCTATCGAAGTATTGGCCATCAATGTTGAAGCTCTGGACAACCCCATTAAGTATAATATCTAAAAAAAAAATGTTGAATATGGTTTGGGTTGACCTTGTACTGACAAATCATCTCTTCCCTTTCGATGCATGGACCCCATAAGACCCTTGAAGATTCATGTCATATCTAGCACAAGATGTTATCAGCAGATCCTTTAAGTCCTGTAAGCTGCTCAATGGATCAGACTTTATTTTTTTGTACATCCCACAGATGAGAGAATATACTGACATTTAAGCAGTTTAGAGGCAAGCCATGATCTTGATCTTGGTAAATTTTTGTAGGATAGAAGGGGCACTGTCCTACAAAATGAGTCCCTTCCATTTGGGAACACAGCTGCCATGAAGGGGGTCCTGGGGTCTGCGCATTGTTTGCAGTTGGTAGATGGTATATGACACAAAGTGTCATATTCTCACCTTGTGCATCAATGGACAGGAGCTATAGGTGTCAAACACTGAATACTGGGAATATCAATCAAAAATTACTGTTTTGGAAGTGATCTGACCAATCATCTGATCATTAAAATGCAGTTCTTATCAGAGTTATTCTGACTCTCTTGCTTGCCCATTTTCCTGCCTCCCAGACTTCACTGTTCACTTTCTGCCTCATATATTTCACCCCTAATAGTTGCAAATATCAACAGATAATTAAAGAAGCCCTCCTCCTCCTCTCCCTCTCATCAAAGTTTTATCCTCTTAATATATTGCAGTCATCATATTATCCAGCACTGTGTTCTTACAATTGCTTATTTTGCCTTTCTACCCAGTTTATTCTTCTCTTCTAACATTATGATTACAATATATTTGTAACAGGCATACTGCGACAGAGTGAAGTCAGATGATCGCAGGGTCTGTTGACACATACACCTGTGGTAGTTAGAGTGGCTTCACTGTCGTATTAGCAGTTCTGGTTTTCCTTGCTCTGGCGCTATAAAGGTTAAACTGCTTAGCTGGACTCCTGAAGTTCTCTGTCTTGTGTTGTATCAGCTGCCCTGAGTTTATTACTCCCAACAGTTATAAGAATCCTCCTCCTTGCTTTTGACCTTGCCAGTGATAGTTACCATTTCCTGGTTTGGAGCTGAAGTAGAGAGTTCAGTGTTCGGAGTAGGTGGTTGGAGAGTTTTTCAGGAGATGGCTGTGTGGAGTTGGTTTTCATGTTTATCCCTATCCTTTCCCATTTGGTTTCTTTCTTCCTATTCTTCCCCTGCTTCCCACTCTGTTGTTTTGTGAGTATATTTGTATGATTGTAGTTTTCTTTTATCCTTGTCTGTTTACGTTTGCCTGTCTGGTTATTGTTTGCCTATACACTTTGGCCTCACTCCTCCTTGGGTGAGAGAGGGAACAGATAAGAGTAAAGGGTATGCCACACTAAACAATATCGCTAACGGGATCGCTAAAAAACGTCACTATTTAGCGATCCCGTTAGCGATGTTGTTCAGTGCGGCAGCTTCCAGCGACGAGCTTCCTGCTGTGATCTCGCTCGTCGCTGGAATCGCTCCGGACCCTATTTTCTCGTCGGCGCTCCCGCTGGGTAAGTATCTTATCGCTGTGTGGCACCTTTTCTTAGCGATTTAGCGGTACTTTTGTACCGCTAAAGTCGTTAAGAAGATCGCTAACGGCGATAGCGTCGTTAACTATATCGCTAAATGTGACCGCATAGAAACAATCCCGCTAGCGATCGCATTAGTATGCGTCATTATTGTGATCGCTAGCGGGATTGTTTAGTGTGGCAGTACCTTAAGATAGGAGCATAGCTAGATAGGAGACCAGGCATCTCCACCATTTGGGGTAATCTGGGGGTCAGGCCTAGGTAACGTGTAGGTGCCCACATTCCCTTGTCACTACCTGACATTGTTAATAGGATAAAAACTTTGATGGGAAGAATGCTTCTTTAATGTTATTCCTTTAGCCTATCTGTGGTTGTAATGTTATAGCTGATCAGTGTAACAAATAATAATATACAGACAGAAAGACAGATAAATAGAAACCCAAAAAATCAGAGGCAGCACACCATTCAAAGTGAAAAACGAGCTTCTGTTTATTAGCCTATAATGGCTATGTTTCGGTTCCAACGTGACAACCTTTTAAAACCTACGTGAGCATTTTTCAAGCCTTTAGACAATAGATAACAGATATAACGCCGGTATTGTCTGTACCTTGTTTTCCGGCGTTACTTTGCATGTCTTTGCCTTAACCCTTTGCTCCTTTTCCCCTAACCAGCTGGGATACTGTTGTCTGTTACCTGTATGGATGCTGCTCTGTTATGAATGTGCTGGAGATGGTTTCTGAGCAGAGGCTCCCTCTGGTGGTTGCAGACAGTACTGAACCTCACAGTGAGGAATGGCAATCTGGGATCACGGACTGGACTGATATAAGGGAGGTTCCCTCCCATGATGGTTGCCGGTGATCAATTGTTCTTGTCTCAATTGTGGTTCCTGGTTCATTTGGAAGTTTGCTGAGTCTTGCCTGCATCTTCTGCATTCAGATAAGATATTTTTTGCTTTTATTTTTGTGCTTGCTTTTTGCATCGTTCCCTGCACTTCTGTGGAGGTCAGCCGGGTCCCCTCCTGGGGCCTGTGCTCCTCTCAGTTTATCTGAAGCCACTGTTATTTGTTCTTTTGCTTTTCCTGTTTTTTCAGTGGCTGCGGCTTAGTTTTGTTACACCAGAGATCTGATTTAGGTGGTAGAGATCGTGTGATCTCAGGTGTTTTTGCAATCAGAAGGGTTGGTATTTTTTTTGGTTTCCTTTTTGGATTGCAGATAGAATCCTTTCCTGTACTTTTCTGTCTAGACAGATTGGGCCCCAGCATTTGCTCATTCTATTTTCTGTCTGTGTCCGTGCTTCTTCTTGTCTAACCGCCATTACATGTTTGGGGGCTTCCTATTTTTTTTGGGGGATCAGCTCCGGGGCAGATAGCTTTCCTCTTTCTGCCTTTAGGTGTAGTTATATCTCAGGCTGTGACGAGGCGTCTAGGATCAACGTAGGAACGCTCCACAGCTACCTCTAGTTGTGTGATTAGTTCAGGTTACTGCAATCCAATAGGTTCCAGCCTCTCTGGTGTATTACTGTTTTTGCTTTTTCTCCTCAGCTACCTCAACATAACACTGCTCAGTTCCCAGCTCCGCTGCGTAGCCGTACATGCGTGAGTGGCTCCGCTGCGCTGCATGACCACCGGCATGTGCGGTCCCTGGCTACTGCGTAGAAGCTACCCGTTAGGTTGCAAGGTCCTCTGCAGTGGTGCATGACTTACTACGTGTGTTTAGGCTGCAGCCATTGCCAGGTGTCCTTGCTGTGCTGATTTGTGTCTGGCTCTGCATAGGATGCGCGGCCCACACCTTCCTTGCTTTTATGAGGAATGGGTGTGCACTAGAATTGCTTCTCCAGCCTATCGCTGTGAGGCAGCTCCTATATAAAGTTCCCCTGCCCTGTGGGGCATTGCCAGAGCTTTGCATTGAGTTCCTGAACGTAGCCATGTGTGTTTGTGTGTTCAGCTCCTGCTCTGAGTGTGATCAGTTCTGGAGAGCTGATACCCTTTGTCCTGTCTTGAGTTTCCGCCAGCTCTGGGGGCAGAATACCCAGATCGCCTTTCCTGGAGGCTGTTATATCCAGGCCTGTTCCTGTTGTGTCTTTTTCCTGAATCCTTGATCCTGGATCGGTTCCTGTACCTGCATGTCTGAACTGTGTCCTCTGTGTTATGTTCCTGAAGTCCTTCTGTGTCCTGAACCCCGTGCCCAGTGACTGTGATTCTTTGCTATATAACCTGGGTTCATCTTGGAAGGAGGAGTCGGTGTGTGTGCCAAGTTTCTGTTACTCTGTGCTCAGCTTGTTATACGATGCAATCCCCGGCCGGCTCTAGTTCAATCCGCTTGGGTTCCTTTTTAGGTCGCTGCCAGATGTCCGGAGTCCGAGGACCATGTCCTCTTGCCCAGAGCCTGATGACCACGGCCTGATGTCCGATGTCTGATGACCACTTCCAGATGTCCGGATCCTATCCTTCCCTGATGTCCGGAGCCTGCTGATCATTGCCAGATGTCCGGAGTCGGAGGACCTTGTCCTCTTACATAGTAACATAGTTATTAAGGTTGAAGGAAGACTTTAAGTCCATCTAGTTCAACCCATATCCTATCCTAACCTGCCCTAACATGTTGATCCAGAGGAAGGCAAAAAAAACCCAAGTGGCAAACAGTAAGCTTCACATTGGGGAAAAAAATTCCTTCCCGACTCCACATACGGCAATCAGACTAGCTCCCTGGATCAACGCTGTATCTAGGAAACTAGTGAATATAGCCTGTAATATTATACTTTTCAAGAAAGTCATCCAGTCCCTTCTTAAATTTTAGTAAGGAATCACTCATTACAACATTAGACGGCAGAGAGTTCCATAGTCTCACTGCTCTTACAGTAAAGAATCTGCGTCTGTGATTATGGCTAAACCTTCTTTCCTCCAGACGTAGAGGATGCCCCCTTGTCCCCGTCACAGGTCTAAGAGTAAAAAGATCATTAGAAAGGTCTTTGTGCTGTCCCCTCATATATTTATACATTGTAATAAGATCACCCCTAAGTAGTGTTGAGCGATACGATACTGCAAATATCGGGTATCGGCCGATATTAGCTGTATCGGGCTTTCGATTCCGAGTACCCATATTTTCGTCATATCGGATACCGGAATCGGATTTGTCACTGTCACTGTGAGTGTCCGTCGGTCGGGTCTGTCAGTGTCATGGGTGTATCGCCACAAGGATCGTCGTGATTACACACTCTGACTTCTCACAGCTGAGTTGCTGTTTCTTTGTGTTTGGTAATGAGGGAGTTAATTTTACCTAGCTCTTTGCTAAGACTAGGTCCAGCCTCGCCCGGCTGCTTTTGATTATGTTCTAATTAGATTCCTTCATATACCTGCCAGTCTGCTTGTTAGATGCCGGTGAAAGCATTCATGTAGTCTAGCAGACTGGATCGGTTCTGAGAATACTTAAGCTAAGAGCTCCTTAGTTGTTTTTACTCTTATAGCTTATAGTTTATCTCTGAGACCTTAGGTGTTCCTACTGTGTGTGAGTGTTGTATGTAAGACTTATTTACTTTATTTCTTGTCTTTCTGTTCATTAACCGTTACCTGTTCATTCCCTTTGGTGGTAATCAGGGTCCTTCTTAGGACTAGATTACAGTTGGCAGGGATTGATAGGAGACAGGGTTTACGCTGGTGGCCTGGACCTCTGTACCTTTAACAGTACCTCCAGGTAGAGGGATTAGTTAGGACCCCAGTTTAGGGTCAGCATAGACCCCGGTCACCCTCTAGCCGGAAACAGCGTATAACGGATTCCGTATTGACCACTGGACATTCTGTCAGGTAATTCTATGTTATCATATATCTATACGCATGTTATATAGTATGTTGCCCTTTTGATATAGATTACTGACATCACATATATATATATATCTGCTATACAGCGTGACATTTTCACCGGCCCATACTAAAGATTCTCCCCAGCTGTCATGGATCCAGTAGCCCAGCTGGCCCGGCAGTTGCAGGGGTTGTCCATGGAGTTTGCAGACATTAAGCCCAAGGTTTTGTCCCCCCCGGAGCAAACCAGATCTGAACCTAAGGTTGCTCTCCCGGACAGGTTCACTGGTGGGCGGGACAAATTTTTTACTTTCCGGGAGGCATGTAAATTGTACTTTCGGCTGCGGCCTCGGTCATCTGGGAGTGAAGAGCAGAGGGTGGGAATTGTTATCTCGCTCTTACAAGGGGACCCTCAATCTTGGGCGTTCTCTATTCCTCCAGGCTCCCCAGATCTCCAGTCAGTGGATCGATTTTTTACTGCCTGGGTCTGGTATATGATGATCCGGATCGAGTTTCCCTTGCTGAAACAAAGTTACGTAAAATACGGCAAGGAAATCGTCCAGCGGAGGAATATTCTTCTGAGTTCCGTAGATGGGCAACAGATACTCAGTGGAATGACCCAGCTCTTAGGAGCCAGTTTTGTCAAGGGTTGTCTGACAAATTAAAAGATGTGTTGGCTCAGTATGATTCTCCTCCATCACTGGAGGCTGCTATGGCCCTCGCTATTCGCATTGATAGACGAATTCGGGGAAGACACGAGGTAACTCCGCCTCCGTGATGACTTACCTACTACTAAAGTCCCTTATACTGAGGTTCCCCTGGTCTGTTCTGAGGAACCCATGCAGTTGGGAGGGACATCTTTTTGTAGGAGGGAATCGGCAAGTGCGCCGCAAGGCTAGAAGGTGTTTCTTTTGCGGGAGAGAGGGACATTTTGTTGGGGGGTGTCCATCCGGGTCTCTTTGAGCAAAGGAGTTAACCTGGGAGTGTGTATTTCGTCCCCAAATCCCTCTCAGTTTCTCGTGCCTGCGGAGGTGGTGATTGGTACTAGAACTGAGAGGATTTCTGTTTTTCTTGATAGTGGGTCCGGGGCTAATCTGGTGGACGCTCGGTTTGCCCAGGTGCATGGTATGCAACTGAGTGTATTGGCCAAACCGGGTCCCTATAGCCTCTATTGATACTAGACCTCTCGGTCAAGGTAGCTTTGTACAAGCTGTTCATAACATAGATCTTCGAGTAGGGGCAATACATAAAGAGCAATTGTCTTGTTATGTGTTGGAGGGTCTACCTACTCCTATTGTGTTGGGACTTCCTTGGTTGGCTAAACATAACCCAGTGATTGATTGGCAATCCAGAAAGATAAGCCAGTGGGGTGAATTTTGCAGGAATAACTGCATGAGCACGGTCATCGGTGCGGTTGTGCCTAGGACTTTGTCTCCTTTTCTGGAGGACTTTGGGGAGATGTTCTCAGAGGAGGGGTTGTAAAGAGTTACCTCTTCATCGCGCATATGACTGCTCAATAAAGTTGCTTCCTGATGCCTTATCTCGTACTTTCCCAGGGGCCGGGAAGACGGATGATCCGGTTCCTATTCCTCAGGAGGGAGTTGTAGTGTCAGCTGTATGCTCTGAGCTTGAGGGGGAGGTATTGGGGCTCAGGGGGACGCCCCTGTGGGACTTCCAGGGAGACTGATAGTTTCAGATCGGTTAAGACTGAAGGTTACGGGGAACCGTTACAAACGGATGGCTGATAGGGGGAGAGTTTCTGGTCTAGATCTGAAGGTGAACGATCTGGTTTGGTTGTCTACCAGGAATATAAAACTTAAAGTTTCCTCCTGGAAGTTGGGTCCCAGATTCATCGGGCCGTACAGGATCAGTTCCATAATTAATCCTGTGGCATTTCGTCTGGACCTCCTCCTACGTTTAAAAATTCATAATGTGTTTCACAAGTCATTACTTAAAAGATGTGGCACCAGTCATACCGTCACTCTACCTCCCGCCTTCAGTGGTGGTCAATGATAACTTGGAGTTTCAAGTGTCAAAGATCATTGACTCATGTCTCCATCGCCGATCCCTTCAGTACTTGGTTCATTGGAGGGGGTATGGTCCTGTGGAGAGGAACGTGGGTCCCTGCGTCTGATGTTAACGCAGATCGATTGGTTCGGACCTTTCACACAACTCACCGGGCAGACCTGGCCCTGAGGGTCCGGAGTCCCCATCGTAGAGGGGGGGGTACTGTCATGGGTGTATCGCCACAAGGTCGTCGCGATTACACACTCTGACTTCTCACAGCTGAGTTGCTGTTTCTTTGTGTTTGGTAATGAGGGAGTTAATTTTACCTAGCTCTTTGCTAAGACTAGGTCCAGCCTCGCCGGCTGCTTTTGATTATGTTCTAATTAGATTCCTTCATATACCTGCCAGTCTGCTTGTTAGATGCCGGTGAAAGCATTCATGTAGTCTAGCAGACTGGATCGGTTCTGAGAATACTTAAGCTAAGGCTCCTTAGTTGTTTTTACTCTTATAGCTTATAGTTTATCTCTGAGACCTTAGGTGTTCCTACTGTGTGTGAGTGTTGTATGTAAGACTTTATTTACTTTATTTCTTGTCTTTCTGTTCATTAACGTTACCTGTTCATTCCCTTTGGTGGTAATCAGGGTCCTTCTTTATGGACTAGATTACAGTTGGCAGGGATTGATAGGAGACAGGGTTTACGCTGGTGGCCTGGACCTCTGTACCTTTAACAGTACCTCCAGGTAGAGGGATTAGTTAGGACCCCAGTTTAGGGTCAGCATAGACCCCGGTCACCCTCTAGCCGGAAACAGCGTATAACGGATTCCGTATTGACCCACTGGACATTCTGTCAGGTAATTCTATGTTATCATATATCTATACGCATGTTATATAGTATGTTGCCCTTTTGATATAGATTACTGACATCACATATATATATATCTGCTATACAGCGTGACAGTCAGGAGTCAGCGGCACTTACCTGGCAGAAGATCTCCGGCGGTCACGTCCTGGACTGCTTGATGGCCGCCATTATCTTCTCCCTGGCGGTCACATGCAGTTTTTTCGCGATAACTGCAGTGACTGCTGGGTAATCCCGGCCGTAAAGCAGTCAGTCGATGACGTCACCGCCGGGAAGCAGGTAATCAGCTGTGCTGCGCCGGGATGACAGCCTCTGCCTGCCTGCCTGCCTCTGATGTCATTCTGATGTAGCAGAGCTGGATCGTCATGGGACACTCGTTACTATGGACTGCGTCGGACAGGTGGTATACTGCTGTTTTTTTTTTTTCATTTTTTTACAGGAGATCGATGGCGTCGCAGGATGAGACTGTAATAAAAGTAATGAAAACTGTGTTTTTTTTTTTATTAATTAAAAAACTTTTTTATGAACATTCACCCGTCCGGGTACATCAACAATTTAAATATTTACATACAGGGACCCTGTCCGGGTTATTTATAATTCTTTGGCAGGGGTGTTCCAGGTACCACCTGGTACTCTTCTGATGCTTGCCAAACATCCGAGACACCAAGGACCACCAGGACCTGATGACGTCGTGTGGCCTGTACAGTCAAGTCGTGACCCGTATCTGTGTCTGGTGGCCACCTCTTTCATCTCCCTCCGGGTCTGGAGCCCTATGTCCCGGACTGAACGAACCCCAGGGGGCCTAACAGGCGCCGGGTACGGGCCAGATATCATTTCATGTCCATAGCTGGGGCTGCTGAGGAGACCACTGAGGGAGGCTGGGGAGATTTACGGCGTGGGGTGGGCACTTGTGCAGAGGCCTGGATGTGGGAGGCTGAAGGCTCCGAGGGTCTCACAGGTTCCTGACACTCTTGGGACCAGGGGTCGCACCTGGTGACATTTAGGGCATACCATCCATTGTAACCCAGTGTCGGGTGTAAGTTACCAAGTCTCCTGGCAACAGGTCCCTCCCCGGGTGTCCTTCTGGGAGGTGAGTCTCACGTCCCCGCGGGTCACAAACATTCTAAATAAAGTCCAGGCTCCTGGATGAAGCCCCAACCAGCTTTCAATTTAAAGCTCCGTACTGCACCCTTACGCCGCGGCTCCCTCACCGTACTTTTATCTTTTCTCTCCGGTCCTTATCTGCCCGGTCCTTCTCGATGTGACGTTGGCGAAGCTTCTGGGATTCGCGCTGCTCCCTTTGTCGCTCTGCTTCTCTCTCCCCAATGTCTCCACTCTTCCTCCTGACGCCGGTTGTAATCTCCTCCACCAGCATCTCCATGTCTCCACCATCAAATGCAGCTTACGATGTCCGGTTTGCGGCAGCTCTCCTGGCGCCCGACAGTCCTGGCGGTGCTCACCTTCGGAGGAAGCAGCCGGCTCTGGAACGATGACAGTCGGTGCTCGATACAGACAGGTAGACCTCTGGTGCCTGCGCGGCCTCCTCCATGAGGACGGGTGTCACTTCTTCTGTCTCAGCGACGGGGGCAGACAGCGGGATCTGGGGTGCTGCCGGTGCAGCGGTTTTTTGCAGGAACGGGTGCCTCCACTGCGACAACGTCAACCGGATCACATTGCAAGGGCTGGGATGCCCCGCACGGACTCTCTACTAGAACGGGTGCCTCACATCCGGTACAGACACTTCAGGTAAGAGGGATTGGCGCCGCTCCAAGTTTAGTTTTAGGGCACGCCAGCTGGCTTCCATCCCTGGCGACCTCCTCCCGGTGCCGGGCCAGGCCTCTTAGGGTATCCTCCGCTCTTGCAGCGTAGGAGGGTTTCCAGGCCGGGTGCCCAACGGTGGTTCCGTGGCGATCGGGTCGCTTTCCGTGGGGGGAGAGCTTGACTGCTCCATCCCTTCACACTTCTGCTCGTGTCCATTAGCCATCTCTGCCAAATAACATGTGTCATTAGCATCTGGAAAGGGCCCTCTTTTGTAGTGAGGCGGGACCTTCGTGTTAGTTTCCGCACACTGAGGAGGATGAGGAGGCGGAACTCAAGAGCTGTGGGGCACGATCTTACATTGCAGTACCATTTAGAGTGGTCGGGCCATCGTTTTCGCGCCACTGAGTGAGTGTACACCCACGAAGAGCTTGCCCTTCTTCTTCACCAGTGCCTCGTCGTGACGCAGTTATGGCGGAAAAAATGGCAAATACATTCTCTGATGATTTTAGCAATTCTCAAGCACAAAACCAGTTCAATTCAGGCACACAGGACTCGCTTATAGCGAGCTACGAATCCTGTTTGTGGCCGCCCAAGTTGAGTCGCACAGAGCAGAGGTTTTGGGGGGTACTCGGCACCGAGCCGTCGACTTCTATGGGGTATGTCACGGCTTTACCCGGGCAATTGAATCAGAGTCTATTTTACTATGTAGAAGTGTATAAACTATAAATATATGTTTTATATATGTCACAATGACATGTATATATATATATTATATGTATTCTATGTGTGTATATTTTGTGTTTACAACGAAAGAAAGTGTTTTTTTAGTTGCGATATTTTGTTCCCATAGACTTACATTGGACTTCCGGTATCGGAATGGGGATTATCGACGATTTTAGTGATATCGGCAATACCATTCGATCCGATATTTTTAGATATCGAGCAGTATCGCTCAACACTACCCCTAAGCCTTCGTTTTTCCAATCTAAATAACCCCAAGTGTAATAACCTGTCTTGGTATTGCAGACCCCTCAGTTCTTTTAATAACCTTGGTCGCTCTTCTCTGCACCCCTCCAGTTCAGCTATGTCTTTCTTATACACCGGAGACAAAAACTGCACACAGTATTCTAAGTGTGGTCGCACCAGTGACTTGTATAGAGGAAAAAATTATGTTCTCCTCATGGCATCTATGCCTCTTTTAATGCATCCCATTATTTTATTTGCCTTGGCAGCAGCTGCCTGACTTTTGGCCCTAAATGTGAGTTTGTCGTCCACCCATACACCCCGGTCTTTTTCAGTGACAGTTTTGCCCAGTGTTTTACAATTAAGCTCATAATTATACATCTATTTGTTCTACCCAAGTGCATGACCTTACATTTATCCCCATTAAAGCTCATTTGCCATTTATCAGCCCAAGCTTCTAGTTTACATAAATCCTCCTGTAATATAAATTATCCTCCTCTGTATTTATACCCTGCAGAGTTTTAGTGTCATCTGAAAAATATTGAAATACAAACTCTGTATGCCCCCTACAAGGTCATTAATAAATATGTTAAAGAGAAGCGGCCCCAATTTACTGACCCTGTGGTACGCCACTGCTAACCGTGACCCGTCCGAGTGTGCTCCATTAATAACCACCCTTTGTTTTCTATCCATGAGCCAGTTCTTAACCCACTTACACATATTTTCCCCCTATCCCCATTGTTCTCATTTTATGTACCCACCTTTTGTGTGCTTTTGAGAAGTCCATGAACACCACGTCCACTGCATTCCTTGGTCCAGTCCTGAACTTACCCTTCATAAAAGCTTATCAGATTAGTCTGACAAGAACGGTCCCTCGTAAAACCCATGCTGATACTGTGTCATGAGGTATTCAGCTTCAGATAATCCCAATATAGTATCCCTTAAAAAACCTCCAGGATTTTAACCCACAGTAGATGTTAAGCTCACTGGCCTATAATTTCCAGGTTCAGTTTTTGCCCCCTTTTGAATATTGGCACCACATTTGCTATACGCCAGTCCTGTGGTACAGACCCAGTTATTATGGGGAAACTTTAAAGATTAAAAATAATGTTAAACTATAACTGTACTTAATTCCTGCAGTACTCGGGGGTGTATCCCATCCGGGCCCGGGGATTTGTCAAACTTTAGTGATTTTTAGACACCGCCGTACTTCCTGCTGGGTTAAGCAGGTGACATTTAATGGAGAAATTTTTTATCTCTGATCATGTTATCTGTCATGGGATTTTCTTGTGTAAATACAGTTGAAAAAAAGTCATTTGCATATTGGCTTTTCCTCATCCTCATCCACCATTTCACCCAGACTATTTTTAAGGGGCCAACACTATCATTTTTTAGTTTCTTGCTATTTAGTAGTTAAAGAATATTTTGGGATTATTTTTACTTTCTCTGGCAAAGAGTCTCTCTGCCTCAATCTTTGCTGTCTTGATTTGCTTTTACAGAATTTATTCAGTCTTCTGTATTTATTTAATGCCTCATCACTACCTACTGCTTTAATTCCCTAAACGCTTTCTTTTGTCCTTATTGCGCCCCTTACAGCTCTATTTAGCCCTAGTGGTTTCCTCCTAATTCTAGCATGTTTATTCCCATAGGGTATATACTGTGCACAGGTCCTATTCAGGATGCTAATAAACGTCTCCCATTTTTTCTTTGTGTATTTTTATGTCTCAGGATATCGTCCCAGTTTATTGCAGCAAGATCATCTCTCATCGTTGGAAAAATTTTCCTTCCTGAAGTTTAGTGTCCTTGTAACCCCCTCGACTACACATCTTATTAAAGGATACATGAAAGCTTATTATTTTGTGATCATTATTACCCAAGTGACCCCCAACCCTTATATTTGATATGCGGTCTGGCCTGTTGGATAATATTGGTCTAGCAGTGCCCCCCCTCTTGTTGGGTCCTGAACTAGTTGTGAAAGGTAATTGTCTCTCATAGTTTTCCAAAAACTTATTACCTTTGCTGGAACTGCAGGTTTCTGTTTCCCAATGTATTTCAGGGTAGTTGAAGTCCCCATAATAATGACTTCTCCTTGAGTTGCTGCTTCATCTATTTGCTTTACGAGGATATTCTCTGTTGCTTCCATTATTTTAGGAGACTTATAACAAACCCCTATCAATAAATTTATTATTTTTCCCCCCTCCCCTAATCTCCACCCACAGAGACTACATCTTCATTAGATTCACAGATATCACGCAGGATGGGTTTTAAGGATGATTTTACATATAAACACACACCCCCACCTCGCTTATTTTTACTGTCATTTCTAAACAGACTATAGCCCTGTAAATTAACCGCCCAGTCGTGGCTCTCATCCAGCCAAGTCTCAGATATCCCCACCATGTCATAATTATGTTCCAACAAAATTAATTCTAATTCCGCCTTTTGTTGGTGAGGCTTCTAGCATTATATACATGCACTTTATGTATCTTCTGAACCTTATTCTTTCTTAAATTATTAACTGTTCTAACCCCACCCCCCATGCCACCCCCACCCCAATTTCATTATTTGTGCCCAGGTCTCTATCTGCACTGCCTTCCCCTCCTATAAAATGAATACCCTCCCCCCTATCCCTAGTTTAAGACTCCTCCAACCTTCTAGCCATTTTCTCCCCCAGCACAGCTGCAACCCTCCCCATTGAGGTGCAGCCCATCCCTAGCATAAAAACCTGTAGCCAACTGAGAAGTCGGCCCAGAGCCTAATGACCACGGCTGATGTCCGATGTCTGATGACCACTTCCAGATGTCCGGATCCTGTCCTTTCCTGCCTGATGTCTGGACCCCTCCCGATTTTTGCCAGGTGTCCAGAGTCCGTGGTCCTGAGTTCCAGTCCATGTTCCTGATGTCCTGTCCTTTGGTTCCTGAGTCCATGTTCCTGAGATCCAGTTCGTGTTCCTGAGTACATGTTCCTGATTCAGTCCATGTGCCTGAGTCCATGTTCTGATCCAGTCCGTGTTCCTGAGTTCGTGTTCCTGAGATCCAGTTCGTGTTCCTGAGTCCATGTTCCTGAGTCCGTGTTCCTGAGTTCCAGTCCATGTTTCTGATGTCCTGTCCAGTTCCTGAGTCCATGTTCCTGAGTCCAGTTCGTGTTCCTGAGTCCATGTTCCTGATTCAGTCCATGTGCCTGAGTCCATGTTCCTGATTCAGTCCGTGTTCCTGAGTTCGTGTTCCTGAGAATCCAGTTCGTGTTCCTGAGCCATGTTCCTGAGTCTGTGTTCCTGAGTTCCAGTCCATGTTCCTGATGTCCTGTCCGTGTTCCTGAGTCCGTGTTCCTGAGTTTCCAGTTGTGTTCCTGAGTCCATTTTTCCTGAGTCCGTGTTCCTGAGTTCCAGCCCATGTTCCTGATGTCCTGTCCGTGTTCCTGAGTTCGTGTTCCTGAGATCCAGTTCGTGTTCCTGAGTCTGTGTTCCTGAGTCCATGTTCCTGATTCAGTCCGTGTTCCTGAGATCCAGTCCGTGTTCCTGATGTTCCGATGTCCTGCCGGTTCCACCGTGGTCTACCCTGTGATGTCGTCTGTCCTGGGTCAGTGTCTGATGTTCTCCTACTGAGCCTGTGCTACGCTGAGGCTTGAGAGAGAGGGCCGTACTAGTATGCCCGTGCCAGATGACCCTGGACTGCATCACCGTGATGACCCCGCCATCGCCTGACGCTCATCCGGGGCTGGTGTCTGATGTTCTCCTACTGAGCCTGTGCTACGCCTGAGGCCTGAGAGAGAGGCCGTTCTAGTATGCCTGTGCCAGATGACCCTGGACTGCATCAACCCGTGATGACCCCGCCATCGTCTGAAGTCTGTCTGAGGTCGGTGTCTGATGTTCTCCTGCTGAGCCTGTGCTACGCCTGAGGCCTGAGAGAGAGGCCGCCCTAGTATGCCCGTGCCAGATAAACCCTGGACTGCATCAACCCGAGATGTCCTCCTGCACTGTCTGTAATCCTGAGACGTGTACCCTTCGCTGATGTGCGGAATCAGGAGCCGGCATTATGTTCTGTCTTTGTACTGTGTGTCTACAAGTAAACTCTGTTTCTTTATACCTGAAGTTGTGCGGTGTTGTTCAGTCCTGCAGGTCGCCATCTTGCCCCCATGCTCAGCTGCCACGGATCCTGGACACTGCCCTCCCCTTTGTCCGGGCAAGCCCGGGTCCCCCTCTGTGGTCCAGGGGTCCACATTCTCTTTTCCATCTGGGACGCATGCCTCACGTCGTTGAGGTCTGGTGGCGTGGGAGCATTTGGGTAGTTAGGCAAGCTATGCCATGTCCCGACCCCCGCAGCCGTGGGAAGCGTTACAACAGAAAATAATAGATGATGGATGATAGATAGATAATAGATACTAGATAGATAGAGTTTTTTTGCACAATATCTTAAGCCCTGTCTCACATAGAGAGATCGCTAGCGAGATCACTGCTGAGTCACAAGTTTTGTGACGCAACAGCGATCTCCCCAGCGATCTGCTATGTGTGACATTCAGCGACGATCAGCCCCCCTGCTGGGTATCGCTGGTCGTGTTGAATGTCCTGGACATTTTTTTGATCGTTGGTCTCCGCTGGCCAGCACGCATAGCTGCGTTTTTACAGGCGGGAGACCAGCGATCAGCAAGCTGGAGCTGGTAACCAAGGTACACATCGGGTTTCTATGCGCTGCGCGGCGCCTGGAAACCCGATGTGTACCCTTTGTTACCAGCCCGCTGGGGGCAGGGGAGCGGTAACCAAAGTACACATCGGTTTCTATGCGCCGCGCGGCGCCTGGAAACCCGATGGGTAACTTGGTTACTAGCTCCCTTAACCAGCGCGCTGGTATCCAACGTACACAGCGGGTAACTAAGCGACGTGCATCGCTGTTACCCGCAGTGTCGCTGTCCTGATCGCTGCCTGAGCTGCCTGTTTGGCAGCTCACCAAGCGATCCTGACAAGTTCATATTGTTGTTGGGATCGCTGGTGAGTCACTATGTGTGACGGGACCCTTAGTCTGAATGATCAGGATTGGATCTCGCCTGCTGAGGTGTATGACAGTGAGGGACATTTTTTTACTGCTTATCCTGGGGAAGATCAGCTTTCTGCGTGCTTGTACATCTTTTCTGCTCGCTGGGAAATTCACTCCCACAGCACTGATACAGTTTTATGTAAATGCTCCATTGTAGTAGTGAATTTGGATAAAATGTGTTCTTCATATCCACTATATGTAAAAGTTCAGACGATGTGGCTGCACAAGCCTATCTCTTTTCTACCTTTGTGTCCCCCGTGTTTTCTGCGGTAGCTTTTTTTATACAGTGTACAGGTCCTTCTCAAAAAATTAGCAATATGTGCTAAATTTCATTATTTACCATAATGTAATGATTACAATTTAAACTTTCATTATTTTAGATTCATTACACACCAACTGAAATTTGTCAGGTTTTATTGTTTTAATACTGATGATTTTGGCATACAACTCCTGATAACCCAAAAAACTGTCTCAAAAAATTAACATATTTCAACCGTCCAATAAAATAAAAGTGTTTTTTCAAAACAAAACAAAAAAAACATCAAATAATAATGTTCAGTTATGCACTCAATACTTGGTCGGGAATCCTTTGGCAGAAATGACTGCTTCAATGTGGCGTGGCAAGGAGGCAATCAGCCTGTGACACTGCTGAGGTGTTATGGGGCCCAGGATGCTTTGATAGCGGCCTTAAGCTCATCCAGAGTGTTGGGTCTTGCGTCTCTCAACTTCTCTTCACAAATATCCCACAGATTCTCTATGGGGTTCAGGTCGGAGAGTTGGCAGGCCAATTGAGCACAGTAATCCATGGTCAGTAAACCATTTACCAGTAGTTTTGGCACTGTGAGCAGGTGCCAGGTCGTGCTGAAAAATGAAATCTTCATTCCATAAAGCATTTCAGCCGATGGAAGCATGAAGTGCTCCAAAATCTCCTGATAGCTAGCTGCATTGACCTGCCCTTTGATGAAACACAGGGACCAACACCAGCAGCTGACATGGCACCCCACACCATCACTGACTGTGGGTTACTTGACACTGGACTCAGGCATTTTGGCATTTCCTTCTCCCAGTCTTCCTCCAGACTCTGGCACCTTGATTTCCGAATGACATGCAAAATTTGCTTTCATCAGAAAAAAAGTACTTGGGACCACTTAGCAACAGTCAGTGCTGCTTCTCTGTAGCCCAGTCAGGCGCTTCTGCCGTCTGTTTATGGTTCAAAAGTGGCTTTACCTGGGGAATGCGGCACCTGTAGCCCATTTCCTGCACACGCCTGTGCACGGGGGCTGGATGTTTTCTACACCAGACTCAGTCCACTGCTTCCTCAGGTCCCCCAAGGTCTGGAATCGGTCCTTATCCACAATCTTCCTCAGGGTCCGGTCACCTCTTCTCGTTGTACAGCGTTTTTCTGCCACATTGTTCCTTCCAACAGACTTCCCATTGAGGTGCCTTGATACAGCACTCTGGGAACAGCCTATTGTTGAGAAATTTTCTTTCTGGGTTTACCCTCTTGCTTGAGGGTGTCAAGAGGCCTTCTTGACATCAGTCAGGTCGTTAGTCTTACCCATGATGGGGTTTTGAGTAATGAAGCAGCAGGGAGTTTTAAAAGCCTCAGGAATCTTTGCATGTGTTTAGAGTTAATTAGTTGATTCAGAAGATTAGGGTAATAGGTCGTTTAGAGAACCTTTTCTTGATATGCTAATTTTTTGAGACAGGTTTTTTGGGTTATCAGGAGTTTGTAATGCCAAAATCATCAGTATTAAAACAATTAAAAGACCTGACAAATTTAGTTGGTGTGTAATGAATCTAAAATATATGAAAGTTTAATTGTAATCATTACATTTGGGTAAATAATGAAAAATTTTGCACTTATGCTAATTTTCTGAGAAGGACCTGTATATATGAATTTAAGCTTTTGTATCACAAGAAGATAGTAACTTTTCAGCCTTCAGATTCCTTATGTTATTAATTCAGAAGAATATTTGTAAGTTATGCATGTACAGATGCTGAGTGCCACAATATGTTATCGTGTTACAATGTTTTCCATATTCCACATAGATTCCTCTTTTGCAGTTCCACAGGGCATTTTTAAAATTCATGGGGTTTCCCAGCAGTCCCCCAAAAGAAAGACTTTAAAATGTCCAATCAGAATTGAGCTATGGCCGCATTGTTCATTGTGTGTGCTCAGATAGATATATTCGAGAACAGGCTCAGACATTTTCCCCCCGGGCAGTCCCACCTGCATGTCCATTGTATTTCTTCCTTGTTTTTGGCATTGGTGGAATCGCAATGGCAGCCCCAGAGAGATAATAATCTTGGGAGTTGGGCAATAAATTAAAGTAAATTAAAGCTCTTTAAATTAAATTTTATTTACTTTATATTATTAATGGCCCTCGCTCGATTTGGCCATGGCTACTTGGTGGATGAAAAGTCTGTGGAAGACGACCTTTTGCAGCCTAGATAGGTCCACCAGGGGTCTTCTCCGTTCATTTTGATTTTATCCAGCCACGGGGTTGCTGATTTCGCTTTAACTTTGTTCCTTCTATTTTTGACCATGATGTCCTTCTCCAGTGATTGCTCTCTTATTGAATTCCACAGTAGGCAAGTTGTTTCTTGGTGATCCTTTCTTCCAGTACGTGTCTGAATTGATTTTTCCAAAATTGATTTATTTTTTTCTTGCCACCATGGTATTGAGGCACCCTTCTCCAGCCCACATTTCAAGGCGTTGATTCTTATCTGTTTGTTTTTCATCGTCCAGTTTCGCACCCATATTTACTACAAAAAAAAACAGACTATTACGAGCCGGAGTCTCGTTGCCAGTAAAGTTCCTCGATTTTGAAGATCTTGGTGAGCATGTATAGAAAAAAAAACCCAAGAAACCGAAGTTATATTAAAACAGGTAAACTTAATTGGGTCAAAATTTAAAAAATAATAATACATAAAAAGTGCATAAGTGGATGAGGAAGAATGGCAAGAATTTGGCACCCAACCACGGGAAGGCAAACCAAAAATATCTGCCAATTTGAGTAATTCTGTCTGCAATTAACTTGGTAGATTTATCTATTTCTTTAAATTTACAATGTGTGCGAAAAGTTGCCAAAAAAGTGTCTTAGATAGTAGTTATTTTTCTTTTTTTATTTAGGAGGATGTGGGTTTTATTACAGGTTTGCATAAGCTTTGCACCCATTTTTTTCAGTTTTGCAGGTGACAGAGATTGCAACAGGTTGGCAAATAGCAATGGTTTTAGATTTGGTGTGTTGATCTGCACGGCGTGGACCCCTGTGCATGCGCTCGTAAAACCTGATTTGTAATAATTAAATATTGTGAATAAAGTTTATGTTGTCATTAAACAGCACAATCCAGTAGGGCGCATGCTGGGAAGTAGACCTTTAAAAGTTGTTCAGAGGAAAAATATCACCTTTT
>JARQOD010000010.1:54399124-54436083 GCA_033576555.1 Oophaga sylvatica | reverse complement strand
TTTTGTTGGGATTACCCTGGCTCCGCCACCACTCTCCCCATATTGAGTGGGCTTCAGGGAGAATTCTGGGTTGGGGTAATTTATGTAAAGGCAGATGCACTAGGGACAGCGTGCAGGTCAACACCACTGAGATACCCATAGACCTCTCTCCTCTTCCCAAGGTCTATTGGTCTTATGCCGACGTTTTCTCAAAGAAGGCTGCGGAGACTCTTCCGCCTCATCGCCCCTATGACTGTCCTATCGACCTCTTGCCTGGAGCTGAGCCTCCTAGAGGAAGGGTCTATCCCCTCTCTCTTCCTGAGACAGAGGCCATGTCCCAATATATTCAGGAGAACTTGGCAAGGGGATTCATTAGGAAGTCGGTGTCACCAGCGGGAGCGAGGTTCTTCTTTGTGCAGAAGAAGAACGGAGAACTACGTCCGTGCATTGATTATAGGGGTCTCAACGCTATCACCGTGAAAAATAAGTATCCTTTGCCGCTAATCTCTGAGCTTTTTGACAGGCTTCGGGGAGCAAGGGTATTTACTAAGCTAGACCTGCGGGGTGCGTATAACCTGATTCGCATCCGTGAGGGGGACGAGTGGAAGACGGCATTTAACACCAGGGATGGGCATTATGAATATCTGGTAATGCCCTTTGGGCTCTGTAATGCTCCAGCTGTCTTCCAAGACTTTGTGAACGACATCTTCCGGGATATGATGACCACCTCGGTGGTAGTCTATCTGGATGACATTCTCATCTTTTCTCCAGATATGGACTCCCACCGGAGAGATGTCTGCAAGGTTTTCGACCTCTTGTGAGCAAATTCCCTATATGCGAAGTTGGAGAAGTGCATGTTTGAGCAGGAGTCTCTACCTTTTCTGGGCTATATCATCTCCACCCAGGGATTGGCTATGGATCCTACCAAACTACAGGCTGTGATGGATTGGCAAGAACCCCACTCCCTTAAGGCGGTGCAGCGCTTTATGGGGTTCATTAACTACTGTCGCCAATTCATTCCTCACTTCTCCACTTTGGTAGCTCCCTTGGTAGCCCTCACCAAGAAGGGAGCTAATCCCAAGTTGTGGTCAGAGGCGGTCACCAAGGTGTTCTCCTCCATCAAGTCGCATTTCGCCAGTGCTCCCATCTTACATCGCCCCGATGTCGATAAACCGTTTATCTTAGAGGTGGATGCCTCTTCTGTTGGTGCTGGAGCAGTCCTTTTTCAAAAGGATGCTCAGGGTCGGAAGCATCCCTGCTTCTTCTTTTCCAAAACCTTTACACCAGCAGAGAGGAATTATTCCATCGGGGACAGGGAGTTACTGGCTATGTCCAGGAAGGATGGAAAATCTTGAAAAATGAGATTCTCAAGGCACAATCGTTAACAATTCCGAAAAGAGGGAAGAATGGGAAGCATTTAAGGAAACCAGGATGGATGAACATAGAACTTAAACACATGCTAAAAAGGAAGAAAGAAATGTTTATCAAATGGAAAGAGGGAGGCATATCTAAAGAAGAATATAATGCCGTCTGCAGAACCTGCAGGGCACAAATCAGATTATCTAAAGCTGACAATGAATTAAGGCTTGCAAGTGACGTCAAAAGCAACAAAAAAGGATTTTGGGGATACGTCAAAAGTAAAAGAAAAGTCAAAGATGCTATAGGATTTTTACAGGATGAAAATGATGAAATGGTAAGTCAGGATGTTGAGAAGGCTGAACTTTTAAATTCCTATTTTGCATCTGTTTTCTCTCAGAAAGGAAATGTAACATCAACTGATCTTCACTGTCCTATTAAAGGAATAGAAGAATCCAGGATATCTATAAACAGAAAGACAGTGAGGAAACACTTAGCTAACATAAATGAATTCAAGTCTCCAGGTCCAGATGAATTACACCCCAGGGTACTGAAGGAGATAGCAGAGGAAATTCTTGAACCACTGTCCATAATCTTTGAAAATTCTTGGAGAACAGGAGAAGTCCCAGATGACTGGAGAAGAGCAAATGTTGTTCCTATCTTCAAAAAGGGGAAGAAGGTGGACCCAGGGAACTACAGGCCGGTGAGTCTGACTTCTATACCAGGAAAGATCTTTGAACAAATTATTAAAGAACATGTATGCAAGTACCTGGATAAGAATGAAGTGATTAAACAGAGTCAGCATGGGTTTGTAACTAATAAGTCATGTCAGACTAACTTAATTTCCTTCTATGACAGAATCACTGACTGGGTGGATCAGGGAAATGCTGTAGATATAGTATATCTTGACTTCAGCAAAGCATTTGACAAAGTATCTCACACAATCCTTATTGAAAAAATGACTAAGTATGGAATGGACAAGGCAACTGTTAGGTGGATTCATAACTGGCTTAGTGATCGGACCCAAAGAGTGGTTGTAAATGGCTGCACATCCAGTTGGAAGAATGTCTCAAGTGGGGTACCACAAGGCTCTGTTTTGGGCCCTGTATTGTTCAACATCTTTATCAATGATTTAGATGAAGGAATTGAGGGTAAACTGATCAAATTTGCTGATGACACAAAGCTAGGAGGGGTAGCTAATACTAGAGAAGAAGAGAGAGGATTCAAAAAGATATACATAAACTGGAGCAGTGGGCAGCAACTAACAGAATGGATTTTAACAGGGAAAAATGCAAAGTACTACATCTGGGCAATAAAAATGAAAAAAAGCATATACAAAATGGGAGGAATAGGGCTAAGTAACAGCACATGTGAAAAAGACTTGGGTATACTAATTGATCACAGACTTGACATGAGTCAACAGTGTGATGCAGCAGCAAAAAAGGCAAATGCAATTCTAGGATGTATTAACAGAAGCATACAGTCTAGATCACGTGAGGTCATTATTGCCCTCTACTCCTCTTTGGTCAGACCTCATCTGGAATACTGTGTCCAGTTTTGGGCACCACATTTTAAAAAAGACGTCAACAAACTGGAGCAAGTTCAGAGAAGAGCCACCAGAATGGTGACCGGTCTGCAAACCATGTCCTATGAAGAACGGTTGCAGGATTGGGAATGTTTAGCTTGCAAAAAAGAAGACTGAGAGGAGACTTAATAGCTGTCTACAAATATCTCAAGGGCTGTCACATTGTAGAAGGATCATCTTTATTCTCATTTGCACAAGGAAAGACTAGAAGCAATGGATGAAACTGAATGGGAGGAGACACAGATTAGATATTAGAAAAAACTTTTTGACAGTTAGGGTGATCAATGAGTGGAACAGGCTGCCACAAGAGGTGGTGAGTTCTCCTTCAATGGAAGTCTTCAAACAGAGGCTGGATAGACATCTGTCTGGGATGATTTAGAGAATCCTGCTTTGAGCAGGGGGTTGGACCAGATGGCCCAGGAGGTCCCTTCCAACTCTACCATTCTATGATTCTATGATTCTAAGTTGGCCTTCTCCGAGTGGCGACATCTTCTGGAGGGGGCTCGCTTCCCCTTCCAAGTGTTCACAGACCACAAGAACTTGGTGTATTTGCAGACAGCCCAACGGCTAAATTCCCGTCAGGCAAGATGGTCCTTGTTTTTCTCCCGGTTCCATTTCACCCTCCATTTCCTCTCCGGTGAGAAGAACATTCGCGCAGATGCTCTATCCGGCTCCGTGGTGTCCTCTGAGGAGGTGGAGGAGGAGCCTCGGCTGATTGTCCCCACAGAAAGCCTAAGAACGGTGGCTCCGGTTTCGCTTGAGTCTGTGCCTCCGGGCAAGACTTTTGTGCCACCAATTTGCGACCGGAAGTACTCTCTTGGGCACATTCGTCCAGGGTGGGTGGACATTTTGGGACCAAAAGGACTTCTGAGTTGCTGGTGAGGACATACTGGTGGCCGCAGATGGCCCGTGACGTCAGGGAATACGTTCAGGCGTGCGTCTCCTGCGCCAAGAATAAGTCCCCTCGACAACGGCCAGCTGGGTTACTTTTTCCTTTACCGGTGGCAGACAGGCCTTGGGAGATGGTCGGGATGGATTTTGTGGTGGGCTTACCCAAGTCTCGGGGCTGCACCATCATCTGGGTGATAACCGACCACTTCTCCAAAATGGTGCACTTAGTGCCGTTACCACGGTTACCGTCTGCACAGGCCTTGGCAGCATTATTCATTAGGCATATTTTCCGCCTACACGGTATGCCAGACAAAATTGTCAGTGATCGAGGTCCCCAGTTTGCGTCTCTGTTCTGGAGAGAGCTGTGTCGTCTACTCAGCATTGAGTTGAATCTCTCCTCTGCATACCATCCCGAGACGAATGGGTTGGTAGAGAGGGCCAACCAGACCTTGGTCACATACTTGCGACATTTTGTCTCTGCCAGGCAGGATGACTGGGCATCCTTGCTACCGTGGGCTGAGTTCGCTCTAAATAATGCTGTGGCTGTCTCCACCGGACAGACCCCATTCCTCCTGAACTACGGTCAGCATCCGCGGGTACCAGTACCTATGCCCGTGTCTTCCGCCGATTCCAGGGTGGCAGACTGGGCTGTGGAGGCACGGGACATTTGGGACCGCATCAGGATGCCATTCAGGCCTCCAAAGAGAGGATGAGGTCTTCGGCCGATGCCCATCGGCGCCCCGCTCCTACATTTGCTCCGGGTGACCTAGTGTGGCTTTCTGCCCGAAACATCAGGCTACGGGTAGAGTCCACCAAGTTGGCACCTCGCTTTTTGGGCCCCTTTAAAGTTCTTGAGCAGGTGAACCCGGTGGTTTACCGCCTAGCCCTTCCGCCTCGCCTTGGTATCACTGACACCTTTCACGTGTCCCTCTTGAAACCCGTGGCCATTTCCCGGTTTTCCGAGTCATCTGCCGGGACGTCGGGTTCATCTACCGACGATCATGAGGTGAACGCCATTGTTGGGTGCAAGGTGGTACGAGGCAAAAAATTTTATTTGGTGGATTGGAGGGGTTATGGGCCTGAGGATAGATCCTGGGAGCCTGCCGAGCATGTTCACGCTCCGCAGCCTTTGAGCGCAGCGAGGCCCAAGGAAGGGGGGGCCCTAGGAGGGGGGATAATGTTAGGGTTTGATTTCCCGCTGCTGCACAAGGGGAGTCTCGAACCCGTCCCGCTGCGGTCTCCCATTCATCTCCGGCCGCAGTGGAGCCGCTCAGCAGAGACATCGGTCCAAGCGTCTTGCCCACCCCACTACTGTGCAGTGACTTGCTGCTGCCTTTCCTGGATCTGCTATTATAGCCAGTGCTGGAGCAGACGTCTTTGGGACAAAGTTCTGTGTTTTCCCTTCTGAGCATGCCCAGAGTGAGATCTCTCATTGGAAGATCAGGAGTCACATGTTCAGGTGCTGCAGCGGCTCTATTGGTCCGCCAGGAAGGTCATGTAGCTACATGTGTTTGTAACCGTTTCTCATTGGTCCTTGTTCCTGGAAGGTCCTGTAGCTGTTGCTATAAAAGGGTAGCATGGCTGGGCCGCCATGCGCTAATATCAACCATTGTATGCTATGCGCCAGTGTGGTCATGTGTATGTGTGGATAGGGACCCGGCTGAAATAAGCCACTAGAATACCGACTTAATCGGTGAGGAGTTTGGTATGGTAGCTGGTCAGGGTCGGTGTCCTAGATGCCCTAGATTACCGGCATAACCGGTGAGGAGTTTTGATTGCCGTATTCAGGGTCTGGCGTTCAGACGCCATAGATTGCTGGTGACTCCCGCGAGGACATTAGCACATGATCACGCTTTATGTACGCTTAGCACTTAACTGTGTACCTGAGAGCCTTACAGGACACAGTGCTTTTTCTTAGCGGCCCTGTGACGTAACAGGGTTCGCTTTCAACGCTAGTCAGCGCCCTAGCGTGTTTTCTTTGCCACTCAGTTGTGTCTAGTGAGTGCGCACACTTCGCCATATAGCGCTGCGGCTCTCCTTCTAGCGGCTCTGTGGAGTAACAGAGTTCGCACTCATTGCCACAGCGCATTACGGCGTTTATGTTGGCGACTCTGCGGGATAACAGAGTTTGCTTCTCGCGCCATTTTTACTAGCAGCAAGCTCCGCTTGCACGGTGGACCCCGGGCTGCGTACGCACCTTTCTACATTATATATTTGGTGTGTTCCGCAGACCATAACAATAATATATATATATATATATATTTACTGAGTCTCTCTCCTGACAAGGTCTCCTCTGGTGTCCACACACTTGGTTCTGCTATTATATGGTGCCTGCCAGTTTTCACAACTCTACTGTTCTAAGGTACTGTCAGCATAATCAGATCTGCTATACCAAGGGGCCTTTCTGTCTACTTGACTCTACTGTGTGACGGTGTTGGTTTTACACTAAGCTCTACTGTACCTTACATCATGAATGACTTTGCTTCTTCATAGTGACTGGACACACACTCGACTATGCATTTTCAAGACTTAATCATTAGAAGAAAGCCAACATCTTCATTCTGCTTCACTGGTCCATACTATTCACTTGTTGTCCAGCATATTCAGCTCTACTGTTCCATGTGCCATCCAGCAGATCCAGTTACATGCTGATCCACATGACGTCCGTCTTATCCAGGTCTACTGCACCATGTGTCAACTTGTTACTCCAGTTATTTTGTTCCAGGTGCTGTCCGGTTACCCTACTCTTCTCTATCTTATTGAACTAATGTCTCTGGTCCAAGTTGTTCATCAAGACAAACAGCTTAGTGAATCCATCTCACCTGGTGAGCCATAACAAGATCCTTGTGTTCATTTCTGAGGCTTAACTTCCAGGTAAGTTCCTAGAAATATTGAATATTAGTGATTTTGCTTAATATGTTTGGAGACAAATGGGTTAATCAAGTAAGAAAAGCAACCTTCCTAACCTAAGGATGAATCACACATATGAACAGTATCGTCCTTCTGAAGGAAAGAAAATGGAGATAAAATAGATATTGCCCTTGTACGACGTGGATGGACATATTTATATTCACACAAGTATGTCAGTAGACGGCGTAATATGGCTGTTTGTTTGGGCAACATCTGTTCCCTGTCACAGCCTGGAGGTTGGCAGAACATAAATTGAAAAAATGTAAATTTTCTTGCCTACTTGTCTGAAAAAGTCCTATATTGATATATGAGGAGGTCAACATGAATAATGTTCCATTCTCTGGTAGAAAATGAGATGTTTAGGGAAGGATGATGGTGAAATGTAGACACATGAGTCTCAGGCTCATGTCTAGATGTATGTACCATGTGATAATCTTCTGAATTATCACCGATGCATCTCAAACTGTCCTTAAAGGATGATAATAAGTCGCTCTTGTGTCTTACCATCATCAGTTCTTAAAGAAACCTGACGGAATGGAAGAGATTTATAATTGGTCAAAGAACATCAAATGGAATTAAATCATTTAAGAAGACCTAACAAAGGCTGTAATGGGTGTGGTCTTCTGGACATTATTTCACTTGTAGCCTGCATTTTTCACTATTTTTCATTCTTCTCAATGTGCTGTTCCGTTTGTCTGGGTTATGTATAGTATTATTTCCATGCTGTGTATAATCTGTTCTTTCATGCTCTCTGCTGTCACCTGGTGGCCCTTTCTGTGTGGCAGCCTGTAACTAATTAATACTGGTACATGCCTTTCACTTTCTGTGCTGAGGTCACTGCTTCTTCTTCCTGTTAGCAGCCATTTGCTTGTTAGTTCTTTATGGGAGAGACACGCTTTGCACCGAGCTGTGAAAGGCATCAGTTTTTGACCACTCACTCCTGCTGGTCACACTTGCAGCCACACTTGGTGCTACGTCTTGCTGCACCTCGTTTCACCTGCATTTCTGGAGAAGTTACTGTATACCAATCATATGTCCAGATTTCCAAATAAACAAGTCTGGACTTCACAATCCCTGGTGTGCATCATCTCTCCGGACGCTGAACAGCACTGGACCTATCTGCTCTGCATGAGGAAGTGGAAGGTAGGATAACTCTCCCAGCCCCATTCAACTTCACCTCCATTCGCCTCATGTGGGGACAGAACACTCAATCTTCGACGATCTTGTGGCATTTAGACTAGTTGCTTTGAAAACTTCCACAAACATCATCACACACAGATATGAGAGAGTCCTGTTCTTCTATCTCTGTGTAGCACATGGTCAGCAGCTGCAGCATGGAGGACATTATAAAGTACTAATGCGCAGTGTAGATGTGAATCCAGCTCTGGGATGAGATATAACACTTGCTAAAAAGAAGAAGTACAGGTCTATGTGTTAATGTCTCTCCCTCTCTCTCTCTGCTCTTCCTTTCCCCTCCTCGTTTCACAGATTTCAATAAGCAACTGTGTGCTGAAACCTCAGTAATCTGTCTACCTTGTTTGATCACAACTGATAGATGTATTTCATATGAATGATGAGTTCAGGAAGCAAAAGGAGAAAAAGTGGCTCATAAGTGAAGAAAAAAAGTAAATTCCGCTGATAAAATATTTGACAGCATTTCTCATACATACTGTACGCATGCTATTGATTTATGCAAAGGATGCTAGAACAGCAGTGATAGCTAAAGATCCACTTATGGAAAATCTATGACTTTTACTATTAAACCATCTTTTCTAATAATGTTGTTTGACGGAAAAGTAAGATAACATTTCTAATTACGGTACATTTTGTAAAATAGGGTTAAGATTCCAAAAATAAAATACAAAATGACGAAAATGACAGAGGAATAATGTGCTTAAATAATAATAATAATAATAATTCAACAGCAATATGACTACTAATAATAATAATAATAAATGTGTATATGTATTATTATTAGTAGTAATAGTATACATAATCATAGATTTTTACTATTAAGTCATCTTTTCTAATACTGTTGTGTTGATGAAAATGTAAGATACATTTTCTCATTGAGTTTTGTAAAATAAGGTTAAGAAAAAAAATAAGAGTAATGAATAATAATAATAATAATAATAACAACAAATATGCCTATATACAGTATGTATTATATGTACCATACAGTACATTTTTATAATTATTATTATTATTTTTATTATTACTATTATTAGTACTACTGTTACTACACTAATTATTAATTTAATATTATTATTATTATTATTATTACTGCTACTATTTTTACTACACTAATTATTATTATTATTAATAATAATAATACTACTGTTGTTACTACACTAATTATTATTTTTTTATTATTATTAAAACATTATTTCTCTGTATTTTTCTTAACCTTAATTTACAAGAGTCAATAAGAAGTTGTATCTTGCATTTCCATCAAACAACAGTATCAGAAAAGAAGGCTTAATAGTAAAAATCTACGATTAATAATAATAATAATAATAATACATCCCTTGATTACAATATGATCATCTGAATCAGAAAACAAAACTTCTATTGTACTTTTAAGCGTTCTATTTTATTTTCTTCTTCAGCTCTGTGGGAATTATCCCGAGATTCTCCCAGTTGCATTGATCCGATCTCCTTGCCCTATATGAAGAGTGCGCCGTCTAACCACTTTAGCGTGCTCAGACCAGGCTTGTTAGAAAAGGTTCTGATGTACATCAATAATGGTTGAAATGTGCAATTTGAGACAGATACCTATTAGAAATCATTAGGATTTCATTCAAGTAATGCATTGATGAGCTGAGAGCTAGGAGATGGATTTAAAGATGGATCTAGTCTTGACCATCCCTGGTGGATATTTAGACTTCAAGAGCGGCTTTGAAATCTATTTGAGATTGTATCTCTGTGCATAGAAAAAATCCCCACATGGAGCTCTGCATTTTCAAGTCAATATACCCATTTGCCATGAAGGCTTAACCTTCGACTTGAAGACAAAGTATCGGTCTTTGCATATTCCTATTACGTTAGTGTCCTCTTTTATTGAATTGTGCATGGAGACAAAGAACAAAATAACAACATAAAGGTAGACACTACACAAAGTAATTTGTGAATCCGAATCTGATCCCAACTAATGGAAAGCAGATCATCAGATATGTGCCAAAAAGAATCAAGCCCGACAATTTAACAATTAGGAACCTTATTGTAAACTTGGAAATTTATTACAGCTGTCTACGTTTCATCACCAGAATAGTCATTAACCAGTATAGGTTTTAAAAACTTTGAAGTTTCAATTTAATTTTTGGGATAAGCTAATTCGGTAGAGTCACTCAAAATTTTCCAGGTAATTTGATTTGTATTGAAATTATTCAATGTAAAAAAGGGATTAGAAACAATACAAAAATTATTCCTGTCCTGTTCCCTCGCCTGTCTCTGCCGTCAAGGCTGTCTGCCTGTCCTCCTCTGGCTTCCTAGACCTCTGCTTCGCTCTGGAGCCAGGTTCTTCTTCACTCTTTGTCAGTGCTCCCTACACATGCTAAATCTCAATGCAAGTTTTGAATTTACGACTCCCCATATAGTCACTAGAAGTAGCCTATACGATGATGTCTGAATGAGCGTCAAGACATTTACAGCACTGGTGAAGACTGAAGCGGAGACCAGTGCCGGAGCAGAGCCCTGGGAAATCAGCGGAGGACAGGTGGGGAACTTTGGCAGCAAGCACAGATAAGGGGCAAGGTATGATTTTTTTACGTTCACAGAAAAATTGTGATGTCTAGCTGCAATATTCCTGGATTTGCATAAGGTGAATTTCCAAAACATTTAAGAGTCTGTGAATTTCTGTAAATTTTAACTAATTTGATTTGTTTAAAGGCCCCCTTCTCCCATACTGGTGATTCCTGTGCTAGAGTTTTATGTATTAAAGATGTGCAAATATAGAGATAGATAGCAATGAGGACCATGATGGATGATAGATAGCGATGAGGAACATGATAGATGATAGATAGATAAATAGATAGATATAGAAAGATAGGTAGATAGATAATATATGTATGGATAATAGATAGATAAATACATAGATGTCAGGGTGATTTCTTATACATGCTTTGTGTGCTTATTTTTCTGTACTTGTATTTAATTTTTAAATAAATAAATGAAAAAAATTGGCATGTGGCCCTCTTAATTTTCCTAACCAGCTGAGGGAAAGCCGATGTCTGGGGGCTGATGTTAATATTCTGAGAAGGGGCCAATAGCCATAAAGGTTCCAAGTATCAAGGGAAACTTTCAGGAGAAACCACCAGGTGGGCACTTACCAGCGGTTTCAGCAGCCCTGACAGTGGGAGCCCGGAGCCACTGATGGCCTGTGACAGCTGTACTCACAGCGCCCGGGAGCTGGGCAAGATGACAGCAATACAGCAGAGCTGGAGTGAGCAGAACGCCGGGTGGTGAGTGTACTGACATGACCTGTGGTGACGTTACCACAGGGGGCGAGGCTTAGTGTCCTGCAGCTGGAGATGAGTGCAGGATGCTACAGGGACCCTGGAGCAGAGGAGGGGGTCACTGGACACCAGGGTAAGGACGGGGCACCAGAGGGAGATGAAATCCAAGACAAGCCGAGCTCAGTAAACGTGAGAGGCAATGCGGTACACAAGGAGCAGGCTAATCAAGAATAGTCAGGAACGTGGCAAGAGTCAGAAAACCAGAGAAGCATATACACAATCGAGAGGCAAAATCACAATAGGGAACAGAACCGAGTCAGAACCATACAAGCAAGCTAGAACACAGGCACCAGGCACAGGCAAACAGGGGACAACACACTCAGCCAAGGGGAGACGCAACCTATATGCCACTGGATTGACTATCTCCACAATCTCGCATGGACTGATGAACTTCGGTCCCAATTTAGCTGATGGTACCTTCAAGTTGATGTTACGTGTGGAAAGCCAAACCTTCTCCCCCACCTGAAACATGTGTCCCGGTGTTCTCTTTTAGTCCGCAAAATATTTATACCTTCCCTGGGTCCGAGAGATATTACGCTGGACTTCAGCCCTGAATATTTTTAACCGTTGAACGGATCCTCCGCCCCTGGACAACCGGAATCCAACCGTGAAAACTCCCCAAAATGGGGATTAAACCCATAATTGATTAGGAATGGGGACATATTGGTGGATTGACTCACTCGGTTGTTAAAAGTGAATTCTGCCAACGGTAACGCATCACACCAATCCTCCTGTCTGGCCGAGGTCAGACACCTGAGAGTCTGATCCAGGGATTGATTGGTACGTTCCGTCTGACCATTACTCTCCTGGTGATATGCCGACGAGGAGAGTGAGATGTCCAATTTCTTACAGAATGCCATCCAAAATTTGGCCACAAACTGCACACCTCTGTCAGACAAAGCATTCAGGGGTACCACATGCAGCACAAACAACCTTGACAGTGTTACTGCTTAGGGTAATGCTGCCAAGGAAATGAAATGGGCCTGTTTAGAAAACCTGTCCACCACCACCCATATCATGGTATTGGCCCTGGAAGGTGGAAGACCAGTAATAAAGTCCATGGAGAGATGAGTCCATGGCCTATCAGGAACCGGTAAAGGTATGAGTTCCCCAGCCGGCCGGCTATGCGAGCTTTTGGAGCGGGCACAAACTCCTCAAGCAAAAATGAATCTCTTCACATCGGACCCAAGTGAAGGCCACCAAAACACCCTGGTGTTATGTTTCGGTAACTGAGGAGAAATAGCAAAAAATAGCAAAAGCGGTAATACACCAGAGATGCTGGAATCTATTGGATTGCAGTAGCCTGAACTAACCACACAACTAGAAGTAGCCATGGAGCTTTCCTACGGTGATCCTAGAAGCCTCGTCACAGCCTGAGAGATAACTACACCTAAAGGCAGAAAGATGAAAGCTATCTGCCCCGGAGCAGATCCCCAAAGAAAATAGGAAGCCCCCAAACATGTAATGGCGATTAGACAAGAAGAAAGCATGGACACAGACAGAAAATAGAATGAGCAAACGCTCGGGCCCAATCTGTCTAGACAGAAAAGTACAGGAAAGAATTCTGACTGCAATCGAAAAAAACCCCTAACAAAAATACCAACACTTCTGATTGCAAAAAAACCTGAGATCACATGATCTCATCCACCCAAATCAGATCTCTGGCGTAACAAAACGCTATTCAGCAAATAAAAAGTAACAAAGGAGAAAAGCAAAAGTGCAGACACAAACGGAGCACAATTGCAGCGCCAGACCCCCAAAAGGGGACAGGCTGCAGTCCACTGCAAGAGCAAACCAGCAGAGAAAATCAAACAGAGGAAAAAAAAATAGCAGCAAACACTTATCTGAAGGAGAGCAGGAAACTAGCAGTGCTTCAAGCAAGACCAGAAGGAACAATTGATAACCGGCAAGGCTGCTGGTAAATCAGGCCACTTATATCCTACCATTCAGCGCCAGCTGAAGGCCATTCAATAATCAGTTCATTACCCTCAGCAACCACCGGAGGGAGCCCCAGCTCAGAAGCCGCCTCCAGCACATTCACAACACCCTGGCTACTGCCTATCTAGTAGCAGTGATACCGGGATGAGCACTCAGCCTAGACTCATGAAACTCCTGCAGAAGTCTAGGCCGCAATAAATCTGGAACAAACAATTTATCCCCTTGTCTGGCCACCGGAGCTAGGAACTGAGCCCTCAAAATCTCTTGTTCCAACTCTGATGAGATCCCCGCCACTACCACCCCTGGACGAAGAATGGAGGACGGTGACTCGTGGGGAGACACCGGGTCAAAACTTCTGGACAGGGCATCTGCTTTCACATTTTTGGACCCCGGTCGAAAAGTAATAGAAAAGCATATACACAGTACAGAATCAAGAGGCAAAATCACAACAGGGAACAGAACAAAGTCAGAACCATAGAAGCAAGCTAGAACACAGGCACAAGGCACAGGCAAACAGGGGTCAACACACTCAGCCAAGGGCAAAAGTATAACTGACAGGGATTGGAACTTCCCATGGCTATAAGAAGCTCTCCCCCAACCAAGGAGAGGCCACAATAATAAACCCCAGGTGTGCAGGTCAGAGCCTGCACTGGGATCAAGACATTAACCCCTGGCGTGCAGGTCAAACCTGCACTGGGATCATGACACCAAGGCTATTAATATCAGCTTGCACCTGTTTGCTTAGCCTTTACTGGTTATTATAGGTGAGACCCCCAAAAATATGACCAGCAAAGGCTAAACAGACAGATGCTGACTGATATTAATTAATTATTTAACATTTGCTGGACCTAAATTGTTCACCAAATTAGTAAAGTGTTTTTGTGGAACCACTCATTTGCAGTAATTTGTCTCTAACTATATCTTCCACAGATCGATCCACTCCTAATACTCAGAGGAGGAGACAGGAGCTGAGCTGACCCATTACTGCCATCATCTGTAATCCCAATGAGTACATTCTGATATGAATACAGCTAAAGGCAGGGAAAAAAGATTGGAAAAAATTCTACAGGAATAAAGACAAATTGTCTAATAAAGTGATTTGCAAAGTTGCATAACTTTCCAATCTTGACAAAGTTATATAAAAAACCAAAACGTTTAGTTACTCTTTAAGAAGGTGAGAAAATAAAGTCAAGTCACCCATAAAAATTACTCACTCATTCACAGCGAAATCTTGTAAGATCTGAAAAGGCTGACTATTCTTACCTCTGAACAACATTTAATGGTCTGACTTCCCAGCATGCGCACCTACTGGATTGTGCTGTTTAATGACACATAAAGCTTTATTCACAATATTTACATTACTTACAAAGTCAGGTTTTACGAGCGCATGCACAGGAGGATCCACGCCGTGCAGATCACACAGCCAACATAAAGACCATTGCTATGTTGCAACCTGTTGTCAATCTCTGTGCACCTGCAAACTGTATGGGTGCAAAGCTTATGCAAACCTGTAATGAAAACTCCACATCCTCCTAAATAAAAAAAGAAAAGATAACTACTATCTAAGACACTTTTTTGGCAACTTTTGTGCACACATTGTAAGAATTTAAAGAAATAGATAAATCTACCAATGTTAATTGCAGACAGAATTACTCAAATTGGCAGATAGTTTTGGCTTTGCCTTCCCGTGGTTGCGGTGCCACATTCTTGCCATTCTCTGCCATCATCCTACTTATGCACTTTTTATGTATGTATTATTTTTTAAATTTTGACCCAATTAAGTTTACCTGTTTTAATATAACTCTCTGGTTCTTGGGTGCATTTTTCTATTACATGCTCATCCAAGATCTTCAAATCGAGGAACATTTCACTGGCAACGAAGACTCGGCTCGTACATAGTCTGTTTTTTTTTCTGTAGTAACATATGGGTGCGAAAACTGGACGATGAAAAAACAAGACAGATGAAGAATCAACGCCTTCGAAATGTGGAGCTGGAGAAGGGTGCTCTCAATACCATGGATGTCAAGAAGAACAAATAAATCAATTTTGGAATAAATCAATTCAGACACGTCACTGGAAGAAAGGATCACCAAGATACAACTTGCCTACTGTGGACATATCAAATGAAGAGAGCAATCACTGGAGAAGGACATCATGGTCAGAAGAATAGAAGGAACAAAGTAAAGCGGAAGATCAGCAACCCGGTGGCTGGATACAATCAAGATAATGACGGAGAAGACCCTGGTGGACCTATCTAGGCTGCAAAAGGTCGATCTTCCTACAGAGCGTTCATCCACCAAGTAGCCATGGCTCAAGATCGAGCTGAGGGCCATTAATAATATAAGTAAATAAAACTTTAATTTAAAGAGCTTTAATTTACTTTAATTTAATGCCCAACTCACCAAGATTATTCATCTCTCTGGGGTCTGACCATTGCGATTCCCACCAATGCCAAAAACAAGGCTAAGAAATACAATGGACATGCAGGTGGGACTGTCCGGGAAAATGTCTGAGCGCTGTTCTCGAATATATCTATCTGTAGCACACACAATGAACATATGCGGCCATAGCTCAATTCTGATTGGACATTTTAAAGTCTTTTCTCTTGGGACTGCTGGGAAACCCCATGAATTTTAAAAATGCCCTGATGGAACTGCAAAAGAGGAATCGATATGTGGAATATGGAAAACATTGTAACACGATAACATATGTGGCACTCAGCATCTGTACATGCATAACTTACAAATATTCTTCTGAATTAATAACATAAGGAATCTGAAGGCTGAATAGTTACTATCTTCTTGTGATACAAAAGCTTAAATTCACTATATACAGGTCCTTCTCAAAAAATTAGCATATAGTGCTAAATTTCATTATTTACCATAATGTAATGATTACAATTAAACTTTCATATATTTTAGATTCATTACACACCAACTGAAATTTGTCAGGTCTTTTATTGTTTTAATACTGATGATTTTGGCATACAACTCCTGATAACCCAAAAAACCTGTCTCAAAAAATTAGCATATCAAGAAAAGGTTCTCTAAACGACCTATTACCCTAATCTTCTGAATCAACTAATTAACTCTAAACACATGCAAAAGATTCCTGAGGCTTTTAAAAACTCCCTGCCTGCTTCATTACTCAAAACCCCCATCATGGGTAAGACTAGCGACCTGACTGATGTCCAGAAGGCCATCATTGACACCCTCAAGCAAGAGGGTAAGACCCAGAAAGAAATTTCTCAACAAATAGGCTGTTCCCAGAGTGCTGTATCAAGGCACCTCAATGGGAAGTCTGTTGGAAGGAAACAATGTGGCAGAAAACGCTGTACAACGAGAAGAGGTGACCGGACCCTGAGGAAGATTGTGGATAAGGACCGATTCCAGACCTTGGGGGACCTGAGGAAGCAGTGGACTGAGTCTGGTGTAGAAACATCCAGAGCCACCGTGCACAGGCGTGTGCAGGAAATGGGCTACAGGTGCCGCATTCCCCAGGTAAAGCCACTTTTGAACCATAAACAGCGGCAGAAGCGCCTGACCTGGGCTACAGAGAAGCAGCACTGGACTGTTGCTAAGTGGTCCCAAGTACTTTTTTCTGATGAAAGCAAATTTTGCATGACATTCGGAAATCAAGGTGCCAGAGTCTGGAGGAAGACTGGGGAGAAGGAAATGCCAAAATGCCTGAAGTCCAGTGTCAAGTACCCACAGTCAGTGATGGTGTGGGTGTGCCATGTCAGCTGCTGGTGTTGGTCCACTGTGTTTCATCAAGGGCAGGGTCAATGCAGCTAGCTATCAGGAGATTTTGGAGCACTTCATGCTTCCATCGGCTGAAATGCTTTATGGAGATGAAGATTTCATTTTTCAGCATGACCTGGCACCTGCTCACAGTGCCAAAACTACTGGTAAATGGTTTACTGACCATGGTATTACTGTGCTCAATTGGCCTGCCAACTCTCCTGACCTGAACCCCATAGAGAATCTGTGGGATATTGTGAAGAGAAAGTTGAGAGACGCAAGACCCAACACTCTGGATGAGCTTAAGGCCGCTATCAAAGCATCCTGGGCCTCCATAACACCTCAGCAGTGTCACAGGCTGATTGCCTCCATGCCACGCCACATTGAAGCAGTCATTTCTGCCAAAGGATTCCCGACCAAGTATTGAGTGCATAACTGAACATTATTATTTGATGGTTTTTTTGTTTGTTTTGAAAAAACACTTTTATTTTATTGGACGGTTGAAATATGTTAATTTTTTGAGACAGGTTTTTTGGGTTATCAGGAGTTGTATGCCAAAATCATCAGTATTAAAACAATAAAAGACCTGACAAATTTCAGTTGGTGTGTAATGAATCTAAAATATATGAAAGTTTAATTGTAATCATTACATTATGGTAAATAATGAAATTTAGCACTATATGCTAATTTTTTGAGAAGGACCTGTACACTGTATAAAGAAGCTACCGGCAGAAAACACGGGGACACAAAGGTAGAAAAGAGATAGGCTTGTGCAGCCACATCGTCTGAACTGTTACATATAGTGGATATGAAGAACACATTTTATCCAAATTCACTACTACAATGGAGCATTTACATAATAATCTGTATCAGTGCTGTGGGAGTGAATTTCCCAGCGAGCAGAAAAGATGTACAAGCACGCAGAAAGCTGATCTTCCCCAGGGATAAGCAGTAAAAAAATGTCCCTCACTGTCATACACCTCAGCAGGCGAGATCCAATCCTGATCATTCAGACTAAGGGTCCCGTCACACATAGTGACTCACCAGCGATCCCAACAACAATATGAACTTGTCAGGATCGCTTGGTGAGCTGCCAAACAGGCAGCTCAGGCAGCGATCAGGACAGCGACACTGCGGGTAACAGCGATGCACGTCGCTTAGTTACCCGCTGTGTACGTTGGATACCAGCGCGCTGGTTAAGGGAGCTAGTAACCAAGGTACCCATCGGGTTTCCAGGCGCCGCGCGGCGCATAGAAACCCGATGTGTACTTTGGTTACCAGCTCCCCTGCCCCAGCGGGCTGGTAACGAAGGTACACATCGGGTTTCCAGGCGCCGCGCAGCGCATAGAAACCCGATGTGTACCTTGGTTACCAGCTCCAGCTTGCTGATCGCTGGTCTCCCGCCTGTCAAACGCAGCTATGCGTGCTGGCCAGCGGGAGACCAACGATCAAAAAAATGTCCAGGACATTCAACGACGACCAGCGATACCCAGCAGGGGGCTGATCGTCGCTGAATGTCACACATAGCGAGATCGCTGGGGAGATCGCTGTTGCGTCACAAAACTTGTGACTCAGCAGTGATCTCGCTAGCGATCTCTCTATGTGAGACAGGGGCTTAAGATATTGTGCAAAAAAAACTCTATCTATCTAGTATCTATTATCTATCTATCATCCATCATCTATTATCTTTCTGTTGTAACGCTTCCCACGGCTGCGGGGGGTCGGGACATGGCATAGCTTGCCTAACTAGCCAATGCTCCCACGCCACCAGACCTCAACGACGTGAGGCATGCGTCCCAGATGGTAAGAGAATGTGGACCCACTGGACCACAGAGGGGGACCCGGGCTTGCCCGGACTAAGGGAGGGCAGTGTCCAGGATCCGTGGCAGCTGAGCATGTGGGCAAGATGGCGACCTGCAGGACTGAACAACACCGCACAACTTCAGGTATAAAGAAACAGAGTTTACTTGTAGACACACAGTACAAAGACAGAACATAATGCCGGGCTCCTGATTCCGCACATCAGCGAAGGGTACACGTCTCAGGATTACAGACGAGTGCAGGAGGACATCTCGGGTTGATGCAGTCCAGGGTTATCTGGCACGGGCATACTAGGGCGGCCTCTCTCTCAGGCCTCAGGCGTAGCACAGGCTCAGCAGGAGAACATCAGACACCGACCTCAGACAGACTTCAGACGATGGCGGGGTCATCACGGGTTGATGCAGTCCAGGGTCATCTGGCACAGGCATACTAGAACGGCCTCTCTCTCAGGCCTCAGGCGTAGCACAGGCTCAGTAGGAGAACATCAGACACCAGCCCCGGATGAGCGTCAGGCGATGGCGGGGTCATCACGGTTGATGCAGTCCAGGGTCATCTGGCATGGGCATACTAGTACGGCCTCTCTCTCAGCCTCAGGCGTAGCACAGGCTCAGTAGGAGAACATCAGACACTGACCCAGGACAGACGACATCACAGGGTAGACCACGGTGGAACCGGCAGGACATCGGAACATCAGGAACACGGACTGGATCTCAGGAACACGGACTGAATCAGGAACATGGACTCAGGAACACAGACTCAGGAACACGAACTGGATCTCAGGAACACGAACTCAGGAACACGGACAGGACATCAGGAACATGGACTGGAACTCAGGAACACGGACTCAGGAACATGGACTCAGGAACACGAACTGGATCTCAGGAACACGGACTCAGGAACACGGACAGGACATCAGGAACATGGACTGGAACTCAGGAACACAGACTCAGGAACATGGACTCAGGAACACGAACTGGATCTCAGGAACACGAACTCAGGAACACGGACTGAATCAGGAACATGGACTCAGGCACATGGACTGAATCAGGAACATGGACTCAGGAACACGAACTGGATCTCAGGAACATGGACTCAGGAACATGGACAGGACATCAGAAACATGGACTGGAACTCAGGAACACGGACTCAGGAACATGGACTCAGGAACACGAACTGGATCTCAGGAACACGAACTCAGGAACACGGACTGGATCAGGAACATGGACTCAGGCACATGGACTGAATCAGGAACATGTATTCAGGAACACGAACTGGATCTCAGGAACATGGACTCAGGAACACGGACAGGACATCAGGAACATGGACTGGAACTCAGGACCACGGACTCTGGACATCTGGCAAAAATCGGCAGGCTCCAGACATCAGGCAGGAAAGGACAGGATCCGGACATCTGGAAGTGGTCATCAGACATCGGACATCAGGCCGTGGTCATCAGGCTCTGGGCCGACTTCTCAGTTGGCTACAGGTTCTATGCTAGGGATGGGCTGCACCTCAATGGGGAGGGTGCAGCTGTGCTGGGGGAGAAAATGGCTAGAAGGTTGGAGGAGTCTTTAAACTAGGGACTAGGGGGGAGGGTATTCATTTTATAGGAGGGGAAGGCAGTGCAGATAGAGACCTGGGCACAAATAATGAAATTGGGGGTGGGGGTGGCATGGGGGGTGGGGTTAGAACAGTTAATAATTTAAGAAAGAATAGAGGTTCAGAGAGATACATAAAGTGCATGTATACTAATGCTAGAAGCCTCACCAACAAAATGGCGGAATTAGAATTAATTTTGTTGGAACATAATTATGACATGGTGGGGATATCTGAGACTTGGCTGGATGAGAGCCACGACTGGGCGGTTAATTTACAGGGCTATAGTCTGTTTAGAAATGACAGTAAAAATAAGCGAGGTGGGGGGTGTGTTTATATGTAAAATCATCCTTAAAACCCATCCTGCGTGATATCTGTGAATCTAATGAAGATGTAGAGTCTCTGTGGGTGGAGATTAGGGGAGGGGGAAAAATAATAAATTATTGATAGGGGTTTGTTATAAGTCTCCTAAAATAATGGAAGCAACAGAGAATATCCTCGTAAAGCAAATAGATGAAGCAGCAACTCAAGGAGAAGTCATTATTATGGGGGACTTCAACTACCCTGAAATACATTGGGGAACAGAAACCTGCAGTTCCAGCAAAGGTAATAAGTTTTTGGCAACTATGAGAGACAATTACCTTTCACAACTAGTTCAGGACCCAACAAGAGGGGGGGCACTGCTAGACCTAATATTATCCAACAGGCCAGACCGCATATCAAATATAAGGGTTGGGGGTCACTTGGGTAATAATGATCACAAAATAATAAGCTTTCATGTATCCTTTAATAAGATGTGTAGTCGAGGGGTTACAAGGACACTAAACTTCAGGAAGGCAAATTTCCAACGGATGAGAGATGATCTTGCTGCAATAAACTGGGACGATATCCTGAGACATAAAAATACACAAAGAAAATGGGAGACGTTTATTAGCATCCTGAATAGGACCTGTGCACAGTATATACCCTATGGGAATAAACATGCTAGAATTAGGAGGAAACCACTATGGCTAAATAGAGCTGTAAGGGGCGCAATAAGGGACAAAAAGAAAGCGTTTAGGGAATTAAAGCAAGTAGGTAGTGATGAGGCATTAAATAAATACAGAAGACTGAATAAATTCTGTAAAAAGCAAATCAAGACAGCAAAGATTGAGGCAGAGAGACTCATTGCCAGAGAAAGTAAAAATAATCCCAAAATATTCTTTAACTACATAAATAGCAAGAAACTAAAAAATGATAGTGTTGGTCCCCTTAAAAATAGTCTGGGTGAAATGGTGGATGAGGATGAGGAAAAAGCCAATATGCTAAATGACTTTTTTTCAACTGTATTTACACAAGAAAATCCCATGACAGATAACATGATCAGAGATAAAAAATTTCTCCATTAAATGTCACCTGCTTAACCCAGCAGGAAGTACGGCGGTGTCTAAAAATCACTAAAGTTGACAAATCCCCGGGTCCGGATGGGATACACCCCCGAGTACTGCAGGAATTAAGTACAGTTATAGATAGACCATTATTTTTAATCTTTAAAGATTCCATAATAACTGGGTCTGTACCACAGGACTGGCGTATAGCAAATGTGGTGCCAATATTCAAAAAGGGGGCAAAAACTGAACCTGGAAATTATAGGCCAGTGAGCTTAACATCTACTGTGGGTAAAATCCTGGAGGGTTTTTTAAGGGATACTATATTGGATTATCTGAAGCTGAATAACCTCATGACACAGTATCAGCATGGGTTTACGAGGGACCGTTCTTGTCAGACTAATCTGATAAGCTTTTATGAAGGGGTAAGTTCAGGACTGGACCAAGGGAATGCAGTGGACGTGGTGTTCATGGACTTCTCAAAAGCTTTTGATACAGTGCCACACAAAAGGTTGATACATAAAATGAGAACAATGGGGATAGGGGAAAATATGTGTAAGTGGGTTAAGAACTGGCTCATGGATAGAAAACAAAGGGTGGTTATTAATGGAGCACACTCGGACTGGGTCACGGTTAGCAGTGGCGTACCACAGGGGTCAGTATTGGGGCCGCTTCTCTTTAACATATTTATTAATGACCTTGTAGGGGGCATACAGAGTAGTATTTCAATATTTGCAGATGACACTAAACTCTGCAGGGTAATAAATACAGAGGAGGATAATTTTATATTACAGGAGGATTTATGTAAACTAGAAGCTTGGGCTGATAAATGGCAAATGAGCTTTAATGGGGATAAATGTAAGGTCATGCACTTGGGTAGAACAAATAAGATGTATAATTATGTGCTTAATTGTAAAACACTGGGCAAAACTGTCACTGAAAAAGACCGGGGTGTATGGGTGGACGACAAACTCACATTTAGTGGCCAATGTCAGGCAGCTGCTGCCAAGGCAAATAAAATAATGGGATGCATTAAAAGAGGCATAGATGCTCATGAGGAGAACATAATTTTACCTCTATACAAGTCACTGGTGCGACCACACTTAGAATACTGTGTGCAGTTCTGGTCTCCGGTGTATAAGAAAGACATAGCTGAACTGGAGCGGGTGCAGAGAAGAGCGACCAAGGTTATTAGAGAACTGAGGGGTCTGCAATACCAAGACAGGTTATTACACTTGGGGTTATTTAGATTGGAAAAACGAAGGCTTAGGGGTAGTGTTGAGCGATATTGCTCGATATCTAAAAATATCGGATCGGAATGGTATTGCCGATATCACTAAATATCGTCGATATCCGATTCCGATACCGGAAGTCCAATGTAAGTCTATGGGAACAAAATATCGCAACTAAAAAAACACTTTCTTTCGTTGTAAACACAAAATATACACACATAGAATACATATATATATATATATATACATGTCATTGTGACATATATATACATATATTTATAGTTTATACACTTCTACATAGTAAAATAGACTCTGATTCAATTGCCGGGTAAAGCCGTGACATACCCCATAGAAGTCGACGGGCTCGGTGCCGAGTACCCCCAAAACCTCTGGCTCTGTGCGACTCAACTTGGGCGCCACAAACAGGATTCTGTAGCTCGCTATAAGCGAGTCCTGTGTGCCTGAATTGAACTGGTTTTGTGCTTGAGAATTGCTAAAATCATCAGAGAATGTATTTGCCATTTTTCCGCCATATCTGCGTCACGACGAGGCACTGGTGAAGAAGAAGGGCAAGCTCTTCGTGGGTGTACACTCACTCAGTGGCGCGAAAACGATGGCCGACCACTCTAAATGGTACTGCAATGTAAGATCGTGCCCCACAGCTCTTGAGTTCCGCCTCCTCATCCTCCTCAGTGTGCGGAAACTAACACGAAGGTCCCGCCTCACTACAAAAGAGGGGCCCTTTCCAGATGCTAATGACACATGTTACTTGGCAGAGATGGCTAATGGACACGAGCAGAAGTGTGAAGGGATGGAGCAGTCAGAGCTCTCCCCCCACGGAAGCGACCCGATCGCCACGGAACCACCGTTGGGCACCCGGCCTGGAAACCCTCCTACGCTGCAAGAAGCGGAGGATACCCTAAGAGGCCTGGCCCGGCACCGGAGGAGGTCGCCAGGATGGAAGCCAGCTGGCGTGCCCTAAAACTAAACTTGGAGCGGCGCCAATCCCTCTTACCTGAAGTGTCTGTACCGGATGGTGAGGCACCCGTTCTAGTAGAGGAGTCCGTGCGGGCATCCCAGCCCTTGCAATGTGATCCGGTTGACGTTGTCGCAGTGGAGGCACCCGTTCCTGCAAAAACCGCTGCACCGGCAGCACCCCAGATCCCGCTGTCTGCCCCCGTCGCTGAGACAGAAGAAGCGACACCCGTCCTCATGGAGGAGGCCGCGCAGGCACCAGAGGTCTACCTGTCTGTACCGGAGCACCGACTGTCATCTGTTCCAGAGCCGGCTGCTTCCTCCGAAGGTGAGCACCGCCAGGACTGTCGGGCGCCAGGAGAGCTGCCGCAAACCGGACATCGTAAGCTGCAGTTTGATGGTGGAGACATGGAGATGCTGGTGGAGGAGAATTACAACCGGCGTCAGGAGGAAGAGTGGAGACATTGGGAGAGAGAAGCAGAGCGACAAAGGGAGCAGCGCGAATCCCAGAAGCTTCGCCAACGTCACATCGAGAAGGACCGGGCAGATAAGGACCGGATGAGAAAAGATAAAAGTACGGTGAGGGAGCCGCGGCGTAAGGGTGCAGTACGGAGCTTTAAATTGAAAGCTGGTTGGGGCTTCATCCAGGAGCCTGGACTTTATTTAGAAGTGTTTGTGACCCGCGGGACGTGGAGACTCACCTCCCAGAAGGACACCCGGGAGGGACCTGTTGCCAGGAGACTTGGTAACTTACACCCGACACTGGGGTTACAATGGATGGTATGCCCTAAATGTCACCAGGTGCGACCCCTGGTCCCAAGAGTGTCAGGAACCTGTGAGACCCTCGGAGCCTTCAGCCTCCCACATCCAGGCCTCTGCACAAGTGCCCACCCCACGCCGTAAATCTCCCCAGCCTCCCTCAGTGGTCTCCTCAGCAGCCCCAGCTATGGACATGATAATGATATCTGGCCCGTACCCGGCGCCTGTTAGGCCCCCTGGGGTTCGTTCAGTCCGGGACATAGGGCTCCAGACCCGGAGGGAGATGAAAGAGGTGGCCACACAGACACAGATAGCGGGTCACGACTTGACTGTACAGGCCACACGACGTCATCAGGTCCTGGTGGTCCTTGGTGTCTCGATGTTTGGCAAGCATCAGAAGAGTACCAGGTGGTACCTGGAACACCCTTGCCAAAGAATTATAAATAACCCGGACAGGGTCCCTGTATGTAAATATTTAAATTGTTGATGTACCCGGACGGGTGAATGTTCATAAAAAAGTTTTTTAATTTAATAAAAAAAAACAACACAGTTTTCATTACTTTTATTACAGTCTCATCCTGCGACGCCATCGATCTCCTGTAAAAAAATGAAAAAAAAAAAACAGCAGTATACCACCTGTCCGACGCAGTCCATAGTAACGAGTGTCCCATGACGATCCAGCTCTGCTACATCAGAATGACATCAGAGGCAGGCAGGCAGGCAGAGGCTGTCATCCCGGCGCAGCACAGCTGATTACCTGCTTCCCCGGCGGTGACGTCATCGGACTGACTGCTTTAACGGCCGGGATTACCCAGCAGTCACTGCAGTTATCGCGAAAAACTGCATGTGACCGCCAGGGAGAAGATAATGGCGGCCATCAAGCAGTCCAGGACGTGACCGCCGGAGATCTTCTGCCAGGTAAGTGCCGCTGACTCCTGACTGTCACGCTGTATAGCAGATATATATATATGTGATGTCAGTAATCTATATCAAAAGGGCAACATACTATATAACATGCGTATAGATATATGATAACATAGAATTACCTGACAGAATGTCCAGTGGGTCAATACGGAATCCGTTATACGCTGTTTCCGGCTAGAGGGTGACCGGGGTCTATGCTGACCCTAAACTGGGGTCCTAACTAATCCCTCTACCTGGAGGTACTGTTAAAGGTACAGAGGTCCAGGCCACCAGCGTAAACCCTGTCTCCTATCAATCCCTGCCAACTGTAATCTAGTCCTAAGAAGGACCCTGATTACCACCAAAGGGAATGAACAGGTAACGGTTAATGAACAGAAAGACAAGAAATAAAGTAAATAAAGTCTTACATACAACACTCACACACAGTAGGAACACCTAAGGTCTCAGAGATAAACTATAAGCTATAAGAGTAAAAACAACTAAGGAGCTCTTAGCTTAAGTATTCTCAGAACCGATCCAGTCTGCTAGACTACATGAATGCTTTCACCGGCATCTAACAAGCAGACTGGCAGGTATATGAAGGAATCTAATTAGAACATAATCAAAAGCAGCCGGGCGAGGCTGGACCTAGTCTTAGCAAAGAGCTAGGTAAAATTAACTCCCTCATTACCAAACACAAAGAAACAGCAACTCAGCTGTGAGAAGTCAGAGTGTGTAATCACGACGATCCTTGTGGCGATACACCCATGACACTGACAGACCCGACCGACGGACACTCACAGTGACAGTGACAAATCCGATTCCGGTATCCGATATGACGAAAATATCGGTACTCGGAATCGAAAGCCCGATACAGCTAATATCGGCCGATACCCGATATTTGCAGTATCGTATCGCTCAACACTACTTAGGGTGATCTTATTACAATGTATAAATATATGAGGGGACAGTACAAAGACCTTTCTAATGATCTTTTTACTCTTAGACCTGTGACGGGGACAAGGGGGCATCCTCTACGTCTGGAGGAAAGAAGGTTTAGCCATAATCACAGACGCAGATTCTTTACTGTAAGAGCAGTGAGACTATGGAACTCTCTGCCGTCTAATGTTGTAATGAGTGATTCCTTACTAAAATTTAAGAAGGGACTGGATGACTTTCTTGAAAAGTATAATATTACAGGCTATATTCACTATTTCCTAGATACAGCGTTGATCCAGGGAGCTAGTCTGATTGCCGTATGTGGAGTCGGGAAGGAATTTTTTTCCCCAATGTGAAGCTTACTGTTTGCCACTTGGGTTTTTTTTGCCTTCCTCTGGATCAACATGTTAGGGCAGGTTAGGATAGGATATGGGTTGAACTAGATGGACTTAAAGTCTTCCTTCAACCTTAATAACTATGTTACTATGTAAGAGGACAAGGTCCTCCGACTCCGGACATCTGGCAATGATCAGCAGGCTCCGGACATCAGGGAAGGATAGGATCCGGACATCTGGAAGTGGTCATCAGACATCGGACATCAGGCCGTGGTCATCAGGCTCTGGGCAAGAGGACATGGTCCTCGGACTCCGGACATCTGGCAGCGACCTAAAAAGGAACCCAAGCGGATTGAACTAGAGCCGGCCGGGGATTGCATCGTATAACAAGCTGAGCACAGAGTAACAGAAACTTGGCACACACACCGGACTCCTCCTTCCAAGATGAACCCAGGTTATATAGCAAAGAATCACAGTCACTGGGCACGGGGTTCAGGACACAGAAGGACTTCAGGAACATAACACAGAGGACACAGTTCAGACATGCAGGTACAGGAACCGATCCAGGATCAAGGATTCAGGAAAAAGACACAACAGGAACAGGCCTGGATATACAGCCTCCAGGAAAGGCGATCTGGGTATTCTGCCCCCAGAGCTGGCGGAAACTCAAGACAGGACAAAGGGTATCAGCTCTCCAGAACTGATCACACTCAGAGCAGGAGCTGAACACACAAACACACATGGCTACGTTCAGGAACTCAATGCAAAGCTCTGGCAATGCCCCACAGGGCAGGGGAACTTTATATAGGAGCTGCCTCACAGCGATAGGCTGGAGCAGCAATTCTAGTGCACACCCATTCCTCATAAAAGCAAGGAAGGTGTGGGCCGCGCATCCTATGCAGAGCCAGACACAAATCAGCACAGCAAGGACACCTGGCAATGGCTGCAGCCTAAACACACGTAGTAAGTCATGCACCACTGCAGAGGACCTTGCAACCTACGGGTAGCTTCTACAGCAGTAGCCAGGGACCGCACATGCCGGTGGTCATGCAGCGCAGCGGAGCCACTCACGCATGTACGGCTACGCAGCGGAGCTGGGAACTGAGCAGTGTTATGTTGAGGTAGCTGAGGAGAAAAAGCAAAAACAGTAATACACCAGAGAGGCTGGAACCTATTGGATTGCAGTAACCTGAACTAATCACACAACTAGAGGTAGCTGTGGAGCGTTCCTACGTTGATCCTAGACGCCTCGTCACAGCCTGAGATATAACTACACCTAAAGGCAGAAAGAGGAAAGCTATCTGCCCCGGAGCTGATCCCCAAAGAAAATAGGAAGCCCCCAAACATGTAATGGCGGTTAGACAAGAAGAAGCACGGACACAGACAGAAAATAGAATGAGCAAATGCTGGGGCCCAATCTGTCTAGACAGAAAAGTACAGGAAAGGATTCTATCTGCAATCCAAAAAGGAAACCAAAAAAATACCAACCCTTCTGATTGCAAAAACACCTGAGATCACACGATCTCTACCACCTAAATCAGATCTCTGGTGTAACAAAACTAAGCCGCAGCCACTGAAAAAACAGGAAAAAGCAAAAGAACAAATAACAGTGGCTTCAGATAAACTGAGAGGAGCACAGGCCCCCAGGAGGGGACCCGGCTGACCTCCACAGAAGTGCAGGGAACGATGCAAAAAGCAAGCACAAAAATAAAAGCAAAAAATATCTTATCTGAATGCAGAAGATGCAGGCAAGACTCAGCAAACTTCCAAATGAACCAGGAACCACAATTGAGACAAGAACAATTGATCACCGGCAACCATCATGGGAGGGAACCTCCCTTATATCAGTCCAGTCCGTGATCCCAGATTGCCATTCCTCACTGTGAGGTTCAGTACTGTCTGCAACCACCAGAGGGAGCCTCTGCTCAGAAACCATCTCCAGCACATTCATAACAGAGCAGCATCCATACAGGTAACAGACAACAGTATCCCAGCTGGTTAGGGGAAAAGGAGCAAAGGGTTAAGGCAAAGACATGCAAAGTAATGCCGGAAAACAAGGTACAGACAATACCGGCGTTATATCTGTTATCTATTATCTAAAGGCTTGAAAAATACTCACGTAGGTTTTAAAAGGTTGTCACGTTGGAACCGAAACATAGCCATTATAGGCTAATAAACAGAAGCTCGTTTTTCACTTTGAATGGTGTGCTGCCTCTGATTTTTGGATTTCTATTTATCTGTCTTTCTGTCTGTATATTATTATTTGTTACACTGATCAGCTATAACATTACAACCACAGATAGGCTAAAGGAATAACATTAAAGAAGCATTCTTCCCATCAAAGTTTTTATCCTATTAACAATGTCAGGTAGTGACAAGGGAATGTGGGCACCTACACGTTACCTAGGCCCTGACCCCCAGATTACCCCAAATGGTGGAGATGCCTGGTCTCCTATCTAGCTATGCTCCTATCTTAAGGTACTGCCACACTAAACAATCCCGCTAGCGATCACAATAATGACGCATACTAATGCGATCGCTAGCGGGATTGTTTCTATATCGCTAAATGCGGTCACATTTAGCGATATAGTTAACGACGCTATCGCCGTTAGCGATCTTCTTAACGACTTTAGCGGTACAAAAGTACCGCTAAATCGCTAAGAAAAGGTGCCACACAGCGATAAGATACTTACCCAGCGGGAGCGCCGACGAGAAAATAGGGTCCGGAGCGATTCCAGCGACGAGCGAGATCACAGCAGGAAGCTCGTCGCTGGAAGCTGCCGCACTGAACAACATCGCTAACGGGATCGCTAAATAGTGACGTTTTTTAGCGATCCCGTTAGCGATATTGTTTAGTGTGGCATACCCTTTACTCTTATCTGTTCCCTCTCTCACCCAAGGAGGAGTGAGGCCAAAGTGTATAGGCAAACAATAACCAGACAGGCAAACGTAAACAGACAAGGATAAAAGAAAACTACAATCATACAAATATACTCACAAAACAACAGAGTGGGAAGCAGGGAAGAATAGGAAGAAAGAAACCAAATGGGAAAGGATAGGGATAAACATGAAAACCAACTCCACACAGCCATCTCCTGAAAAACTCTCCAACCACCTACTCCGAACACTGAACTCTCTACTTCAGCTCCAAACCAGGAAATGGTAACTATCACTGGCAAGGTCAAAAGCAAGGAGGAGGATTCTTATAACTGTTGGGAGTAATAAACTCAGGGCAGCTGATACAACACAAGACAGAGAACTTCAGGAGTCCAGCTAAGCAGTTTAACCTTTATAGCGCCAGAGCAAGGAAAACCAGAACTGCTAATACGACAGTGAAGCCACTCTAACTACCACAGGTGTATGTGTCAACAGACCCTGCGATCATCTGACTTCACTCTGTCGCAGTATGCCTGTTACAAATATATTGTAATCATAATGTTAGAAGAGAAGAATAAACTGGGTAGAAAGGCAAAATAAGCAATTGTAAGAACACAGTGCTGGATAATATGATGACTGCAATATATTAAGAGGATAAAACTTTGATGAGAGGGAGAGGAGGAGGAGGGCTTCTTTAATTATCTGTTGATATTTGCAACTATTAGGGGTGAAATATATGAGGCAGAAAGTGAACAGTGAAGTCTGGGAGGCAGGAAAAATGGGCAAGCAAGAGAGTCAGAATAACTCTGATAAGAACTGCATTTTAATGATCAGATGATTGGTCAGATCACTTCCAAAACAGTAATTTTTGATTGATATTCCCAGTATTCAGTGTTTGACACCTATAGCTCCTGTCCATTGATGCACAAGGTGAGAATATGACACTTTGTGTCATATACCATCTACCAACTGCAAACAATGCGCAGACCCCAGGACCCCCTTCATGGCAGCTGTGTTCCCAAATGGAAGGGACTCATTTTGTAGGACAGTGCCCCTTCTATCCTACAAAAATTTACCAAGATCAAGATCATGGCTTGCCTCTAAACTGCTTAAATGTCAGTATATTCTCTCATCTGTGGGATGTACAAAAAAATAAAGTCTGATCCATTGAGCAGCTTACAGGACTTAAAGGATCTGCTGATAACATCTTGTGCTAGATATGACATGAATCTTCAAGGGTCTTATGGGGTCCATGCATCGAAAGGGAAGAGATGATTTGTCAGTACAAGGTCAACCCAAACCATATTCAACATTTTTTTTTTAGATATTATACTTAATGGGGTTGTCCAGAGCTTCAACATTGATGGCCAATACTTCGATAGGTCATCATTATCTGATCGGTGAGGGTGTGACACCGGTACCCTGCCGATCAGCTTTTCTCATTGTTGGTGGCAGCTGAACTGCTCCATCAACTTTATAGTGACCAAATACTGCACATCCACCCCCTATTTACATCAATATGAGGCAGATGTGCAGTACCTGGAGGTGGCTCCGTAACTGAGCAGATCTGGCCCTTGTCGACTCTAGAAACAGCTGATTGGCGGGGATGCAGGTGTCTCAGGTCGAAATTGTGAAAGTCATGGACAACCTCTTTAGTCAGTGCTCTTACATGTGAAAGCGTGTGCGTTTGTGTCTCTCTGTGCATGTGTGTTTCTCTGTGCATGTGTCTCTCTTTGTGTCTGCGATTAGAGTTGAGCGAATATGTTCGGAAACGATCGCCGAATCTGAATTTGTCATATCCATGCCATATTGTCACCCCATTCGTGGCGAATTTATGTTTGATGATCGGTTCCGAAACCATTAGCTCATTTCTACTCCCATTGACTCCAATAACGTTCTGCTGTGTTCGGCGACTATTGCAACTACAACATTCGCCGGCGATCGTAATCGGAACTGAATAATTCGCTCAACTCTATTTGTGATTCCCGGTCATGGAGAACAACAATGAATAGATGTTCTTCTAGCTGCAGACTGTGCACCTCTATAAAAAATTAAGTGAAAATACACCGGAGAGCAAGACTAACAATTAGTGAAAGTAGCATCTCCTCCTCCCTCTCTCTGTACAGTGATTACCGCACAGGTCACGGAGCATGCTCACAACACTCTCCTGGGCATTAGTAGTTGTCTTATGGCCATGTGTATGCAGTAATGCAAATCCCAGCAGCTACTTTTTTATCAGCTCAAAAGATAGAAGGTTGACCCAATGATCATGTAAAAAAAATCAATAAAAAAAGCGTGTCAGTAAATAATACATTTTTATCCATACCTTTTAGAACTATGATTCTTAAAGCCGAAAACCACACGATCCCTGTATATGTGTACAAAAAAAATAACTGAATATTCTTCTAAAATCGAAAACTGAGAACTGTGGAAACTCAACAAGAGACCCAAAGAATTGGAGAACAATCCCCCCATAGTGGAAACGCCTCATTGCATTCCACCTCTAGATCAAGCTCGAGAGCGAAGCCTCTGTACAACTGAGCTAAATCATAAAATTACCCTTATGGCTAAAGTCTACCTGAAGACAAAAGGTAATCAGCAGCATTGTGCATCCGGTCAACAGACTGAGCTTATTGTCAAACGGGCTATTGTGTCTGACGTCAGCAAGTAAATATTGTACCAATCTCAACAACTAGATTATCTTTTCTATTATTTTACCTAAAGTGAGAGAGGAAGATGATGGTGGGTGAGATGGATGTATTAGGTCTTAGTTGCCTTTCTGGAATTACAGAAAGTCTAAAATACATCAAATGATGTAACTTATTGATAAAATAAAATAATGATAAAAAATACAATATTTCAAAGTAATAAATAAAATGTATTTAAATAAATTAAATATAGTGAAAAACAAAAGGATAACAATGCTTTGAACTTTTGACTTTCAGGCTCCATATGTCACCATCCACTACTGCTTCGAGCATGAGACTATATAGACAATCATCTTGGATATCTCCTACATAAATTTGACTTATAACTATTTAGCATATGATTAGTTATGCAGATTCTTTTCATGTCACTGCATGGTTACTGTTTTGCTCCTATAATCAAAATTTACATTTTTATTAAATTGTTAATATTTTGTAATTTCTTCTTTAGCTTTCAGCACTGCGTGAATCCTTCTGGGCTGCTCTCGATCAGATTCAAGCATGTCTCAACCAAAATCAGATTAAAGGTCTCTTCTACATTTTCCCATAGTTGGTGCACACTGATGGCCTAACATTGGGTCTGTACACAGCTTGTTCTTCAGATTTAGCCACAAGTTTTTAATTGGGATGAGGTCAAGGGGACTGTGGTGACAATCAAGCACCTCCACTTTTGTTGTGAATGGACTTGAGATGAGTTCTGAGCAGAGGCTCCCTCTGGTGGTTACAAGCGGTACTGGACTGTCCAGTGAAGATTGTGAGGATTGGGAATCAGGTGTTACTGACTGGTCTTATATAAGGGAGTCACCTTCCCATCAGGTTGCCGGTGATCAATTGTTCTGGTCTCAATCCTTGATTCCTGTTTCCTTTGTAGCCTGCTGTGTCGTGTCTGCATCTCTGCTAACAGATAAGACATTTTCTTCTTTTTGCTTTTGTGCTTTATTTTTGCATTTTGTCCTGCACTTCTGTGGGGGCCTTCAGGGTCCCCTCGGGGGCTTTTGCCCTCTCAGTTTGTTCAGCCACTGATATTTGTACATTTGCTTTTTCCAGTTTTTTCAGTGGCTGCTGTTTTGATTTTGTTACACCAGAGAGCTAATTTAGGTGGTAGAGGTCGTGTGATCTCAGGTGTTTTTGAAATTAGTAAAGTTGGTGCTTTTCAGGGTTTTTTGGGATTGCAGTAAGTGCCCTTCCTATCCTTTTCTATTTAGATAGTTTGGGCCCCAACGTTTGCTCATACTATTTTCTGTCTGTGTCAGTATTTCTTCTTGTCTAACCGCCATTACATGTTTGGGGGCTTTTTATGTTCTTTGGGGATCTGCTCCGGGGCAGATAGCTTTCATCTTTCTATCTTTAGGTATAGTTAGTTTCTCAGGCTGTGACGAGGCGTCTAGGACCAACGTAGGAACGCTCCACGGCTGCCTCTAGTTGTGGTGGTTAGTCAGGGTACTGCAATCTCATAGATTCCAACTGCTCTGGTGTATTGCCTTTTTACCGCACTCCTCAGCTACCAAATCATAACAGTATCACCGGCCCAAACTGAAATTTATATGGTACTCACAGAAGGGAAAAAATATTTTGAAAGAAAAAAAAAAGGTTGTCAGAGTTGTCAGAGATATTTTTCTGTTTGTTGTATTTTTTTTTTCCCCTCTGTATCTCTGGGTGCTGGGGAGGATTTTTTCTCTCAATGGAGTTTGCACAGTTGTCTGGCCGTGAGGATCAGCTTGCCACTGAGGTTCAGAGTATTGCTACCTATCTTGCTAGGTTGCCTGTTGTGGAACCTAGGATTCCCATGCCAGATTTGTTTTTGGGGGATCGATCCAAGTTTCTGAATTTCAAAAATAATTGTAAATTGATTTTTGCCTTAAAATCTAAGTCCTCAGGGAACGCAGCGCAGCAGGTTCAAATTGTCATCTCTCTCCTGCGCGGCGATCCTCAGGATTGGGCTTTTTCCCTGACACCTGGGGATCCTGTTTTGAGTGATGTTGATACATTTTTTCAGGCCTTGGGGTTATTGTACGATGAGCCTAATGTCACTGATCAAGCTGAAAAAGCCTTGTTGGCATTAAATCAGGGGCTTGATGACGCTGAGTTATACTGTCAGAGATTCCGTAGGTGGGCAGTCCTGACCAAATGGAATGACGACGCTTTGGCAGCCCTTTTTCGGAAGGGTCTGTCAGATAATGTAAAGGATGTTATGGTTGGATTCCCTGTCCCCTCTGGTCTCAATGATTCTATGTCATTAGCAATTCAAATTGACAGACGTTTGCGTTAGCGGAGAAGTATGCGTGGAATAGTGTTGCCTTGTGAACCTGCTTCTGAACCCATGCAGTGTGATAGAGTGGTTTCTGGGGCACAGCGTCATGAGTTTCGAAAGCGCAATGGGTTATGTTTCTACTGTGGTGATGCTTCTCATGCTATCTCAGTCTGCCCTAAGCGGGGAAGACGTTTTGCACGCTCAGTTGTCTTGGGTAGTGTTCAGACTAAGTTTTTATTAACTGTTACTCTGATATGCTCTCTATCCTCATTTCTGCTCAGGCTTTCGTTGATTCAGGAGCAGCTATTAACCTGATGGATTTTGATTTCGCTAAACGTTGTGGGTTTCCCTTGATACCCCTACAGAAGTCTATTCCCCTACTGGGGATCGATTCTACCCCTTTGGCTGAGAATAAACCTCAGTTCTCTACTCAGGTGATAATGAGGGTTGAACCTGATCATCAGGAGAGCTGCAAATTTTTGATTCTGTATAATCTGCATGACATTATCGTGCTGGGTTTCCCTTGGTTACAGTCTCATAATCCTGTTTTGGATTGGAAATCTGTGTCTGTAACCAGTTGGGGCTGCCAATGTGTTAATACCAACACTCCTGTTTTTTCTGCCTCCCCCCAGGCTCAGGATGTTCCTGACTTTTGATTGATTTTTCTGATGTGTTTAGCGAAAGTAAATCTGCATCCTTGCCTCCCCATAGGAGCTATGACTGCGCTATTGAATTAGTGCCTGGTAGTAAATTCCCTAAAGGTCGCCTTTTTAACTTGTCTGTACCTGAACATGACGCTATGCGGTCTTATATCAAGGAGTCTTTGGAGAAGGTCATATCAGACCATCCTCTTCACCTGTAAGGTTTTTTACATGTTCTTGAAACTCAGTTTTCCATCAGCCATTTTGCTTTCTGTCTTGCTGCAGCTATCTTGCCCTCAGTCAATATGGAGTTTTCAGCTTTCATGTTCCCGCCCTGATTCTCTCCCTCTTGCTTCTTAAGCAGCCACAGCTGAGCAATCAGTGCTTCAGAATCTAGCCTGCAGTGAACCTGTGACCTGACTCCTGGAAGCCTTGGACTATGTACTCCAGCTATTCCTACTGAGGAACTCTGAACACTTGTGGGCTCTGGAACCCTGCTTTTTGAAAGATCCACGTTTGCATGGACTTACGGTAACAGAGAAGAAGATCCTGAACCTGTTGTGGAGAGTGATTGCTGAGCTTAAGTTACTCTGGCCTGCTGTGTCTCCTGCTTCTGTATCTGCAAACTGTGTGACTATTTTTGCCACTTGTATGAAGTAATACAAGACCTTCTATATCAAACCTGTGTCTCATGTATTTTCATCGCACCCCAAACACAAGACGCTATATGAACTGTACTACATACATTACAAGATTCTGAAGCCAAAACGTTAGTGTCTGCTGGGTCTGGGAAGGCTGTGTCTGCTGTAACTGTGGATATCAGACGTCCAGTTGTACTTTCTGTGATGACAGTGGTTGTGACTTCTCACAACCATTCCAGGTGAGCAATTCCCTTAAGTTTTTTTTCTGCAGTGTTACCACAGGTAAACACTATTGTTTTTTTTTTCTCTTCCTCTTTTTGTGTCTGTTGTAACTGTGGATATCAGATGTCCGGTTGAACTTTCTGTGATGATAGTGGTTGTGACTTCTCACAGCCATTCCAGGTGAGCAGTTCCTTAATTTTTTTTTCTCTTTGCAGTGTTACCACAGGTAAACACTATTGTTTTTTTTTTCTTTTCTCCTCTCCTTCCAGTACTCCTGTCTTAAAAGATCTGGAAAATGGAGGCCCGCATAAAGGAACTTTGCGGAGTGACTGATAATATCCTTGCAGATTTACAGACTATAAAAACCCGTTTTACAAACCTACAGGACCTCACTAATCACAATTTGCAAGTGTTTGGACAGACTGCCCAGGATTTGCGAGCCAGGATTGAGGTTCTAGAGGAGCAAGTCCAGGCTCCTGCCGTAGCCCCAAGTTCTGGGATTCCCAAGTTGCCCCCTTTTCGTTTTGGCGGTGAACGTGAAAAATTCAGGGGATTTATTAACCAATGCAATCTGTTTTTTTCTGCACATGCTTCACAATTTCCCACTGAACGATCTAAAGTGCTTACTATAATTATGTTACTTACCAACAAGGCTTTGATGTGGGCAAATCCTCTGATTGAGACTGAGGATGAATGTTTGGATCATCTTGATGCTTTCATTTCAGCCATGGGGCAGGTGTTTGATGACCCCAATCGAGGTGCAACAGCTGAACAGCCATGTT
>JARQOD010000010.1:54317307-54399024 GCA_033576555.1 Oophaga sylvatica | reverse complement strand
CTAGGGATTGATAATAGGAAAATCAAAGGGAGAGTGTTATGTTTTGGTAGCTGAGGAGGGCAGGAGCAAAAAACCGCATTGGCAGCCAAACACCAAGAGGTTGGTATCTAATAAGTTGCAGACCCCTAAACTAACCGCACAACTAGAAGCAGCCGGGGACGTTCCCTACGTTGCCCTAGATGCCTTGTCACAGCTGGAGAGATTAGCTACCCCTGTAGATGGAAAGAGGAAAGCTAACTGCCCTGAGTAGAGCCCCAATGTATAGGAAGCCCCCAAACATATAATGGCGGTTAGACAAGAGGAAAACACGAACACAGACAGAAAATAGAATGAGCAAACGCTGGGGCCCAAAACTGTCTAGATAGGATAGTACAGGAGAGAATACTGTCTGCAACCCAACAAAACTCTAGGAAAATTCCAACACTTCTGATCCAAAATGCTGAGACCACACGGTCTCGACCACCTATATCAGATCTCTGGTGTGAAAACGCAGCTGCCCAGCAGTAAAATATCACAGAAACTGGGTACAAGTGCAAATACAAAAAGAGAACAGAGACCAGCACAAGCCCCCCAAAGGGACCCGGCTGAACTCAAAGCAAAGCAGCTAAAACAAGGGAAAATCAAAGCACAGAAAAAAAAACAGAAAAGTAACTTATCTGAATGATAGCAGGAGACAGCAGAAAAGCAAGCTGAATTCCAACCTAAGCCAGGAATAAACAATTGATCACCGGTGAGGATCATGGGAGGCCAGCTCACTTATATCAGGCCAGTCCGTCCCCCCTGATAACTATTCATCCATTGCAGGTGGAGAACTCTTGCTGTTCAACATAGGTTCAATACTCTCAGCAACCACCAGAGGGAGCCTCAGCTCCGAAGTCGTCTCCAACACGTTCACAACTGGAGAGATTAGTTCTCTTGGATCATGCATTACTGCTGTACATATATTCCATCCCCTTTTCCTATCCCTTGGTTAAACTTGATGAACATAAGGATTTTTCACCTTTATTAACTATGTAACTTTGCAAGTTAATGGAGCTTATATATATTCTGTAGCAGGTGCATGTCTCGTTATTCACATCTTCTGTGTTAAGCAGAGGCATGGACTTAACGTTTACACATTTTAGACATACAGCATAGATGATCTGGCCTCTCCATCGTAAACTGTCTACAGCCTACTCCTGCTCAGTATCTGATTCCTTGCCTGGCAAGCCTAGTCTTCTTTCATTATTCTTCCAGTTCCAGCTCACACGGTCCCTGTGTCCCACTTTTCCTTTGCTATCTCAGGGTCCCCACAACACAATCACTATATTTCCCTGAGCTCTTAGCTCCCTACCTGCTGCTTCTGAGCTCTCCCTTTTCTCCGCATTACTTTTCAGGTATCAAGGATGTTCAGGCTATAGCACTTATCCAATACTGCCACTTCTTAATCAAGTGACCAAACTTGCTACCTCAGCTCCCTTCCTTCTACACACAACTAGTTTGTGGCCTTTCTTCTAAACTAGTTTGTGGCCTTTCTTCTAAACTAGTTTGTGGCCTTTCTTCTTGCTTATCTGTCCTCAGCTAACCACAACTACCCACCAATCCTGAAAATATCCCCAAAGCTCCTTGCCCCTGAATCGGTGACTACTTGTTAAACTTTCCCGGCCCAGGTGACTTTTACACAACATATATTCTTAACCGCCTAACAATCACATTACTTCAATAAAACATCGCAATACTTTGCATTAACTTTAAGTAATGGCAGTACATAAAGCAGCTCATAACAAGTAAAACATTAGGTCACATCAGCAATCTCTTCTGTGGGGTGCCAGACAGCTTCCACTCCTTACTAGCATTACAGCTGCGTTATAACCCCCAGACATCATTTCTGTAGGGAGATAAAGCCCACCCCACTTCCTGTGATCTGTCTCTGCATCTCTGCCAACAGAGATGGATTACACTTTACTACAGGCAGTTGTAAGCAAGATACATAGGAGGGAGTCCAGCTACATAAAAAGGGGCAACACAGCATAATTTAAAAAAACAAAAAAAAAACAAATTAGATGAATTTTTCTAAAATTACAGGGACAATTTAACCTGAAGGATTATCAAATGTTGTGAAAGGTCACACGGAATATACAAAATGTGGGCAAAAAATAATTTACCAACAGTTTCATTTTTTCAATTAGCCAAGATTAATTCTTCTCAGTTTATTTTAATAAATTGGGCACAGTTGGGACCCCCAATATCTCAGACATTTATGACATACATAGGATATCCCATACATTTTTGTGATGGATGTTCCCCATATTATTACGTTCAGTGTTTGCAAAGAATATTCAAGACAATTGTGTAGTCAACACACAGAAGAAATACAGGATAAGTTTCAGGCTCGTGAAATGTACTCCATCATTGGGTTTGTTGACAAACCTAGATGGTGTGCGGTGAGGTTTGCCCTGGGCCCTTCCTGCAGGAGAAAAATGAGACCTATCATTTTGTTTGGGACACAAAAATTTACTCACTTATCCTTAATATTCTTATTCTACCGAAATCCCTCAAGGCTGAGCGGCCTATAGTGAATTGAATTTACAGACTTTGAGAAATAAGATATAAAACTGCTTTATTCTTCTACAGTTTACTCAGAAGAAGAAGCATGAAGGATCTATGAAGAATATGTTCTACAAATTAGAAAAGTTTTAACAATAGAAGTGTTTATTGTTTTTTGTAACAATCACCAAAATTTAAAATGAATGAACAAAACAGGATTATAAATCAAGAGATCATTTGGTGACCACCCGTTGTCTTCATCACATCTTCTTGGTCAGTTGTACACAGCTCTTGAAGGACAAGATGCTTGGAGAACTGACCTATGATGCTCGTCTGTTGTGAATGTGCTAGAAATGAATTCTGAGCAGTAGCTCCCTCTGGTGGTTACAAACAGTACTGAACTATCCAATGAAGATTGTGAAGATTGGCGATCAGGTGTTACTGACTGGTCTTATATAAGGGAGGTTCCCTCCCATCAGGGTTGCCGGTGATCAATTGTTCTGGTCTCATCTTTGATTCCTGTTCACTTTGTAGCTTGCTGTTTCGTGCCTGCATCTTCTGCTAACAGATAAGACATTTTCTTCTTTTAGTTTTTTGTGCTTGCTTTTTGCATTTTGTCCTGCACTTCTGTGGGGGTCTGCCGGGTCCCCTCCGGGGGCTTGTGCTCCTCTCAGTTTAGTTCAGCCACTGTTGTTTGTTCATTTGCCTTTTCCAGTTTTTTCAGTGGCTGCTGTTTAGTTTTGTTACACCAGAGAACTAATTTAGGTGGTAGAGGTCGTGTGATCTCAGGTGTTTTTGTAATTAGTAGAATTGGTACTTTTCAGGGTTTTTTGGGATTGCAGTAAGTGTCCTTCCTATCCTTTTCTATTTAGGAAGTTTGGGCCCCAATGTTTGCTCATACTATTTTCTGTCTGTGTCTGTATTTTCCTCTTGTCTAACCGCCATTACATGTTTGGGGGCTTTCTATGTTCTTTGGGGATCTGCTCCGGGGCAGATAGTTTTCCTCTTTCTGTCTTTAGGTATAGTTAGCTTCTCAGGCTGTGATGAGGCGTCTAGGACCAACGTAGGTACGCTCCACGGCTGCCTTTAGTTGTGGTGGTTAGTCAGGGTACTGCAATCCCATAGATTCTAACCTCTCTGGTGTATTTCCTTTTTTGCCTGCTCTCCTCAGCTACCAAATCATAACACTCGTCAATACTGACGGACTAGCCATGAAACACAGTGGTCAAGAGGTCCAAGGTCAAAAGCCAGGAAGGAAGAGAAAATACCAAAGGGACAAACTCATTTAACCCCTTCAGGACCAGAGGTATTTCCGGTTTTGCGTTTTTGTTTTTAGCTCCCCTTCTTCCCAGAGCCATAACTTTTAACTTTTTTATTTTTTGGTCAAACTAGCAGTGTTAGGGTTTGTTTTTTTATGGGACAAGTTGTACTTTTGAAAGACACCATTGGTTTAAACATATCGTGTACTGGAAAATGGGGAAAAAAAATTCCAAGTGCGGTGAGATTGCAAAAAAAGTGCAATCTCACAGTTGTTTTTTGTTTGGCTTTTTTACTAAGTTCACTAAATGCTAAAACTGACCTGCCATTATGATTCTCCAGGTCATTACAAGTTCACAGACACCAAACGTGTCTAGGGTCTTTTTTATTTAAGTGACAAAAAACCTGACTGGCACATCCAGACTAATGTGAACTAGGTGCAAACCAAGGGGAGCTACCCCCATGTAAAACATACGAATAAAGGCTGCACTCAAGCATACTGAAGCATGACAACATAGAATACATGAAATTTTGAATAGGAATATGGCTTTGGAGTATAAGGAAAAATTTGAGACCATGGTTGGTGGGCTTTAAAATGTTTGGCCAAATGTTTATACTAAGCGTCTTAAATTTTTCCTTATACTCCAAAGCCATATTGCTATTCAAAATTTCATGTATTCTATGTTGTCATGCTTCAGTATGCTTGAGTGCAGCCTTTATTCGTATGTTTTTTATTTAAGTGGTGGAAACAAATCCAAACTTTGGTAAAAAATAACAAAATTGCATCATTTTTTTGCATGCTGAGCTGATATTTTTATTGATACTATTTGATGCAAATACAATCTTCTGATCGCCTGTTATTGCATTTATTGCAATGTAGCAGTGACCAAAAAAACGTAATTCTGAAGTTTTTGATTTCAATTCTTTTTTATATTGATAGATCGGGTGATTCAGAATGTGGCGATACCAAATATGTGTATATTTGATTTTTTTATTGTTTTATTTTGAATGGGGTGAACAGGGGGTGATTTGAACTTTTATATTTTTTTTCATTTTTTGAACTTTTATTTTTTATATTTTGCTTGCTTCAATAGTCTTCATGGGAGACTAGAAGCTGCAGTACTCCTATCTACTCTGCTACACTCAGGCGATGATCAGATCGTCTGTATGTAGCAGAATTGCTCACTTGCTATAAGCTCCGACCACTGGGCGGCGCTCATAGCAATCTGGCAATGACAACCATAGAGGTCTGCTGGAGATCTCTGGTTGACATGCCAACCCATCGGTGACCTCTAATCATGTGATGGGGCCACCGATGGGTGGGATTTACGACGCTCTTCCGGTAAGCGAGAGTTAAATGTCGCTGTCAGAGATTGACAGCGACATTTAATTAGTTAACAGCCGCGGGTGGATCACAATTCCACCCGAGGCTGTTGCGTGCACAAGTCAGCTGCACAGATCAGGTGTGGGCTTCGGCACTGAGGGGGAATTCGGCATCCACGTACATTTACGCCAGATGTCGGATAGTGGTTAATATGGATTCATTGAACACGCTAGGGATGGAGGAAGCTTTAATCTAAATGCCATGGGATTGACCACCTATAGGATCTCATATGGACCAATAAACTTTGGACCCAACTTTACCGACGGCACTTTAAGTTTAATGTTCCTAGACGACAACCAAACCTTATCCCCAATCTTAAAAACAGGACCCACCAAACGTCTTCTATGGGATTTCTGTTTTTGGCGAATGTGTGCAGTCCCAATATTCTTTTGAACCTCCCTCCAGACATCCTCAAGTCTCTGTACGGCGACCTCCACCCCAGGACATTCTCAACTGATCCTACAAAATTCACCATGAAAACCATAATTACATAAAAAGGGTGAGGTTCCGGAAGATTGATTTACTCGGCTATTAAAAGCGAATTCAGCGACAGGTAAAAATGAAACATCCGTAGATCGCCCTAGTCAGGTAACGCTAACGTCTTCTTCAAGCTTCCATGGAATGTAAATTACCTAAGAGGGCAATCATGTATCTAAAACAGAGAATAGACAGCTGATTGCAAAAGAGGGTGCAAAAAAAAGCCCAGAAAAGTTACCAAGGCTATTACTGGTATATATTTTTCATGTATCACATACAAGATTGATTAGTGAGAATTCAGATTCTGCATTATTCTCTGGCAGGAACTAGAGTAAAAAAAAATACATTTTACACATTTTTAACCATTAAGTGTTAGAAGATTATGAAAAAATGAAAAATTATGTTTTCTTACAGCAATGGTTAAAAAGAATTTCTAAAGCCTCGGATGATATATCTGGATATTGCTCAGAGAGCTCATTGATTTCATCATGAGTCATGTAATACCACATTTGTCCACTCGGAGTGCTGCAGAGGAATTCAAACATTGGTTTCCTTACAGATGATCGCCGGGATTCCAGCATTAGAAGATCCTGTGATCTGTTTACTGTCTTGCGATATTTCTGAAATAAAGGGATTTATAAAAGAGAAGGACCTCTTTTTCACTTTTGGGTTTTTTTTTGATCATTTTCTTTTTTCCCTTTTAGTCCATTCTAAGACTGGCATATATGTGTCTAAATTATCCACCCTTGGTATACTGATCATGCTTCACCCACTTCTGTTCTCAGTACTGTTCATAACGTGGTACATGTGTCACCCAAATCCCTATCTACATCACTTTCTACTCTCCGTCCAGTCTTACTGCGGGAAGAGCAAAGTGCCCATTACAGGACCTTCAGGTTCTGTATTCTGCTTCTCCTAGGTTATACTTTATTCACTTATTTATAAATAATTACATAAATAACCTTTCTTCTTGAACCTTGAAGGGGTCACCGTGATACAGAAGTGCATAAAAATTCAACAATAATATGAAATTTGAGCAAAACCCTTAACAGACTTTGGATACATTGAAACATATATCGTAAACATCTCCCAACAGAGTAACAAAAATGTAAGTTTTTGTTTTCAAAGTCATCTCAGGATACATTGTGTCGAGCCAATAGAAGGAAGAAAGGACACAGATTTTAAGTGGAGAGATTCAGTGCTACTTGTATACATCCATATACGGAGAGTTCCACCTAGTGGTGGCCGCAGATCAAATATATGGTAAACATTAACATATGTCATCTCAGTTTTTTTTTTTACTTGTTAAATCCATCATAAAGTTCCAGAGATATGGCTATTTTTATTTGTTGCTATTTTTTATGGTCATAAAGGGGTGTGGCTCCTATGTTCCTCTTGGGCGTGTCTTAAGGCTGCTCCGCATTATTACTCTGTGAGTACCGCCCCATTGGCAAACATCATAAATATTAGCATTAAATAAAAAAAGTCAAAAACTCTGTAGCCGTATGATGGATTTAAAAAAGAAAAAAGCTGAATATTCAGGAGGAATAAATTAACAAGATAAAGGCAAAATTTGATAACTTTTCGCCCGGTGATGTTATTTTTTTAATTCTGTATAATTCATGAATTAAAAAATAGAAAATTCAAATAAACGTAATTTTGGGGTTAAATTTCTGACATGATGGGAAATGTTGAATAATTGATCTCTCCTGGACAGTTTTGAACCCGAGCAGATTTTAATTTGACGAGGGATTATGATGGATTTAGCACTTATAAGACTGTTCTCCTCGTGTTTGTGCGCTTATGGAAGCACAATGAATATATATATATTTTTTTTAGAACTTGTATTTTGTCAGCTGCTGAGATTGACTTCTTGGGAAAATTGCAGAAATAAAATGTGCTGACCCTCCCAAACTGAAAAGTCAAGTTAATTGGTGGATTAACTGTTAATTATACAGATCCCAAGACTGGAGACTTGTAAGTGCCAGTCAAGGGCTATGCTCTAAGCCTGGGATATTTCTATACACTATCCATACATACGGAGGAAGTTAGCGAATACCAATACTTGTAAAAGGTCTGCGCCCAAGGCGCCGTGCTGCCGGTTCAGTCTTCGTACCCGAGGTCTTTTATTTTATGCTTTCTTTTATTACGTGACGTCAAGCTTAGGATAAACAGAATGCAGGGTTGCATTGATGAATTCCTATGGCGAGCAGGAGCCGAGGACTGCTGAGTGTTTTGTCAACTTTTATTTGAAAAGTGCTTTATTGGTCTTCATATAATGCACATGATATAATCAGTTAATATCCCTGGACTTAACTATTAAATTTAAAAAAAAGGGTTACAATTATTGTTAATTATTTTGTGGAGCTCAAAATCCATTTTCACAGAACTGTAAAGTTCCATAATAAAGTCACCACTAGGGGGAGCTCCTGAGCTTGTGAAAGAAGCACGCGCTATTGGCTTGTTTAAGAGCAGTATGATTTTATTTTTAACGCTGAGGACCACCAAATAATGGCTGTGTCCCATACAGCATACCACCTTACAGCATCTTATCCCTAACACAGCAGGACCATACTGAATATGAGGTACTGTCCCGTTGTCCCGGGAGGTTAGGGGTATGTCCCTACTTCAATTATATCTATGTCCTAAGGTTACAGATACGGCTGAATATAATGATGGAGTGGGGAGGTCCTTCCTCCACCAATGAGTCTAGGGAAAGCCTAAAGATACTTTGCACTACTCTTCTTAGGATAGGTCAAACCAAGAGGTATGAAAACATGTCTGTATACATGTAAGTGTCACGGGGCAGTTGTGGGAATACAGGGGACAAGGAACCTGGGCCACTGAACTGCCTCTAAGGCTAAGGGAGAGCCCTGTCTTTCCTTAACTTGAGGGTAAACTTGAAGGTAGTTAGGCCCAAGTCACCGACCTGTCCCTATCTCCTGCTTAGACCTGAGCTAAGCCCCCAACCCCCTCCCCAGGAGGTGAGAAGGGGAATAAAGTGAATTACACCAATATTACCAAAGGAAAGACAGACACCTAGGGGTTAAATCAACTAAACAATAAACACTTAGCTTTCTCTGCTGCAATGCACCGTACAGCAGAGTAAGGCACCAGATCAGGGAAACAGCAGAAGTACCACTGCGCTCAGCAGCTCCTGACTCCAGCTTGGTTGGTCTCCAAAAGGTAGCAATATCACCAACAGTCAGCTGACGGCTCAGGTGACCTTTTAAAGGCTGGTGGGAGTGGTCACCGCCTTCCCCTGACAAGTCAGCAGCAATGTAATTACACCAGCTGCCACCGGGCGAAAAGACTGACATTAACTACCGATGGCCTGAAAGGAAAAAGGTTTTAACATGGAAAGCATAATCTGCCACAGATCCAAAAGTGGATCTTGACAGTAAGTGGCTGGGAGGTAACCTGCATTTGTCTATAGCCTTTGATATAGCTGATTATTTTTTTCAATCTTTCAGTTTTCCCAATCTACTGACATTACAAATTAAATATCATGAAATGAGTAGATGTGAGTGAATCAATTTGATGCAAATCGAATTTGTGTAACAGTTTTAGGAATTTGCTGAACTTGATGAATTTGAAAAATTTGCGATTCGATTTGTGAAAATTGCCATAAATGGCCATCACCATTTTATACATAACAGAAGATTGCAGCAGCCAGAAAAGGATCACATGACCTTCAGTGCAACTGTGTGGGTGCCACGACTCTGTTGTCGGGTGTCCCAGGACCCGGGACTCTTTCCCTGCCCCTAATGCTAGGGGCTTCCTAGCTCACCCTGGAGCCTGGATTACTTCTGATGGTGAAGATGCAGGGGCCATGTAACTTGCCTTAGATCCTGAAACCGCCCTCAGTCTGTACCCTTTCCCAGGGAAGAGGGAATTAGTAGTATACCATAATATACCAACCAGACTAACAAGGTAATACAAACAGGGATAAAGGAAAATACCAATCATACAAATATATTCACATAAACAACAGAGGTAAACATCAGGGAGTGGAGGATAAGGTTAAACTAAAGTAAGAGAAGAGAGGGAATTATTACACACCCAAAACCTAGCAAGAATCACAGATAAATCAACTAAACGACTTCTCAAATAACCACCAACAACCTCCAGTCATGCAGCATAAGCTAGCTCTGACAATGAGTGCTAGTCAGGGCCCAGATTATATAGGAGATGGGAGTGGCTAACAGTGAACAGCTGAGAGCCTTAATGCAGGAAAGCTTCCAGGAGCGCTCAACTGAGCAGATTAACCCCTGCACTTCCCAAAGAAATTTACACCATTTAATATGAAGGTGAAGTGCTTCTAATCAGTGCAGAAGTAAGAGAAATCAGACGCTGCGGTCTTCTGGATCCTCTCTGTCATGATAAACCCGTGACAGTGGGCTTCCCCATAATACCTTGCAGCTATCATATCACATTGTCTAGCGCATCCAATCAGAAAGGATTATCATGTGTATCCTGTATAAAAGCCAAGGCAAGGAAGGAAGCAGTCACTTTGCAGTGAATCTGGATAATGAAAGGACGTCACAGCTCAAAGCTTAACAACAAAGACAGGGAGAGAAAGCCATAAAATGATCAACAAATTCTACACATAACGTGTGTGACCGCACAGCCATGAGAAACAGCCACCATCCGTTTACCCATAGCAATGTATGCTGAGTTTACTTTGACATTACTATTTTTGCGTTAAAGAGCTTGAAAGGAGTTGGATACAGATCTAGGATACATCAGCATGTTACACGTGTCTTTTTATGGAAATTGTAGGCTTTGCAGTACTTACATTTAGCAGCGAATCAATTTTGGGCAAAAAATTGCCAATACCAGCAAATTTTGATTTTCCCAAGATTTATTCATCTCTAGGAAGAAGCGCGGCACACTGCATAAGAGACATTCTTAAAGGTGGATTCAAGGATGGATTAGTGGATGGAGCTTTACAAAGTCATTATATAGTTGCACAGTGTAAAGCTCCATCATGTTATGTTTAGGTAGCTGAGGAGAAAAAGCAAAAACGGCAATACACTAGAGAGGCTGGAACCTATTGGATTGCAGTAACCTGAACTAACCACACAACTAGAGGTAGCCGTGGAGCGTTCCTACGTTGATCCTAGACGCCTCGTCACAGCCTGAGAGATAACTACACCTAAAGGCAGAAAGATGAAAGCTATCTGCCCCAGAGCAGATCCCTAAAGAAAATAGGAAGCCCCCAAACATGTAATGGCAGTTAGACAAGAAGAAGCACGGACACAGACAGAAAATAGAATGAGCAAACGCTGGGGCCCAAACTGTCTAGACAAAAAAGTACAGGAAAGAATTCTGACTGCAATCCAACAAAAAACCCTAAAAAATACCAACTCGTCTGATTGCAAAAACACCTGAGATCACACGATCTCCACCACCTAAATCAGATCTCTGGTGTAACAAAACTAGGCCGCAGCCACTGAAAAAACAGGAAAAAGCAAAGAACAAATAACAGTGGCTACAGATAAACTGAGCGGAGCACAGGCCCCAGGAGGGGACCCGGGTGACCTCCACAAAAGTGCAGAAAATTATGCAAAAAGCAAGCACAAAAAGAAAAGCAGAAAATATCTTATCTGAAAGCAGCAGATGAATGCAAGACTCCAGCAAACTTCCAAATGAACCAGAAACCACAATTGAGACAAGAACAATTGATCACCGGCGACCATCATGGGAGGGAACCTCCCTTATATCAGTCCAGTCCGTGATCTCAGATTGCCATTCCTCGCTGTAAGGTTCAGTACTGTCTGTAACCACCAGAGGGAGCCTCTGTTCAGAAACCATCTCTAGCACATTCATAACACCATCCACTAATTGATGCAGAGAAGACGGAGAATCTCTCTGTTGTGTTAGTGCTTATAGGACAATGTAATTTTCAGATTACGGAATGTCCTTGACCATTGGGGTATGTCCCTGCCATGAGACGCAATGCTCCACTGGTATTTCCACAGACACTGTGTCCCGAATGTGCCTCCGCTGATTAGTGGCTCAGTGAGATTCCTTTGCATCTTTTCTTATTAAACCTGATCTGTATAATAAGCCGGGTGATGTCTATGTTCTTTCTCCTAAACTTTGGTATCTACACATGAATTTTCACTGACAGCTTAACCACCAGTCCGGGCAGAGAACAAGCCTATTTTAATAAAGGAAAAATATGTAGAGATAAAACCTGTAATATAATTATTTCTTTATTCGTCTGCCTCCTACATGCTGTCAGCATGCGAGAAGGTAATTTAATAAAGAGAGAAAAGCATCATAAATTTTATTGGTAACCGTATTAATAGCTTCCTGACACCATTTTTATGGTCAAAATCTTTGACAAGCCGCCGAACAAGTCTTTGACTGGGAGACAAGCCATATGTGGAAATTGTATTTGCAGTTATGATTGTCTTTGCTAATTATCAGGAAGCACGCACGGCAGCCGTTTGTGCGTTATTTATTTTCTTAAAGGATTGAAAATCCTCCTTCTGGAGCACTAGACATGGGAAAAACTGTTTAACCCCTTCCCGCCGTGGCTATTTTTTAATTTTTTTCTTCCAAGAGCCATAACTTTTTAATGTCGTCATAGCGGTATGAGGTATTGCTTTTTGCAGGATCAGTTACCATTCTAAATATCATCAATTACCAGATAATTAATTGAATAATAGAAAAAAATATTTAAAAAATGGAGTTGTGTTGCCATTTCTAGAGACCCATAATCTTTTTTTTTATCGCTGGAGCTGTGTGACGGTTTTTTTTTTGCAGGTGAGCTGCAGTTTTTTTGGTGCCATTCTCGGTGCATTCAACATTCTTATAGGAGTACAAACATGACAATTGGCAAAATATAATTCCATCGCTAGGGACAAATGGGCTAAAAAATGTGGTCCACTGTTCTGATTAGATGTCATGGTCACTGTGATGACACAGCATTTGTTCTTGACTAGGCCAGACATGTTTTCCTTCGGTGGTCAAGAGACATAGGCCATTGTTCAGATGAGCCTAAATGTTGACTCTTGAATTGATTATTGTACTCTATCCTTGAAGGACAAGGATGCTGGGTAATTGAACAATTAATGTTTGCTAATATGTTGGTTACCCATTGTACCAGGCCTTGCAGTTTGTTGACCTGCAAACATTGAAGGATAAACTATGCAAATTGATTGAATACTCAAACAAAGAGAGATAACCTCATCCCATCTTCTCCCTGACATGTGGATAATGGCCCAAAGGACAGTTGTGAACTATAAAAGGGATGTCTGCCTCTTTTCCCAGAGAGAATCTACAGGATGGCAGCTTAAGGGACGACGGCCCCAGCTGGAGCAATACAGATATGCTCCATGGACCATCACTGAACCCTCAAAGATGTTTCTTTGGTGGTTCCCCATGCTTGGGGACCCAACGTGGCATAAATACTGTATTAATGAATAGTCAGTAGATTCAAGACCCCCACCTATAAGCCTGGCATCAATCAGGAAGATCACCACCTTTATGCATTATACCAACAGCCTATTGATTGCTTAGGATAGAGGGTAATATTCAAACTGTCCTGTGGAGGCGCTGCAGGAAATCTGCTGGGTTTACCCAAAGATTACAGGTGATTAATCCTGCAATCTTCTTATTCCTGACTTTGTCTCAGGTCGGTTTTGGACATTTGTGCTTTGAAGTCTGGATGCATATTATGTTGCCAAGTTTGTGTCAATAGATCCAAGGCTAGTCCATGCGTCACAGTGCGAGTATGGAGCTCAGAATATGGATGTGTGAAACTGGTCTAACCAAAAGGGAATGTTCAAGGCAGACGGTTCTCCTCCACTTTTATTAGGCTATGTGCACACAATGTCTTTAAGATTCCGACGGACCAAAAGTTTCTTTATGCGAAGTGACTTTCCTAAAAGTGGCTTCACTGGCAGTTTTGATGTGGCTTTTGTGGCCGGAGTCTATCTTCTATTCTATAACTTGCGAGTGGCTTCCTAGGATAATCTGCCTAAAAAATGAACGTAGGACTTCCTTTACCACTTCAAGGTTTCCAAGCCATAAAGTGGTTAAAAGAAGTAACAAACTACTGAACATGTAACAGCAATTTTACATAAATGTAGGCCAGACCCTGACTGACATACCATGTCTCTCTCTGGTGCCCAAAGATGTGTCAATTTCACTAGAAGTGCACGACTCCTGATCAGATTGGTGCCTCTTAATCCAGCGCTCTCCTCATCAAGGCTGCTGTGTGCAGAATAGCAGCTTTGATGAATCAGTGCTTTTATGTCTTAGTTTATCATTATGCAGATCCGTAATTTTTCATGTATAGAACATTCTTGTTGAAGTGGATACAATTGTATCCGAGAGCTAAATATACCAGCCGCAGCTGCACAAATCTGTTGGATAGTTTGCTACAATGTATTAATGTGGAGTCTAGACTGGCTATAATTGTATCCACCTCATTTATAAGATTTTATTAGGGTTTTCTTCCATTTAATGCAAATGTATGGAGCGAGGCAGGACACGATTATTAGGACTGTGGCTGGGAGGATGCAAATCACATACGTATGATCCCATGACTGCCCGTTCCCGGCACCAGGACCAGAGATTCCTCACAACTCCCAGTGCGCGCGATGTGAGGAATCACAAGTCTGCAGTCTTATAGAGTGACTGCAGACTTGTAACTTAAGACCAGACAACCCCTTTAAATGCATGAATTCCGGGTTAAAAGATATTTGTTTGCAATTACAAAATTTTGCATTGTTGCAAAATTGTTTCCTAGAACGTTCATCTTTGATGTGGTCATAAATCATCTAAATGGAACTCAGAAAAAAAACAGATAAAAAGCGAGCTCACTGATGGATTTTCACTTAACTCATTCTGCAGCCAGCAACAGACAATGCCACACAGAAGCAATAGAAGGCAGTCGGTGCGATTTTTTTTAATGCAACCCAAAAGACTTTTATCCAAATACATACACACAAAAAAAAAAACTTTGAAAGGTGTATAATTGTTTTTCTGACGAGTGGAGACTTGCTCCCAGACTTTGTTGTTGTCTCAACCGTGATGGCCGCACTGCATTAATAAGGTTAAATAAGAAGCGCACTATGCACACTATGTCATCACCGGCGCGCGTCGCAGCCGCCATGTTGGCTCCGTCTACTCCTGCAGCCTTGATCATACAACACAGCTATAGTGAGGTCCCGGTGGTGTTATTGTAGGGAGCGCAGTTTAATATTTCATTCCTTTTTTCATATAGTAAAGGTTTCTTTTTTATTTATTTGTGTATAATGCTTATTAGTAAATCTTTAAAGGTTGGCGCTGTACCATAAAACATACAAAGAAGGTAGAGTGCAAACAGACATTAATCACTCCACACAAGCAATTTCCAGGATGATAATTATAAATGTAATCTACAATCGACAATTGTTCCTTCCTCGCACTTGAACTAGTGCTCGAGCGCTACTTGAAATATTAGCAAAGAAAATCGTAAAGACGGCACCAGACTGAAGACACATGGGAAGAAATACAAACAGGAAGTTTTCTGCAGGAAGAAAATCCCCAAGGTTCTATTCACTGATTTGCAATCTTTAGTCCATTGTTCATCAGCTTCATTCATAAGTTTATGAATATTGGAAAATTCATAGGATTAACACATTACTGGAATACAAACGCTTTACACCAGCATTAATGGGACCTAATCAGCACTGGATAGTGACACTTTCTGTAAATTTGGAAGGACATCTAAAAAATGGATCATATTTATTTGTAAACAGAACCAAAGCAATAACGTTTTTTTTTTAGGATTTTCCAAAGTGATTATTAGCATTACAATAGCTATTATGTTTAGTAATAAATCAGTTTCAGTTTATGATTAAAGATGAGCGAACCCGGACTTAAAAGTCCCGGCTCATACCGGACAGTTAGTGTCAGGTGCTAAATGCCGAACACGGAGTTCTCCCGGAAGTCCAAAGCGGAGAGAGATTTTGTTCCTGCTCAAAAGTTCGAGTCCCCATTGTTTTCAGGGGTTCTGGTTCAAGTTTGGGTACAGTTCTGGTACCCTAATTGAACTTTGGAATAAGGTTTGGGTCGTGTACCAGAAGCTGAACTTCCACAGGTCCGCTCATCCCTATTTATAATAGCTGCATCCAGAGTATTTTTTAATCCATAAACCAGTTCCTAAGGATCCAGAATGCCCATAATTAGAACATAGGGCCCAATTCTTGAAAGTGTTTTTTCCAGAATTATGGCGTAAAAAATCGTGAAATGTTGCAAAATGTTTGCAAAACTCAACGTTTCAGAAAACTTTTGGAATTTTTGGTATTTTAATGCCAATCCTGGTCAATTCCGTCAACTTTTCTTAAAGTATGAGGAACTAGGATGGGGCGAGGAGCGTGACCGACTAATTTGTTATAATCTACACCAATAAGATGGGACGAATTATGCCATAAACGTGCACAAGTCTCTGACGGCGGTAACATTTCTGGTGGTGGCACAAGGCAGATGTGCCTAACTCATTAATGAATTTGATGTATCTTACTTCATCAAGACTTGCGGGTAAAATAGCAATTTTGGTGTCTTGATAAATCAGGAGCTCAGTGCCTTTGGGTATCAACTTACCTATCCAACATTGCATTCTGGAGCCAAAGTATCTAGAATCGAATGTTTATAGGACCAAACTGCTAATAATTCAATCCATGTTAGAGTAAAATGATCTAGAATTTTATAGGGGCTAAATCATTCATTATTAGGAGCCTAAAATACCCATCAATCATTGACTTCAGGAGGCAAAGCATCTAGAATTGAACACTTGCAGAAGCCAAATTGGCCATAATTTTCAAAAGCCAAATAATCCAAAATTGAATACTTGGCAGAATACCTAACGTGAAGTCCTTGTAGGAACTTAATTAACAATTTAGCCAGGCTACCCAAAATTAAAGAGCATGTAAAGTGCCAAATTTAATGGCAATTGGAACCAAAATACCCAGAATTTGGTACCCAGTAAAACTTGCCTTTAGAAGCCAAAGTAGCCAGAATTGAATGAATATTGAATCCAAATAATTGTATGCTTATCTGATCCACAGTTTCTAGAATTCCATACTGACAGGAGCTAAAATATCCACAATTACAGAAGCCAAAATGCCCAAAATGTATTGCGAGCCAAGAATCTGGAATCAAATACATATAGGAGCCAAAGTTGTCTTAATTTAGTATTTGTAGGAGACAGGTTACAAGTATACATCATGTAATATCTGGTGGAACCAAGGAGATAAAAAAAAAACAGTTGGGTAAGATCATTGCCTTCAGGAGCCAAATAATCTAGAATGAGAAAAATGCCCCATAGGGACTAAAGGATCAATAATTTAGTGTCTGTTACATCCAAAGTAGTTAGAATGCATCCCCTGTGGGGGCTAAAATATCCAAAACTAAGTGCCTGTAGGACCCAAAATGACCATGCATTCACTAGCCAAAGTATCTAAAATTAACTTTGATGACTCCAGGAGCCTAGACATCCAGAATTCACTCCCTGTAGGGGCCAAAATACCCAAACAGCATTGCCTATACAAGCCTCAGTGTGATGCTAGTCACTACTTATGGACAAGCTGTGAGGCTGAGGAGTCAAGAGGTGCGAGGTCAAAAGCCAAGACAGAGGGGTAAGACAAAGGAATAGTCAGGTCACAATCTGGGGCCAGCACTCAAGAAAGTAGCTGATCCCGACAAAAGGGCTAAGCAAATGAATGGACAAAGACAAATCCAAGGTCTAGTAACAAAGCTCAGAATACAAGACCAGGAGTACAGAGCACAAACACCTCATGAGGAAAGCTACAATGGCAGCAATCTAAGGCAGAGAGCTGGCTAAATAGTCAGGTAGATACTGCAAACAGAACACACATGGATGAAGCCCTGGCACACCCTGGCCCTGATTGGATGACTAAACTGTCACTCAAGACACTGACCACTCATCATATCCCAACATCCTATTGGACGGCTGAGCTGTCCATCACCACACTGACAGCTCAGTATGCCCTTGTTCTAGATTGGACGGCTGAACTGTCATTCACTGTGTCCAGACACACTGATAGGAGGAATCGTGACACTCAGAACTTCAATGGCTGCACATGTAAAGGCACCATGATTTATTAAGTTCAGATACTAAAGAACCCATTATCCATCTTGCATTAGAGTTAACACAAACAATTAAAAAATTCACCGTGTCAGCATAAAACCTCATTCTGGTAAACGCAAAACTTACAATAGCGCTGACCTATCCAATATCTGATGAAAAAGTCAGACTTATTGAAAAAGAATTAGTCCCAATTAATGACTGTGGGACTGAGATGTACTGTACGGAAACTCACTTGCAAATGTCCCCGGGACTTATTGAAGGGAAAGCACGAGGATATTGATTTTCAGTCTTATTCTGAATGGCTGGATACTTGGTAGTTTAGCAAAGTTTAAAGATGACAGAAATCTACCTGACCTGCTCGTTGTGAAAACTTGAGATTTTTCCACGAAAGGGGCAAAATAATGATCCATTGTGCAGGAGCAATGGAAAAAGAATCGAATAGAAGCCACATGCGATCAAAAATACTGCCAGTAATGGGCAAATGGTCGATAGTTTCTCCGGTAGTCCATGGTCACTTGTCTCTTAGTCTTCATGACTGAGTGAACCACAGCTGTGATACATGTATCAAGGAATAAGACCAGTATCTCCGTAAGAATGGGATTGTCTCCAATAGAAATATACTGTAATATTGGGAGTTTTTTTAACCTTTATTACATGGGTTATCCAAAGAGGTTTTCTAAAAGTAATGGTAGGAAATGCCAATTGAAACAATCACTGTGATGACCAGTTTTGGGCTAAAAGTATTTTCTGACATTTTCAGTGTGATGTGATAGGACTAAGAAGCCAAGACCAGCAGGGACCTTGTAAAAGTGGGAACCAGTACTGACAGGGATCCATGAGATCTATGATTTACATGAAGTTGGTAATCTAGAAATTAAGTTTTACGGTAAGTTTGACCAGAGTCTTGGTCAGTCTGCAAGATTGGAAAAATGTTAGCTATTCCTACTTCTGTCCATCGTCATGTGATGTAAAGCTGGTGGGGTAGGGTTAGGCCTTAGCCAAGGTGCAGGGTGCAGGCATATAATTTGAAGACCATTGGTTGGTAATCAATTGATTTTTTTTTATTAAAAAATACTAGTTTTGGACGCTCACCATCTTCCCAAACTGTGAGTTACAATGTTGCAGTTTTTTGGGCTGATCGTTGGCTGAAACTATGAGCTATGGTTAGCTCGTTTGGATATCATGGCTCACTCCGTTTCTCACATGTGGTTTATTTCTTTAAAGATTTTATGTTAAAACATGATCAGACTTCCCAAAACAGTCTTAAATTGTTAGTACAAAAGATCTAATGCAATGCAAGGAGTAAAAACTTTGTCTGAAACCCGTCTGCGGTTTCTAGTGGTTATGGATTGGATTTTATTGGACAAGTAATAAATTTGGATTTTACAGACCGTTTTGTTGGATTTTCTACATTTTTTCTACAAAAGATCTAACTTACAATTGACAGACCCCCCATGATAGATTTCTCTTTGTTTTATGTGTCTTATTCGGGAATATGGTTTACATAGAAGCCTTCACTTAATGATGCGTTGAGTAAGGCTGAACTCAGAGGTTTGATTATTAGCTGTACAATAATTATCTGTAAAGGGGTACTCTCAAGTTTGAAAGTTATACTATTTCCATGTGATAGGGGACACGTTCCCAATTGTTGGGGAGTCCAACCACAAGAAACCCACTGATCTCAAGAACTGGAGCCGATCATCCTTATCAAAGTGCCAAAGACCTGTCAGTCAAGAGCATCGCTTGGCTATCTTTGGTGGCCCCGTTAAGAATGAATGGATTGGCAGTGTGCATGGTCAACCATTGCTCCTTTCACATGGGGGGTCTTCAAAGCCCAGATTCTCAAGATTGGTGATAGCTCCACTGGTCAGACTCCCAGTGTTTGGGAAGTTATTTCTTTTCCATCCCAGGGATAGGCGATATCTTGAAACTTTAGCCAACCACTTTAGATTCTGAACACCTAATTTTAACCATAGCCATAGGAAAGAGCCTCTACGTAAGAGACCCCTTTCTATTAGACTTTTCACGTGGTCCCACTGGACCTATGGAAACTGGACCTATGGGAATGGACAATTATTTTCTAAAAAGGGTTTATTTTGTTTGGGCACCCCTTTTCATGAAATGTTGTGCAACTAACTAGAGGGACATATGACTACTTTATTTTGACTCGATCCATTTTTTTTAATATATTTCTTACAATTGTTATCAAATCAAAGTGGAAGTCAATCAAAAGAGTAATTGATGAACATGTTTTATTCTATATTGTCCACACTTAGAGTTCTTCAGTCTTTCATATATTCTAATGTATTTTATATGTGGCTACATTCAATATAGAGAAATGCAAGAAACAGAAAGTTAAAGTTTTGGAGACCAATATTTTCTGGACATCAATGCCTGAAATTAATTACATCAGTGATATAACCCAAGAGTAACACAAGGCAGTCGTGTTGGACTCTATTTCCTGAAGACAAATTCATGGTGTAGCAAGACATCAGTTTTCCTATCTATCATTAATCTTCCCACCTCTCACATGAACTTCGGGCCATTAATAGGTGTTGGCATTCTTCTCTTCTGGAGGTATTATGGGTGTTCACCTGTCAACCTCAAGGATGAAAATGTCCTAATTTCCTAGGCTGCGATTTCACATTGAGTGTTCAAACACTCGTTACTGAAAGGAAGATTCTAACGTTTCTTCGCTTCTTATATCAATCAATCCTTGTATGAAATGCAAAGAAAAAAGAGCGCAACGTTCTTACATTCCGCAACGCAACCAATGGGCAAACTAACAATTTGTGATAATCATTTTCTAACCGGTTAATATGTGTCATTGATCCAAGAGAGAAGCATTTTTCTACACACATCAAATATGCTCTTGGATGAAGTTAAGAACACCGTTAATGGTTTATATATCCTCATAGGAACTCATTAGAACAGGTTATGTAGATTGCCAGGGCATATGGTAGTGAATATTGCAACATTTAATTTAGAAAAATGACTAATTTTATCATGATAGGAAAACATTCCAAAAATTAATCTCAAGTGAACCTTCAGTATACGCGAAAATTACTTGCAGACATCAAGTATAACGTCAACATAAGAATGACCCTGTCATTGCTCCGTGAAACTTCTTTTCCAACTCTGAAAATTCAGATCCAACTGTACGTCTGGGACTTTCTTAGAATCGGTGAACAATGAAATGCCAAAAGGTCCAGACAACAACAGAAGACCACTGGAGGCTTCCAAAACAATTCTTTCTTTGGTGGAGATTAGAATTGTTTTTCAAGAGTTGAGAAGTTCAAGAACAACCACCGAAAGATTGATGTTGACTGCGCCAAATTGATAGATGTAGTAGTATGGCTACTAAAAGAACCGAACAGATCAGCAGAATAAATAGGACCATATTATCTGCAACTAATAACTACCTATAGCGGTAATGCATTGGTCAGTGATTGGCTGCAGTCGTCACAAGCCTCTCTGGTCAGAAGACTTCAGCAAAACAATGGTGGACGCCGGGGATCAGAAGGTAAATATGTAATATTATTTCTTTGTTTTTATTTTACATCACGATGAAATAATATTTTTAATAGGGGCGGACAGTGTGTTTAATTTGATATACTTTTCCCGAAGAAAAGTTTTCCCACTCGTAATTTGTCATGAAAGAAATTCGACACATAGTAAAAAGAATACATTAACATATTTACAGTATGTGACGGACGGCTCAATGATGGTATCAGATACATCCAGACCACCAATCTACAAAAAAAGTAACTTTTATTTAACATAGGAAAGTATAAATGGTTAATGGCGGCCCTCAAGGTATATGTCGGACATGTGCCTTGTTTACACGCTGGTTTAGCATCTCTCAATACATCATCACATTAGCTTCTTCATATTTCCAGATAAATTAAGAAAAGACAAATCTGAACATAATCATCCTGGAAAAGATTCCCCAATCCTCCTCATTCCAAGCTTCTCGTTAGTCCATTGTAACCTCGTTTTCCTCCCTTTCAAGATTAGTCTTTTCTTTTGGCCTTTTTATATGTAAATCTCATATAATTCAGTGGATTTCTCACAGTTCTATCACAATCCTTTGAAGCCTTCCTCTACCCACTTGGTTTTGCAATTTTTTTAGTGCATTTTCTATTTTCAAGCACGTAGCCATCATTTTCTTTCTTGGAGCATTCTTGGTGCCATTGGTCTACCCATATGATTTATTTTTAGGGTTGAAAGTTGGATGGACAATTAGCACACTGTAGCGCCAGTGTCCCTGCATGCTGCCTCTCACCCCCGGAAGGGACGCTGACTCACTCACTGCACCAGCTCTCTTATCGCACTTCCTCCTCCTTCCTCTCTGGCTGCTGCTCGGGGTCCGCGCACTACGCGCAAATCCCCAGGCTCTATGCTTAGGTCGCGCCTGCTGCCTCATTCTTAAAGGGTCCGCGCTCCATTCTAAAGTGTCCCTAGCCAATGGCTGGAAGACATTTATTATTTAAGACACCTCCACCTGCGTGGAGATGCCTGTGGAACTTTGTTAGTTTTCACCCAGCACGCTTTTTAGCTCTCAAGTCCCTGTCCATTAGTTCCCAGCCAGTTCTGCTAGTGTCTGTCCATCCCTAACCTCCGTGTCAGTACCCGCCTTATCAGTGTGTATTTCAGCCGCACCCGCCTGCACCTGCCAGTGCCTACCTGTATAGCAGCTGTACCCATCTGCATCTGCAGCTCTTGTGTTCCTGCCATGCATGCTTGTATCAGCTGTACTCTCCTACCAAGCCGTTCCAGCTACCTGTCCCTTGGAGGTCAGCTGCCAATGCGTCCGCGGTCTCTCTTCGAGTAGAACCTGGTGTCCATCAGTAGCCAGATCCTAAACCCACTATCAGGGGTTCTAGTGAAGAGTCAGGTGCTCAACTAGTTACGCCCCTTCAGGCTCTCCTTGGACCACGGCACAGTGGTTCCACCACTCCCATTACACACAATAGGGTCTTATCTGGGTAAAATGGGGAGATTGTGGGCAATTGTGTTCACCTGGTAGGGTTGTGTGATCACAACCCCTAAAACACTCAAGACTGCTGCAAATCCCTGACTTAGAGAACATCAGAGACTGGAGTAAAATGGGTTAAATTTTCACTGCCGGTGATTGATCATGGAAAAAGAGTCAGAAATCCGGGAAAGCGGTTTATTAGCCAACGTGTTTCGAAGTGCCACACTTCTTCATCAGGACAAACCACATTGATTATTAGGCTCGTGCCATGGTTAGCTTAGCAGTTTTCATTGTAACCTTGCAGCGCTGGAGTCCTGGGTTCAAATCCCACCAAGAGCAGGACAACATCTGGCAGAAGTTTGTATGTTCTCCCCGTGTTCGCGTGGGTTTCCTCAGGGCTCTCCGGTTTCCTCCCACACTCCAAAGACATACTGATAGGGAATTTACAGAGTCAGAAGGTTAATCTATGACTTATGAATTTGCTACAAAGATGTAACAGAAAAACAATACCGCCATAATGCGTGACATTATTATTATGGGTCACCTACTGCTTTTCAGGGGCCCTCATTTGCTTTGTATTGAAGTGCTCACACCATGCACTTATGTGCCAAACTTCCATTTTTCCCATTCCCATTGGTGGCACTAATTGTAGCGTTCATTGCAAGTGGAAAACTATTCTTCCCATCGAAATAACGAAGCCCATTACAAGTCGATAGACTTCCATTGGGCAGCAATGAGATCCAATGGTCGATAACCTCCACCATGTGTTGCTCTTTCTTGTTATAAACGGAAGCCACAACACAGATGTGAACAAATCCTAGGAATAATCTTTTACCGATAGATTTCAATGGACCCCACAGCTTTTCCCTACTGTTTTATGGATCACCTTTCCTTCTTCCCTTCGTACAGACTCAGGTTTGCACCAAGGGGGGATCACAAGGCACCTATTTAATGAGCGAGACATAGCAAGGGATTTTACACCTCTTCATAATTTAGTTTAATTTTAAAACCCTTTCTTCTTTGAGTTAATCAAATCCTTTCTAAGTTCTCTCCATGCATAAATGTAGTTTAATCAAGAATGGGGATTTTTTTTTTTAGTGAAAAGTTTGAGTTTTGCATACGAAGCGAAAATGTGGTTTAACTTTTGCAAAACTTCATTAATCCGAAATGATTAAATGAAATGTCACAGATAGAGATGATGGAAAATGTTTTTGTAGGTTATACAGAGGTCATGATTAGTCCAATCGAAGGAGGTTTCCTGGAGGGTGACCTCTTGGGTCAATGAAAAAAAAAAATCAATGACCAATGAGTTGACGTGGGTCAATCAACCAGGTTGGAAAAGTAAGTGTGAGATAAGTATGGGATCAATTTTTAAGATGTCTTCCATTGGAAAGAATAAGGTAAGAGTTGGATTTCTCCTCACCCCATTAAAGTCTTTGTAGACAGAAAAAACATGGAATATGAAGACCTAATTCGTGACAATGGTAGAAGTCTTGGATGCCACATCCATGCTTTAAGGGACATTCCAGTTTCGATGTATTATTACCAATCCATTGTCCACTGGATTGGTGATAATTGTTAGATCAACACTGGTTCAGCTGCTAGAAACTTCACCGATTGTTAAAAGGACGGATCTTACGCGTCTCCCACCCTAATAACTTGTTGAATGGACCGACTGTTTGCGCATGCGCCCTAACACTCTATCAAAACGTACAACATTGACAAACATCATCAAGCACATCACTTCACCATTTACATCCGTTCCATAGACTATGAATACAGCGAGAGGCCACAGAGGTCCTATTTAACTCCTCCTACCCCAATTTTGAGGTTAAGGGGTGGCAGAAATGATTCCATATTCTGGCCATCACTGGAATTTCCAGCATTCTGACCCACGTCAATCTAACAATTTCCAGCTTTTCGTAGGTACACTACCGGTCAAAAGTTTAGGGTCACTTAGAAATTTCCTTATTTTTGAAAGAAAAGCAGTTTTTTTCCAATGAAGCTAACATTAAATGATTCAGAAATACACTCTATACAGTGTTAATGTGGTAAATGACTATTCTAGCGGCAAACGTCTAGTTTGTAATGCAATATCTTCATAGGTGTATAGAGGCCCATTTCCAACAACCATCACTCCAGTGTACTTATGGTATTTTGTGTTCGCTAACTGTGTAAGAAGGCTAATAGATGGTTAAAATACCCTTTAAAACCCTTGTGCAAGTATGTTAACACAGCTGAAAACCGTTTGGTTGATTAGAGAAGCTATAAACCTGACCTTCCTTTCAGCTTGTTGAGAATCTGGAGCATTACATTTGTTGGTTCCATTAAACTCTCAAAATGGCCAAAAAAAAGAACTTTCTTGTGAAACTCGACAGTCTATTCTTGTTCTTAGAAATGAAGGCTATTCCATGCAAAAAATTACCAAGAAACTGAAGAATTCATACAATGGTGTGTAGTACTCCCTTTAGAGGAGTGCACAAACAAGCTCTAACCAGAGAAGAAAGACAAGTGGGAGGCCCCGCTGCACAACTGAGCAACAAGACAAGTACATTAGAGTCTTTAGTTTGAAAAATTGACGCCTCACAGGTCCTCAACTGGCAGCTTCATTAAACAGTACACATTAAACGCCAGTGTCAACATCTACAGTGAAGAGGCGATTTGGGGATGCTGGCCTTCAGGGCAGATTGGCAAAACAAAAGCCAATATTCCTCTGTCCAATGTCTGTGTTCTTTTGCCCATATTAATCTTTTCCTTTCATTTAAGCCAGTCTTAAATATGGCTTTTGTTTTGCCAATCTGCCCTGAAGGCCAGCATCCCCAAATCGCCTCTTCACTGTAGATGTTGACACTGGCGTTTAATGTGTACTGTTTAATGAAGCTGCCAGTTGAGGACCTGTGAGGCGTCAATTTTTCAAACTAAAGACTCTAATGTACTTGTCTTGTTGCTCAGTTGTGCAGCGGGGCCTCCCACTTGTCTTTCTTCTCTGGTTAGAGCTTGTTTGTGCACTCCTCTAAAGGGAGTACTACACACCATTGTATGAATTCTTCAGTTTCTTGGTAATTTTTCGCATGGAATAGCCTTCATTTCTAAGAACAAGAATAGACTGTCGAGTTTCACAAGAAAGTTCTTTTTTTTGGCCATTTTGAGAGTTTAATGGAACCAACAAATGTAATGCTCCAGATTCTCAACAAGCTCAAAGGAAGGTCAGGTTTATAGCTTCTCTAATCAAACAAACGGTTTTCAGCTGTGTTAACATACTTGCACAAGGGTTTTAAAGGGTTTTTTAACCATCTATTAGCCTTCTTACACAGTTAGCGAACACAAAATACCATAAGTACACTGGAGTGATGGTTGTTGGAAATGGGCCTCTATACACCTATGAAGATATTGCATTACAAACTAGACGTTTGCCGCTAGAATAGTCATTTACCACATTAACACTGTATAGAGTGTATTTCTGAATCATTTAATGTTAGCTTCATTGGAAAAAAACTGCTTTTCTTTCAAAAATAAGGACATTTCTAAGTGACCCTAAACTTTTGACCGGTAGTGTACATGGTGATCTATCTGAATGGGAATATCACTTCACTGATTGTCAGGTTCTACATTTTAAATGGGTTTATTATTCGCTTTGAAAAACTGCTAAAATCCATGAGAGACAAAGAGAATCTTCAGCTCACTGAGGAGCCTGTTGTGAATGTGTTAGAAATGAATTCTGAGCAGAAGCTCCCTCTGGTGGTTACAAACAGTACTGAACCATTCAATGAAGATTGTGAAGATTGGCAATCAGGAGTTACAGACTGGTCTTATATAAGGGAGGTTCCCTCCCATAAGGGTGATCAATTGTTCTTGTCTCAACTGTGGTTCCTGGTTCACTTTGAAGCTTGCTGACTCTTGCCTGCATCTTCTGCTATCAGATAAGATATTTTCTGCTTTTATTTTTGTGCTTGCTTTTTGCATTGTTCCCTGCACTTCTGTGGAGGTCAGCCAGGTCCCCTCCGGGGCTTGTGCTCCTCTCAGTTTATCTGAGCCACTGTTATTTGTTCATTTGCCTTTTCCAGTTTTTTCAGTGGCTGCGGCTTAGTTTTGTTACACCAGAGAACTAATTTAGGTGGTAGAGGTCGTGTGATCTCAGGTGTTTTTGCAATTAGTAGAGTTGGTATTTTTTAGGGTTTTTTGGATTGCAGTAAGTGTCCTTCCTATCCTTTTCTTTCTAGGAAGATTGGGCCCCAACGTTTGGTCATACTATTTTCTGTCTGTGTCTGTATTTCCTCTTGTCTAACCGCCATTACATGTTTGGGGGCTTCCTATGTTCTTTGGGGATCTGCTCCGGGGCAAATAGCTTTCCTCTTTCTATCTTTAGGTGTAGTTAACCTCTCAGGCTGTGACGAGGCATCTAGGACCAACTTAGGAACGCTCCACGGCTGCCTTTAGTTGTGGTGGTTAGTCAGGGTACTGCAATCCAGTAGATTCCAACCTCTCTGGTGTATTGCCGTTTTTGCCTGCTCTCCTCAGCTACCAAATCATAACAGTATCACCGGCCAAAACTGAAAATTATATTGTACTCACAGAAGGGAAAAATAGTGTAAAAAAAAAAAAAGTTGTCAGAATTGTCAGAGATTTTTTTTTTTTTTCTCTGTTTGTTGCATTTTTTTCCCTCTTTTTCTCTGGGTGCTGAGGATTTTTTTTTCTCTTAATGGAGTTTGCACAGTTGTCTGGCCGTGTGGATCAGCTTGCCACTGAAGTTCGGAGTATTGCTACCTATCTTGCAGGGTTGCCGGTTGTGGAGCCTAGGATCCCCATGCCAGATTTGTTTTTGGGGGATCGAGCTAAATTTCTGAATTTCAAAAATAACTGTAAGTTGTTTTTTGCCTTAAAACCTAAGTCCTCAGGAAACGCAGCACAACAGGTTCAAATTGTCATCTCTCTCCTGCGCGGCGATCCTCAGGATTGGGCTTTTTCCCTGACACCTGGGGACCCTGTTTTGAGTAATGTTGATGCATTTTTCTGGCTCTGAGGTTATTGTACGATGAGCCTAATGTCACTGATCAAGCTGAAAAAACCTTGTTGGCATTAAATCAGGGGCTTGAGGACGCTGAGTTATACTGTCAGAAATTCCGAAAGTTGGCAGTCCTGACCAAATGGAATGATGATGCTTTGGCAGCCCTTTTTTGGAAGGGTCTGTCAGAGAATGTAAAAGATGTTATGGTGGGTTTCCCTGCTCCCTCTGGTCTCAATGATTCTATGTCATTAGCGATTCAAATTGACAGACGTTTGCGTGAGCGTAGAGGTATGCGTGGAATTGTGTTGCCTTGTGAACCAGCTTCTGAACCCATGCAGTGTGATAGAGTGGCTTCTGGGGCACAGCGTCATGAGTTTCGAAAATGCAATGGGTTATGTTTCTACTGTGGTGACGCCTCTCATGCTATTTCAGTCTGCCCTAAGCGGGCAAGACGTTTTGCACGCTCAGTTGTCTTGGGTAGTGTTCAGACTAAATTTCTGTTGACTGTTACCCTGATTTGCTCCCTGTCCACATTTTCTGCTCAGGATTTTGTTGATTCGGGAGCAGCTATTAACCTGATGGATTTTGATTTTGCTAAATGTTGTGGGTTTCCCTTGATACCCCTGCGGAAGTCTATTCCCCTACTGGGGATTGATTCTACCCCTTTGGCTGAGAATAAACCCCAGTTCTCTACTCAGGTGATAATGAGGGTTGAACCTGATCATCAGGAGAGTTGCAAATTTTTGGTACTGTATAATCTGTATGACATTTTGGTTACAGTCTCATAATCCTGTTTTGGATTGGAAATCTGTGTCTGTAACCAGTTGGGGCTGCCAATGTGTTAATGCCAACACTCCTGTTTTTTCTGCCTCTCCCAGGCTCAGGATGTTCCTGACTTTTTGACTGATTTTTCTGATGTATTTAGCGAAAGTAAATCTGCATCCTTGCCCCCCCATAGGAGCTACGACTGCGCTATTGAATTAGTGCCTGGTAGTAAATTCCCTAAAGGTCGCCTTTTTAACTTGTCTGTACCTGAACATGACGCTATGCGGTCTTATATCAAGGAGTCATTGGAGAAGGGTCATATCAGACCATCCTCTTCACCCTTTGGGTACCGGTTTTTTCTTTGTGGCCAAAAAGGATGGTTCATTAAGGCCGTGTATTGATTATCGTCTCTTGAACAATATCACTGTGAAATATCAATATCCGTTACCCTTGATTTCTGACCTGTTTTCCAGGGTGAAAAGTGCTACTTGGTTTACCAAGCTTGACCTCAGGGGGGCGTATAACCTTATTCGCATTAAGCACGGGGATGAATGGAAGACGGCATTTAATACCCCAGAGGGGTATTTTGAGTACCTAGTGATGCCCTTTGGGCTCACTAATGCTCCTTCCGTCTTCCAGTCCTTCATGAATGACATTTTCAGGGATTTTGTGGATAAATTTCTGATTGTTTATTTGGATGATATCTTGATTTTTTCCAATGACTGGGACTCTCATGTGAAACATGTTCGTACTGTGTTCCAGATTTTGAGAGAGAATGCTCTGTATGTGAAGGGATCAAAGTGTCTTTTTGGCGTACAGAGGATCTCATTTCTGGGATTCATTTTGTCCCCATCTGTTATTGAAATGGACCCGGTCAAGGTTCAGGCCATCTGTGATTGGGTCCAACCTACTTCATTAAAGGCTCTTCAGAGATTCTTGGGTTTTGCCAATTTTTATCGTAAATGTATTGGTAATTTCTCTGTTATTGTTAAACCATTGACTGATTTGACCAAAAAGGGTTCTGATGTGGTGAATTGGCCTCCTGAGGCAGTCTCTGCGTTTCAGGAACTTAAGCAGAGATTCACTTCTGCTCCTGTTCTACGGCAGTCTGATGTTTCTCTGCCATTTCAGGTGGAGGTTGATGCCTCTGAAATTGGGGCAGGTGCCGTTTTGTCCCAAAGAGATCCAGAGACCTCTAAAAGTAACCCTTGTGCTTTTTTCTCTCGAAAATTTTCTCCAACTGAATGTAATTATGACGTGGGTAATCGGGAGTTGTTGGCCATGAAGTGGGCTGTAAGGTTCTTTGTACATGTTCTTGAAACTCAGTTTTCCGTCGGCCATTTTGCTTTCTGTCTTGCTGCAGCTATCTTGCCCTCAGTCAGTATGGAGTTTTCAGCTTTCATGTTCCCGCCCTGATTCTCTCCCTCTTGCTTCTTAAGCAGCCACAGCTGAGCAATCAGTGCTTCAGAATCTAGCCTGCAGTGAACCTGTGACCTGACTCCTGGAAGCCTTGGACTATGTACTTCAGCTATTCCTACTGAGGAACTCTGAACACTTGTGGACTCTGGAACCCTGCTCTTTGAAAGATCCACGTTTGCATGGACTTACGGTAACAGAGAAGAAGATCCTGAACCTGTTGTGGAGAGTGATTGCTGAGCTTAAGTTACTCTGGCCTGCTGTGTCTCCTGCTTCTGTATCTGCAAACTGTGTGACTATTTTTGCCACTTGTATGAAGTAATACAAGACCTTCTATATCAAACCTGTGTCTCATGTATTTTCATCGCACCCAAGCACAAGACGCTATATGAACTGTACTACATACATTACAAGATTCTGAAGCCAAAACGTTGGTGTCTGCTGGGTCTGGGAAGGCTGTGTCTGCTGTAACTGTGGATATCAGACGTCCAGTTGTACTTTCTGTGATGACAGTGGTTGTGACTTCTCACAACCATTCCAGGTGAGCAATTCCCTTAAGTTTTTTTTTCTGCAGTGTTACCACAGGTAAACACTATTGTTTTTTTTTTCTCTTCCCTCTTTTGTGTCTGCTGTAACTGTGGATATCAGATGTCCGGTTGAACTTTCTGTGATGATAGTGGTTGTGACTTCTCACAACCATTCCAGGTGAGCAGTTCCCTTAATTTTTTTTTTCTCTCTGCAGTGTTACCACAGGTAAACACTATTGTTTTTTTTTTTCTTTTCTCCTCTCCTTCCAGTACTCCTGTCTTTAAAGATCTGGAAAATGGAGGCCCGCATAAAGGAACTTTGCGGAGTGACTGATAATATCCTTGCAGATTTACAGACTATAAAAACCCGTTTTACAAACCTACAGGACCTCACTAATCACAATTTGCAAGTGTTTGGACAGACTGCCCAGGATTTGCGAGCCAGGATTGAGGTTCTAGAGGAGCGAGTCCAGGCTCCTGCCGTAGCCCCAAGTTCTGGGATTCCCAAGTTGCCCCCTTTTCGTTTTGGCGGTGAACGTGAAAAATTCAGGGGATTTATTAACCAATGCAATCTGTTTTTTTCTGCACATGCTTCACAATTTCCCACTGAACGATCTAAAGTGCTTACTATAATCATGTTGCTTACCAACAAGGCTTTGATGTGGGCAAACCCTCTGATTGAGACTGAGGATGAATGTTTGGATCATCTTGATGCTTTCATTTCAGCCATGGGGCAGGTGTTTGATGACCCCAATCGAGGTGCAACAGCTGAAGCAGCCATGTTAACTTTGCGCCAAGGTAAGCACTCGGTTGCCGAATATGCCTTGGATTTCAGGAGATGGGCCCTTGATACCACCTGGGACAGTTCCGCCAAAAAATCTATTTTTCGAAAGGGGTTGTCGCCACTAATTAAGGATGAACTTGCTCGTGCCGACCCTCCCACTGCGTTAGGTGACTTTATTAACTACTGCATCCGTATTGATGCTCGCCTGACTGAACGCAGGCAAGAGAGATGGTTCGAAAGCAATCGCACTAACCTTTTCCTACCTTCCTCCCCAGCAAAGGAACCTTTGAGTAGGATCACACGGGAACCTGAACCTGAACCCATGCAGGTAGACTCTTTACTAGAGTTGAGCGATACTTTCCGATATCCAAAAGTATCGGAATGGTATCGCCGATAACATTAAAATATCGGCGATACCCGATACCGATACCGGAAGTCCCATGTAAGTCTATGGGAACAAAATATCGAAATTAAAAAAACCCCATTCTTGCCTTGTTGGTTAATTGTACATGAAGGAAAACAAGAAAGAGTAATGTAGAATGTATTGGGGAAGGTTGAGGAGACATTAAAGGCATAGATGTTTAACCCAATCAAATGGAATAGCATAAATATTTTTTTTTTTAAAGATGTTCGGATTGACGAAGAAATTGACAATGTTGTTAACGTTTTTTCTATTTTGGCAAATATGTATATTACACAACTTCCATGCTCTTCATCTTCACCTTTTTAACTTTTCACACACTTTCTCCTTCATAATCTTCTGCAGCATCATCTTTTTCATCAAATTATTCTTCATCTTCACCTTCTTTATCTTCTTCTTAAACTTCTTGCTATTCATCTTTGTTAACATTACTCATATTCTTCTTATTAAACTATTATTCTTATTCATATTCTGCTTCATCTTCTTCATCATATTCTTATTTGTGACTGAGAATCCTGTACTTGTAATCTGTCAAAGTATGAATTTTTCATCCTTCCGTTCTTGCTGTCACAAAAGATTTAAATTACAACAGTATTTGTCCGTGTTCAGTTTAGCCTGCAGCAGCAGGCATTTTCCAGGGGCACCACGAGGAGGAACGGACTCACCCCCATACACTGCTAAGTCTTCTTCTGCTTAGAATTTAGAGCATATATTTTGCTCTTCATTTTGGTCTTATACTTCATGTTCTTCTGCTTTTAGATCTTCTGCTTATTGTTCTTGTGTCTCTTGTTCCGTATCTTGTATTTGTAGCACAATCTTGTACCAGCTGATGTTACTGGGACACGGTTACTAAGCAGGAGGTACCTGTGCTCCAAAGCACTACCAAGGACCAGCAGACGTTGCTGGAACTCGGATACCGAGATGGAGGCACCTAGGCCAAAGGCACTGTGGAGAACCAGCTGACGGTACTGGAACCCGGAGGGGCAGCAGAAGGAAAAGAGCCAATGGCACAACCGAGGACCAGCTGATGTTACTGGGACACGGTTACTAAGCAGGAGGTACCTGTGCTCCAAAGCACTACCAAGGACCAGCAGACGTTGCTGGAACTCGGATACCGACATGGAGGCACCTAGGCCAAAGGCACTGCGGAGAACCAGCTGACGGTACTGGAACCCGGAGGGGCAGCAGAAGGAAAAGAGCCAATGGCACAACCGAGGACCAGCTGACGTTACTGAACCCCAGTAACACAGGAGCAAGTGTTGACTGTGCTAACAGCACTTCCGAGCAACAACTGGCGGTGTTGGAGCCCAGGGTCAAGGAGGATGTTTAAATACTAGATCAAGTAATTTCCTTGTTACCTGTCAATTTTAAATGTCTATACTTCAAACAAGAGAAAGATAACCTTTACTACCATAAGATGATGATTTCATTTAAACTAATATCTAGATAAATAAAGAATTGACAAACATAAACACATACATTAACATGTTGAACAGCAATGCAAACCACAAAATAAATTAGTTAAGGAATCTGCTATACGGTTGTACATAAAAGCATACAAGTACATATCTGAATCCATTAATGATGGATAAGTAACAGTATGTACACCATTTTTATTGTATAGACAATGAATGTCTGACTTCAAAACATCATCAGCATTACAAGTTATCTGTGATATTACTAAAATGTTCCATTTGCTGAATAATGTCACTAAATATTTTATACAAAATTATACAATTTCCATCATGTAATACTCATAATATGTGGCAATAATCATTTTTATTAACAAACCTAACATTTAAAAAGTGCATAGTGCATAGTGAAAATTGCTATTTATGGCTGACTGTCGACTTGGAAGCATGACAACAGATAGATAAGGTATATATAGATGAGACTGCATAGCCACAGATGGTGAATGGCGATGTAATACTGTACCTCAATAAAGTGTGCGTCACTACTACATAATTTTTTTTATATAGCTTTATAAACAGGGTACATGGATGTATGCTTGTGCCTTTGTTTTGACGCACAGACTGCCTTCCTGCTGAGACGCATTGGGTAGTGAACAGTTGTGTGCAGTGTTCACTGCAGTCTCTGCGGAATAACCACACTTAGACCTTATAACTTTTCAGACTTTCTTTATCAATCTACCAAGATGAAGAAGGCAGGGAGTAAGGCACGTGGTCGTGGAGTTTCTTCAGGGAGAGGACGTGGGGATTCTGTGGCTGCTGCGGCCCCCAGTGACACAGCATCCACCAGTTTTCCCCGTGAGCGTTCCTTTATGCGCACTTTTGTAGGAGCTCGGAGTACCCCCCTGCTGCGGGAAGAACAAATTGAAGCCGTTGTTGTTTGGATGTCAGCCAATGCATCGACTTCAATTGCTTCCACCTCCTCTCAGGACCACAGCACTGTTGGGCAACCATCTGTCTCTTCACCGCCTGGCAAATTGCCCAGGCAGTCAGAGAGTTCTGTACAGGAGCCAGCTGAGTGTCTGCTTCTGTTCTCAGAATCTATTGGCTTGCAAACAGGGGCCCAGCCAAGCAGCATTCTGTAATGTGAAGAGGGAGTATGCAGTGATGCGCAACAGCTGTGTCTCTCTGAATCTGAAGAGGCGGGTGAGACAGTGCCGATGGTCAGCACACCGCAGAACGCATCTGATGATGATGAGACCCAGGTGCCAGTTTCTGTTGAGCATGGTGCTGGCCAGACCACCCAACAGCAGGTGTTGGAAGAGGGTAGTGGAGATGATGAGGTCCAAGACCCAACATGGCATGAGGAACAGGAAGGTGGTGGGAGCAGCTCAGAGGAATAATAATAATATTTATTTATATAGCGCCATCATATTCCGCAGCGCTTTACAGTTTAGCAGTTTCAGAACACAAGTCATAAGTAACAACGTTAACAATACAATAATTTAAGCTAAATAAGTCGCCCCTGCTCGTGACAGCTTACAATGTACAATGAGATGGGGGAGATACAAAGTATAGGTGTTTATATACAATGGTGCATTTACAATGATGTTCCAGCCATCTTAAGGGACTGAGGGATGGAGATAGTGAATGGGCTAGAGACACACACACACTTACACAGAATACATAGAATGACTTTGATTAGTGAATGTGATAGGCCGCTGTGAACAAATGTGTTTTGAGGGAGCGCCTGAAACCATGCAAATTGTGGATAGTCCTAATTTCTTGGGGTACAGCATTCCAGAGGATTGGCGTAGAGCAGGAGAAGTCTTGGAGTCGGGAGTGGGAGGTACGTATTAGTGCAGAGGTTAGTCGAAAGTCGTTTGCAGAGCGCAGCAGTCGGTTAGGCCGATAGATAGAAATGAGGGAGGAGATGTAGGAGGGGTGCTGCACTGTGGATAGCTTTGTGGCTGAGAACCAGTACTTTGGTTGAAAGCTGGGAGAGGCCTAGAGAAATGGTTAGTGATAGAAGGAAGATAGAGGAAGACATTGCCCCAACGGTACAAACAGGAGGGAGAGTTAGGCTGCAGACTCGGTTGCCTGTAGCCTCCAGTTTGGCACCTGTTCGGAGCAGTTGTCTTCCAAAAGTCAAAACGTGCGCTCCCAGGACTTGCACTGCGTGGTCCTTTTTTCACACACTTGCACATGATATTTGCTATGTGAAATGCAAGCTGTGTAATCAAAAATTAAAAATAGCTAAAAGTGTCAGTCACCTCAATACCACAAATATGTGGAAACATGTGCGGACAAAGCACGTAGTTGAGTTACAAAGACACACTGGAGATGTAGGCCAACCTACAGCAGCACCTACATCTTCAGGTTGTGTTGAAGCCTCTTCATCGAGCTCACACACAGCTGGTTCTGCTTCCTCACAGGATCGCCATGGAAGAACCTCGGCCACTGTTGTCCAGAGACAAACTGTTATTCCACACACAGCAGCAAGTTCCCTGTCATCCTCACACTCCCAGGCCACAAAACAGCCATCGGTAGCACAGGCATGGGATAAAAGACGGCCATACTCCGCAAACCATGCACGAGCACAGGCTCTGAATGCTGGCATTGCAAAACTCCTGTCCCTTGAAATGCTGTGATTCAGGCTGGTGGAGACAGACAGTTTCCGTAACTGAATATCATTGTCAGTCCCACAATACAATGTGCCAAGCCGATTTCATTTCAGCAGGCAAGCCGTCCCTGGTCTGCAAAAGCATGTTGAGGGAAAAATTAAACATGCGCTACTAAAAGCCCTCAGTAGCAAGGTCCACCTGACCACCGATGCGTGGACCAGTACCCATTGTTATGATCTGCTACAACCAGTAAGGAAAGAAGGGAATTCTGTCCCTACAATACAACTAAGCTGAATCCCTACGATGTAACGGGGAACCTGATCCTGCGACCAGACCCGCTAAAGTCCTCATCTAGTGTGAACGAAGACCTATAGTTGCGAGGGAGTAATCCCTACAAGATCTAGGGACTGGGAGAAAAGGTGGACACCTCCTAACATAAATTGTAGCATGGATAATTAAACAGAAAAATAAATACTTTGTGATCCTAACATCAAGCAAAACTGACAGATTAAGGCACCTAAGCACCCGGCTAGCTTAACAGTAGATAATACAATGAAGTCAAGCAAAGCCAGAAGGGCGGAGCCAGACTAAATAGGGAAAAAAGGTCATGTGACCAGCAAACTGAAACAAAACCTAACAAGAGGGTTCTAACACCCATGGCCAGGGACAATACCTTTCCTCACTGCCCATTGGGTCAATGTTGTGCAGCCGGGTACTGATCTTGCGAGTGGCGCTGTACGTGTTCTGCCAACTCCAAGGATTGAATACTGAAAAAATATGACACAAAACTAATAGCAGCAAAATCATAATGATAATGAGATCAAATATCTAAGCTGCTTGTTGGAAAAATAAAGGATCTATCGCTATAGACATAGAGGGTGGTTTTTTTGAAAAAATTCAAAAAAGAAAAAACGACAACAGATCCAAGTATATATTATCAAAAAATATAAATATACAAAATCTTTATTGGTACACATATAGACCGGACAGGAGTATCCAGACAGTGAACAAATACAGTGGTGAGTATCTATAAAAGATATACATACAAAATAAATCAAACTGGGTTCCTATAAAATATATCTGTAGGGCACACAAAAAATATATATATATATGCTTGGGGGCTGGAGCAGTAAACATGTATTTTAAATCATGAATTCAAATCCAAATGTCAGTGCATATAATAAAAAACATGTAACTGCACCAACAGTGCATATGAATATCAATATTGTTGCATGTGATTAAATTTCATGCATCTACATAGAGATTTCGCTCACTACCCAGAGTTGGAAAGCAGCGATTATAACCCAAAATGCCCATTGTAAAAATTGGGAGTGCCAGTCAGCTTCCATAAGTCACATTGAGGCGGGCAATATACCGCTCACAGTATAAATACTGTGACTAACATGGAGTGAATAGGGAGAACATTACCTCCGAAATTTGTGGCTGGCGCTCACAAGGGAAACCGGGATGATGAAAACGTGCCCCGACGCACGTTTCGGTAAACCTATATGCCCCCTGACGAAGGTTTAATTACCGAAACGTGCGTCGGGGCACGTTTTCATCATCCCGGTTTCCCTTGTGAGCGCCAGCCACAAATTTCGGAGGTAATGTTCTCCCTATTCACTCCATGTTAGTCACAGTATTTATACTGTGAGCGGTATATTGCCGGCCTCAATGTGACTTATGGAAGCTGACTGGCACTCCCAATTTTTACAATGGGCATTTTGGGTTATAATCGCTGCTTTCCAACTCTGGGTAGTGAGCGAAATCTCTATGTAGATGCATGAAATTTAATCACATGCAACAATATTGATATTCATATGCACTGTTGGTGCAGTTACATGTTTTTTATTATATGCACTGACATTTGGATTTGAATTCATGATTTAAAATACATGTTTACTGCTCCAGCCCCCAAGCATATATATATATATTTTTTGTGTGCCCTACAGATATATTTTATAGGAACCCAGTTTGATTTATTTTGTATGTATATCTTTTATAGATACTCACCACTGTATTTGTTCACTGTCTGGATACTCCTGTCCGGTCTATATGTGTACCAATAAAGATTTTGTATATTTATATTTTTTGATAATATATACTTGGATCTGTTGTCGTTTTTTCTTTTTTGAATTTTTTCAAAAAAAACACCCTCCAACTCCAAGGATTGCAGGAATCAAGTCTGTACACATTGATTCCTCCTCCTACTCCAGTTCCTCAGAATCATCGCTGCAGGAGCCGTCACGGTCTACCTCCACATGGACCCGTGAACGTTTACCTGTTGCGACCGATATGAGCACAGCCGTGTCCAAATGTCAACAGGCCATCCTGAAATTAATTTCCATGGGGAATCTTAGCCACACAGCGCAGGAGCTCTGTAATGCCATAAAGCAGGAGAGCGACGTGTGGTTTTTGGAAGAGAATCTACAGGCAGGCTTGGTAGTGTGTGACAATGGCCGAAATCTGGTGTCAGCTCTGGGCCTTGGCAACCTCACTCACATACCATGTCTGTCATATGTGCTCAACTTGGTCGTGCAGAGTTTTTTGAGGGACTATCCGGATCTTGATGCACTGCTGCACAAGGTCCGCCTAGAGTGCGCTCACTTGCGACGTTCCAGCATGGCCAGATCGCTGATTGCAGCTCTGCAACGCAGATTTCACCTTCATGAACATCGCATCATATGTGACGTACCCACCAGGTGGAATTCCTCGTTACATATGTTGGAGCGGTTGTGTGAGCAGCAGCCAACAGTAATGGAGTATCAGCTGCATCAGGCGCAGTCAACTCGCAATTTGCGCCGTTCACACTTCACCACTACTGAGTGGGCCTCTATAATAAGAATAATAATATTATTTATTTATATAGCGCCATAATATTCCGCAGTGCTTTACAGTTTAACAGTTTCAAAACACAAGTCATAAGTAACAACGTTAACAATACAATAATTAAAGCAAAATCAGCCGCCCCTGCTGGTGAAAGCTTACAATCTACAATGAGGTGGGGGAGATACAAAGTACAGGTGTTTATATACAATGGTGTTTTTACAATGATGGTCCAGCCATTTTAAGGGAGTGAGGGATGCATGGAGATAGTGAATGGGCTACACACACAGAATTACACATAGAATGACTTTGATTAGTGAATGTGATAGGCCACTGTGAACAAATGTGTTTTGAGGGAGCGCCTGAAACCATCCAAATTGCGGATAGTCCTAATTTCTTGGGGTAGAGCATTCCAGAGGATTGGCGCAGCGCGGGAGAAGTCTTGGAGTTGGGAGTGGGAGGTACGGATTAGTGCAGAGGTTAGTCGAAGGTCGTTTGCAGAGTGCAGCAGTCGGTTAGGCCGATAAATATAAATAAGGGAGGAGATGTAGGGGGTGCTGCGCTGTGGAGAGCTCTGTTGGTGAGAACCAGTAATTAGAATTGGATCCTATAATGAATGGGCAGCCACTGCCAGTGTAATGAGTGGCGAATAACTCTATGAAGGATATCTGCCACGTTTTGCGTGCGTTTGATGAGTCAACGCGGATGGCGAGTGCAGATGATGCACTAGTCAGCCTGACTGTCCCCTTATCTGCCTGCTTCAAAAAACACTGCAAGCACTAAGGCATGAGGTTTTGGAAGAGGTGGAGGATGAGGAGTCACAAATTCCATCACCTTCTGGACAGTCAGCGCAACGTGGTTCCTCACAAAGGGCTGGAGGACTTTCAAAGTACCATGCTGTATCAACAATTGAACCTCCAGAGTCGCTGTCTATATTTTCATAACCATTACAAACTTTTAATGTATTTACAAAGCACATAATGTACATTTTTTGTCTATCCTTTTGTAATGCTATTGTGTTTCCATAAACTGATGTTACAGAATTATGATACAAAGTTTTTAAATTTTGAGTTTTAAATTTTGTAAATTTATATGTATTTGAAGGACTTTGTGAGGAGGATGAGGAGGAGTCAATGGAGGAGGAAGACATCGCTCCAGAGGGAGGTAGACAATGCTCTAGTCAGTATGTAGACCAAGGGTGGGGTGATGCACAGCAGGCAGAGATGACGCCTCTTGCAGGGGACAACGTTTCTTGGCCAGTTGGGAGTCTGCAGCACATGGTTGATTTCATGCTGCAGTGGCTGAGAAACGACCGCCGCATCGAACACATTCACACCACGTCTGATTATTGGGTGTACACCCTCCTAGACCCTCGCTACCGGGACAACTTACAAAGCCTCATCACACCGTTGAACCGGGAGCGTAAAATGCGGAAGTACCAAGACACACTGGTGCAATCCATAATGTTCTCCATTCCAGCCGAGAGCGCTGCTGCTACTGCTTTACAAAGCAGCTCTGTGCGTCGAGGCAGTGGAGACAGCTCTGCAACAAGAGGGAGCACAAGCAGCGCCTCTGCACAGGGCAAGAACAGTATGTTCCAAATGTGTCGAAGTTTTGTGGCAGCGCCACCAATGTCTACACCATCCGAGACGGCTCCAGTCAGCAGGAGGCAACATTTCCATAAGATGGTGACAGACTACATGTCTTGCCCTCTCAGTGTACTCCCAGATGGCTCTTCCCCTTTCAAGTTTTGTGTCTCTAAGCTGGATACATGGCCAGAGCTTAGCCAGTATGCATTGGAGGTGCTGCCTTGCCCTGCTGCCAGTGTATTATCGGAGCGCGTCTTTACTGCTGCAGGTGGTGTACTAACAGACCGTTGCATGCGACTATCCTCCGATAATGTAGAACGGCTTACTTTTCTGAAAATGAACTAGGCATGGATCTCGCCTGAATTTGCCTGTCCGGTTTCAGATTAACTAACTGGTTGGCAACGTTTTCCATGTCTCCTGTTATGTTCATCTTTCTACCACCTGAGCTATACTCCCTGGGCTACAACACTGCCAGTTGCTGCTCAGAAGTGTCGTGTCCACAGACCAATACACAAGCTATAGTGATAGTGGGGTTCAGTAACGCCTGCTGTTCCCCTGCTGCGTGTCTGACAAAAATTAATGCTGCTAACTCCAAATTAAAGTTCAAATTAAAGTTCAAACATCTCATACTAGGCCTCCATAACTTTGACAAATCCAACTCACATCATGCCTCAAATGCTGCAATGTTGGAAGTGCATAATGTGGGTTGAACTTTGACAACAGCTGCAGTGCGAAGGTTATCCTTCTGTGTTCTTGGCTTTTAAATAAAAGCATACAAGTAAATATAATAATACATTGTTGATTAAGGGACATGATGTACACCTGTAATATTGTGCAAACAATGGATGTAGGACTATTCCTCTTCAACATTACTTATATTTGTGTCATTTGAAAAAATACATATTTTAGTTAAAAATTAAAAACCCATGTTCAGTAGCTGTGAAAGGCCCGTTTGTGTACTTCTATATTGTTTGCAACCAATGTATTGTATACGGATGGAAGCACGTCACTGTAATAGATTTGAATTATTTTAAATAGAATAAAGCAGCACCAATTTTTGAAAAATGACAAGGATGAGCCAGTGACAGACACTCAGCAGAGTACACGCAGCGGTGGTTGAAGAAGTAAATGGAGCGTGATCTGCATTTAAAAAAAAAAAAAAAAATACCTCACAGACTGCAGTGAACACTGAAACACAACTATTCACAATCTGTGAAAGGCTACTCCTTTGTCTACTTCTATAGTGTTTGCAACCAATGTATTGTATACGGATGGAAGCGCGTCACACTAATAGATTAGATTTATTTTAAATGGAATGTAGCAGAACCAATTGGAGATAAATGAAAAGGATGAGCCACTGAGACACGCTCAGCAGAGTACAAGCAGCAGTGCTTGAACAAGTAACTGGAGCGTGATGTGCACTCAAAAAAAAAAAAACACAGACTGCAGTGAACACTGAAACACAACTGTCCACAATCTGGGAAAGGCTACTCCTTTGTCTACTTCTATAGTGTTTGCAACCAATGTATTGTATACGGATGGAAGCGCGTCACACTAATAGATTAGATTTATTTTAAATGGAATGTAGCAGAACCAATTGGAGATAAATGAAAAGGATGAGCCACTGAGACACGCTCAGCAGAGTACAAGCAGCAGTGCTTGAACAAGTAACTGGAGCGTGATGTGCACTCAAAAAAAAAAAAACACAGACTGCAGTGAACACTGAAACACAACTGTCCACAATCTGGGAAAGGCTACTCCTTTGTCTACTTCTATAGTGTTTGCAACCAATGTATTGTATACGGATGGAAGCACGTCACACTAATAGATTAGATTTATTTTAAATGGAATGTAGCAGAACCAATTGGAGAGAAATGAAAAGGATGAGCCACTGAGACACGCTCAGCAGAGTACAAGCAGCAGTGCTTGAACAAGTAACTGGAGCGTGATGTGCACTCAAAAAAAAAAAAACACAGACTGAAGTGAACACTGAAACACAACTGTCCACAATCTGGGAAAGGCTACTCCTTTGTCTACTTCTATAGTGTTTGCAACCAATGTATTGTATACGGATGGAAGCGCATCACACTATAATTTCTATTGAATGGAGCAGCTAGAATTACACTAAAGAAAAAAAAAAAGAGTCTGTGAGTGACACGTGCAGATGCCTACAGACAGCGTTGGATGCAGAGCAAACTGCAGCGTCACCTGCACTCACACACACCTTGCAGAGCTGTTAAAACAACACTGCAGGCAAAAGGAAGCTTTACACAGCGGTTGGTGATAGCCTGCCTACAGCACAGTACACTAAATCGCAATCTCTAACTGTCCCTCAGAGTGAGCAGAGTAGCGTTCTGTCCCTATCTGAATTCACAGCACAGTGACGCTAAAATGGCGGCGGCGCCTTTTATAGTGCATTCTGACATCATTTCAGCAGCCAATCACAGCCATGCCATTAGTTAAGATGACCGCAGCATTACAGGATGTGCCCACACTTCGTAGGATTCCTCATTGGCTGACTAAAATCACATTGCCTCTCAAAGAATTATGGGAACTTCCGATTCCGGTATACGATATTGAAAAAGTATCGGAATTAAGTATCGGAATTCCGATAACGCGAATATCGGCCGATACCCGATACTTGCGGTATCGGAATGCTCAACACTACTCTTTACAAAGACGGGTTAGTGATGCACGCAAGGAACATCGTTTTAAGGAAAATCTATGTTTCTATTGTGGTAAGTCAGGGCACTTCATTATAAACTGCCCCAGCCGTTCTCGTAAGACTACTGCAGCACTCATTCACTGTGAGTGTTGCGAGAGGAGATCTGTCAGGTCCGAGCCTCAGGCTCCAGAGAGATCTGCAGCAACAGATCTTGATTTCTCGGACTTAAACTCCGTTACTTCTGAGGACGATGACTGTGTAAACGCTGCAATTTTTCAAGTTTCCTCAGCGGTGTCCCAGCTGACTTGTAGGAAAAACAATTCTCATTGCTTCCTTTCCATCAAACTCTGGGTTAACTCAGTCTGGGTGTCTAGCTCTGCTATGATCGACTCAGGGGCAAGTGGGAATTTTATGGATGTCTCCTTTGCTCTGAAACAGGGGATACGTTCAGTGAAGAAGGCTACTCCAGTACAGATGGAAACTGTGGATGGCTCCCTGCTGACCTCTGGACCAGTGGATCAGGAAACGGAGCCTTTGAGGGTCCTTATGGGTAAAGATCATCAAGAGAAACTGTAAGGTTCTATGTATATATTCCTGAAACTCAGTTTGTTCGTCAGCCATTTTACTTTCTGTCTTGCTGCAGCTATCTTGCCCTCAGTCAAAATGGAGTTTCCAGCTTGCATGTTCCCGCCCTGATTCTCTCCTTTGCTTCTTAAGCAGCCACAGCTGAGCAATCAGTGCTTCAGAATCTAGCCTGCAGTGAACCTGTGATTTGACTCCTGTAAGCCTTGGACCTTGTACTCCAGCTATTCCTACTGAGGAACTCTGAAGCACTTGTGGACTCTGAACCCTGCTCTTTGAAAGACCCACGTTTGCATGGACTTACGGTAACAGAGAAGAAGATCCTGAATCTGTATTGGAGAGTGATTGCTGAGCTTGGATTACTCTGGCCTGCTGTGTCTCCTGTTTCTGTGTCTGCAAACTGTGTGACTATTTCTGCCAACTTGTATGAAGTAATACAGGACTTTTCTATATCAAACCTGTGACTCCTGTGTTTTCATCGCACCCAAGCACAAGACGCTATATGAACTGTACTACATACATTACAAGATTCTGAAGCCCAAAACGTTAGTGTCTGCTGGGTCTGGAAGGCTGTGTCTGCTGTACTGTGGATATCAGACGTCCGGTTGTACTTTCTGTGATGACAGTGGTTGTGACTTCTCACAACCATTCCAGGTGAGCAATTCCCTTAAGTTTTTTCTTTTTGCAGTGTTACCACAGGTAAACACTATTGTTTTTTTTTTTTTTCTTTTCTCTTTTTTGTCTGCTGTAACTCTGGATATCAGATGTCTGGTTGAAACTTTCTGTGATGATAGTGGTTGTGACTTCTCACAACCATTCCAGGTGAGCAGTTCCCTTATTTTTTTTTTCTCTCTGCAGTGTTGCCACAGGTGAACACTATTGTTTTTTTTCTCTCCTCTTCTTCCAGTAATCCTGTCTTAAAAGATCTGGAAAATGGAGGCCCGCATAAAGGAACTTTGCGGAGTGACTGATAATATCCTTGCAGATTTGCAGAATATAAAGACCCGTTTTACAAATCTACAGGACCTCAATAATCACAATTTGCAAGTGGTTGGACAGACTACCCAGGATTTGCGAGCCAGGATTGAGGTTCTAGAGGGGCGAGTCCAGGCTCCTGCCGTAGCCCCGAGTGCTGGGATTCCCAAGTTGCCCCCTTTTCGTTTTGGCGGTGAACGTGAGAAATTTAGGGGATTTATTAATCAATGCAATCTTTTTTTTTCTGCACATGCTTCACAATTTCCCACTGAACGATCTAAGGTGCTTACTATAATTATGTTGCTTACCAACAAGGCTTTAATGTGGGCAAACCCTCTGATTGAGACTGAGGATGATTGTTTGAATCACCTTGATGATTTTATTTCAGCCATGGGGCAGGTGTTTGATGACCCCAATCGAGGTGCAACAGCTGAAGCAGCCATGTTAGCTTTGCGCCAAGGTAAGCACTCGGTAGCTGAATATGCCTTGGATTTCAGGAGATGGGCCCTTGATACCACCTGGGACAGTTCCGCCAAAAAATCTATTTTTCGAAAGGGGTTATCTCCACTGATTAAGGATGAACTTGCTCGTGCCGACCCTCCCACTGCGTTAGGTGACTTTATTAACTACTGCATATTGATACTCGTCTGACTGAACGCAGGCAAGAGAGATGGTTCGAAAGCAATCGTACTAACCTTTTCCTACCTTCCTCTCCAGCTAAGGAACCTTTGAGTAGGATTACACGGGAACCTGAACCTGAACCCATGCAGGTAGACTCTTTACAACGACGGGTTAGTGATGCACGCAAGGAACATCGTTTTAAGGAGAATCTATGTTTCTATTGTGGTAAGTCAGGGCACTTCATTATAAACTGCCCCAGCCGTTCTCGTAAGACTACTGCAGCACTCATTCATTGTGAGTGTTGCGAGAGGGGATCTGTCAGGTCCGAGCCTCAGGCTCCAGAGAGATCTGCAGCAACAGATCTTGATTTCTCGGACTTAAACTCCGTTACCTCTGAGGACGTTGACTGTGTAAACGCTGCCATTTTTCAAGTTTCCTCAGCGGTGTCCCAGCTGACTTGTAAGAAAAACAATTCTCATTGCTTTCTTTCCATCAAACTCTGGGTTGACTCAGCTTGGGTGTCTAGCTCTGCTATGATCGACTCAGGGGCAAGTGGAAATTTTATGGATGTCTCCTTTGCTCTGAAACAGGGAATACGTTCAGTGAAGAAGGCTACTCCAGTACAGATGGAAACTGTGGATGGCTCCCTGCTGACCTCTGGACCAGTGGATCAGGAAACAGAGCCTTTGAGGGTTCTTATGGGTAAAGATCATCAAGAGAAACTGTCCTTTATGCTTATCTCTTCTCCCCACTTTCCCATTATTCTAGGGCTACCATGGCTGCAGGCTCAGAATCCTACCATTAACTGGGAGACCAAGGAATTACACTTTCCAGAGAAACAGATGAGTCCAAAAGTTTCAGCTTGCTCTGTTCCTAAAGGAATCATGTCAGTCCCTGAACTACCAGCTGTATACCAGGACTATGTGGATTTATGTGACAAGAAGAACGCTGACCAGCTTCCTCCAAACCGTCCATATGATTGTCCAATTGAATTATTGCCTGGAGCAGAGATACCTTTTGGTAAGATCTACCCCCTGGCGGGGACCGAGCTAAAGGCTTTAAAGGATTACATAGATGAAAATCTAGCCAAGGGCTTCATACGCCCCTCTTCATCTCCTGCAGGTGCACCCATCTTCTTTGTAAAGAAGAAAGATGGATCTCTGAGACCATGCGTAGACTATAGGGAACTCAATAAGGTTACTATTAGAAACCGTTATCCATTGCCTTTAATCCCTGAGTTATTGGAGAGAGTGCGACATGCCAAAATTTTTTCTAAACTAGATCTTCGTGGGGCCTATAACTTAGTCCGTATTAGACCTGGGGATGAATGGAAGACTGCATTCAGGTCACGCTATGGACACTTTGAATATCTAGTTATGCCTTTTGGTCTGAGTACCGCCCCAGCCACTTTCCAACACTTGGTGAATGACATCTTCAGGGATCTCCTAGATACATTTGTGGTAATTTATTTGGATGATATTCTAATTTTTTCTAACTCCACAGAGGAACATCATGGACATGTGAGAATGGTCTTGGAACGTCTAAGACAAAATCATCTTTACATCAAACTTGAAAAGTGTGAATTCCATAGGACCGAAATTCAATTTCTGGGGTATGTACTGTCTACACAAGGAATTAGTATGGATGGAAGCAAAACCCAAGCCATCAAGGATTGGCCAAGTCCTAGAAATGTGAAGGAGGTACAGCGCTTCATCGGGTTTGCCAACTTCTATAGACGTTTCATTAGAAATTTCTCTGAGGTAGTGTCACCTATCACTCAACTTACCCGGAAAGAGTCTAGGTTTTCCTGGACTCCCCAAGCCCAGGAAGCATTTTCCCGTCTAAAAGATAAATTTACCACTGCACCTATCCTAGTACATCCCAACCCCGAGCTTGCCTTCATAATAGAGGTGGATGCTTCAGACTGTGCCGCTGGAGCTATACTCTCTCAGAGAACAGGTAAGAAGAATGTCTTGCATCCCTGTGCCTTCTTTTCCCAGCAGTTGTCTTCGGCTGAGAGGAACTACGATGTGGGCAATAGAGAGTTGTTGGCCATTATTGCCGCCTTCAAAGAATGGAGACACCTTCTTCAGGGAGCTGCACAGCAAATAGTCGTCCTGACAGACCATCGTAACCTTGAGTTTATCAGGTCGGCTAAGTGCCTGACTCCTCGCCAGGCTCGCTGGAATCTTTTCTTAAACCAATTTAATTTTATCATCTCTTATAGACCAGGATCGCGCAATGGAAAGGCTGATGCACTCTCTAGGATTTACTCAGCAGAGACACGTCCAATTACTCCTCCTAAGACTATTCTTCCTGACTCTAGATTCCTAGGAGTAATTCATAATCAAGACCTACTTAAGGACATCAAGGAAGCATACCATGCGGATTCCTTTTTGGCACAACCCCCAAGGGACGTAAGTCTTGTCTTTAAGAATGGTGTGTGGATTCAGGGACAACGTCTGTATATTCCTGAAACAGTCAGATTAAGAGTATTGCAACTTATTCACGATTCCAAGATAGCTGGGCATAGAGGAATTCTAAAGACACAGGAATTTCTTTCTCGTTTCTTTTGGTGGCCCACTTGCAGGAAGGATGTTTTGAATTATGTCACTTCATGTGAGGTCTGTGCAAGATGCAAAACACCTCGCTCCTCACCAACTGGTCTGTTACAGCCTCTTCCCACCCCGTCCCGCCCGTGGGGATCCATTTCTATGGACATCATTGTGGAGTTACCAACCTCTCAGGGAAGAACACCATTCTAGTGGTGGTTGACCGTCTAACAAAGGCAGCTCATTTTATCCCTTGTGTCGGCTTACCCACTGCAAAACAGACATCAGATTTGATGATTAAAGATGTGTTTCGCTTACATGGAGTACCGGATGAGGTTATTTCGGATCGAGGGGTGCAATTCACTTCTAGGTTTTGGCAAAATTTCTGTGCAGCATTGGACATTAAAGTAAACCTTTCTTCTGCTTTTCATCCCCAGACTAATGGACAGACCGAACGAACCAATCAAACCCTGGAGCAGTATCTCCGCTGCTTTATCTGCCACCTACAGGATGATTGGGTGGATCTACTTCCATTAGCTGAGTTCTCGTATAACAACTCTCAGAGTGCCTCCACTAAACAGTCTCCTTTTTACTCTAATCTAGGTTATCATCCTAACATTTTACCACGATTTCCCATAGAAACGCCTTTACCAGCAGTGGCTGAAAGAATCACGTCTTTACAGAAGAATATGGATCTTCTAAAGGAAAATCTGGAATCGGCTCAAGAAAGGTACAAGAAAGCAGAGATAAATTTCGTAAACCTGCACCAGCTTTCAAGGTAGGAGACTTGGTCTGGCTGTCAACCAGAAATCTTAAGTTAAGGATTCCATCGTCTAAGTTGGGACATAAGTACATTGGACCCTATAAAATCAGTAAAATTATAAGTGCCGTTGCTTGTCGTCTTCAACTGCCCAGAACTATGAGAATCCACCCTGTCTTTCATGTATCCCTACTAAAGGCTGCAACACCCAATACGTTTCCTGGACGTTCCTCTCCTTGCCCTAACCCAGTGCTAGTCGATGGTCAGGAAGAATTTGTGGTGGAAAGGATTTTAGATTCCAGGTTGTATAGAAATCAGTTACAATATCTGATTAAATGGCAGGGCTACCCAGTGGAGGACAACTCATGGGAACCGGTCAATAACGTTAATGCTCCTCGCTTGCTCCGTCAGTTTCATCAGAGGTACCCACACAAGCCTGGTCTGAGGTCATCCGGAGGTTGTCCTTAAGGGGGAGTAATGTAAGGTTCTATGTATATATTCCTGAAACTCAGTTTGTTCGTCAGCCATTTTACTTTCTGTCTTGCTGCAGCTATCTTGCCCTCAGTCAAAATGGAGTTTCCAGCTTGCATGTTCCCGCCCTGATTCTCTCCTTTGCTTCTTAAGCAGCCACAGCTGAGCAATCAGTGCTTCAGAATCTAGCCTGCAGTGAACCTGTGACTTGACTCCTGTAAGCCTTGGACCTTGTACTCCAGCTATTCCTACTGAGGAACACTGAAGCACTTGTGGACTCTGAACCCTGCTCTTTGAAAGACCCACGTTTGCATGGACTTACGGTAACAGAGAAGAAGATCCTGAATCTGTATTGGAGAGTGATTGCTGAGCTTGGATTACTCTGGCCTGCTGTGTCTCCTGTTTCTGTGTCTGCAAACTGTGTGACTATTTCTGCCAACTTGTATGAAGTAATACAGGACTTTTCTATATCAAACCTGTGACTCCTGTGTTTTCATCGCACCCAAGCACAAGACGCTATATGAACTGTACTACATACATTACAGAAACTGTCCTTTATGCTTATCTCTTCTCCTCACTTTCCCATTATTCTAGGGCTACCATGGCTGCAGGCTCAGAACCCTACCATTAACTGGGAGACCAAGGAATTACACTTTCCAGAGAAACAGATGAGTCCAGAAGTTTCAGCTTGCTCTGTTCCTAAAGGAACCATGTCAGTCCCTGAACTACCGGCTGTATACCAGGACTATGTGGATTTATGTGACAAGAAGAACGCTGACCAGCTTCCCCCTCACCATCCATATGATTGTCCAATTGAATTATTGCCTGGAGCAGAGATACCTTTTGGTAAGATCTACCCCCTGGCGGGGCCTGAGCTAAAGGCTTTAAAGGATTACATAGACGAAAATCTAGCCAAGGGCTTCATACGCCCCTCTTCATCTCCTGCAGGTGCACCCATCTTCTTTGTGAAGAAGAAAGATGGATCTCTGAGACCCTGCGTAGACTATAGGGAACTCAATAAGGTTACTATTAGAAACCGTTATCCATTGCCTTTAATCCCTGAGTTATTGGAGAGAGTGCGGCATGCCAAAATTTTCTCTAAATTGGATCTCCGTGGGGCCTATAACTTGGTCCATATTAGACCTGGGGATGAATGGAAGACTGCATTCAGGTCACGCTATGGACACTTTGAATATCTAGTTATGGCTTTTGGTCTGAGTACCGCCCCAGCCACTTTCCAACACTTGGTGAATGACATCTTCAGGGATCTCCTAGATACATTCGTGGTGATTTATTTGGATGATATTCTAATTTTTTCTAACTCCACAGAGGAACATCATGGACATGTGAGAATGGTCTTGGAACGTCTAAGACAAAACCATCTTTACATCAAACTGGAAAAGTGTGAATTCCATAGGACCGAAATTCAATTTCTGGGGTATGTACTGTCTACACAAGGAATTAGTATGGATGGAAGTAAGACCCAAGCCATCAAGGATCGGCCAAGTCCTAGAAATGTGAAGGAGGTGCAGCGCTTCATTGGGTTTGCCAATTTCTATAGACGTTTCATTAGGAATTTCTCTGAGGTAGTGTCACCTATCACCCAACTTACCCGGAAAGAGTCTAGGTTCTCCTGGACTCCCCAAGCCCAGGAAGCATTTTCTCGTCTAAAAGATAAATTTACCACCGCACCTATCTTGGTACATCCCAACCCCGAACTTGCCTTCATAATAGAGGTGGATGCTTCAGATTGTGCCGTTGGAGCTATACTCTCTCAGAGAACAGGTGAGAAGAATGTCTTGCATCCCTGTGCCTTCTTTTCCCAGCAGTTGTCTTCGGCTGAGAGGAACTACGATGTGGGCAATAGAGAGTTGTTGGCCATTATTGCCGCCTTCAAAGAATGGAGACACCTTCTTCAGGGAGCTGCACAGCAAATAGTCGTCCTGACAGACCATCGTAACCTTGAATTTATCAGGTCGGCTAAGTGCCTGACTCCTCGCCAGGCTCGCTGGAATCTTTTCTTAAACCAATTTAATTTTGTCATTTCTTATAGACCAGGATCGCGCAATGGAAAGGCTGATGCACTCTCTAGGATTCATTCAGCAGAGACCCGTCCACTTGCTCCTCCTAAGACTAGTCTTCCTGACTCTAGATTCCTGGGAGTGATTCATAATCAAGACCTACTTAAGGACATCAAGGAAGCATACCATGCGGATTCCTTGTTGGCACAACCCCCAAGGGACGTAAGTCTTGTCTTTAAGAATGGTGTGTGGATTCTGGACAACGTCTGTATATTCCTGAAACAGTCAGATTGAGAGTATTGCAACTCATTCACGATTCCAAGATAGCTGGGCATAGAGGAATTCTAAAGACACAGGAATTTCTTTCTCGTTTCTTTTGGTGGCCCACTTGCAGGAAGGATGTTTTAAACTATGTCACTTCATGTGAAGTCTGTGCAAGATGCAAAACACCTCGCTCCTCACCAACTGGTCTGTTACAACCTCTTCTCACCCCGTCCCGCCCGTGGGGATCCATTTCTATGGACTTCATTGTGGAGTTACCAACCTCTCAAGGGAAAAACACCATTCTAGTGGTGGTTGATCGTTTAACAAAGGCAGCTCATTTTATTCCTTGTGTCAGCTTACCCACTGCAAAACAGACATCAGATTTGATGATTAAAGATGTGTTTCGCTTACATGGAGTACCGGATGAGGTTATTTCGGATCGAGGGGTGCAATTCACTTCAAGGTTTTGGCAAAATTTCTGTGCAGCATTGGACATTAAAGTAAACCTTTCTTCTGCTTTTCATCCCCAGACTAATGGACAGACCGAACGAACCAATCAAACTCTGGAGCAGTATCTCCGCTGCTTTATCTGCCACCTACAGGATGATTGGGTGGATCTACTTCCATTGGCTGAGTTCTCTTATAACAACTCTCAGAGCGCCTCCACTAAGCAGTCTCCTTTTTACTCCAATCTAGGTTATCATCCTAACATTCTTCCACGATTTCCCATAGAAACGCCTTTACCAGCAGTGGCCGAAAGAATCACGTCTTTACAGAAGAATATGGATCTTCTAAAGGAGAATCTGGAATTGGCTCAGAAAAGGTACAAGAAAGCAGCAGATAAATTTTGTAAACCTGCACCAGCTTTCAAGGTAGGAGACCTGGTCTGGCTGTCAACCAGAAATCTTAAGTTAAGGATTCCATCGTCTAAGTTGGGACATAAGTACATTGGACCCTATAAACTCAGTAAAATTATAAGTGCCGTTGCTTGTCGTCTTCAACTGCCTAGAACTATGAGAATCCACCCTGTCTTTCATGTATCCCTACTAAAGGCTGCAACACCCAATACGTTTCCTGGACGTTCTTCTCCTTGCCCTGACCCAGTGCTAGTCGATGGTCAGGAAGAATTTGTGGTGGAAAGAATTCTAGATTCCAGGTTATACAGAAATCAGTTACAATATTTGATTAAATGGCAGGGCTACCCAGTGGAGGACAACTCATGGGAACCAGTCAATAACGTTAATGCTCCTCGTTTGCTCCGCCAGTTTCATCAGAGGTACCCAGACAAGCCTGGTCTGAGGCAATCCGGAGGTTGTCCCTAAGGGGGGAGTAATGTAAGGTTCTTTGTACATGTTCTTGAAACTCAGTTTTCCGTCGGCCATTTTGCTTTCTGTCTTGCTGCAGCTATCTTGCCCTCAGTCAGTATGGAGTTTTCAGCTTTCATGTTCCCGCCCTGATTCTCTCCCTCTTGCTTCTTAAGCAGCCACAGCTGAGCAATCAGTGCTTCAGAATCTAGCCTGCAGTGAACCTGTGACCTGACTCCTGGAAGCCTTGGACTATGTATTCCAGCTATTCCTACTGAGGAACGCTGAACACTTGTGGACTCTGGAACCCTGCTCTTTGAAAGATCCACGTTTGCATGGACTTACGGTAACAGAGAAGAAGATCCTGAACCTGTTGTGGAGAGTGATTGCTGAGCTTAAGTTACTCTGGCCTGCTGTGTCTCCTGCTTCTGTATCTGCAAACTGTGTGACTATTTTTGCCACTTGTATGAAGTAATACAAGACCTTCTATATCAAACCTGTGTCTCATGTATTTTCATCGCACCCAAGCACAAGACGCTATATGAACTGTACTACATACATTACATGGGCTTTTGAAGAGTGGAGACATTGGCTGGAGGGAGCCAAACGTCAGGTGGTGGTCCTCACGGACCATAAGAATCTGGTTTATCTGGAATCAGCCAAGCGACTTAATCCTAGACATTTTTCACACGTTTTAATTTTGTGGTTTCCTTTCTTCCTGGCACTAAGAATGTTAAGGCGGATGCCCTTTCGAGGAGTTTCCTTGCGGACTCTCCTGAGTTATCTGATCCTGCTGTTATTTTGAAAGAGGGTGTAGTTCTTTCCGCCATCTCGCCCAATTTGAGACTGGCTCTGGAAGTTTGCTCTTAATAATAGGACTAGCTCTGCCACTTTGATGTCTCCATTTTTCTGCAATTTTGGGTTTCACCCTCGATTTTCTTCGGGACAGACGGAGGCTTCTGTCTGTCCAGGTGTTGACTCTGTTGTGGAGCGTATGCAGCAGATTTGGGACCAGGTAGTGGAGAGGTTGTCCCTCTCTCAGGAGAGGGCCCAGCGGTTTGCCAACCGGCATAGGACTGATGGTCCTCGGTTTGAAGTGGGGGACTTGGTCTGGTTGTCCTCAAGAAATATCCCTATGAGAGTTGCATCTCCTAAGTTTAAGCCTAGGTTCATTGGACCTTATAAGATCATGGAGATTCTTAATCCTGTTTCCTTTCGTTTACTTCTTCCAGGGACATTTAAGATACATAACGTGTTCCACAAGTCCTTATTGAAGAGGTTTGTCGAGCCAGTGGTTCCTATGGCTGCGCCTCCTGACCCTGTTTTGGTTGAGGGCAATCTGAAGTATGTGGTTGAGAAAATATTGGATTCTCGTTTTTCTAGACGGAAACTCCAGTATTTGGTTAAGTGGAGAGGTTATGGTCAGGAGGACAATTCTTGGGTGTTTGCTTGGGACATCCATGCTAGGAGACTGATCCGTGTGTATCACAGAGCTCATCCTGACCGACCTGGTTGCCCAAATGAGGGTTCGGTGACCCCTCCTCAAGGGGGGTACTGTTGTGAATGTGTTAGAAATGAATTCTGAGCAGAAGCTCCCTCTGGTGGTTACAAACAGTACTGAACCATTCAATGAAGATTGTGAAGATTGGCAATCAGGAGTTACAGACTGGTCTTATATAAGGGAGGTTCCCTCCCATCAGGGTTGCCGGTGATCAATTGTTCTTGTCTGAACTGTGGTTCCTGGTTCACTTTGAAGCTTGCTGACTCTTGCCTGCATCTTCTGCTATCAGATAAGATATTTTCTGCTTTTATTTTTGTGCTTGCTTTTTGCATTGTTCTCTGCACTTCTGTGGAGGTCAGCCAGGTCGCCTCCGGGGGCTTGTGCTCCTCTCAGTTTATCTGAGCCACTGTTATTTGTTCATTTGCCTTTTCCAGTTTTTTCAGTGGCTGTGGCTTAGTTTTGTGACACCAGAGAACTAATTTAGGTGGTAGAGGTCGTGTGATCTCAGGTGTTTTTGCAATTAGTAGAGTTGGTATTTTTTAGGGTTTTTTGGATTGCAGTAAGTGTCCTACCTATCCTTTTCTTTCTAGGAAGATTGGGCCCCAACGTTTGCTCATACTATTTTCTGTCTGTGTCTGTATTTCCTCTTGTCTAACCGCCATTACATGTTTGGGGGCTTCCTATGTTCTTTGGGGATCTGCTACGGGGCAGATAGCTTTCCTCTTTCTATCTTTAGGTGTAGTTAACCTCTCAGGCTGTGACGAGGCGTCTAGGACCAACTTAGGAACGCTCCACAGCTGCCTTTAGTTGTGGTGGTTAGTCAGGGTACTGCAATCCAGTAAATGCCAACCTCTCTGGTGTATTGCCGTTTTTGCCTGCTCTCCTCAGCTACCAAATCATAACAGGAGCCAGGTTACATACTACAAATAGAAGTCTATAAATAGGGAAAGCTGGACGAAATTGAGTCAGAAACACACAGAGAAGTAACACGGAAGCTTTTTGATAAAGTGTTTTATCTCACACTAGTACTGGATGCACAGCTACACAGATTGGTACCGATGTGTAATGCCCTCTATGAGTCAGGGCTGCTGCTTCTCAACATTTCCTGGATAGAGACAGGAAACCAGAAACCCCTCATGTTTTAGTGTGCTGTATGTAGCAGATATTATAGCAGCTAGTCTCCTAGAATAGAGACAACTATAAAATTAGACTCGAGGCATTCGGGCAGCTCTTTTTGGAGTTATCCACGGTAAGAAGTTTTCACACTTTTGACAATCTCGTTGATAACTCTGAACCATGCCAAAAGTGAAATATTTCCAATATGGCATATAGTTTTTACAAAATATATAGGGTCAGTGATGTCCTTCAACCATCCTAGTATTGGGTCTTGTTATGAGATATTCAAGGGTCTCACTGGGTGAGGTGGATCCTCTAATCCAAAGGCCACAGGCGTTGATGCAGCACAGCAGATCAGTGAGCTGAGGGACTGGAAATGGTTGGTAGACAGGACCAATGCTGGAAACCACAGGTAGGTAGGTTGAGTGCAGGAAACCGCAGGCAGGTGGAGTATGTCAGAAAAAAGCAGGCAAGCAGGCAGATGTTAGGAGACCACAGGCAATCAGATATAGTGCCGGAAACCTTATTCAAGTGGAGGATGTCTGGAAATTGCAGGTGGAGTGCAGGAAACTGCAGGCAGGCAGAGGACATCAAGAAAATGCAGGCAGGCGAAGGACGTCAAGAAACTGTAGGCAAGCAGGTGGAGTGCGAGAAACTGCAGGCAGGCGGATAACATCAAGAAAATGAAGGCAAGAGAAGGACGTCAGGAAACCGCAGGCAAGCAGGTGGAGTGCAGGAATGTTGTGAATGGGTTTGAGATGAGTTCTGAGCAGAGGCTCCCTCTGGTGGTTGCAGGCGGTGCTAGTGAAGATTGTGAGGACTGGGAATCAGGTGTTACTGACTGGTCTTATATAAGGGAGTCATTTTCCCATCAGGGTTGCCGGTGATCAATTGTTCTGGTCTGAATCCTTCATTCCAGTTTCCCTTGTAGCCTGCTGTGTCGTGTCTGCATCTCCTGCTTACAGATAAGACTTTTGCTTCTTTTGTGTTTGTGCTATATTTTTGCATTTTGTCCTGCACTTCTTTGGGGCCTTCAGGGTCCCCTCCGGGGGCTTCTGCCCTCTCAGTTTAGTTCAGCCACTGAGTTTTGTTCTTTTGCTTTTTCCAGTTTTTTCAGTGGCTGCTGTTTTGATTTTGTTACACCAGAGAACTAATTTAGGTGGTAGAGGTCGTGTGATCTCAGGTTATTTTGAAATTAGTAGAGTTGGTGCTTTTCAGGGTTTTCTGGGATTGCAGTAAGTACCCTTCCTATCCTTTTCTATTTAGATAGTTTGGGCCCCAGCGTTTGCTCATACTATTTTCTTTCTGTGTCAGTATTTCCTCTTGTCTAACCGCCATTACATGTTTGGGGGCTTTCTGTTATCTTTGGGGTTCTGCTCCGGGGCAGATAGCTTTCCTATTTCTATCTTTAGGTGTAGTTAGTTTCTCAGGCTGTGACGAGGCGTCTAGGACCAACGTAGGAACGCTCCACGGCTGCCTCTAGTTGTGGTGGTTAGTTAGGGTACTGCAATCTCATAGATTCCAACTGCTCTGGTGTATTGCCTTTTTTACCTGCACTCCTCAGCTACCGAATCATAACAGTATCACCGGCCAAAAAAATTGAAAATTGTATGGTACTCACAGAAGGGAAAAAAATATTGTGAAAGAAAAAAGGTTGTCAGAGTTGTCAGAGATATTTTTCTGTTTGTTGCATTTTTTTTTTTCCTCTGTATCTCTGGGTGCTGGGGAGGATCTTTTCTCCCAATGGAGTTTGCACAGTTGTCTGGCCGTGTGGATCAGCTTGCCACTGAGGTTCAGAGTATTGCTGCATATCTTGCTAGGTTGCCTGTTGTGGAACCTAGGATCCCCATGCCAGATTTGTTTTTAGGGGATCGAGCTAAGTTTCAGAATTTCAAAAATAATTGTAAATTGTTTTTTGCCTTAAAATCTAAGTCCTCAGGAAACGCAGCGCAGCAGGTTCAAATTATCATCTCTCTCCTGCGCGGCGATCCTCAGGATTGGGCTTTTTCCCTGATACCTGGGGATCCTGTTTTGAGTGATGTTGATGCGTTTTTTCAGGCTTTGGGGTTATTGTACGATGAGCCTAATGTCACTGATCAAGCTGAAAAAACCTTGTTGGCATTAAATCAGGGGCTTGATGACGCTGAGTTATACTGTCAGAGATTCCGTAGGTGGGCAGTCCTGACCAAATGGAATGACGACACTTTGGCGGCCCTTTTCCGGAAGGGTCTGTCAGATAATGTAAAGGATGTTATGGTGGGATTCCCTGTCCCCTCTGGTCTCAATGATTCTATGTCATTAGTGATTCAAATTGACAGACGTTTGCGTGAGCGGAGAAGTATGCGTGGAATGGTGTTGCCTTGTGAACCAGCTTCTGAACCCATGCAGTGTGATAGAGTGGTGTCTGGGGCACAGCGTCATGAGTTTCGAAAGCGCAATGGGTTATGTTTCTACTGTGGTGATGCCTCTCATGCTATTTCAGTCTGCCCTAAGCGGGGAAGACGTTTTGCACGCTCAGTTGTCTTGGGTAGTGTTCAGACTAAGTTTTTGTTAACTGTCACTCTGATATGCTCTCTGTCCTCATTTTCTGCTCAGGCTTTCGTTGATTCTGGAGCAGCTATTAACCTGATGGATTATGATTTTGCTAAACGTTGTGGGTTTCCCTTGATACCCCTACAGAAGTCTATTCCCCTACTGGGGATCGATTCTACCCCTTTGGCTGAGAATAAACCCCAGTTTTCTACTCAGGTGATAATGAGGGTTGAACCTGATCACCAGGAGTGCTGCAAATTTTTGGTTCTATATAATCTGCATGACATTATCGTGCTGGGTTTCCCTTGGTTACAGTCTCATAATCCTGTTTTGGATTGGAAATCTGTGTCTGTAACCAGTTGGGGCTGCCAATGTGTTAATACCAACACTCCTGTTTTTTCTGCCTCCCCCCAGGCTCAGGATGTTCCTGACTTTTTGTTTGATTTTTCTGATGTGTTTAGCGAAAGTAAATCTGCATCCTTGCCTCCCCATAGGAGCTATGACTGCGCTATTGAATTAGTGCTGGGTAGTAAATTCCCTAAAGGTCGCCTTTTTAACTTGTCTGTACCTGAACATGATGCTATGCGGTCTTATATCAAGGAATCATTGGAGAAGGGTCATATCAGACCATCCTCTTCACCCTTAGGTGCCGGTTTTTTCTTTGTGGCCAAAAAAGATGGTTCATTAAGGCCGTGTATTGATTATCGTCTCTTGAACAATATTACTGTGAAATATCAATACCCGTTACCCTTGATTTCTGACCTGTTTTCCAGGGTGAAAAACGCTACTTGGTTTACCAAGCTTGACCTCAGGGGGGCGTATAACCTTATTCGCATTAAGCACGGGGATGAATGGAAGACGGCATTCAATACCCCTGAAGGGCATTTTGAGTACCTAGTGATGCCCTTTGGGCTCACTAATGCTCCTTCCGTCTTCCAGTCCTTCATGAATGACATTTTCAGGATTTTGTGGACAAATTTCTGATTGTTTATTTGGATGATATCTTGATTTTTTCTAATGACTGGGACTCTCATGTGAAACATGTTAGAACTGTGTTCCAGATTTTGAGAGAGAATGCTCTGTATGTGAAGGGATAAAAGTGTCTTTTTGGCGTACAGAGGATCTCATTTCTGGGATTCATTTTGTCCCCATCTGTTATTGAAATGGACCCGGTCAAGGTTCAGGCCATCTGTGATTGGGTCCAACCTACTTCATTAAAGGCTCTTCAGAGATTTTTGGGTTTTGCCAATTTTTATCGTAAATTTATTGGTAATTTCTCGGTTATTGTTAAACCATTAACTGATTTGACCAGAAAGGGTTCTGATGTGGTGAATTGGCCTCCTGAGGCAGTCTCTGCATTTCAGGAACTTAAGCAGAGATTCACTTCTGCTCCTGTTCTACGGCAGCCTGATGTTTCTCTGCCATTTCAGGTGGAGGTTGATGCCTCTGAAATTGGGGCAGGTGCCGTTTTGTCCCAAAAAGATCCAGAGACCTCTAAAAGTAACCCTTGTGCCTTTTTCTCTCGAAAATTTTCTCCTACTGAACGTAATTATGACGTGGGTAATCGGGAGTTATTGGCCATGAAGTGGGCTTTTGAAGAGTGGAGACATTGGCTGGAGGGAGCCAAACATCAGGTGGTGGTCCTTACGGACCATAAGAATCTGGTCTATCTGGAATCTGCCAAGCGACTCAATCCTAGACAGGCCAGGTGGGCCTTGTTTTTCACACGTTTTAATTTTGTGGTTTCCTTTCTTCCTGGCACTAAGAATGTTAAGGCGGATGCCCTCTCGAGGAGTTTCCTTGCGGACTCTCCTGAGTTATCTGATCCTTCTGTTATTTTGAAAGAGGGTGTAGTTCTTTCCGCCATCTCGCCCAATTTGAGACTTGCTCTGGAGGGGTGTCAGGAGGATAGGCCCGAGCGCTGCCCTGTTGGAAAATTGTTTGTCCCGGACCAATGGAAAAAGAGTGTGATGTCTGAGATTCATTGTTCCGCATTGGCTGGGCATCCCGGAATTTTTGGTACCAGAGACTTGGTTAGTCGGTCCTTTTGGTGGCCTACCTTGTCTCGTGATGTCAGGGAATTTGTGCAGTCCTGCGGAACTTGCTCTCGCTCCAAGCCTTGCTCTCGCTCTAGTGGTTTGTTGATGCCATTGCCTGTGCCCAAGAGACCATGGACCCATATCTCTATGGATTTCATTTCCGATCTTCCTGTTTCTCAGAGAATGACCACCATCTGGGTAATTTGTGATAGGTTTTCCAAAATGATACATCTTGTGCCATTACCTAAGTTGCCTTCCTCCTCTGAATTGGTGCCGTTGTTCCTTCAGCACGTGGTTTGTTTACACGGCATTCCTGAGAACATTGTGTCTGACAGAGGAGTCCAGTTTGTTTCCAGATTTTGGAGGACTTTTTGTTCTAAACTGGGTGTTCAATTGTCTTTCTCCTCGGCATTTCATCCTCAGACCAATGGTCAAACTGAGAGAACAAACCAGACATTGGAGACTTATCTAAGATGCTTTGTGTCTGCTGATCAGGATGACTGGGTCTCTTTTTTGCCTTTGGCTGAGTTTGCTCTTAATAATAGGGCTAGCTCTGCCACTTTGATGTCTCCGTTTTTCTGTAATTCTGGGTTTCACCCTCGATTTTCTTCAGGACAGACGGAGGCTTCTGTCTGTCCAGGTGTTGACTCTGTTGTGGAGCATATGCAACAGATTTGGGACCAGGTAGTGGAGAGGTTGTCCCTCTCTCAGGAGAAGGCCCAGCGGTTTGCTAACCGGCATAGGACTGATGGTCCTCGGTTTAAAGTGGGGGACTTGGTCTGGTTGTCCTCAAAGAATATTCCTATGAGAGTAGCATCTCCTAAATTTAAGCCTAGGTTCATTGGACCTTATAAGATCATGGAGATTATTAATCCTGTTTCTTTTCGTTTGCTTCTTCCAGGGACATTTAAGATCCATAACGTGTTCCACAAGTCCTTGTTGAAGAGTTTTGTTGAGCCAGTGGTTCCTGCTGCTGTGCCTCCTGACCCTGTTTTGGTTGAGGGCAATCTGGAGTATGTGGTTGAGAAAATATTGGATTCTCGTTTTTCTAGACGGAAACTCCAGTATTTGGTTAAATGGAGAGGTTATGGTCAGGAAGACAATTCTTGGGTGTTTGCTTCGGACATCCATGCTAGGAGACTTATCCGTGCGTATCATAGAACTCATCCTGACCGACCTGGTTGCTCAAATGAGGGTTCGGTGACCCCTCCTCAAGGGGGGGGTACTGTTGTGAATGGGTTTGAGATGAGTTCTGAGCAGAGGCTCCCTCTGGTGGTTGCAGGCGGTGCTAGTGAAGATTGTGAGGACTGGGAATCAGGTGTTACTGACTGGTCTTATATAAGGGAGTCATTTTCCCATCAGGGTTGCCGGTGATCAATTGTTCTGGTCTGAATCCTTCATTCCAGTTTCCCTTGTAGCCTGCTGTGTGGTGTCTGCATCTCCTGCTTACAGATAAGACTTTTGCTTCTTTTGTGTTTGTGCTATATTTTTGCATTTTGTCCTGCACTTCTTTGGGGGCCTTCAGGGTCCCCTCCGGGGGCTTCTGCCCTCTCAGTTTAGTTCAGCCACTGAGTTTTGTTCTTTTGCTTTTTCCAGTTTTTTCAGTGGCTGCTGTTTTGATTTTGTTACACAGAGAACTAATTTAGGTGGTAGAGGTCGTGTGATCTCAGGTTATTTTGAAATTAGTAGAGTTGGTGCTTTTCAGGGTTTTCTGGGATTGCAGTAAGTACCCTTCCTATCCTTTTCTATTTAGATAGTTTGGGCCCCAGCGTTTGCTCATACTATTTTCTTTCTGTGTCAGTATTTCCTCTTGTCTAACCGCCATTACATGTTTGGGGGCTTTCTGTTATCTTTGGGGTTCTGCTCCGGGGCAGATAGCTTTCCTATTTCTATCTTTAGGTGTAGTTAGTTTCTCAGGCTGTGACGAGGCGTCTAGGACCAACGTAGGAACGCTCCACGGCTGCTCTAGTTGTGGTGGTTAGTCAGGGTACTGCAATCTCATAGATTCCAACTGCTCTGGTGTATTGCCTTTTTTACCTGCACTCCTCAGCTACCGAATCATAACACAGGAAACTGCAGGCAGAAAGAGGATATCAGGAAATCACAGGCAAGCAGGTAGATGTCAGGAGACAGAGGCAATCAAATGTAGTGCAGGAAACCACAGGCAAGCGGAGGATGTCTGGAAACTGCCGGTGGAGTGCAGGAAACTGCAGACAGGCGGAGAACATCATGAAAATTAAGGCAGGCGAAGGACATCAGGAAACCGCAGGCAAGCAGGTGGAGTGCATGAAACTGTAGGCAGGCAGCAGACGACACTCCAGAGTAATGGGAAAGTCAGCAACCAAGTAATCCATACACAGCCAGTAAGCTGTCCTAAAAACCACCGGTGGACACAGAGAAAAGGTCCAGGAGACCATGAGAGAGGTAGCCGACAGAACTCCAGAGTCACTAGAAGCAGCAGACAAGTAGGAAGAAACAGTAGAAGCTACTGGTCTGCAGGTGACATCCTGCAGCCCGCAGCCAGGCTGCAGTGTACACACAAACTGCAAGTAAGTCACAGAATCAATACCAAGGTCCAGGTGTGAGTCTGAGAATCCCTCAAATAGGCCCAGGAAGCACATCACATGGAAGCACGCCAGGCCACCTGCAAAGCCCAACATGGAGAATCAGAAAGTTCAGTGGATCGGGACAAGTGAAGCAGAGCCCAGACCAGAGACAGGTGTGTAACAGGTCTCACTCTATATTTTGGACAATACATAATCTAATTGGCTGTACAAATCAGGAGGTGTCTTTCACTAAGACTATGTAGTTTATTAAAGGGGTTTTCCCACTAACAAAAGTTCATTTTAATAAAAAAATATTTGAATAATAATAATTTCCACAATCCTGCCTAGGAGATGTAGCATGATCAGACCATGTCCCTGTACGGTAAGGCACAGCCATTACACTGTACACAGCAGGGACACATTTATAAGATTATCTCAGCACAGGAACATTTTATTTAAACACATCCAATTGTGGAACTTATTATTATTCCACGATCTATTGATTACAATTAATGTTTGTTAGTGAGACAACCCCTTTAAGGTTTAGCTTAGTAGATGGGATAACAGTGAATACATCAGCTGCATTTTTTTTTTATCCCCTTTATATCTTAGTCCAGGATTTTCCTGTCTAACCAAAGCATTCTGTATTGGACCTAGGCTCCAGGGTAATTATAGGCTCGAAAGATCCTGCTGAAGTAAACCAGATACAAGTGAATTTGGAGCCAATTATTTGTCACTAGGGTCTATTTATTATGATTCACAAATTATGGACGATTCACACTATTTGTGTAGCATGGTCATTAGAGATTCACCCCAAAGTGGCTGCATTCCCTGCAGCAGCTTTTATACAGGCTATGTCCTTCCAGATTGGCTGCACTACACCATGTGATGTGATAGCTGCAAGCCATTATTGGTAAGCCAATCTAGCTGTAAAGATGGTCTTGGGATCCTTCTCTTGCTGATGCAATCTTTAGAATGTGTAGAATGGTGATGGTCATTATTGAACATTTGTACAAATTGTTCAACGCAAATTGTTCAAATTGACTAAGTTCATCCAATCGATTTGCTCACCTCTATTAGTCACCCATTGATGTCGTATTGTAACGGACAAGCGACGCATATAATAGCACAAAACTAAGATTCACTGGGTGGGCGCTCGCTACATCTGTAAAAGTACATTTGCTCATGTTCTGTTCAGATGAACTCTCTGAATTCTCATCGCTATTGAACCCAAGAAACCCAAAATCCGAAGGCCCTGTTCCTTCCGTGAACACCATGTATCCTATCTGTGATTTAGTTATGCCCCACAGCTAGACACCGGTCAGTAAGTGGTGACATTAGACTGATATTCAGTAGATCCATAAACCTGGCGTGAAAACAAAATAAAAAAAAAACAATCTTGTCTTTCCGCTCTCTATAGTAAATATCAATTGTTATCCTATTACCAAAGAGCCTCAGAAATTATTGTGTTCCATGAAATGCTTGGCTTTTTGGCCTGAAAAGTCAGACACATCATTAGATTGAAGTCTGTGATTTAGATTATTACTGTACTTCCCTGCTAACACACTATTGACATTTCCGTTTCAGCTACAAATGATGGAGAAAGGATTAAAAAAGGTTTCGGCAAAGAAGGAAGGAGTACGGGTGCAGACACCGGAGATGCCGAGAGTCCACCGCATGCACGCGCTGTGTACGTGTAATCCCAATGACTCTCTCATTCATCCCCTCTTTGTAATAAATCAGCTCTTGTGGCCCCCAAGGCGAGCGATCTGACCTAATTTACCAAATCTGCTTTGCGAGTCAAGTGATTCTAGGAGTAATTGTTATATTGCCGCTCTGATATTGTGATCACTGTCTGCTCCTAATTTATGGAAAACTGATCTGGATGGTGGTTTATTCTGCAAAACTATCAGCATTTACATCATCATTCACTATCATCCGTTATTTAGAGGGTGTGTAGACTTTTGCAACCATTCTCCTACTGCTGTAATGCATTATATAATGTTGTGCACATTTCTGTTAATGCATGAGGGTCAATGGTCATAAAAGTGTCCGTAGACGAGTATAGAGTAGGGAAGAGATGGACTATTATCTCTGCTGCTCTAGAGATCATACAGGGGCAGGGGAGCTGCATAATAGACCTTATCTGAAAGCATGGAAAATGTGGTAGGTCTACCTTATCTGGACCCTGACATTACAAAACAGTTGTTAAACTGCACCGACCCAACTTAGCAAGTTATGACTTAATCACTGCATCAGTGTTAACGTACTAATCATTTATGTGCCACCAATGAGACCCATACCCATCCTGAGCACAGTTTAGTGGGATGAAGTGATGGCCGCAATCCATGTCACATGTATGACAGATGTAATCAGCTATTTCTAGAAGTCCCAAAGACAATAATGTGCAGCCATCTCTCCATTCCAATAAAGTTCTTCAGCCTCGTTTTTTGGATCTGAAATGATCTCCAAGTTTTCACCTTTCTTGTAATAATGAGATGACTCTGCTAATTGTGTCTAAGTCTACACAGCAAAGCACAAAAGCTGTCTTTTAAAAAAATGTTGCTGTTCTATTCAGCTTATCTATCTACAGTGGCATGTAAATGTTTGGGCACCCCTGGTCAAAATTATTGTTATTGTGACCATTTAAGCAAGTTGAAGATGAAATGATCTCTAAAGGCCTAAAGTTAAAGATGACACATTTCAATGTATTTTAGACAAAAAAAAAAATATATATATATATACAGTGCCTACAAGTAGTATTCAACCCCTGCAGATTTAGCTGGTTGACACATGCGGAATTAACTTGGCATTGTGACATTTGTACTGTAGATCAGCTTGGAAGTGGGAAATGCACTGCAGCAAAAATTTTTGTTTTAATTTTTTTTTTTTTTTTTTTTAAAAACGTTAAAAGTTAAATCAGAGTGTCATTTATTATTCAACCCCTCAAACCACAAGAATTCTGTTTGGTCCCCCTAAAGTATTAAGAAGTAGTTCAGGCACCAAGAATAATGAGCTTCACATGTGTGGATTAATGATCTCTTTTGCCAGCCTTTTCTGACTATTTAAGACCCTCCCCAAACTTGTGAACAGCACTCATACATGGTCAACATGGGAAAGACAAAGGAGCATTCCAAGGCCATCAGAGACAAGATCGTGGAGGGTCACAAGGCTGGCAAGGGGTACAAAACCCTTTCCAAGGAGTTGGCCCTACCTGTCTCCACTGTTGGGAGCATCATCCGTAAGTGGAAGGCTTATGGAACTACTGTTAGCCTTCCACGGCCTGGACAGCCTTTGAAAGTTTCCTCCCGTGCCGAGGCCAGGCTTGTCCAAAGAGTCAAGGCTAACCAAGGACAACAAGGAAGGAGCTCCGGGAAGATCTCATGGCAGTGGAGACATTGGTTTCAGTCAATACCATAAGTAACGTACTCCACCGCAATGGTCTCCGTTCCAGACGAGCCCGTAAGGTACCTTTACTTTCAAAGCGTCATGTCAAGGCTCGTCTACAGTTTGCTCATGATCACTTGGAGGACTCTGAGACAGACTGGTTCAAGGTTCTATGGTCTGATGAGACCAAGATCGAGATATTTGGTGCCAACCACACACGTGACGTTTGGAGACTGGATGGCACTGCATACGACCCCAAGAATACCATCCCTACAGTCAAGCATGGTGGTGGCAGCATCATGCTGTGGGGCTGTTTCTCAGCCAAGGGGCCTGGCCATCTGGTCCGCATCCATGGGATGATGGATAGCACGGCCTACCTGGAGATTTTGGCCAAGAACCTCCGCTCCTCCATCAAGGATCTTAAGATGGGTCGTAATTTCATCTTCCAACAAGACAACGACCCAAAACACACAGCCAAGAAAACCAAGGCCTGGTTCAAGAGGGAAAAAGTCAAGGTGTTGGAGTGGCCTAGTCAGTCTCCTGACCTTAACCCAATTGAAAACTTGTGGAAGGAGCTCAAGATTAAAGTCCACATGAGACACCCAAAGGACCTAGATAACTTGGAGAAGATCTGCATGGAGGAGTGGGCCAAGATAACTCCACAGACCTGTGCCGGCCTGATCAGGTCTTATAAAAGACGATTATTAGCTGTAATTGCAAACAATGGTTATTCCACGAAATATTAAACATAGGGGTTGTATAATAATTGACCCACACTTTTATGTTTAAAATTTATTAAAATTCAACTGAGCAACATAACTTTTTGTTTTGTAAGATTTATGCTTCTGTTAATAAATCCTACTCTCGTTTGCAGTTTGGAGGCTCTAACTTATTTGCATCTTATCAAACCAGCTAAATCTGCAGGGGGTTGAATACTACTTGTAGGCACTGTATATATATATATATATATATATATATATATATATAGGTGCTTCTCACAAAAGTATAATATCATCAAAAATTTAATTTTTTCAGTTCTTCAATACAAAAAGTGAAACTCCTATATTATAGAAGAATCATCAGAAGAAAACCTCTACTGCGTCCTCACCATAAAATTGAGCATCAGAAGTATGCAAAAGAACATCTAAGCACGCCTGATGCATTTTGGAAACAAGTCCTGTGGACCGATGAGGTTAAATCAAACTTTTTGACCACAATGATCAAAGGTATGTATGGAGAAAAAAGGGCATTTCAGGAAAAGAATATCTCTTCAACCAATAAGTTTGGGAGTGGATCAATCATGCTTTGGGTTTGTGTTGCAGCCAACGGCAGGGGGAACATTTCATGAGTAGAGGAAAGAATGGATTCAAAGAAATTTCAGCAAATTCTTGATGCAAAACATAACACCATCTGTAAAAAAGCTGAAGGCAAATAGAGGATGGCTTCTACAAATGGATAATGATCCGAAACACACGTCAAAATCCGCAAACGAGGACCTCAAAATGTACAAGCTGAAGGTTTTACAATGGTCCTCACAGTCCCCTGATCTGAACATCATTGAAAATCTGTTGCTAGACCTCAAAATAGCAGAGGATGGAAGACGACCCTGGAATCTCACAGAACTGGAAGAATTTTCACTCCAAGAATGGATGAAAATCCCTCAAAGAAGAATTGAACGACTCTTGTCTGGCTACAAAAAGAGTTTACAAGATGTGATACTTGCAAAAGGGGGCGCTACTAGGTACTAACCATCCAGGGTGCCCAAACTTTTGCATCAGCCCATTTTACATTTTGTAATTTTGGAAATGTAAAAAATTACACTTTTTTCTTTCTATCTATTATCTATCTATCTATCTATCTATCTATCTATCTATTATCTATCTATCTATTATCTATCTCCATTCTCAGGAGAGTATTAGTAGATTTCCAACTTTCACCCTTCCACTTTAAGACAGTTTGTGACCTGAACTTGTATTTCTGCTTCCCAAAATATTAAAACTATAAAACTTTAGAGCAAAGAGTTATGGATTTTTTTCTGAACCAGCTGGTGGAGAAGTAACATTTTCAGCAGATTATCGGAAAGTGCAGCTCTTATAATCAGCTCAAGTCACACTTCAGCGGCAGGGGGTCCGGCTGCCATCCATTTATGTACGATCAATTGTCTTTCAGCCATAACACACGGGTTCAGAAAACAATAAAGTCCTCATTTATAAAGTTTATAATTACAGTAGATTTACCGGGAAGACTAAAAGAATTACTCACCTCAGGTAATTGCAGAAATACAATCAAAACATTATATTCTCTAAAGATTAAACTCTTAAAATATAAAAATAGATTTACAGCCAGATATGACTTTTTCTAATCCACAAATCTATATCCCCCACATAGACATTAGAGCTGTATACATCTATCAGTATGAAGCCAGCTCTTTACCTCCCCCTAGAGGCGGCCACGGGAAGGAAACATTCGGTGAGCCCCTCTCCTCCTGTTTCCCAAACAGTATTTCCCCCACATAGAACATCAGAGACAAAGAGCTGACACTTTGGACATATAGCGAAGAGAATCCTTGAGAAAGGCTCGCAATCCTGAGCCGAAACGTCAAAATTTGGGGCAATTAAACAGCCACATTTACTGTATTTCACCCTGAATTGGCGTGCTGTCTTGGTTTTTTGTCTGTATGAAGAGGAATCTAGTTATAGCTATGGAGAGAAAAAGTAATTAAAATAAGGGAAATAGGGCGAGAGATGACGCTCTAATCTCCTTTGAAGCTGAGGATCCCTGCCATGTTCAGGTAATTAAACAGGAAATCTTTTCTGGGTTCCAGAACATGATATGTGTTTATCTGTAAGCGGAGAAGTGCAGGACCTCGTTTTTCCAAAGTAACAATATCGTGGGCAGAAAGTTTTTTTTCTGAGGGTGTTCCAGACTTGGTGTCTCCAATGTTAAAATTGAAATATTGGGGTTTGTATAGATACGATATTAATGGGATATAGATTTTTGGCATTGTAGAAAAGGGACGGACGTGATGCATTCAATCACATCAATATAGGGCCACTAGAATCCCTTCAATTCAATAACGAACTGATAGATGATGCTATACCTGTCATATTTTGTCTCTATGCAATGGTAAAATCATGAGAAAAATTACGTCAATGTCTAACGCCTGGAACCTTCAGAGGAGAAGATATCTTGTAAGTTGGGGTTCTCACAAAATTCTAACAGATCCAGGACATCCCACAATCTACCCTGCATGAGGTCATTAAGAGGAGGTGTGTGGGTGTAACTTAGGAGTTAATAAAAATCAGAAACTGGGTCTGGATCAATTGTCAATCTAGGAAGTCATAGTTTACTGTGTGAGTTCCTACTTTCCTAATCGGATTGCTCCCATGCGGTAAGCTCTGAGTTATTTCCGTGCCTAAGTTTGGTAAGTTTCTTTTGTTATTTATTTTTATTATTTTATATAATTGTATATATCATATTATTTTGTTCCCATTTTGTATCATCTTGTATATTTTTAAAAACACGACGTATCTTTACGAACTCAAAACATAAAATGTAAAAGCTCTGTTCCTCTTGCTCTGTAAACCGCACCCTGAAGCCATACACACATACACAACCTGTAATGGATGTACAATTGGCCTGTATAAACAATTGGTGGTGGCAGCTATTAGTTTCCTTTGTTAGTGCGGAGCTGACAGTGACCGTACCAGGGTGTATATATATATATATATAGATAGTGTAAGGTTTCACTCACTCAGCTGCTTCAGAGGTAAATCAGGACGCACTTTCTTATACAAAAAGTCCTTAGGTTTATTACATCATAAACCATAAAGCAACATATAGTACAATTCTCCAGTACTTCAGCTCGGTCCTGAAGCCTCACTCTTCAGACACAGAGTCCTCTCTGTGATGTCCCGCCGGGACACATGGAAGTCTGTCCACACTGGCAGACTCCCACACCACTCTCTCACAGGTGCAAAACACACTCCATTACATAGGTGTAACTCCACCCACAGGTGAGGTCAGGAATCACATGGTTATGTCACATGGTCATGACCTCACCACAGGTCCTTTAGCTACACCATTAATGCAGGTTTTATCCCAGGTATTTAGACACAAGCCCCTTGGGTGGGTTTGTAGGTGACTGGACCCACCCAGCTCTCCTAGTCACCTGGAAGCCTCCCAATATATAGCACAACTCTCAGCAGTAGATCTGCTGAACAAAGCATGCTCAGGCTTCCATCACAGGGCCACCCACCTCTGTGATACATAACGTCCATCCATCACATGTCTCCATGCATATCCCGAGGGCCATACACAGTGCCCCCTAGCTGCATCAGGGGTCATTACACCACATACCTCCTCCCTTTGTTCAAACTTGTGGGGTTGAACACTTTTTACCCGACCAGAGATCCTTCTCGGTGTCTCTGCCAGTCAAACCGTCTCTCTAAGTCGGACCCTGCTACTAATCTCTTTGGTAGGCGTCTGTCCTCCGACTCTGTCACATCTGTTGCTGACGAGGCCCCCCTGTCAGACCACCCGCATCCCCAGCGGTCAGTACGGCGTCGCAATTCACTTGCACCCATACGTCCTGTCTGGTCTAAGTCCTTTTCATTTCTTCCACTACAGGTTCTCCTGCTTAGGTCACTCATCACTGAGCTAACTGAGGCACCACTATTTCCTGTATTATCTCTAGCTTGAGGACTTCTCGTCTTAAGCAAACCTCTTCGCCTCTCAATACCACGGGTTGAAGGTGGCAACCATCTTCTTTCCATTTCCCGTAGGCTTCTGTTGACCTGCTCCCTCTCCAGTCGTAGCTGCTCTACTTCTCTCAAGTATGACACACGATACTCCAGGAGCATCCGGATATTCCCAAGGCTCTCCCTGGATCAGACAACGAGGAATGGGACCATCCCCTCTTCACCCTTGACCTGGACTTCGTCATCAGCCGGAATCCTGACTCTCGTCACACCGGACTTATTTACCATCTCCTGCATCACTTTCCCGAGTCTTCCGATGACCTTCTTCACCAGACCTCTGGGCACTTGAACGATGTCTTCCATCAAGCCAAGCTGATTTTGAGTCTTTCTTACTTGCTCCAGACGTCGAGTGGCGTCATGATTTCTCAACAGGATTATTTGCTTTGTGCGGAGACAATGTAGGTGCATGTCCCTCAGGATAGCCACTCGCTTCATTGTGACTTCCCTAGTCGACAGTATAACCAACTGCTTCTTCTCTGGCACCCAGTTCACACTACATGCTTCCACCGCTTTTCTAAAGGCCTGATGTACATCCTCACCGGCACAAGCTTCTTGCATGTCTTCGGGTACCTCTATTATACACTTGAAAACCGACCCGTCACCTTCTTGGACAGACTGTTGGACCTCCTCGTCCTGAGCGTTAGTACGGTTTTCCAAGACCTCGATCTCCTTTGTGTGACCATCTGCATGGCACTTCTCCTGCTGGATTTCTTCTCCTGTAGATTTCTGGAGCTGGGCACTAGTCTCCTCCTCTATCTTGAGCTCTCGGAGAACTCTATCTCGCTCTTCTGCCAAGCAGCGACACTCCTGCTGATGTTTCTATTGGGCCTCTCTGAGCACCTCCGTCTCTTTCCATAGAGCCTTGTTCATACTCTTACACGCTGACAGATGATTTCTGAGCTTAGAGACTTCCTTCTCCAGCTCCTCCACTTTGTGCTCAATCATTCGTCTCAGGACCCTTTCCTGCTCGACTGCCTCTTTCACTGTTTCTTTACACAGCTCTATCTCCTCATTAAGGACAGTCACCTGACCGGTACCTGACCCTGACTCTTCCTCATCATTTTGCTTCTTAGAGGATGTAGCCTGTCCCGCCTTTCCACGGCCCCTGCGGCGAGAGGAAGATCGGCCATTTTTACTCGGCTCCACGTTACTGCACTCGCTTTCCCTTGCAGTCGAGTCACAGTCTGCATAGGAGTCACTCCCACTCCCCCTGTCATCCTGGAACTGCACGTCCCCACTTAGACAGGTCTCTGCCCCTTTTCTGGAGCTGTACCGTTTCTCACGGTCACAAGTCTTGTCACGTCCAAGTCCCCGAGTTGGTCTGACCCACACTTTCTTCTGGTCACCTGGAACTCTAGACTATCGATATTAGGTGTTACCTTCTTTTCACACATCACACCATCAGGACCCACTACAGCAGCCTGCTGTGGTGAGACTCCCTTAGGGTCATTCTTGCTCCCTTCTGAGCAATCAAGCACTCCTCTTTCCTCCCACAAATCCCAAAACCGTTTAAAGTCCTGGCCAATTACTACAGGGTATGGTAAGTCCAGGACTACAGGGACATCATGGGTAGCAATAATAGTGGACGTCTCAATGATTACCCTGGACACCGGATAATCCCTAGAGACTCCATGTCCGCAGTGGACTTCCATCTTCCTTCCGGGAATCAGATAGACAGGGAGTGTGGCGCTCACCAGTGTCACCTGGCCCCCTGAGTCCAGAAGTCCAATCACACACTCTCCATTGACTTCTACAGAACAGCTCCCTGACACCTTGTCAGATGGAAAGTCAGTACAACATCCTGGACATGCGCTGTTCGGACCCTGAACCTGGCAACCTTCCTTCAGCTTAATCATCGCCACCTCTTTTCCTGCCGCCACCCCAACTTGGGATACCGCCCCCTTTTGGGACTCCGCCCCCTTTTGGGTAACCATCCCTGTTTTGGGTTGCCGCCCCCCTTTTGGGACTCCTCCCCCTCTAGGGACACCACCCAACACTGGGGTACACATCACGGCTCTTACAGGCCCCAGTCCGCACAGACCCTTATGTCTCTCAGGGCTGGTACTGTCACTTAAAGAGGTCACCCACTCTGGACCTGATGTCCTTATGGTACCTCACCAGCTCCTGCTGGTACTGCCACCACCCGCCAGCACCTCCGGCTGCCGCGCACAAGCCGCTGCTGCCACTGCAGCTCTTGCTGCTGCAGAACCTCTTGCTGCAAGTCACTGTAGCTCCTGCTACCACAGGTCTCTGCACGCTGCGCTGTCTTGCCGCTTGTCACCTTCGTGACCCCACGAGTCACAGCCAGCCGCTTGTCACCTTCATGACTCCTCCGAGCCACAGCAAACACCTCACACGTGTTCCAGAAGAAGAAAAAAAAACACCAAAAAAAAAAAAGTTTCTCACTGATTCTTCTCACTGATCCCGACCAGCCTAGCACGGTTGTCAAGACCGTCCCCTGTTGGCGTCAGCCACACAGGTTCCTGGAGACCTCAGCCTCAGAGATACCCAACAAACACAAAAATACAGTCTTTGTCACTGACCCGTCAGCACACCACAGACTCCTGTCTGTCACTCTTGGCCACAGAGATTTCCGGACACCTCCTCTCTCAGAGAGGCATCCCACAAAGGAAAAAACAGTCTCACTGACCCGTCAGTACACCACAGACTCCTGTCTGTTACCTGTTGGCCACGAAGGTTTCCGGACACCTCCTCTGAGGTATCCTCTCAGCATGCTTTTTGCTTACTTCTCAATGACCCCGGTCACATAACACAGACTCCTGTCTGTCACCACTGCTTAACAGTTTCTTCAGATACCTCATATCAGAGGCACCCCATAAACATCAACACAGTTTATTCGTGACCACTGGTCACACTCACGTTTTTCACTGACCGTCCGTTCCTCCTCTGGTTCCTGGTTCCCAGTCCTGGAACATGTGCTCCTTGGGCCGCTGCCAGCATTCCATCCACCAATTGTAAGGTTTCACTCACTCAGCTGCTTCAGAGGTAAATCAGGACGCACTTTCTTATACAAAAAGTCCTTAGGTTTATTACATCATAAACCATAAAGCAACATATAGTACAATTCTCCAGTACTTCAGCTTGGTCCTGAAGCCTCACTCTTCAGACACAGAGTCCTCTCTGTGATGTCCCGCCGGGACACATGGAAGTCTGTCCACACTGGCAGACTCCCACACCACTCTCTCACAGGTGCAAAACACACTCCATTACATAGGTGTAACTCCACCCACAGGTGAGGTCAGGAATCACATGGTTATGTCACATGGTCATGACCTCACCACAGGTCCTTTAGCTACACCATTACATGCAGGTTTTATCCCAGGTATTTAGACACAAGCCCGTTGGGTGGGTTTGTAGGTGACTGGACCCACTCAGCTCTCCTAGTCACCTGGAAGCCTCCCAATATATAGCACAACTCTCAGCAGTAGATCTGCTGAACAAAACATGCTCAGGCTTCCATCACAGGGCCACCCACCTCTGTGATACATAACGTCCATCCATCACATGTCTCCATGCATATCCCGAGGGCCATACACAGTGCCCCCTAGCTGCATCAGGGGTCATTACACCACAATAGATATATATGCACATAAATATATATACATACTGTATATTCCATGAGTTGGAATCAGGAAGCAGTGGAGTTGCGTTCCCTTAACAAAAAGTTAACAGCAGGTGGATCTGCATGACCCCCCCGGCTGTGCATCCTGACAGCGGATTTACAGCAGATTTCACTCTTTGCATTGCAAATGCATGAAATCTGCAATGAATATAGTATGCGTGGCATAAATAGATTTTCCATGCAGCGTCTAGATGATATTTCATGAAATCTCACGTACACCACTAGTACTGTAATATGAGTTAAATCCACAGCATATCTGACTTGTGTGAACGAGCTCCTATTGGGAGCTTAATCTAAAGTTGTAACCACTTTGTTTTCAAACAGATTTTACAATTGTCTTCTTTAAGAAGGACCATTAGGCAACCTTTTGCAGATACACCGGACCAATAGCGTAAAGGTCAAAAGGTAAATTATCCCCTTAAAAGGAATCTCAGCAGGTTTTTGCTATGTAGCATGAGAGCAATAGGATGTAGTGACAGAGACCCTGATTCCAGCGAAGTGACACTTATTATGCTGTGTGTTGTTATTTTGATAAAATCATCCTAGTCCAACCACCACTGATTAGCAGCCTTCTGTCAATGTACAGTGTGCACAGAAAGCTGCCAATCAGTAATGTGGGTGGGGTTATAAACCGCAAGCTGCCAATCAGTGATGTGGGTGGGGTTATAAACCGCAAGCTGCCAATCAGTGATGTAGGAAGGATTATACACCGCTCAGCATTTGAGCTTTGCAACACTTGCAGCGGAGAAAACTGTGATTGTTTGAAAAGTAGAGCAAGCAGCCCAGCAAGCGACACATCACTGGAATCAGGGTCTCAGCCCTTACTTTATGCTGCTCTCAGATTAGAGAACAAAACCTGCTGACATATTCCCTTTAAGTGCATAAGACACGTTACACACATGGTATACAGCTCATTATTTATTATTGCAGAGAACAGACACAAATTGTGAAATAAGAGCTCCCTCCTAGGCCACACGCAACACTTTATACTCTATATTTTAGTAGCATTTTTCTTGGTGTTTTATAGAAATACACAATTAGCTTAAAGCACAGAGAAAACATATGAGAAAAGATCTTCTTTCAAGTCTTGGTGTTATTATGTCTCGTGGATTATGCTTGGTGTTGTATCCATTGAATGAGAATAAGCTGCAGTACCAGAAATAGCCATGGGTAGATGTGGCGCTGTTACTGAAACATAAAAACAATAAAAATATATTCTTCTTTTCTAATCTGTAAGTGATTAAAAGGGAGAGAATTTCTTGATTGAAAAACACCTTTTCTCTTTGCAAAGTAGCCGGCTATGCTTCTTTTCTAATTAGTACTCAGCCTATAAAATACAGACCATCTGTTCAATTTTGTGCATTTCTTAGTATTTTTTTTTTTTAAACTTTCACAAAGCTCCGAAGAGGGTAAAAAAACCAGAAACGTGTTAGATTTGGTAGACAACCATGATACTTATTTTGAAGATTGTTGACAAAATATTATTCTGCGAGCGTTCCGACACTTAAAGGATATGAATACTTTTGCAGCCATCTTTTAAAATAAAAACTTTGCGAAATGTCCTTGTTAAGTAGAGTTTTAGTATATTACAGTATACAACTCCTGTGCTGATTTATGTGTTTCCATGGATACTGAGTACAAATAAATACGATAGAATTCCATTCTCTCATTCTTAAATCGTCTTTAAAGTTTTCTACAAGATGAATGTTGCAATTTTCAACAAACTCACCAAAAAGGCATTGCCTGCTGCGAAACGGGCAAAGAAGGTACATGACCTAAATAGTGACCCTGTCCGCGAAAGCTGCACCAAACTCGCTCCACAGTACGGCATAACTTAGTGGATTAACTCTTTATCAAACAGCATAAGCTACTTTGATCAATTTGGTGCATTTAAAAACAGTCTACATAATTAAATCTGCCCCACTATTGTGACTTTTAGGTTTGTGATGACTTTGGCACTTGTGCTCGCAACAATGCTGGTCTATATGGGGGGAATTCATCATGGCGGGGGACGGACTGTATCAAAGGGTCTCAGAATGTTTAGCACGTTTTACGATATTACACTTTCCCTCTTGAAAAGGGATTCCATTTTTTACGCCAACGCAGGATTGAGATTTTTCTTATGATTTTTAAATAAAAAAAGCCATAAATATGGCATTCGCCGGCCATACACATGAGATGACAAAGGATGAAAGATCATTCATTATTCGTACAAATCTCCCTTTGCACTATACACACGTCCAATTACATTGTACAAATATAATTTTTTGGATGAAGTAAGACATTTCAAATAAAAAATGGATAAAAAGCACACACATTATACCATGCATGATAATCATAGAATCCTAGAATGGTAGAGTTGGAAGGGACCTCCAGGGTCCTCGTGTCCAACCCCCTGCTCAATGCAGGAGTCACTAAACCATCTCAGACAGATGTCTGTCCAGCCTCTAAAGACGTCCATTGAAGGAGAACTCACCACCTCTCATGGCAGCCTGTTCCTCTCATTGATCTCCCTCACTGTCAAAAAGTTTTTTCTAATTTCTAATCTGTATCTTTTCCCTTTCAGTTTCATCCCATTGCTTCTCATGTTTCCATGTGCAAATGAGAATTAGGATGATCCTCTACGTTGTGACAGCCCTTCAGATATTTGTAGACGGCTATTAAGTCTCCTCTTAGCCTTCTTTTTCACAAGCTAAACATTCCTAGATCCTTTAACCGTTCCCTGTAGAATATACTTTGCAGTCCGCTCACCATACTGGTCGCTCTTCTCTGAACATGCTCCTGTTTTTCAATGTCTTTTTTATCATGTGTCCAGAAGTGGACACGGTATTCCAAAGAGTAGTAGAGGAGGATAATTATTTCACGTGATCTAGACTGTATGCTTCTCTTAATACATCCTAGAACTGTGTTTGCTTTTTTTTTGCTGCTGCATCACACTGTTGACTCATGTGCAGTCTGTGATCTATTAGTATACCCAAGTCTTTTTCTACACATGTGTGGTTGCTTAGTTCTATTCCTCCCATTCTGTAGATGTAATTTTTCGTCTTTCTTGCCCAGATGTAGAATCTTGCATTTCTCCCTGTTAAATACCATTTTAGTTGTATGAAAATATCATACACGCCCGATCGATCTTTCGGACAACTACGATCGTTCGTCGCACGAAAGTCGATCGATTGTCACCTAAAAAAAACCCCATACAACTGAACGATCGATTTGGTAAAAATCGTTCATTTGGTACAACTTTGGTCTATTGTTAGCTTTAAATTGAGGGAAAAAAAAACAGGATTTGATACTTTTTCATGAGCACAACACTAAAATGAATTAAAAATGATGCACAACTGGGTGCAAAAAAAATGAAGGCGCAAAGAAAAAAATAGGTACAAAACAAATGCTAAATGTGTGTGAGTTCTATGTATAGTTCTATGTGCAGCTGTAAAATCTATGTGCACATCTGGCAGCACAATGGCTAATTCCTCTTCCCCAGTTATGCAGTCCCCTGCATGTACTTGTCCATAGATTACAAGGCTGGAGAGTCTGGCTGCTGTCCATGGTGCTGACATTGGATTTCCCCCCTTCTATGCAGCACTGCCACTTACCCATAGGATGCTGCTGCACATCCTGCATGCTGGGCTTAGTAGTAAGTGTAAAACCTTATGGTGATATTCACACACACATGCATGACAATGCTGCACACAGACTAGTGGGTGTCATTGGTATTCCTGGTGCAACTTCTCTGTCTCCTGTTGGATCCATTACAGATGAGATCTATGGGTAGAGAGTGGCACCTCTAATGACTACAGCTCATACCTCCCTTTTCAGATTCCTAAATGATTTAGCACCTCCTCTCTGTCCCTGCTGAAGCCAATGCCACAGCTGCTGGAGGACTGAAATGCTGCTGAATTCACAGTGAACCAAGAAGCTTCAGATTTGGGAAGCAGAAGACGGAATCTGCAACCGTCTTAAGGACTTCAGACACTGAATCCCCCCTTATCCCACCATTCTCCATCCTTCCAGCTGTATGGAGAGATGCTGAGAGCTGGGGAAATGCAGTAGAACAGGACACAGGCAGCAGTCACTGGGGCTGATGGAGGGGTTTGATGTTGCAGCAAAGGAAGCCCTGTGCACCCTGGGCTCTGTAGGGATGACTCCTCTTTGGTGACCCCCCCTAGAAATTACTGACTTGGCTCATCTCTGTGGTGGGATATACAGGTGTTTGGAAGACTCCTGGATTTGGTACAATGCTGGAGGTGGCCATGCCATCTGCAGGAACAAGATTCTTCTTTGCAAGTCCAATCTGTTAGCCAGGCATTGATCCTGTCCCCACCACCCTCCTCCAGGAGACATGCTGCTGCAGCTGTGATTAACCTGCTGGAATGCATTTTATTTGCCTTTCTTATTTTTTTGCAATCTTATAACCTTAACCTGCAAATTAAAGGGAAATCCTTGCCATCCTTTAAATCAGTTTTCAACTAGATCATTTTTTTTTTATGGTTGTTCCATGTGACTTACAAACTGATACAGAGTGATGGAAGAGAACACATTCCCTTAGACAAGGAGGATCAATATCTGGTCAGATGGGTAAGTCATGTATTCTCTTAGCACATTACATTTGTATTATTCCTATGGGAAGCGTGTTTTCTGCAGTTACCATCTTGTATCAAGCTGAAGCACTAGTGGACTTGGCTTTCTTCTTACTGTCTGGGGTGCAGTTAGGGTTAAGCTCTGGGGTTACTTTGTATTTGATACATTTGCATTGTTTATTTATTAAATAAAACTGTATCTCTCATTCCCATTGTTGACTAACGTGCTTTATTGTCTTCTCTACCTCTGAACTAAAGCACATTTCTCTCCATGGCGATATGGAGAATTCATCTATTTTCTACGGTGTGGATTTTTATGCATTTCTTCTGAATTATGATGCCATTATTTATCCTTTGGCACCAACATTTTGTCACCCCTTTCCCTTCACATCCTGCATATAAAACAAGGTGAATTGCAATATTTTAATACAAGTGCTCTTTCTTTTTAGCTCCTATTCATCTGCAGGGCAAAAATTTTCCCCTTTATTAAGAAATTGGCAAATTTCTCAGCATTTTGCCCCCAACCTGGTAGGAGAGTAGTAGCAGTCATGCACTATGCAGATAGTAAAACTTGCCTAAGGTAAAATCTCCTTTCATCCTACCAGTGACTAATACAGATCCTTAAGTACTAGGTAGGTATCATTACCAGCTGAGAGTGCACATAGCCAGTAGTGGCTCATTACATGGCGGGTAGTGGAAAAGCTTAAGGTTGGCAATGAAAGAGTTCATTGGAAGCCCAGAAATTAATTAATACTGTGCTTTTTTGGAAATGAGAAGCCTGCAGCAGCCTCTCAGTCTGTGCATTGTCAGTGCTGAGCCCTTCCTGCTCACTACTTTGTGTAAGAAGATGAAGGACATTATTATACTCTACTCTTCTATGTCTTTGTTTTGGCTGGGAGGCAAAAATCAGCCAAGAAAACACATAAATCCTACATTAATGCACCATCTCTAAACCTGCTCATTGACTTGTCCTGCAACATGATACAACATGGTCTATGGTATGGCCACCATGACCCTGTCTACATCAGGCTTTTAAGGAGATTGCATAGCACTGGAATTTCTGCTTATATCTTGGCCATTTAATTTAGTTACAGACCATTTCATTGTGTCAGCAGCAGCGGCAGAATAGTCTCTCTGGGCTGCAATGCTGACACGTTTTACACCAAGGGATGAGTGTGTAACTAGACAATGCCCACACTGGACACAACTGTGTCCTAACACCAGACTGCTCTTTTGCATGGCAAGCCTGCTGATTATTCACCAAGGAAACTGCTGCCTCCCTATAAGCACAGATTTCATTTAAGAAGCAGATAGATAGATGCTCAGTAAATAATGGTTTGCTCCATTGCAGTCATGGCTTGTGATTGTGTCCCACCATGGACTGAAGCTGTGAAAAAAACATTGCTGCAAAGGGTGTCCAAGCATGAAACAGGGAGTAGGGAGCATGGAGAAAGGGACATGGAGCAGGGATCATTGAGCAGGGAGTAGAGAGCATGGAGCCTGGAACAGAGAGCATGGAACCAGTAGCAGAGATAATGGATCAGGAAGCATGGAGCAGGGAGCATGGAGCATGGAACATGGAGCAGCAGCAGGGAGCACGGAGCAGTGAACATGGAGCAGCAGCAGGGAGCATGGAGCAGGGAACATGGAGCAGCAGCAGGGAGCACGGAGCAGGGAACATGGAGCAGCAGCAGGGAGCATGGAGCAGGGAACATGGAGCTGGGAGTAGAGAGCATGAAACTGAAAGCAGAGATAATGGATCAGGAAGCAGGGAGCATGGAGCAGGGAACATGGAGCAGCAGCAGGGAGCATGGAGCAGGGAACATGGAGCTGCAGCAGGGAGCATGGAGCAGGGAACATGGAGCAGCAGCAGGGAGCATGGAGCAGGGAACATGGAGCCGCAGCAGGGAGCATGGAGCAGGGAACATGGAGCAGCAGCAGGAAGCATGGAGCAGGGAACATGGAGCAGCAGCAGGGAGCATGGAGCAGTGACCATGAAAAAGAGAACATTAAGCAGGGAGCAGAGAACAGGGAGCAGAGAGCATGAAGCAGGGAGCAGAGAAGAGGGAGCAGGAAGTAGAGAGCATGGATCAGGGAACATGGAGCAGGGAGCAGAGAGCATTAAGCAGAGAACATGGAGCAGGGAGCAGAGAACATGAAGCAGGGAGCAGAGAGCAGGAAGCAAAGAGCATGGAACACGGAGCAGGGAGCAAAGAGCATGGATCATAGAACATGGTGCAGAGAACATGGAGCACGGAGCAGGGAGCAGAGAGCAGGGAGCATAAAGCATGGAGCAGGGAGCAAAGAGCATGGATCATGGAGCAGAGAACACAGAGCATGGAGCACGGAGCATAGAGCATGGAGCAGGGAACATAGAGCATGGATCAGGGAGCAAAGAGCATGGAGCAGGGAACATAGAGCAGGGAGCAAAGAGCATGGAGCAGAGAACACAGAACATGGAGCAGGGAGCAAAGAGCATGGAGAAGGGAACATGGAGCAGAGAACATAGAGCGTGGAGCAGAGAGCATGGAGCAGAGAACATAGAGCAGGGAGTAGGGAGCCAAGAGCATGGAGCAGGGAGCAAAGAGCATGGAGAAGGGAGCAGAGAGCATGGAGCAGGGAATATGGAGCAGAGAACATAGAGCGTGGAGCAGAGAGCATGGAGCAGAGAACATAGAGCAGGGAGTAGGGAGCCAAGAGCATGGAGCAGGGAGCAAAGAGCATGGAGAAGGGAGCAGAGAGCATGGAGCAGGGAATATGGAGCAGAGAACATAGAGCAGGGAGCACAGAGCCTGGAGCAAGAACATGGATCATGGAATGAGGAGCATGGAGCAGGCAACACTTGTATCCTGCAGCCTTTTCATGCCTATGTCATAATGGGCTGAAAATACAGCTATATTGCCAATAATCTATCCATTCATCCTTCTCTCCACACACGCATAGCCCATGTAATGTGCTCCGGTATTGAATGTGTTGGACCCATTTATTTCCTGGCATGACAGAGTAGCGTCCCATTCTCTGAGTCTCTCTTTCTGTCTCTCTCTGTCTCTGTCTGTCTCTCTCTGTCTCTTTCTGTCTCTCTGTTTCTCTGTCTGTCTGTCTCTCTCTGTCTCTTTCTGTCTCCTCTGTCTCTCTCTGTCTCTTCTGTCACTGTGCCGCTCGGCCTCATGACTGCAGACATTGGGGCACAGTGTATAATCTATCAGTGCATTAGTTTTCTGGAGGTGCGAGCAGAATGGTGCAGACTGCAGAGATAATTGCTGGAGTGTGTAAAATGGGATAATTTGCGGATGCAAGT
>JARQOD010000010.1:54263323-54317207 GCA_033576555.1 Oophaga sylvatica | reverse complement strand
AAAATAAAAATTGGGGTGAAAAGATCAATTTTGTGGAAAAAATATGATTTTTTAATTTTACGGCTCTACGTTATAAACTTGTGTGAGACACTTGGGGGTTCAAATTGATCACCAAAGATCTAGATAAGTTCCTTAGGGGGTCTAGTTTCCCAAATGGGGTCACTTGTGGGGGGTTTCCACTGTTTAGGCACATCAGGGGCTCTCCAAATGCAACATGGCGTCCAATCTCAATTTCAGCCAATTTTGGTTGGAAAAAGTCAAATGGTGCTCCTTCCATTCCGAGCTCTGCAATGCGCCCAAACAGGGGTTCCCCCCACATATGGGGTATCAGCGTACTCAGGACAAATTGAACAACAAATTTTGTGGTCCAATTTCTCCTGCTACCTATGGGAAAATAAAAAATTAGTGAATAAGAGATAATTTTTGTGGGAAAAAAATAGGATTTTTTATTTTCATGCCGGGCATTATAAACTTGTGTGAAGCACTTGGGGGTTCAAAGTGCTCACCAAAGATCTAGATAAGTTCCTTAGGGGGTCTAGCTTCCAAAATGGGGTCACTTGTGGGGGTTTCCACTGTTTAGGCTCATCTGGGGCACTACAAACGGAACATGACCCCCATCAATGTTTGCATTCCAAAACGTTACTGCTTCCTTTCCAAGCCCTGCCGTGCGCCCAAACAGTTTCCCCCCCCACATATAGGGTATCAGCGTACTCAGGACAAATTGGACAACAACTTTTGGGGTCCAATTTCCTCGGGAAAAATCAAAAATTTGGGACTAAAAAATCATTTTTTTGGAAAATAGTTTTTTTTTTTTTCACACCCAGGCATTATAAACTTTTGTGAAACACTTTGGGGTTCAAAGTGCTCACAACAGATCTAGATAAGTTCCTTAGGGGGTCTAGTTTCCAAAATGGTGTCACTTGTGGGGGGTTTCCACTGTTTAGGCATATCAGGGGCTCTCCAAACAGGGACATGGCGTCAATCTCAATTCCAGCCAATTTTAGTTTGAAAAAGTCAAATGGCGCTCCTTCCCTTACGAGCTCTGCCGTGTGCCCAAACAGTGGTTTTCCCCCACATATGGGGTATTGGCGTACTCATGAGAAATTGCACAACAACTTTATCTGCCAATTTTCTCCTTTTACCCTTGTGAAAATAAAAAAAAGTTTGTAAAAGATAATTTTTGTGGCTAAAAAGTTAAATATTAATTTTTTCCTTCCACGTTTGCTTCAGCTCCTGTGAAGCACCTGAAGGGTTATTAAACTTCTTGAATGTGGTTTTGAGTACCTTGAGGGGTACAGTTTTTAGAATGGTGTCACTTTTGGGTATTTTCTGCTATATAGACCCGTCAAAGTGACTTCAAATGTGAGGTGGTCCCTAAAAAAATGGCTTTGTAAATTTTGTTGTAAAAATGAGAAATCACTGGTCAACTTTTAACCCTTATAATTTCCTAACAAAAAAAAATTTTGGTTCCAAAATTGTGCTGATGTAAAGTAGACATGTGGGAAATGTTATTTCTTAACTATTTTTGTGACATATTTCTCTGTTTTAAGGGAAAAAAAATTCAAAGTTTGAAAATTGCAAAATTTTCAAAATTTTCGCCATATTTGCGTTTTTTTCAAAAATAAACGCAAGGTATATCGAAGAAATTTTCCACTAACGTGAAGTACAATATGTCACGAGAAAACAATCTCAGAATCGCGAAGATCCGTTGAAGCGTTCCAGAGTTATAACCTCATAAAGAGACAGTGGTCAGAATTGTAAAAATTGGCCCGGTCATTAACGTGCAAACCACCCTTGGGGGTGAAGGGGTTAAGAGACGATCCTGGCGCTTACTGGTCTTTCTTGGGCGCCCTGGAGCCTTTTTGGCAACAATGGAACCTCTCTCCTTGAAGTTCTTGATGATGCGATAGATTGTTGACTGAGGTGCAATCTTTCTAGCTGCGATACTCTTCCCTGTTAGGCCATTTTTGTGCATTGCAATGATGACTGCACGTGTTTCTTTAGAGATAACCATGGTTAACAGAAGAGAAACAATGATGCCAAGCACCAGCCTCCTTTTAAAGTGTCCAGTGGTGTCATTCTTACTTAATCATGACAGATTGATCTCCAGCCATGTCCTCATCAACACCCACACCTGTGTTAATGGAGCAATCACTGAAAAGAGGTTAGCTGGTCCTTTTAAGGCAGGGCTGCAATGATGTTGAAATGTGTTTTGGGGGATAAAGTTCATTTTGTAACCAAATATTGACTTTGCAAGTAATTGCTGTTAAGCTGATCACTCTTTATAACATTCTGGAGTATATGCAAATTGCCATTAGAAAAAGTGAAGCAGTAGACTTTGTAAAAATTAATATTTGTGTCATTCTCAAAACTTTTGTCCATGACTGTTGTGTTCTGAACCTGCCTAGTGGCCACATGTACACCCCGCTATTGAGAGGAAATTAACTTTATTACCCCGGCAGTATTCTGGTTTCAGTCATAGACACGGCGCCGGCACAGGTTCAGTCACTGCTCTGTGTATAGAGATCGGCGGCTGTTACCACACTGCCAGCAATGACTGACAGCAGCTCAGCATTAGGGTCAGCTATCAGTCAGTGCTGGTGGCGTGGTTACAGCCGCCATCTCTATACACAGAGCAGTGACTGAATACCGCTCCAATGATTTAAGACCCGAACACTGTCAGGGGGAATAACGTTCAGTTCCTCCCGGCAGCGAGGCAGGTACAGAACGCTATTAACCTGCAGATTAAACCCATATCTGCAGGTTAATAGCATTTTTTCCCCATGACAGGTTCCCTTTAAGACCGATCTTATCTTGGAAAGTTACCTTTTTTTTGTTTTAAACTTAAAAATGATGCGCAGAAAAATTCCTCTGTAATATCTGCCATGCACAGGCAACACCTTAAGGGGCTAATGATGGATCAAGCCGTGCTGTATCCTGAGGCACCAGATGATCAGTGATGTTGTATTAATAGATAATGCAGCCATTAATATCACCTTCCCTCTGGAGCTGCAATAAGAAGGAAACCACGGAATTGTGGTGGTACGAAAGCATGGCAGTTCTTCATCTACACAGCTCATTATCGCTACAACAGGCACCATATCGGAATGGAAATATGAAAATAATTGTATCAAAATCTAAGTTCCTGGTGCTTTATACGAGCTATATTGAGAAGTTGGGTCATCTACCTTTATTGCACTTTCATGATGGACTTCGATTTTTTATAATTATAAAAGCTTTGATTGCTACTCTAAAGATGTATTCTTCTGTCCTGGAGTCTTGCTTGTTGGCATATAGACCTTGGCTGGATTCACATTGTAAAATCCTGACATGTAATTTCAACCCTGGAACCTTAAATCTATATCTGCACCCCAAATTCCTTCATTCTATCACCTTAAACCTCAAACTTATCTTCTACTTCCAGTTATTACGCTACAGGATCATTTTGATAGCCATGACCGTAATCTGACTGGGGTTCCTTAGACTCACCATAATTATTATTATTATTATTATTTTATTTTGTATAGCACCATTGATTCCATGGTGCTGTACATGAGAAGGGGTTACATACAAATTACAGGTATCACTTACAGTAAACAAACTAACAATGACAGACTGATACAGAGGAAAGAGGACCTGGCTTACATTGTACAGGATGGTGGGGAAGGAGACAGCAGGTTGGGGGGTTGCGGCAGTTTTGGTGTTGGTTGAGGCGATATCTCCGGTAGTGGTGAGGAGGTAGCAGGGTCATTGCAGGCTGTAAGCTTTCCTGAAGAGGTGGGTTTTCAGGTTCCGTCTGAAGGATCCAAGAGTGGTTGATAGTCGGACGTGTTGGGGCAAAGAATTCCAGAGGACGGGGGATATTCGGGAGAAGTCTTGGAGGCGGTTGGGTGAGGAGCGAATAAGTGTGGAGGAGAGAAGGAGGTCTTGGGAGGATCGGAGATTACGTGAGGGAAGATATCGGGAGATTAGTTCAGAGATATAAGGAGGAGACAGATTATAGATGGCCTTGTAGGTCAGTATTAGTAATTTGAATTGGATACGCTGAGGGAATGTGAGCCAGTGAACAGATTTGCAGAGGGGAGAAGTGGAGGAGTAGAGAGGAGAGAGACGAATTAGTTGTGCAGCAGAGTTAAGGATGGACTGGAGAGGTGCGAGGGTGTTAGCAGGGAGGCAAGAGAAAAGGATGTTGCAGTAGTCAAAGCGGGAGATGATGAGGGCATGCAGAAGCATTTTATTAGACTGAGGTTTGAGGAAAGGATGTATTCTGGAAATATTTATTAGCAGGAGTCGACAGGAGGAAGTAAGAGCTTGGATGTGCGGTTTGAAGGACAGGGCAGAGTCAAGGGTTACTCCAACGCAGCGGACTTCCGGTACAGGGGAAAGCGTGATGTCGTTAATTGTGATAAATAGGTCAGGTAAGGAAGATCTGAGATGGGAGAAAGATGATGAGTTCAGATTTGTCCACATTGAGTTTGAGGAAGCGAGAGGAGGAGGATATAATTGATCCTACTTTAACCCCAGGTCTGTATAGATTATGTAGATAACTGATGTAATCTGTCTTTCCCATAATTGTTGTCCACAAAGGAATGATCATCAACAATGCTGTAAGAAAGATTTGTGATCCACCCATAAGAAATACGCACTTGTGATAAGTGACTGGTGTCAACTCCAAGTGGGGTTGTCTTCTACCAGATATTTAGAACCTATTAATGTGCAGATCCTGGACTCCCCAGACGATTCTCAGGTATTCTCATTAACTAGTCTTTTCCTGTCTCTATTAGCAATGCTCTCTTTCTTACCTTTCCTCTTGGTATCAAATATCTCAAGATGAATCTCGTGAGTTGACCAGTCTAGAAAAAGTAAACAAAACAAAGTAAGATTTTTCGATACTCTGTTGGGACTTGTTTATGCTTCGTGTGCCATTAAGAGACCACCTAATGGTTGTGATGTAAACTATAGTCTGTCTGAAGGATTCCGAGGTTTCAGCCTAGAAAGGATTATGTACCAATTGCTTTATTCTTTGAGGAAAACTAAGAAGAATTGACCAGTAACAAATGAGCACAACTGAGTTTACCGCTAGAGATGAGCGACTTTGCCTTTTTTCGGGTCGAGTCGGGTTTCGGACCACCCGACTTTCGCAAAAGTTGAGTAGAACGAGATCAGCCGACTAGCTGGGGCAAAAGTCGGAGGTCGACAAAAAATGAAACCCGACCTCAATGCAAGTCAGTGGGGAATAACAGCTGCCCGACCCAGTCTAGCATCTGGCCCCCTTACCAGCAGCCCATCCAGTCTAGCATCTGGCCCCCCTACCAGCAGCCCATCCAGTCTAGCATCTGGCCCCCTTACAAGCAGCCCATCCAGTCTAGCATCTGGTCCCCCTACCAGCAGCCCATCCAGTTGTCATGTGTGCATTGCCACGAAGATCGTCGCGGTTGCACATTTTGACTTCTCACAGCTGAGCTGCTGTTTCTTTGTGTTTGGCAGTTAGGGAGTTAATTCTGTCTGTGCTCGGTGCTGGGACTGGGTGCAGTTTCTCCCGGCTGCAATTGATTATTTGTTGATTGGTTTCCTTTAAATTCCTTGTTGTCTGCTTGGGGAGTTGCCAGTGAAACCTTCATGCAGACCACAGATAGGAATGAATCTGTATAGACTTTAGTTGTGAGCTCCTTAGTTGTTCTAAGCTCAACTTGGTTAGAGTTTATTTCCCAGACCATTTATGTTCCTTTGGTGTTTGAGTGTGTATGCAAGCGAGTGTTATCCTGTCTGTCTTATATGTCTAATCTGTGTATTTAGCTAAGATCAGCCCATATCCCTTTGGTGGTAGTCAGGATCCTTCTTAGGACTGATTACAGGGTTCAGGGTCTGATAGGAGACAGGGTTAGGTTGGAGACTTGGACCTCTGAACCATTATCAGTACCTCCAAGGTGAGGGATTAGTTAGGACCCCAGTTTAGGGTCAGGTTAGATCCCGGTCCACCTCTTTCCTGTTTCAGCTCATCAAGTCCTCAAGATTAACCCTGAGTTCAGCAGATATCGTGTCAGGTAAATCTATTCTATACTTACATGCTGATGTTGCTATACTAGTTGTTGTATAGAGTGTTGTTCCTGTATTAATAGTTTACTGACATTGTATACATATCATTAGACAGTGTGACATCAGTCTAGCATCTGGTCCTCCTACCAGCAGCCCATCCAGTCTAGCATATGGTCCCCCTACCAGTAGCCCATCCAGTCTAGCATCTGGCCCCCTACCAGCAGCCCATCCAGTTTACCATCTGGCCCCCCTACCAGCAGCCCATCCAGTCTAGCATCTGGCCCCCTTCCAGCAGCCCATCCAGTCTAGCATCTGGCCCTCCTACCAGCAGCCCATCCAGTCTAGCATCTGGCCCTCCTACCAGCAGCCTATCCAGTCAAGCATAAAGCCCCCCCACCAGCAGCCCATCCAGTCTAGAATCTGGCCCCCCTACCAGCAGCCCATCCAGTCTAGCATCTGGCCCCCCTACCAGCAGCCCATCAAGTCTAGACTCTGGCCCCTACCAGCAACACATCCAGACTAGCATCTGGCCCCCATTCCAGTAGCCCATCCAGTCTAGCATCTGGCCCCCCTACCAGCAGCCCATCCAGTCTTGCATCTGGCCCCCCTACCAGCAGCCCATCCAGTCTAGCATCTGGCTCCCGCTACCAGCAGCCCATCCAGTCTAGCATCTGGCCCCCTACCAGCAGCCAATCCAGTCTAGCATCTGGCCCCCCTACCAGCAACCCATCCTGCCTAGCATCTGGCCCCCCCTACCAGCAGCCCATCCAGTCTAGCATCTGGCCCCCCTACCAGCAGCCAATTCAGTCTAGCAACTGGCCCCCCTACAAGCAGCCCATCCAGTCTAGCATCTGGCCCTCCTACCAGCAGCCCATCCAGTCTAGCATATGGCCCCCCTACCAGCAGCCCATCCAGTCTAGCATCTGGCCCCCCTACCAGCAGCCATCCAGTCTAGCATCTGGCCCCCCATACCAGCAGCCCATCCAGTCTAACATCTGGCCCCCCTATCAGCAGCCCATCCAGTCTAGCATCTGGCTCTCCTACCAGCAGCCCATCCAGTCGAGCATATGGCCCCCCTACCAGCAGTCCATCCAGTCTAGCATCAGGCCCCCGTACCAGCAGCCCATCCAGTCTAGCATCTGGCCCCCCTACCAGCAGCCCAACCAGTCCAGCATCTGGTCCCCTACAAGCAGCTCATCCAGTCTAGCATCTGGCCCCCCTACCAGCAGCCCATCCAGTCTAGCATATGGCTCCCCTACCAGCAGCCCATCCAGTCTAGCATCTGGCCCTCCTACCAGCAGCCCATCCAGTCTAGCATATGGCCCCCCTACCAGCAGCCCATCTGGTCTAGCATCTGGCCCCCCCTACCTGCAGCCCTTCCAGTCTAGCATCTGGCCCTCCTACCAGTAGCCCATCCAGTCTAGCACCTGGCCCTCCTACCAGCAGCCCATCCAGTCTAGCATCTGGCCCCCCTACCAGCAGCCCATCCATTCTAGGGGCCAGATGCTAGACTGGATGGGCTGCTGGTAGGGGGCCAGATGCTAGACTGGATGGGCTGCTGGTAGGAGGGTCAGATGCTAGACTGGATGGGCTGCTGGTAGGGGGGCCAGATGCTAGACTGGATGGGCTGCTGGTAGGGGGGCCTGATGCTAGACTGGATGGGCTGCTGGTAGTGGGGGCAGATGCTAGACTGGATGGGTTGCTGATAGGGGGGCCAGATGCTAGACTGGATGGGCTGCTGGTAGGAGGGCCAGATGCTAGACTGGATTAGCTGCTGGTAGGGGGCCAGATGCTAGACTGGATTAGCTGCTGGTAGGGGGCCAGATGCTAGACTGGATGGCTGCTGGTAGGGGGGAAAGATGCTAGACTGGATGGGCTGCTGGTAGGGAGGCCAGATGCTAGACTGGATGGCTGCTGGTAGGGTCAGATGCTAGACTGGATGGGCTGCTGATAGGGGGCCAGATGCTAGACTGGATGGGCTGCTGGTAGGGGGCAATATGCTAGACTGGATGGGCTGCTGGTAGGTGGGCCAGATGCTAGATTGTATGGGCTGCTGGTAGGGGTCAGATGCTAGACTAGATGGGCTGCTGGTAGGGGGGGCCAGATGCTAGACTGGATGGGCTGCTGGTAGGTGGGCCAAATGCTAGACTGGATGGGCTGCTGGTAGGGGGCCAGATGCTAGACTGGATGGGCTTCTGGTAGGGGTCAGATGCTAGGCTGGATGGGCTGCTGGTAGGGGGGCCAGATGCTAGACTGGATGGGCTGCTGGTAGGGGGGGCCAGATGCTAAACTGGATGGGCTGCTGGTAGGGGGGCAATATGCTAGACTGGATGGGCTGCTGGTAGGTGGGCCAGATGCTAGACTGGATGGGCTGCTGGTAGGGGTCACATGCTAGACTGGATGGGCTGCTAGTAGGGAGGGCCAGATGCTAGACTGGATGGGCTGCTGGTAGGTAGGCCAAATGCTAGACTGGATGGGCTGCTGGTAGGGGGCCAGATGCTAGACTGGATGGGCTGCTTGTAGGGGGGCAAGATGCTAGACTGGATGGGCTGCTGGTAGGGGGGCCAGATGCTAGACTGGATGGGCTGCTGGTAGGGGGCCAGATGCTAGACTGGATGGGCTGCTGGTAGGGAGCCAGATGCTAGACTGAATGGGCTGCTGGTAGGGGGGCCAGATGCTAAACTAGATGGGTTGCTGGTAGGGGGGCCAGATGCTAAACTTTATGGGCTGCTGGTAGGGGGGCCATATGCTAGACTGGATGGGCTGCTGGTAGGGGGCAAGATGCTAGACTGGATGTGCTGCTTGTAGGGGGCAAGATGCTAGACTGGATGGGCTGCTGGTAGGGGGCCAGATGCTAGACTGGATGGGCTGCTGGTAGGGGGCCAGATGCTAGACTGGATGGGCTGCTGGTAGGGAGCCAGATGCTAGACTGAATGGGCTGCTGGTAGGGGGGCCAGATGCTAGACTGGATGGGCTGCTGGTAGGGGGGCCAGATGCTAGACTGGATGGGCTGCTGGTAGGGGGGCCAGATGCTAGACTGGATGGTCTGCTGGTAGGGGGCCATATGCTAGACTGGATGGGCTGATGGTCGGAGGGCAAGATGCTAGACTGGATGGGCTGCTGGTAGGGGGCCAGTTGCTAGACTGGATTGGCTGCTGGTAGGGGGGCCAGATGCTAGACTGGATGGGCTGCTGATAGGGGGGCCTGATGGTAGACTGGATGGGCTGCTGATAGGGGGCCAGATTCTAGAATGGATGTGCTGCTGGTAGGGGGCCAGATACTAGACTGGATGGGCTGCTGGTAGGGGGGCCAGATGCTAGACTGGATGGGCTGCTGGTAGGGGGCCCAGATGCTAGACTGGATGGGTTGCTGGTAGGGGGGCCAGATGCTAGACTGGAATGGCTGCTGGTAGGGGGGCTAGATGATTGACTGGATGGACTGCTGGTAGGAGGGCCAGATGCTAGACTGGATGGGCTGCTGGTAGGGGGGGCCAGATGCTATACTGGACGGGCTGCTGGTAGGGGGGCCAGATACTAGACTGTATGGGCTCCTGGTAGGGGGGTCAGATGCTAGACTGTTGTGAATGGACTTGAAATGAGTTCTGAGCAGAGGCTCCCTCTGGTGGTTACAAGCGGTACTGGACTGTCCAGTGAAGATTGTGAGGAGTGGGAATCAGGTGTTACTGACTGGTCTTATATAAGGGAGTCGCCTTCCCATCAGGGTTGCCGGTGATCAATTGTTCTAGTCTCAATCCTTGAGTCCTGTTTCCTTTGTAGCCTGCTGTGTCGTGTCTGCATCTCCTGCTAACAGATAAGACATTTTCTTCTTTTTGTTTTTGTGCTTGATTTTTGCATTTTGTCCTGCACTTCTGTGGGGGCCTTCAGGGTCCCCTCCGGGGGCTTTTGCCCTCTCAGTTTGGTTCAGCCACTGATGTTTGTACTTTTGCTTTTTCCAGTTTTTTCAGTGGCTGCTGTTTTGATTTTGTTACACCAGAGAACTAATTTAGGTGGTAGAGGTCGTGTGATCTCAGGTGATTTTGAAATTAGTAGAGTTGGTGCTTTTCAGGGTTTTTTTTGGGATTGCAGTAAGTGCCCTTCCTATCCTTTCCTATTTAGGTAGTTTGGGCCCCAACGTTTGCTCATACTATTTTCTGTCTGTGTCAGTATTTCTTCTTGCCTAACCGCCATTACATGTTTGGGGGCTTTCTATGTTCTTTGGGGATCTGCTCCGGGGCAGATAGCTTTCCTCTTTCTATCTTTAGGTGTAGTTAGTTTCTCAGGCTGTGACGAGGTGTCTAGGACCAACGTAGGAACGCTCCACGGCTGCCTCTAGTTGTTGGTGGTTAGTCAGGGTACTGCAATCTCATAGATTCCAACTGCTCTGGTGTATTGCCTTTTTTACCTGCACTCCTCAGCTACCGAAACATAACAGTATCACCGGCCTAAAATTGAAAATTGTATGTATTCAGAGAAGGGAAAAAATATTGTGAAAGAAAAAAAGGTTGTCAGAGTTGTCAGAGATATTTTTCTGTTTGTTGCATTTTTTTTTTCCCTCTGTATCTCTGGGTGCTGGGGAGGATTTTTTTTTTTCTCTCAATGGAGTTTGCACAGTTGTCTGGCCGTGTGGATCAGCTTGCCACTGAGGTTCGGAGTATTGCTACCTATCTTGCTAGGTTGCCTGTTGTGGAACCTAGGATTCCCATGCCAGATTTGTTTTTAGGGGATCGAGCTAAGTTTCAGAATTTCAAAAATAATTGTAAATTGTTTTTTGCCTTAAAATCTAAGTCCTCAGGGAACACAGCGCAGCAGGTTCAAATTGTCATCTCTCTCCTGCGCGGCGATCCTCAGGATTGGGCTTTTTCCCTGACACCTGGGGATCCTGTTTTGAGTGATGTTGATGCATTTTTTCAGGCTTTGGGGTTATTGTACGATGAGCCTAATGTCACTGATCAAGCTGAAAAGCCTTGTTGGCATTAAATCAGGGGCTTGATGACGCTGAGTTATACTGTCAGAGATTCCGTAGGTGGGCAGTCCTGACCAAGTGGAATGACGACGCTTTGGCGGCCCTTTTTTTCGGAAGGGTCTGTCAGATAATGTAAAGGATGTTATGGTGGGATTCTCTGTCCCCTCTAGTCTCAATGATTCTATGTCATTAGCGATTCAAATTGACAGACGTTTGCGTGAGCGGAGAAGTATGCGTGGAATAGTGTTGCCTTGTGAACCTGCTTCTGAACCCATGCAGTGTGATAGAGTGGTGTCTGGGGCACAGCGTCATGAGTTTCGAAAGCGCAATGGGTTATGTTTCTACTGTGGTGATGCCTCTCATGCTATTTCAGTCTGCCCTAAGCGGGGAAGACGTTTTGCACGCTCAGTTGTCTTGGGTAGTGTTCAGACTAAGTTTTTATTAACTGTCACTCTGATATGCTCTCTGTCCTCATTTTCTGCTCAGGCTTTCGTTGATTCTGGAGCAGCTATTAACCTGATGGATTATGATTTTGCTAAACGTTGTGGGTTTCCCTTGATACCCCTACAGAAGTCTATTCCCCTACTGGGGATCGATTCTACCCCTTTGGCTGAGAATAAACCTCAGTTCTTTACTCAGGTGATAATGAGGGTTGAACCTGATCATCAGGAGTGCTGTAAATTTTTGGTTCTGTATAATCTGCATGATATTATCGTACTGGGCTTCCCTTGGTTGCAGTCTCATAATCCTGTTTTGGATTGGAAATCTGTGTCTGTAACCAGTTGGGGCTGCCAATGTGTTAATACCAACACTCCTGTTTTTTCTGCCTCCCCCCAGGCTCAGGATGTTCCTGACTTTTTGATTGATTTTTCTGATGTGTTTAGCGAAAGTAAATCTGCATCCTTGCCTCCCCATAGGAGCTATGACTGCGCTATTGAATTAGTGCCTGGTAGTAAATTCCCTAAAGGTCGCCTTTTTAACTTGTCTGTACCTGAACATGACGATATGCGGTCTTATATCAAGGAATCATTGGAGAAGGGTCATATCAGACCATCCTTTTCACCCTTAGGTGCCGGTTTTTTCTTTGCGGCCAAAAAGGATGGTTCATTAAGGCCGTGTATTGATTATCGTCTTTTGAACAATATTACTGTAAAATATCAATACCCGTTACCTTTGATTTCTGACCTGTTTTCCAGGGTGAAAAACGCTACTTGGTTTACCAAGCTTGACCTCAGGGGGGCATATAACCTTATTCGCATTAAGCACGGGGATGAATGGAAGATGGCATTCAATACCCCTGAGGGGCATTTTGAGTACCTTGTGATGCCCTTTGGGCTCACTAATGCTCCTTCTGTCTTCCAGTCCTACATGAATGACATTTTCAGGGATTTTGTGGATAAATTTCTGATTGTTTATTTGGATGATATCTTGATTTTTTTCTAATGACTGGGACTCTCATGTGAAACATGTTCGAACTGTATTCCAGATTTTGAGAGAGAATGCTCTGTATGTGAAGGGATCAAAGTGTCTTTTTGGCGTACAGAGGATCTCATTTCTGGGATTCATTTTGTCCCCATCTGTTATTGAAATGGACCCGGTCAAGGTTCAGGCCATCTGTGATTGGGTCCAACCTACTTCATTAAAGGCTCTTCAAAGATTTTTGGGTTTTGCCAATTTTTATCGTAAATTTATTGGTAATTTCTCGGTTATTGTTAAACCATTAACTGATTTGACCAAATGTAAGGTTCTATGTATATATTCCTGAAACTCAGTTTGTTCGTCAGCCATTTTACTTTCTGTCTTGCTGCAGCTATCTTGCCCTCAGTCAAAATGGAGTTTCCAGCTTGCATGTTCCCGCCCTGATTCTCTCCTTTGCTTCTTAAGCAGCCACAGCTGAGCAATCAGTGCTTCAGAATCTAGCCTGCAGTGAACCTGTGACTTGACTCCTGTAAGCCTTGGACCTTGTACTCCAGCTATTCCTACTGAGGAACTCTGAAGCACTTGTGGACTCTGAACCCTGCTCTTTGAAAGACCCACGTTTGCATGGACTTACGGTAACAGAGAAGAAGATCCTGAATCTGTATTGGAGAGTGATTGCTGAGCTTGGATTACTCTGGCCTGCTGTGTCTTCTGTTTCTGTGTCTGCAAACTGTGTGACTATTCTGCCAACTTGTATGAAGTAATACAGGACTTTTCTATATCAAACCTGTGACTCCTGTGTTTTCATCGCACCCAAGCACAAGACGCTATATGAACTGTACTACATACATTACAAGATTCTGAAGCCAAAACGTTAGTGTCTGCTGGGTCTGGAAGGCTGTGTCTGCTGTACTGTGGATATCAGACGTCCGGTTGTACTTTCTGTGATGACAGTGGTTGTGACTTCTCACAACCATTCCAGGTGAGCAATTCCCTTAAGTTTTTTCTTTTTGCAGTGTTACCACAGGTAAACACTATTGTTTTTTTTTTTCCTTTCTTTTCTCTTTTTTTCTATTAGCAATGCTCTCTTTCTTACCTTTCCTCTTGGTATCAAATATCTCAAGATGAATCTCGTGAGTTGACCAGTCTAGAAAAAGTAAACAAAACAAAGTAAGATTTTTCGATACTCTGTTGGGACTTGTTTATGCTTCGTGTGCCATTAAGAGACCACCTAATGGTTGTGATGTAAACTATAGTCTGTCTGAAGGATTCCGAGGTTTCAGCCTAGAAAGGATTATGTACCAATTGCTTTATTCTTTGAGGAAAACTAAGAAGAATTGACCAGTAACAAATGAGCACAACTGAGTTTACCGCTAGAGATGAGCGACTTTGCCTTTTTTCGGGTCGAGTCGGGTTTCGGACCACCCGACTTTCGCAAAAGTTGAGTAGAACGAGATCGGCCGACTAGCTGGGGGCAAAAGTCGGAGGTCGACAAAAAAATGAAACCCGACCTCAATGCAAGTCAGTGGGGAATAACAGCTGCCCGACCCAGTCTAGCATCTGGCCCCCCTACCAGCAGCCCATCCAGTCTAGCATCTGGCCCCCCTACCAGCAGCCCATCCAGTCTAGCATCTGGCCCCCTTACAAGCAGCCCATCCAGTCTAGCATCTGGTCCCCCTACCAGCAGCCCATCCAGTTGTCATGTGTGCATTGCCACGAAGATCGTCGCGGTTGCACATTTTGACTTCTCACAGCTGAGCTGCTGTTTCTTTGTGTTTGGCAGTTAGGGAGTTAATTCTGTCTGTGCTCGGTGCTGGGACTGGGTGCAGTTTCTCCCGGCTGCAATTGATTATTTGTTGATTGGTTTCCTTTAAATTCCTTGTTGTCTGCTTGGGGAGTTACCAGTGAAACCTTCATGCAGACCACAGATAGGAATGAATCTGTATAGACTTTAGTTGTGAGCTCCTTAGTTGTTCTAAGCTCAACTTGGTTAGAGTTTATTTCCCAGACCATTTATGTTCCTTTGGTGTTTGAGTGTGTATGCAAGCGAGTGTTATCCTGTCTGTCTTATATGTCTAATCTGTGTATTTAGCTAAGATCAGCCCATATCCCTTTGGTGGTAGTCAGGATCCTTCTTAGGACTGATTACAGGGTTCAGGGTCTGATAGGAGACAGGGTTAGGTTGGAGACTTGGACCTCTGAACCATTATCAGTACCTCCAAGGTGAGGGATTAGTTAGGACCCCAGTTTAGGGTCAGGTTAGATCCCGGTCCACCTCTTTCCTGTTTCAGCTCATCAAGTCCTCAAGATTAACCCTGAGTTCAGCAGATATCGTGTCAGGTAAATCTATTCTATACTTACATGCTGATGTTGCTATACTAGTTGTTGTATAGAGTGTTGTTCCTGTATTAATAGTTTACTGACATTGTATACATATCATTAGACAGCGTGACATCAGTCTAGCATCTGGTCCTCCTACCAGCAGCCCATCCAGTCTAGCATATGGTCCCCCTACCAGTAGCCCATCCAGTCTAGCATCTGGCCCCCCTACCAGCAGCCCATCCAGTTTACCATCTGGCCCCCCTACCAGCAGCCCATCCAGTCTAGCATCTGGCCCCCTTCCAGCAGCCCATCCAGTCTAGCATCTGGCCCTCCTACCAGCAGCCCATCCAGTCTAGCATCTGGCCCTCCTACCAGCAGCCTATCCAGTCAAGCATAAAGCCCCCCCACCACAGCCCATCCAGTCTAGAATCTGGCCCCCTACCAGCAGCCCATCCAGTCTAGCATCTGGCCCCCTACCAGCAGCCCATCAAGTCTAGCTCTGGCCCCCTACCAGCACACATCCAGACTAGCATCTGGCCCCCTTCCAGTAGCCCATCCAGTCTAGCATCTGGCCCCCTACCAGCAGCCCATCCAGTCTTAGCATCTGGCCCCCCTACCAGCAGCCCATCCAGTCTAGCATCTGGCTCCCCTACCAGCAGCCCATCCAGTCTAGCATCTGGCCCCCTACCAGCAGCCAATCCAGTCTAGCATCTGGCCCCCCTACCAGCAACCCATCCAGCCTAGCATCTGGCCCCCCTACCAGCAGCCCATCCAGTCTAGCATCTGGCCCCCTACCAGCAGCCAATTCTAGGTCTAGCAATCTGCCCCCCCTACAGCAGCCCATCCAGTCTAGCATCTGGCCCCCTACCAGCAGCCCATCCAGTCTAGCATATGGCCCCCCTACCAGCAGCCCATCCAGTCTAGCATCTGGCCCCCCTACCAGCAGCCCATCCAGTCTAGCATCTGGCCCCCCATACCAGCAGCCCATCCAGTCTACATCTGGCCCCCCTACCAGCAGCCCATCCAGTCTAGCATCTGGCCCCCCTACCAGCAGCCCATCCAGTCTAGCATATGGCCCCCCTACCAGCAGTCCCATCCAGTCTAGCATCTGGCCCCCTACCAGCAGCCCATCCAGTCTAGCATCTGGCCCCCCTACCAGCAGCCCAACCAGCCCTAGCATCTGGCCCCTACAAGCAGCCATCCAGTCTAGCATCTGGCCCCCCTACCAGCAGCCCATCCAGTCTAGCATATGGCCCCCTACCAGCAGCCCATCCAGTCTAGCATCTGGCCCTCCTACCAGCAGCCCATCCAGTCTAGCATATGGCCCCCCTACCAGCAGCCCCATCTGGATCTAGGCCTCTACGCCCCATCCTCTAGCTGCCTACAGCCCTCCAGTCTAGCATCTGGCCCTCCTACCAGTAGCCCATCCAGTCTAGCACTTGGCCCTCCTACCAGCAGCCCATCCAGTCTAGCATCTGGCCCCCCTACCAGCAGCCCATCCATCTAGCTGGCCAAGAGCCACAGTAGCATGGCTAAGGCAGGCCAATGCTGGGCTAGATGCCTGTAGGATGGTCAGATGCAGACTGGATGGCTGCTGGTAGGGAGGCCATATGCTAGACTGGTATGGGCATGCGGTCAGGGGCCTGATGCTAGACTGGATGGGCTGCTGGTATGGGGGCCAGATGCTAGACTGGATGGTGCTGATAGGGGGGCCAGATGCTAGACTGGATGGGCTGCTGGTAGGAGGGCCAGATGCTAGACTGGATAGCTGCTGGTAGGGGGGCCAGATGCTAGACTGGATGGGCTGCTGGTAGGGGGGCAGATGCTAGACTGGATGGGCTGCTGGTAGGGGGCCAGATGCTAGACTGGATGGCTGCTGGTAGGGGGTCAGATGCTAGACTGGATGGGCTGCTGTAGGGGGGCCAGATGCTAGACTGGATGGGCTGCTGGTAGGGGGCAATATGCTAGACTGGATGGGCTGCTGGTAGGGGGCCAGATGCTAGATTGTATGGCTGCTGGTAGGGGTCAGATGCTAGACTAGATGGGCTGCTGTAGGGGGGCCAGATGCTAGACTGGATGGGCTGCTGGTAGGTGGGCCAAATGCTAGACTGGATGGGCTGCCGGTAGGGGCCAGATGCTAGACTGGATGGGCTGCTGGTAGGGGTCAGATGCTAGACTGGATGGGCTGCTGGTAGGGGGGCCAGATGCTAGACTGGATGGGCTGCTGGTAGGGGGCCAGATGCTAGACTGGATGGGCTGCTGGGGGGTAGGGTCGATGCAGTGGAGGGCTGCTGGTAGGGCGATGTAATGATGGTGTGTAGGGGGCGAGAGGGGCATCTGTAGGGGGCATATGCTAGACTGGATGGGCTGCTGGTAGGTGGGCCAGATGCTAGACTGGATGGGCTGCTGGTAGGGGTCACATGCTAGACTGGATGGGCTGCTAGTAGGGAGGGCCAGATGCTAGACTGGATGGGCTGCTGGTAGGTGGGCCAAATGCTAGACTGGGTGGGCTGCTGGTAGGGGGCCAGATGCTAGACTGGATGGGCTGCTTGTAGGGGGGCAAGATGCTAGACTGGATGGGCTGCTGGTAGGGGGGCCAGATGCTAGACTGGATGGGCTGCTGGTAGGGGCCAGATGCTAGACTGGATGGGCTGCTGGTAGGGAGCCAGATGCTAGACTGAATGGGCTTCTGGTAGGGGGGCCAGATGCTAAACTAGATGGGTTGCTGGTAGGGGGCCAGATGCTAAACTTTATGGGCTGCTGGTAGGGGGCCATATGCTAGACTGGATGGGCTGCTGGTAGGGGGCAAGATGCTAGACTGGATGTGCTGCTTGTAGGGGGGCAAGATGCTAGACTGGATGGGCTGCTGGTAGGGGGGCCAGATGCTAGACTGGATGGGCTGCTGGTAGGGGGCCAGATGCTAGACTGGATGGGCTGCTGGTAGGGAGCCAGATGCTAGACTGAATGGGCTGCTGGTAGGGGGCCAGATGCTAGACTGGATGGGCTGCTGGTAGGGGGGCCAGATGCTAGACTGGATGGGCTGCTGGTAGGGGGGCCAGATGCTAGACTGGATGGTCTGCTGGTAGGGGGCCATATGCTAGACTGGATGGGCTGATGGTCGGAGGGCCAGATGCTAGACTGGATGGGCTGCTGGTAGGGGGCCAGTTGCTAGACTGGATTGGCTGCTGGTAGGGGGGCCAGATGCTAGACTGGATGGGCTGCTGATAGGGGGGCCTGATGGTAGACTGGATGGGCTGCTGATAGGGGGCCAGATTCTAGAATGGATGTGCTGCTGGTAGGGGCCAGATACTAGACTGGATGGGCTGCTGGTAGGGGGGCCAGATGCTAGACTGGATGGGCTGCTGGTAGGGGGCCCAGATGCTAGACTGGATGGGTTGCTGGTAGGGGGGCCAGATGCTAGACTGGAATGGCTGCTGGTAGGGGGGCTAGATGATTGACTGGATGGACTGCTGGTAGGAGGGCCAGATGCTAGACTGGATGGGCTGCTGGTAGGGGGGGCCAGATGCTATACTGGACGGGCTGCTGGTAGGGGGGCCAGATACTAGACTGTATGGGCTCCTGGTAGGGGGGTCAGATGCTAGACTGTTGTGAATGGACTTGAAATGAGTTCTGAGCAGAGGCTCCCTCTGGTGGTTACAAGCGGTACTGGACTGTCCAGTGAAGATTGTGAGGAGTGGGAATCAGGTGTTACTGACTGGTCTTATATAAGGGAGTCGCCTTCCCATCAGGGTTGCCGGTGATCAATTGTTCTAGTCTCAATCCTTGAGTCCTGTTTCCTTTGTAGCCTGCTGTGTCGTGTCTGCATCTCCTGCTAACAGATAAGACATTTTCTTCTTTTTGTTTTTGTGCTTGATTTTTGCATTTTGTCCTGCACTTCTGTGGGGGCCTTCAGGGTCCCCTCCGGGGGCTTTTGCCCTCTCAGTTTGGTTCAGCCACTGATGTTTGTACTTTTGCTTTTTCCAGTTTTTTCAGTGGCTGCTGTTTTGATTTTGTTACACCAGAGAACTAATTTAGGTGGTAGAGGTCGTGTGATCTCAGGTGATTTTGAAATTAGTAGAGTTGGTGCTTTTCAGGGTTTTTTTTGGGATTGCAGTAAGTGCCCTTCCTATCCTTTCCTATTTAGGTAGTTTGGGCCCCAACGTTTGCTCATACTATTTTCTGTCTGTGTCAGTATTTCTTCTTGCCTAACCGCCATTACATGTTTGGGGGCTTTCTATGTTCTTTGGGGATCTGCTCCGGGGCAGATAGCTTTCCTCTTTCTATCTTTAGGTGTAGTTAGTTTCTCAGGCTGTGACGAGGCGTCTAGGACCAACGTAGGAACGCTCCACGGCTGCCTCTAGTTGTTGGTGGTTAGTCAGGGTACTGCAATCTCATAGATTCCAACTGCTCTGGTGTATTGCCTTTTTTACCTGCACTCCTCAGCTACCGAAACATAACACTAGACTGTATGGGCTGCTGGTAGGGAGGCCAGATGCTAGACTGGATGGGCTGCTGGTAGCCTCCTACCCCCCTACCACCCTGCCAGATGCTAGACTGGATGGGCTGCTGGATGGGGGGCCAGATGCTAAACTGGAAGGGCTGCAGGTAGTGGGGCAAGATGCTAGACTGAATGGGCTGCTGGTAGGGAGGCCAAATGCTAGACTGGATGGGCTGCTGGTTGGCGGGCCAGATGCTAGACTGGATGGGCTGCTGGTAGGAGGGCCAGATGCTAGACTGGATGGGCTGCTGGTAGGGGGGCCAGATGCTAAACTGAATGGGCTGCTGGTAGGGGGGCCAGATGCTAGACTGGATGGGCTTCTGGTGGGGGGTCCAGATGCTAGACTGGATGGGCTGCTGATAGGGGGCCAGGTGACACCTCCGTGGTATGTCTGTTGTCACCCAAAGACATCATCTTTAAAACAGCCTGCTGACGCTTACCACTAGCTGTTTGATAGTGTGACACCTCATGTGCAACACTGGCAGCTGCGGATGGAGTGCTCGCAGTGGCGCACCTATAATAAGGCGAGTTGAGCCTTCTGGCTCAGGCGGCGGCAGCTAGGGGGCGGCAGAGCACAAGTCAGAACACGTGGTGTGGTGCCAGCTCTCCTTAATCCCTGCTGAGTCCACTCCTGATCACTGTGCTATGTGTCCCGCAGTGAGAAGCAGCCACGCCCCCCATGCACCCCTTCCTCACCCTCCCACCTTTCCACCATAGCTTCTCGCAGCCAGGAGTCCCGTTGCTGTGCTGTCCTCTTATGTGGGAGCAGGACTTGTGATGAGGTCACAGGAGGGGGAGGAGTCAGGGGTCACATGGTCAGGCTCTCTGCGTGCAGGACTCTGCTGTTTTGGTTGTCATGGTGCTGAATGAAGGTAAGTTTATGTGTGGGATCAGGAGGGGTTTACAGTGTGGATGTAGCAGAGCTGTGTGTGTACGAGGTGTACGGAGCGGAGCCGTGTGTGTGCGAGGTGTACGGAGCGGAACCGTGTGTGTACGAGGTGTACGGAGCGGAGCCGTGTGTGTACGAGGTGTACGGAGTGGAGCCGTGTGTGTACGAGGTGTACGGAGCGGAGCCGTGTGTGTACGAGGTGTACGGAGCGGAGCCGTGTTTGTACGAGGTGTACGGAGCGGAGCCGTGTGTGTACGAGGTGTACGGAGCGGAGCCGTGTGTGTACGGAGCGGAGCCGTGTGTACGAGATGTATGGAGCGGAGCCGTGTGTGTACGAAGTGTACGGAGCGGAGCGTGTGTGTACGAAGTGTACGGAGCGGAGCCGTGTGTGTACGAGGTGTAAGGAGCGGAGCCGTGTGTGTACGAGGTTTACGGAGCAGAGCCGTGTGTGTACGAGGTGTACGGAGCGGAGCCGCTCAGCTCCGTACACACAGGGCTCCGTGCTTGAGCAGTGTGTGTACGGAGCAGAGCCGCGTGTGTATGGTGCAAAGCCGCATGTGTACAAGGTTTACGGATTGGAGCCATGTGTTTACAAGGTGTACTACTTATAGAGAACTTTAACAAATATAAAAATCGATGTTTCAAACATATTCCTATTTAAGGGTCTGTGCACACGTTGCGGAATCTGCTGCGTATCCGCAGCGGATTTGCCGCTGCAGATCCGCAGAAGAACTGCAAGTGATGTACAGTACCATTATATTCAATGGAAATAGAAAAACGCAGTGCACATGCTGCAGATTTTCCGCGCGGATTTGGTGCGGATTTAAATCCGCAGCATGTCATTTCTTTTGTGCAGTTCCGCAGCGTTTTGAGACCTGCTCTAAATAGGAATCCGCAGGTCTCAAAATGCAGGGGAAGTCCACACAAAAACCGCGGCAAATCCGCACTAAATCCGCAGGTAAAACGCAGGTCATTTTACCTGCGGATTTAGCAAAATCTGCACGGAAAATTCCACAGCTAGTAAGAGTAAACCAGATTTATTTGTACTGATTTTACAATGGGGGGGGCGCCGTTTTGCAGTTCGCCTCAGGCAGCAGAGAGGCTAGGTTCACCCCTGAGTGCTCGTGCGACTGCACTCCGTCGACGAGCTTTCGGTTCTGGAGGAGGAGGAGGAGTGTTGAACGCCTACAGCCAACTGTTGCCTATACCGTGGGCTAGGCAGCACTGTCCCACCGCTGCTGTCCCCTGTGGACCCTGCATCCACCACATTAACCCAGTGCGCAATGATGGACACGCAATGGCTCTGGCCTTGCCTACTGGTCCATGCATCTGTTGTGAGGTGCACCTTTCCACTCACCGATTGTTTGAGTGCATGGACAATGCGGTCTTTCACATGCAGGTGGAGGGCAGGGAGTGCTTTTCTAGCAAAGAAGTGCCGACTGGGCAGGTCATAGCGTGGGACAGCGTAGGCCATGAGCTCTCGGAACGCTGCGCTTTCAATCAAACGGAAGGGCATCATCTCTAATGAGATCAGTTGGTTAATGTAGGCGTTCAAAGCCAGTGTACGCGGATGAGAGGACGAGTACTTTCTTGTCCTACTCAGAGTGTCTGGTAGGGTGAGCTGGACTTGTGAGCTGCATATGGGGGAACTAGCGGTGGACATGGCGGACAGAGAGGGGGTTGGTGACGGTGATGGTGGTGGTGTTGGTGATGGTCTAGATTCAGTCTATCGTTGGAAAAACATTGTGATTCCCTGACTGCTTTGGCCTTGCGACGACACCTCAACATTTCTTGCTGGTGGTGTGCTAACCGGTGGGCTTACAGTGGGGGAAGCGATGTAGCGTTGCTGGCTACATTCAATCGGAGCAGGTGCGCATGTGCTACCTGAGGTTTTGTAGTCTGTCCACGCTTGCAAGTGCATGGTGTTTAAATGTCTAAGCATGCAATTGGTATTCAAATTTCGGGGATTTTTCACTCGGCTAAAGGTCCTTCCGCACTTCTTACAGATAACCTTTGCCTCATCAATAGGATTTTTGTCAAAAAAGTGCCACACTTCACTCTTCCTACTATGGGATAAATTTTCAGGGCTTGCACGCTGTGCTAATTTGACCGTCTGGCCAAGCTGCCTGCAACTCATTTTGTTTTTTTAACACGTTTTTGGACTGCTGCGGGCCTGCCAGATAACCGCAGCTGCGATGTCCATGCCTGCGTGGATCCTCCTCCTCTTCTGAGCTATTGCCAGTGGCACCCTCTTCCCCCAATGGATGCCAATCCGGGTCAACAACTGGGTCATCCATCACCTCCTCCAATTTCATCTGCACCTTCCTCTGTGTCACCATGTAAGGTGGTAGAGTATGCGGGAAGGGGCACCTGAGTTTCATCAGGGTCAGAATCTGGCTCAGTAGACTGCGAGGGCAATGCAGTGCTCTGGGTGAATGTACCATCAGAATCATATAGCAGTGGCTGTGCATCAGTGCACTCCATGTCAGATTCATCTTGGACTGGGGAATTCAGGATTTCAGTTGATAACCCAGGCACGGTATGTGAAAAGAGATCCAGGGAGTAATCTGAAGTGTGGCCTGCCGCATCCTTCACTTTTGTTGGGGGTGAAGGACACAAGAAAAGGTGTCGTTCCTGACCAGGAGCCTGCACTGACGACTCAGTGCTTTCAGTTTTTGAAACTTCAGAAGAGGAGGCGATAGAGCTGGAGGCTGTTTCGGCATTGTAAGCCAAAACCTGTTCCTGATGCTCCGGCTTTAAAAGCGGTTTAGCTACTCCCAGAAAAGGGAGCCTTCCAGGCCTTCTGGAGCCAGATGATGACGCAGGCTCAACACCTCCTGCCTTAGGTGCTATTGTGCTTTTGGCACTACCAGCAGATGCACTACCACCACCATCAGTACCAGCTGCCCCCCCTGCCCACGTCCGTGGCCTCTTCCACAATACTTCCTCATGTTTGGGAAAATGTACCCAAAATACCAGCAGATATATGTACTGTATCAGTAGAGTTCAGCTGTATACAGTGTTGGGGTAATTTTAAATCTCTGTATATATTTCCGGAGTAACACACAGACTCCGGAAATATATACTGCTCACTCAGTATGGATTTGACCAGAATACAAAAAACAGAATAAGGGTACTGTATCATAAGCGTACAGCTGTATACAGTGTAGGGGAAATTGTAAATCTCTGTATTTATTTCCGGAGTCACACACAGATAGTCAGCATGTATTTGTCCATGATACCAGCCGGTACACGGTAGTGTGTGAGGAGCGTACAGTTCTATACGGTGTGGGAAAAAATTAATGCTCAGTAACTGTGCAGAAAAAAAGAATAAAAGTATTATTGCTGTGTAAAAAGCAGTCTGCACAGCAGTGTACACACAGCAATACAGCTATCAGGCAGCCTAATAGCCAGCGCTGCTGCACACAAGAAAATCCTCCCCTGTCACTGCACACTAACTGTACAGCACAATTGCTATCAGCACAAGCACAGAAGAACTTCTCTTTCCAGCCCTAACTCTCTCCCTACTGATAAACAGCGTCAGCAACCTCTCCCTACTGTTAAGATCGGCAGAAGTAAAATGGCGGTCGGCGGTCAGGGCTTTTATAGATACTATGACGCCCCCCAAAACAAGCCAATCACTGCAATGCCCTTCTCTAAGATGGTGGTGGACGATGCCCATGTCATCTCGCTGCCCACAGTGTATGTCCTTGCTCATTGGCTGAAAAAAGGCGCCTGAAAGCATTCTGGGAAACTCGACTTACGACCGCATGGCTGACCTCACGCTATGGTCGGGTTTCTGCCAACGAAACCCGACTTTGGCGAAAGTCGGCGACTTTTGAATCTGACCGACCTGTTTCGCTCAACTCTATTTACCGCTCTTCTTTTTAGCGATTCCAAGCCAATCATAATTTCTTGCATATCAAAAGATTTATAAATTTTTTAATAAGGCAGAGGGACATTACAAATAACTGAGGTCTTATCTGAAAAACTAATATAGGATTAGAGGATACAGTAACTTTTCTCATTGTGAAATTGTGTGATCCACAGCAAGGGTAGTTTAGAAGTTTTTCAAGCTGCAGGAACACCAGCAGGTTGGAGAATCCAACGTGGTAATGAAATGGTGAAGAAAAGTTGGTAAATCTGTTTGACTGGTGCTATATCCACAGTGAAGATCCAAAAACGGCGTACAAATGTCTACCTGGTTTCATCCTCAACGTATTTTTGAAGTTAGCAAACTTCTTCCTCGGAAGAACCACAACAAAGCTTTGTACTGTTGTGGTTCTCCTGAGGAAGGAGGTTGCTAACTTCAAAATGCCTTTGATAAAATGGTTTACAGACATTGTCTTCACTTATTCTTCATCTATTGGGGCTCACAATTAAAGTAGAGCGAATTTTTCAATATTCGGGTCGGATTACGATCGCTGTTGAATATTGTTTTTGCAGTATGCGCCGAACATAGCCAAAGCCATTGGAGTCAATGGGAGTAGAAATGATTGAATATGTTTGGAAACATAAATTCGGCACAAATAGTTACCCAATATAACACAAATATGGCAAAATCAGATTCGGCGACCGGTTTCCAACATATTTGCCCATCTCCACTCACAATCTAAATGACCTATCACAATGTTTTTGAAGGGCGGGAGGAAAGTGGAGTACCTGGTGGAAATCCACTCAAACACGGGGAGAACCAGAAAACTTGGACAGATTAAAATCCCAAATGCTACAAAACAACCGGGCTAAATACTGGGCTACCGAGATGCCCATGGGGTATTGCAGTGGACAACGTATTTTAGAACGGTTGTTTACGGAGAAGATTTTTATGTTTCTGTGTCTGTTAAAGAATTCTAAATTGTAGATGTTCTTTGTAACTCAACCTACGAATTTTGTTTTCAAGATTGAAATTTGGAGTAAACCCTGACAGTTCTTGTCTTTGTACACTTTCCTTTATTACGACTTTGAGGCATGATGGACAAGCTGGAGGGATACATTCTCTACTGTTGAACACAAACCAAAATCTCATTTGTATGCCGCGCGGTGCAGCGATCTAGCGCCAACCACCTGAAAAACACAATGCACAACTCTGCAGACACAAAGGATTCTGGTTATGTACATGCAAATAAGCAGATTCAGGCAATTGGAACAAGCAATAACAGGCTACATTCTGGAGCATAAGAATGAGTTTTATAGTTAATACGTTGGACTCTATTTATTAATAAAAAAGGGAACAACATGCCGCTATTGAACTTCAAGCTATGATCTACTCAGCCTACTTCTTGAACGGTAGCCTTTACGTCTTCTGGAGGAGGCAATACATGACTGTTCTCTCGGAATTATTCTCCGGGATATAATGAATCATTTTAAAATAAAGTGGGCGGGTGCGTTCTATCTTTATCCTTCCCTGTTTTGCATTGCAAAGTGGACTACAGACTTTTCTTACAGTTAACTCTCAGCGTCTCTAAAAGCTTTAAGAATAGTTCTAAGGAGCCTTGGCATGAAGTAAAAAGCTGACTTCTGATTGGTACCCTCATTCTGTATTTTTCACAAATTCAGGATTTTGGACATTTAAAGGAAACCTGTCACCATATTTGTCCAATATAAAGTTCAGCCAGCACCTTTAAGCACACTTCTACAACATTCTAGTATGCTGTATGTATGTCCCAAATTCCCTCTGCAAGAAACAATAAAAGTCAGCTCTGTAAGGCACAAAATACACCTTTTATTATACCCACAGACAGCGCGGTCCATTCCGATGGGTGTGTCCTGTCTTGGTCCGGTGCCTCCTTTGCTTCTTGCGATCACTGTCCTCCTTCCCTGCTTCATGCTGATGATGCCTCCTACGTCAACCAGTGTTGTCCATCACTCTCCGGCGCAGGATCACTTCTCTCTGCTCCACCGAGGGCAGAGCACCGTAGTGTAGTGCGCGTGCGCCGTGAAAAGTCAAAAAGCTCCGATGACCTATAGGTCAAGCCAGCGCATGCAGAGCTTGGGATGTGTCATCCACATTGAAGCAGAGAAGGAGGACTACAATCATAAGAAGAAAGGAAGAGCCAGGTCAAGGCTAGAGATGCTGGTCTCTGGTCTTGACCTGGCGCCTCGGACTGGACCGCCAACGGACCGGACTCCAAGTTCTGTGAATGTAATGAAAGATCTTTTTTTGTGCCTTGCAGAGGGGATTGTGGACATACATACAGCACTCTAGAATGCTGTAGAAGAGGGTATAAAGGTGGTGGCCCAACTCGATTTTGGGAAAATCTGGTGACGGATTCCCTTTAAATTTATTTCCATGAAACAATGGGAGCAGAAGGGACAATACCAGTTTGACAGATGGGAAACCTGGCAGAGAAAATACAAGTCATCATCTACCCTGTTTGGCTTGACATCAACTGACAGGTTATGGTGTTCGATAAAAGTTTGGGACTTCCATTCTAGGTCTTCAATGTAGATAGATCAATGAGCTGAAGCTGTTAGCACTTCTTGCTGGAGATTTCAATAAGCTGAGGTTCTCATAAGTGTGAATACATGTCAGGAGTCCCAATTTTAGCCAGACCAAAATAGATGGTTTAATAAAAATTGTTACAAAACTGGACATTTTGAGGGCAATGCTGGTTTTCTTAACAGCAGAATTTAAAAATTCTTATGAGACTTTTTGCAAGACATGACTTAAAGCTGAGAATCGTGGAGACAACAGCATTAGACACTTATATGATTGACTAAAAGACTATATTCAAATATATATCCTATATTCAAAAAGTGATGATAAAGGATTCATATCCAAGCCAGACTAATGGTGAAATGGAGTAAACAAGGGATTTTTCATTTTCTTCATCAAAAGTTGGATTTCATGGATCTTATTTTGCAGATAAGTCTAAGTTCTGTAGCATTGTATACGGCATAGTGATTATTTCATCTTTAAAGGGAAGCCTCAATAAAATGGTGAACTAGGAAGCAGGTTTGGAAACGTCTGAGATTTAGTGCTGCCAATTTTAATGTTAGACAATTTGAGGCAACGTATTTATGTAAGGCGGCCAGGGTGGTAGTCGTGGCAACTGGCTGTACTGTTCCCACACCCTGGCGCCCCACAGACAAAATATAATGTCTTTCCCACTGCATGTGCAGCAGAACACTCACATTCACTGCCAGAGTCCTGTCGGCTGTGATCACTCCGGTTCCGCATCCATGAACTTCACAAACCGCTTCAGAGTCAACGTCTTTTTCCAATAGTTTAACTTTACTGAACAGTAGTGTATCCATCACACATGCAGCACAATCTACACAGAGTGGCATTTCCTCAGCTTTCCCTGTTCCTCTTGCAGTCTCTTTCTCCTTCCTTTCAATCCCTGCCTTACTTCTGGACAATACCTGTCCTGTTCGTGCTCCAGGCCCACCAGCTTTCTACCATTCCCTGGTCCGCTTCAATAGGAAAAGTTGCCAGGTTCATCATCTCAGCCTCACCAGCCCTGCTCGTAGACCCCGGATCCTCTTCGGGTTGGTCTCTATTCTAGCTGATGACCGCCCACAAGTTCCTCAGCCAGGGGCCCCTTCCTGCCGTAGCAGCTTTATCCCCATGGCGGGCAGACTGTCCTTTCTCACTATACAGCATGTTACACAACACGTAAGACAGGTGTACAGTATCCACAGGGGGGAAGATACCTGGTGGACCCTGTCACCTCATTACATATACATGTTACTTACTGTTATTATGGGTGACTAGTGGCCTAAGCCACGAAAGAAGAAGATATGAATGTAATTATAAAAAATTCTAGCTCTTAATGACAGTCTGCTGCATCATTTGCCAACTAAATATTAGGCATGGCTTTTACAAACTATTATTATTATTATTACTATGACTACGAAGACTAGTTTTTGGCACAAATCCATAAAAATAAATATTGGAGAACTGGGAAATCACCTAGAAGAACAATCAAAATAATATGAGCTGTGGAACATCTCAGGAGTCAAGAAAGAATTTTTTTTAGAGTCTTTAGATATTTTTATTCCATTGTGCGGCAAATTGAGACTTTGCTATTTGCTTATGCTATATTTTCTTCCTCTAGATTTACTGATGTTATAAGTAATTTTTTTACCTTTATAAACTAACTGTAATATTTTCTAAAACCCGCGTTTGTAACTTTGTAACCTCTGTGACTACTATATGATTATATAGACATTAGATTTTGAAAACCAGATCCATGTTTACTATGTTATAGAGAATTATTTATTAGCTAGCTAATATAAACGTTCTCCACTCGCTCCTCATAGACCCTTTTATTTTATATTCTCCCCCCATAATAAGCAGCGACCTTCTCATCAGAGTTTATTAATTAGGGTGTATGGGGTGGGTAACATACACTTATACCCACATGTCATTTCAATATCCCACATGACCGGATTAATGACTTCTTAAATGTAAAATACTTTGGGAAATGTTTATCCTGCATCTATCATATTAAATTAGCCATCATATTTCATCCCCTTACGGATGAGGGAGCGACATTAATTTCTCCTGGGAAAAAAATCTTGGCAATTATTTTTAATGTATCAGTCACACTGAAGTTCATCAGGACCATCAGGACGGAGGGGACACCTCACCATCGCAAATGGATAGACGTGAAGACGCTGCAAAGTGAAGATTGATGGAGGTTTGGAGTCACAATGTTGCTACACAATGGACAAAGAAACATTCCGATCTCTAGATTAGATACTTAAGGAAGAGATGGATGAATTTCTCTACTTTTGTAAATTTACTAGTAAGTATTTCGGGGCTATTTTTCACTAGAAATGTCCTTCAGGTCTCTGACTTTCATGGTCTGCAGCTTTGGATGGTGTCCATTGATAGAGCTTTGACAAATATGGTGTCTATTCCGGAAAGCTTCGCCCGCCAGATGAGAGGATTCCAGATTCCATATTCCAATCTCGTGCATCTGCATCAATTCCTTAAAAAACATGTTAATCAATTGACTTGGATTGTTCCTGGGAGAGGATCTCACTATCTCCAGCCTGATGGATTTTAATGATGCAGAAAAAATGTAAAATGAAGTTAAGACAGAGAGAAAAATGATAGATCCAGTTATTATGGCAAACAGTGTGCAGCTCCATTTCTTGCAGGCTCTATCGATCTCACAACTATTCCCGAAATGAATCAGTTCTGTGGAAGGGAAATATTTGGATTTCTTTATTTCAAAAGGTTTCTTCGTAACATTTTCTGTATCAATGCTTTATCAAGCTAGATTTCGTTCTTTTCGTTTATTCTTTCTTCCTTTCTTCCTTCTGTCCTCCCTTTCTCTATTGTTTCTGTCGCTAACTTTTTCCTTTCTCTATCCTTTCTTTCCTTCTATTTTCTGTTCTCCCTTTCTCTATCCTGTCTTTCTTTCCTTTCTCCCTTCACTTTTCTGTCTTCTTCCTTCACTTTTCTGTCTTCTTTCTCTAACCTTTTCTTTTTCTTTCTTTCTTTCATTCCTTCCTTCATCCTTCTGTCCTCCCTTTTTCCATCCTTTGTTTCACTTTTTGTTCTTTCCTTCCACCTTGTGTAATCCCTTTTTCTATCCTTTATTTCTCTTTTTTTGTTCTTCCTTTCCTTCCTTCCACCTTCTGTCCTCCCTTTTTCCATCTTTTGTTTCACTTTTTGTACTTTCTTTCTTTCCTTCCTTTCACGTTCTGTTGTCCCTTTTTCTTTCCTTTCTTTCTCTTTTTTTCTTTCTTTCTTTCCTTCACCCTTCTGTCCTCCCTTTTTCAATCCATTGTTTCACTTTTTGTTCTTTCTTTCTTACCTTCCTTTTACCTTCTGTCATCTCTTTTTCTATTCTTTATTTCTCTTTTTTTGTTCTTTCTTTCCTTCATCCTTCTGTCCTCCCTTTTTCCATTCATTGTTTCACTTTTTGTTCTTTCTTTCCTTCCTTCCACCTTCTGTCGTCCCTTTTTCAATCCTTTATTTCTCTTTTTTTGTTCTTTCTTTCCTTCTCTCCTCCTTTTTTCCATCCTTTGTTTCACTTTTTGTTCTTTCTTTCCTTCCTTCCACCTTCTGTCGTCCCTTTTTCAATCCTTTATTTCTCTTTTTTTGTTCTTTCTTTCCTTCTCTCCTCCTTTTTTCCATCCTTTGTTTCACTTTTTGTTCTTTCTTTCCTTTCTCCCTTCACTTTTCTGTCCTTTCTTTCTCTAAACTTTTCTTTCTTTCTTTCTTTCTTTCTTTCTTTCTTTCTTTCTTTCTTTCTTTCTTTCCTTCCACCTTCTGTCGTCCCTTTTTCTTTCCTTTATTTCGCTTTTTTTCTTTCTTTCCTTCATCCTTCTGTCCTCCCTTTTTCCATCCATTGTTTCACTTTGTTCTTTCTTTCTTACCTTCCTTTCACCTTCTGTCATCCCTTTTTCTATCCTTTATTTATCTTTTTTGTTCTTTCTTTCTTTCCTTCATCCTTCTGTCGTCCCTTTTCCTTTATTTCTCTTTTTTTGTTCTTTCTTTCCTTTCTCCCTTCACTTTTCTGTCCTTTCTTTCTCTAACTTTTTCTTTCTTTCTTTCGTTTTATCTTTAGAAACACCCATAATAAGTAGAAAAGGAACATTTAATATATTCTAAATAAAAATTACAAAAAGCCTCAAAGTTTTCTTACAACTTTTGAAATTAGATAATGTTTTGTTTTGTGTGGTAATCTGAAGATTAACAGTTATTTCATGAGTGGGAGTCACCGATACCTACAAGTATGAGGAAAATAAAAAACTTTCTCTTCTCAATCTGCATCAAACACTCCGCCTGCCTCCGTTTGGTTATGAATTATGCAAAAAGTGTATTAAGCCGATGAGGATGAGAATAGATGGGATTTGACAGCTTGCTTGACTCACAGAAATTTCAGAATTATTCAAGAAGTTACTAAGTACAATACAAGCGATGACGATTTGTGCACTGGGAGAATAAACAACCTGAATATGTCTCAGTTACTGGACAAAAACTTTCCACACAGTAAAAAATACATACAAAATAAAATCAAAAATAATAGTTCCGTATAAAAGTGCAATAGATTTAAAATATCTTTAAGACTTTATTCCAAATTTGTTCTGATATCTCAATTGTAATCACTTGGTGACTTCTCAAATTCAGTTATGTTTGGGTCAGTTTAAATGGCTGCAATATCATATAACAGATTATCTACTCCATTGTTTTACATATCCACTATTAATAATGCAAAGTAATGTATGTACACAGTGACTGCACCAGCAGAATAGTGAGTGCAGCTCTGGAGTATAATACAGGATGTAACTCAGGATCAGTAATGTATGTACACAGTGACTGCACCAGCAGAATAGTGAGTGCAGCTCTGGAGTATAATACAGGATGTAACTCAGGATCAGTAATGTATGTACACAGTGACTGCACCAGCAGAATAGTGAGTGCAGCTCTGGAGTATAATACAGGATGTAACTCAGGATCAGTAATGTATGTATGTACACAGTGACTGCACCAGCAGAATAGTGAGTGCAGCTCTGGAGTATAATACAGGATGTACTCAGATCATACAGGATCAGTAATGTAATGTATGTACACAGTGACTGCACCAGCAGAATAGTGAGTGCAGCTCTGGAGTATAATACAGGATGTAACTCAGGATCAGTAATGTAATGTATGTACACAGTGACTGCACCAGCAGAATAGTGAGTGCAGCTCTGGATATAATACAGGATGTAACTCAGGATCAGTAATGTATGTATCACAGTGACTGCACCAGCAGAATAGTGAGTGCAGCTCTGGAGTATAATACAGGATGTAACTCAGGATCAGTAATGTAATGTATGTACACAGTGACTGCACCAGCAGAATAGTGAGTGCAGCTCTGGAATATAATACAGGATGTAACTCAGGATCAAAATGTATGTACACAGTGACTGCACCAGCAGAATAGTGAGTGCAGCTCTGGAGTATAATACAGGATGTAACTCAAGATCAGTAATGTATGTACACAGTGACTGCACCTGCAGAATAGTGAGTGCAGCTCTGGAGTATAATACAGGATGTAACTCAGTATCAGTAATGTATGTATGTACACAGTGACTGCACCAGCAGAATAGTGAGTGCAGCTCTGGAGTATAATACAGGATGTAACTCAGATCAGTAATGTAATGTATGTACACAGTGACTGCACCAGCAGAATAGTGAGTGCAGCTCTGGAGTATAATACAGGATGTAACTCAGATCAGTAATGTAATGTATGTACACAGTGACTGCCCAGCAGAATAGTGAGTGCAGCTCTGGGTATAATACAGGATGTAACTCAGGATCAGTAATGTAATGTATGTACACAGTGACTGCACCAGTAGAATAGTGAGTGCAGCTCTGGGTATAATACAGGATGTAACTCAGGATCAGTAATGTATGTACACAGTGACTGCACCAGCAGAATAGTGAGTGCAGCTCTGGAGTATAATACAGGATGTAACTCAGGATCAGTAATGTAATGTATGTACACAGTGACTGCACCAGCAGAATAGTGAGTGCAGCTCTGGGTATAATACAGGATGTAACTCAGGATCAGTAATGTATGTACACAGTGACTGCACCAGCAGAATAGAGAGTGCAGCTCTGGAGTATAATATAGGATGTAACTCAGGATCAGTAATGTAATGTATGTATACAGTGACTGCACCAGCAGGATAGTGAGTGCAGCTCTGGGTATAATACAGGATGTAACTCAGGATCAGTAATGTATGTACACAGTGACTGCACCAGCAGATAGAGAGTGCAGCTCTGGAGTATAATACAGGGTGTAACTCAGGATCAGTAATGTAATGTATGTACACAGTGACTGCACCAGCAGAATAGTGAGTGCAGCTCTGGAGTATAATACAGGATGTAACTCAGGATCAGTAATGTAATGTATGTACACAGTGACTTCACCAGCAGAATAGTGAGGGCAGCTCTGGAGTATAATACAGGATGTAACTCAGGATCAGTAATGTAATGTATGTACACAGTGACTGCACCAGCAGGATAGTGAGTGCAGCTCTGGGTATAATACAGGATGTAACTCAGGATCAGTATGTAATATATGTACACAGTGACTGCAGCAGCAGAATAGTGAGTGCAGCTCTGGAGTATAATACAGGATGTAACTCAGGATCAGTAATGTATGTACACAGTGACTGCACCAGCAGAATAGTGAGTGCAGCTCTGGAGTATAATACAGGATGTAACTCAGGATCAGTAATGTAATGTATGTACACAGTGACTTCACCAGCAGAATAGTGAGTGCAGCTCTGGAGTATAATACAGGATGTAACTCAGGATCAGTAATGTAATGTATGTACACAGTGACTGCACCAGCAGATAGTGAGTGCAGCTCTGGGTATAATACAGGATGTAACTCAGGATCAGTAATGTATGTACACAGTGACTGCACCAGCAGAATAGAGAGTGCAGCTCTGGAGTATAATACAGGGTGTAACTCAGGATCAGTAATGTAATGTATGTACACAGTGACTGCACCAGCAGAATAGTGAGTGCAGCTCTGGAGTATAATACAGGATGTAACTCAGGATCAGTAATGTAATGTATGTACACAATGACTGCACCAGCAGAATAGTGAGTGCAGCTCTGGAGTATAATACAGGATGTAACTCAGGATCAGTAATGTAATGTATGTACACAGTGACTGCACCAGCAGAATAGTGAGTGCAGCTCTGAGGTATAATACAGGATGTAACTCAGGATCAGTAATGTAATGTATGTACACAGTGACTGCACCAGCAGAATAGTGAGTGCTGCTCTGAGGTATAATACAGGATGCAACTCAGGATCAGTAATGTAATGTATGTACACAGTGACTGCACCAGCAGAATAGAGAGTGCAGCTCTGGAGTATAATACAGGATGTAACTCAGGATCAGTAATGTAATGTATGTACACAGTGACTGCACCAGCAGAATAGTGAGTGCAGCTCTGAGGTATAATACAGGATGTAACTCAAGGTCAGTAATGTAATGTATGTACACAGTGACTGCACCAGCAGAATAGTGAGTGCAGCTCTGGAGTATAATAAAGGATGTAACTCAGGATCAGTAATGTAATGTATGTACACAGTGACTGCACCAGCAGAATAGTGAGTGCAGCTCTGGAGTATAATACAGGATGTAACTCAGGATCAGTAATATAATGTATGTACACAGTGACTCTACCAGCAGAATAGTGAGTGCAGCTCTGGAGTATAATACAGGATGTAACTCAGGATCAGTAATGTAATGTATGTACACAGTGACTGCACCAGCAGAATAGTGAGTGCAGCTCTGGAGTATAATACAGGATGTAACTCAGGATCAGTAATGTAATGTATGTACACAGTGACTGCACCAGCAGAATAGTGAGTGCAGCTCTGGAGTATAATACAGAGATAACTCAGGATCAGTAATGTATGTACACAGTGACTGCACCAGCAGAATAGTGAGTGCAGCTCTGGAGTATAATACAGGATGTAACTCAGGATCAGTAATGTAATGTATGTACACAGTGACTGCACCAGCAGAATAGTGAGTGCAGCTCTGGGGTATAATACAGGATGTAACTCAGGATCAGTAATGTAATGTATGTACACAGTGACTGCACCAGCAGAATAGTGAGTGCAGCTCTGGAGTATAATACAGGATGTAACTCAGGATCAGTAATGTATGTACACAGTGACTGCACCAGCAGAATAGTGAGTGCAGCTCTGGGTATAATACAGGATGTAACTCAGGATCAGTAATGTAATGTATGTACACAGTGACTGCACCAGCAGAATAGTGAGTGCAGCTCTGGAGTATAATACAGGATGTAACTCAGGATCAGTAATGTATGTACACAGTGACTGCACCAGCAGAATAGTGAGTGCAGCTCTGGAGTATAATACAGGATGTAACTCAGGATCAGTAATGTAATGTATGTACACAGTGACTGCACCAGCAGAATAGTGAGTGCAGCCTGGAGTATAATACAGGATGTAACTCAGGATCAGTAATGTAATGTATGTACACAGTGACTGCACCAGCAGAATAGTGAGTGCAGCTCTGGAGTATAATACAGGATGTAACTCAGGATCAGTAATGTATGTACACAGTGACTGCACCAGCAGAATAGTGAGTGCAGCTCTGGAGTATAATACAGGATGTAACTCAGGTCAGTAATGTAATGTATGTACACAGTGACTGCACCAGCAGTATAGTGAGTGCAGCTCTGCAGTATAATACAGGAGGTAACTCAGGATCAGTAATGTAATGTATGTACACATTGACTGCAACAGCAGAATAGTGAGTGCAGCTCTGGAGTATAATACAGGAGGTAACTCAGGATCAGTAATGTAATGTATGTACACAGTGACTGCACCAGCAGAATAGTGAGTGCAGCTCTGGAGTATAATACAGGATGTAACTCAGGATCAGTAATGTAATGTATGTACACAGTGACTGCACCAGCAGAATAGTGTTTGCAGCTCTGGAGTATAATACAGGATGTAACTCAGGATCAGTAATGTATGTACACTGTGACTGCACCAGCAGAATAGTGAGTGCAGCTCTGGAGTATAATACAGGATATAACTCAGGATCAGTATAGGATCAGTAATGTAATGTATGTACACAGTGACTGCACCAGCAGAACAGTGAGTGCAGCTCTGGAGTATAATACAGGATGTAACTCAGGATCAGTAATGTAATGTATGTACACAGTGACTGCACCAGCAGAATAGTGATTGCAGCTCTGGAGTATAATACAGGATGTAACTCAGGATCAGTAATGTATGTACACAGTGACTGCACCAGCAGAATAGTGATTGCAGCTCTGGAGTATAATACAGGATGTAACTCAGGATCAGTAATGTATGTACACAGTGACTGCACCAGCAGAATAGTGAGTGCAGCTCTGGAGTATAATACAGGATGTAACTCAGGATCAGTAATGTATGTACACAGTGACTGCACCAGCAGAATAGTGAGTGCAGCTCTGGAGTATAATACAGGATATAACTCAGGATCAGTAAGGATCAGTAATGTAATGTAGTACACAGTGACTGCACCAGCAGAACAGTGAGTGCAGCTCTGGAGTATAATACAGGATGTAAATCAGATCAGTAATGTAATGTATGCACACAGTGACTGCACCAGCAGAATAGTGAGTGCAGCTCTGGAGTATAATACAGGATGTAACTCAGGATCAGTAATGTAATGTATGTACACAGTGACTGCACCAGCAGAATAGTGAGTGCAGCTCTGGGGTATAATACAGGATGTAACTCAGGATCAGTAATGTAATGTATGTACACAGTGACTGCACCAGCAGAATAGTGAGTGCAGCTCTGGAGTATAATACAGGATGTAACTCAGGATCAGTAATGTAATGTATGTACACAGTGACTGCACCAGCAGAATAGTGAGTGCAGCTCTGGGTATAATACAGGATGTAACTCAGGATCAGTACAGGATCAGTAATGTAATGTATGCACACAGTGACTGCACCAGCAGAATAGTGAGTGCAGCTCTGGGTATAATACAGGATGTAACTCAGGATCAGTAATGTATGTACACAGTGACTCCACCAGCAGAATAGTGAGTGCAGCTCTGGGCTATAATACAGGATGTAACTCAGGATCAGTAATGTAATGTATGTACACAGTGACTGCACCAGCCGAATAGTGAGTGCAGCTCTGGAGTATAATACAGGATGTAACTCAGGATCAGTAATGAAATGTACACAGTGACTGCACCAGCAGAATAGTGAGAGCAGCTCTGGAGTATAATACAGGATGTAACTCAGGATCAGTACTGTAATGTATGTACACAGTGACTGCACCAGCAGAATAGTGAGTGCAGCTCTGGGTATAATACAGGAGGTCACTCAGGATCAGTAATGTAATGTATGTACACAGTGACTGCACCAACAGAATAGTGAGTGCAGCTCTGGAGTATAATGCAGGATGTAACTCAGGATCAGTAATGTAATGTATGTACACAGTGACTGCACCAGCAGAATAGTGAGTGCAGCTCTGCAGTATAATACAGGAGGTAACTCAGGATCAGTAATGTAATATATTTACACATTGACTGCACCAGCAGAATAGTGAGTGCAGCTCTGGAGTATAATACAGGAGGTAACTCAGGATCAGTAATGTAATGTATGTACACTGTGACTGCACCAGCAGAATAGTGAGTGCAGCTCTGGAGTATAATACAGGATGTAACTCAGGATCAGTAATGTAATGTATGTACACAGTGACTGCACCAACAGAATAGTGAGTGCAGCTCTGGGGTATAATACAGGATGTAACTCAGGATCAGTAATGTAATGTATGCACACAGTGACTGCACCAACAGAATAGTGAGTGCAACTCTGGAGTATAATACAGGATGTAACTCAGGATCAGTAATGTAATGTATGTACACAGTGACTGCTCCAGCAGAATAGTGAGTGCAGCTCTGGGTATAATACAGGATGTAACTCAGGATCAGTAATGTAAGGTATGTACACAGTGACTGCACCAGCAGAACAGTGAGTGCAGCTCTGGGGTATAATACAGGATGTAACTCAGGATCAGTAATGTAATGTACACAGTGACTGCACCAGCAGAATAGTGAGTGCAGCTCTGGAGTATAATACAGGATGTAACTCAGGATCAGTAATGTAATGTATGTACACAGTGACTGCACCAGCAGAATAGTGAGTGCAGCTCTGGAGTATAATACAGGATGTAACTCAGGATCAGTAATGTAATGTACACAGTGACTGCACCAGCAGAATAGTGAGTGCAGCTCTGGAGTATAATACAGGATGTAACTCAGGATCAGTAATGTAATGTATGTACACAGTGACTGCACCAGCAGAATAGTGAGTGCAGCTCTGGAGTATAATGCAGGATGTAACTCAGGATCAGTAATGTAATGTATGTACACAGTGACTGCACCAGCAGAATAGTGAGTGCAGCTCTGGGGTATAGTACAGGATGTAACTCAGGATCAGTAATGTAATGTATGTACACAGTGACTGCACCAGCAGAATAGTGAGTGCAGCTCTGGAGTATAATACAGGATGTAACTCAGGATCAGTAATGTAATGTATGTACACAGTGACTGCACCAGCAGAATAGTGAGTGCAGCTCTGGAGTATAATACAGGATGTAACTCAGGATCAGTAATGTAATGTACACAGTGACTGCACCAGCAGAATAGTGAGTGCAGCTCTGGAGTATAATACAGGATGTAACTCAGGATCAGTAATGTAATGTATGTACACAGTGACTGCACCAGCAGAATAGTGAGTGCAGCTCTGGAGTATAATACAGGATGTAACTCAGGATCAGTAATGTATGTACACAGTGACTGCACCAGCAGAATAGTGAGTGCAGCTCTGGAGTATAATACAGGATGTAACTCAGGATCAGTAATGTAATGTATGTGCACAGTGACTGCATCAGCAGAATAGTGAGTGCAGCTCTGGGGTATAATACAGGATGTAACTCAGGATCAGTAATGTAATGTATGTACACAGTGACTGCACCAGCAGAATAGTGAGTGCAGCTCTGGAGTATAATACAGGATGTAACTCAGGATCAGTAATGTAATGTATGTACACAGTGACTGCACCAGCAGAATAGTGAGTGCAGCTCTGGAGTATAATACAGGATGTAACTCAGGATCAGTAATGTAATGTATGTACACAGTGACTGCACCAGCAGAATAGTGATTGCAGCTCTGGAGTATAATACAGGATGTAACTCAGGATCAGTAATTGTATGTACACAGTGACTGCACCAGCAGAATAGTGAGTGCAGCTCTGGGTATAATACAGGATATAACTCAGGATCAGTAATGTAATGTATGTACACAGTGACTGCACCAGCAGAATAGTGAGTGCAGCTCTGGAGTATAATACAGGATGTACGTAACTCAGGATCATAAGTAATGTATGTACACAGTGACTTGCACCAGCAGAATAGTGATTGCAGCTCTGGAGTATAATACAGGATGTAACTCAGGATCAGTAATGTATGTACACAGTGACTGCACCAGCAGAATAGTGAGTGCAGCTCTGGAGTATAATACAGGATGTAACTCAGGATCAGTAATGTAATGTATGTACACAGTGACTGCACCAGCAGAATAGTGAGTGCAGCTCTGGAGTATAATACAGGGTACTGTAACTCAGGATCAGTAATGTAATGTATGTACACAGTGACTGCACCAGCAGAATAGTGAGTGCAGCTCTGGAGTATAATACAGGATATAACTCAGGATCAGTATAGATCAGTATGAAGTATGTACACAGTGACTGCACCAGCAGAATAGTGGTAAGGTGTGGACATGTCATCTCTAAGCACTGATCACTCAGTCTTTTTTTATTGCCCAGATTTTCTTCTAGAAACGTGTCCATTTGGGGGTTGCTCCAGTTGCTTCGCGTGGACCTAGACTCCCATCGTCCTCCTGGCCTGTGAAATTGCTTATGGATTCAGTAAATTGAAATAACAAGGATGCATGAGAGCGGGCGGTCAGGATGAGAGACAGCGGTGCTCCTGCTTTATGAGCTGTGTATTTTTTTATGGTTGCCTTTCTGTTCCATTACTGAGCTAACAGAATGAGTTGATGAGGAGGCAATCAGTATGTGATATTCCCGCCGAAACCTCCATCGCTCCAGTCCGGCCGCTTCTGTAAACAATTGGCCATTAAGTGCTGCCGAGATATAAGGACGTGTCATCTTCGCAGGATTAACAGAAAGACATCAGTGAAATTATGAGCATGCTACTTATTATCTGCTGACTGTCGCTATCGGGATCCATCTGCATGGCGCTGTGCGTGTCATCACAGACGAGCATTTATCTCCATTTAAACTCGATTTTCTGACTCTTTCAATTATCCAGCGCAAGTCTAACCAAGGGAAAACGCCATGGTGTTCATCAGTGTCAAAGAAGCAGCGATTCAGATATTTAGCCCGATATCATTCTCCTCCGATCATTGCATTTTTGTTGCATTTTTGTTTTCTTTGTTACTACTTTTTATAAACTTATCACCCACTTAATGCCCTTGTCACCCATCCATAGACAGATGATAAATCCATACTCACTGGGGAACTTCCTCCATCCATCATCACATAGTGGCTCTTATGTCCCTTGTGTGACTGAAGCATTACTGAGCATGTGCGACCGCTGCCTAAAGGACTGATGGTCGCACATGCTCAGTAACAATTCACTCACAGAGTGGGGTTAATAATTGGGGGTCTCAGGAATACAAACCATAGCGATCTTACACAACTCCCACTATTTTACTTGATTCTTTTTAGGATCCTAAAAGGACGAAAAAAAATTATTATGCTCAAGTCTAACTTCCATTTGTCGTACGTCTGCAGCTGGTTTTCTCCTTTCCTCCACCCCATCTTCTCTTCCATCTTCACTCCTTGGACACTTTATAAGTCTGAATCGATGTCATAACATGCATCAAAGATGAAAGGTGGAAGAGAAGAAGGAGCTGCATTGATTAATCAGGTGAGGGTAGTGTTATGTTTTGTTTTTTATTTTTTATCCCCCTCCATTTATTACGCTATGGGGGTCTGGAGAGGAATCGGAGCACAATGACCATTTTTTACTGGCAATTCTGTTTGCATTGAATAGATTTGTTGCTAATCGAATTTCGGTTAATTTTTCGGAAAATTAGCTCATCTCTAGGTGTCACCCCTTTAAGTGAAATCTATAACTAGGTTTTTGCTATGGAATCCGAGGGCTGCATGATGTAAGGGACAGAGACCCTGACTCCAGTGATGCATCACTTATTAGGCTGTTGGCTGCTGTCTCGATTAACAAATGGTTTTATCTGATTCAGATCTAGCAGCTCTCCGAACGCTGAGCTCTGTATAATCCCACCTCCAACAATGATTGTCTACTTTCTGTGTACACTGTGCATAGGCAGAAAGCTGCCAATCAGTGGGTGGGCGAGGTTGGACTACCTGGCAGCAGGCCAAGTAGTGTTCTGGTGATAATCTTTTGCTGATAAAACATTGATTCTATGAAAACTATAGGAAGCACTCCAGCAAGTGACACATCGCTGGAATCAAGGTCTCTGCCTCTACATTATGTTGCTTTCATATTAGGTTGAAAAAACCTTGTGGAAGACGCTCTTTAAATTAGAAACAGTGTAATGTACCTCCCTTTCATCCCCTGAACTAGACCGTGCATATGTTTTCCTTGGGGTCTCACTGGGGGCAAGAAATGCCCCCTGTAACTGAATCTCTGGGATGCTATTTAGGATAGAATATTCTTCCCCCGGTTCCAATAAAAAGGCTCTAAGATCTATTAAAGCGCGTTCGGTGCTCAATGGATGCACAGATTGGCCACTCTTACCTTGGGTTCCCGTGGGAAGTTTTTGGTGGATTTTGTGATTACATGAAGTAATTACGTGTTTCGCTTTGGCACCAGAAATTTCCACTTATGTCTCTATAGAGATTAATATTATTTTTTTTTATTCTGCTCATGAAAAACATTTAGAACTTTAAAGTCAAGGGCATCAACCACTTTCATGGGCAAAGCAGAGACTTTCTAATGATGAAGTGAATTATTTATGCTGTGTGTAAGTTGTCTAAATACTTTCTGGTTCTTCATAGAGAATACATGAAAACATAATAATCGCACCGCGTTGTGGGAAAGACAGAATGACGAAAACGATGTGCTCAGTGGGAAAGATCTCCCACTGGAACCTGCACAACAAACTTCCATATGGCCATTCCTGGGCTTTAACGGGACTGCGCATAGGTTTAGTCATAGCTGGGAAATCAAGGGTCAATGAGTAGAGATCCTCCTGATTTATGATGGAAATTCAAAGTTTCATAGTTTTAAGGTTGAAAGAAGACACAAGTCCATCGAGTTCAACCTATAACCTGACATATTGATCCAGAGGAAGACAAAGCCCCATATTGAAGATGCTAATCGTCCCATATTTAATGGAATTATATCTTCCCAACCTCACATATGACAATTATATTGGTTCCCTACATCAATGTTACATCACAGAATCTAGTGCCCATGATCTGCAATATTTATCAAAAAAGGCATCCATGCCCTACTGTAACTTACATCAATGAATTAATCATTACAGCATAAGAGTTCCATAATCTCACTGCTCATACAGTAAAGGCATAGTATCAATGCTCGCACAGTAAGAATCCATAGTCTCATACTCGCACTGTAAAGAATCCATAGTCTCACTGCTCTTACAGTAAAGGCATAGTATCATGCTTGGCAGTAAGATCCATAGTCTCACTGCTCTTACAGTAAAGGCATAGTATCAATGCTTGTGCAGTAAAGAATCCATAGTCTCACTGCTCTTACAGTAAAGGCATAGTATCAATGCTTGTGCAGTAAAGAATCCATAGTCTCACTGCTCTTACAGTAAAGGCATAGTATCAATGCTTGTGCAGTAAAGAATCCATAGTCTCACTACTCGTTCAGTAAAGAATCCATAGTCTCACTGCTCTTACAGTAAAGGCATAGTATCAATGCTTGTGCAGTAAAGAATCCATAGTCTCACTATTCGCACAGTAAAGAATCCATAGTCTCACTGCTCTTACAGTAAAGGCATAGTATCAATGCTTGTGCAGTAAAGAATCCATAGTCTCACTACTCACACAGTAAAGAATCCATAGTCTCACTACTCGCACAGTAAAGAATCCATAGTCTCACTACTCGCACAGTAAAGAATCCATAGTCTCACTGCTCTTACAGTAAAGGCATAGTATCAATGCTTGTGCAGTAAAGAATCCATAGTCTCACTATTCGCACAGTAAAGAATCCATAGTCTCACTGCTCTTACAGTAAAGGCATAGTATCAGTGCTTGTGCAGTAAAGAATCCATAGTCTCACTACTCGTTCAGTAAAGAATCCATAGTCTCACTGCTCTTACAGTAAAGGCATAGTATCAATGCTTGTGCAGTAAAGAATCCATAGTCTCACTATTCGCACAGTAAAGAATCCATAGTCTCACTGCTCTTACAGTAAAGGCATAGTATCAATGCTTGTGCAGTAAAGAATCCATAGTTTCACTACTCTTATAGTAAAGGCATAGTATCAATGCTTGTGCAGTAAAGAATCCATAGTGTCACTACTCGTTCAGTAAAGAATCCATAGTCTCACTGCTCTTACAGTAAAGGCATAGTATCAATGCTTGTGCAGTAAAGAATCCATAGTCTCACTATTCGCACAGTAAAGAATCCATAGTCTCACTGCTCTTACAGTAAAGGCATAGTATCAGTGCTTGTGCAGTAAAGAATCCATAGTCTCACTACTCGTTCAGTAAAGAATCCATAGTCTCACTGCTCTTACAGTAAAGGCATAGTATCAATGCTTGTGCAGTAAAGAATCCATAGTCTCACTATTCGCACAGTAAAGAATCCATAGTCTCACTGCTCTTACAGTAAAGGCATAGTATCAATGCTTGTGCAGTAAAGAATCCATAGTTTCACTACTCTTACAGTAAAGGCATAGTATCAATGCTTGTGCAGTAAAGAATCCATAGTCTCACTACTCGTTCAGTAAAGAATCCATAGTCTCACTGCTCTTACAGTAAAGGCATAGTATCAATGCTTGTGCAGTAAAGAATCCATAGTCTCACTACTCACACAGTAAAGAATCCATAGTCTCACTACTCGCACAGTAGAGAATCCATAGTCTCACTAATCGCACAGTAAAGAATCCATAGTCTCACTACTCGCACAGTAAAGAATCCATAGTCTCACTACTAGCACAGTAAAGAATCCATAGTCTCACTACTCGCACAGTAAAGAATCCATAGCCTCACTGCTTTTATAGTAAAGAACCCATAGTCTCACTGCTCTTACAGTAAAGGCATAGTATCAATGCTTGTGCAGTAAAGAATCCATAGTATCACTGCTCATTCAGTAAAGAATCCATTGTCTCACTACTCGCACAGTAAATAATTCATAGTCTCACCGCTTGCACAGTAAAGAATCCATAGTCTCACTACTCACACAGTAAAGAATCCATAGTCTCACTACTCGAACAGTAAAGAATCCATTGTCTCACTGCTCTTACAGTAAAGAATCCACAGTCTCACTACTCGAACAGTAAAGAATCCATAGTCTCACTGCTCGGACAGTAAAGAATCCACAGTCTCACTACTCGAACAGTAAAGAATCCATAGTCTCACTGCTCTTACAGTAAAGAATCCATAGTGTCACTACTCGCACAGTAAAGAATCCATAGTCTCACTACTCGCACAGTAAAGAATCCATAGTCTCACTGCTCTTACAGTAAAGAACCCATAGTCTCACTACTCGCACAGTAAAAAATCCATAGTCTCACTGCTTGCACAGTAGAAGATGCCCTCTAGCTTTGGTTACAGGTCTAGGTGTCAAAAGGTCATTGGAAAGACTTATGTTCTGTCCATTCATATGTTTGCTCATATATTTAAGATCATATATTTGCTCATATTAATAAGATCTTTCCTGAGCTTTTTTTATGCAAAGTGAATAGCCCTAAATTTGATAAGTTGTCTTCGGCAATCCACTTATTCCCCTAATAATTGTGATCACTCTTCTGTGAAGGAGGAGTCTTGGAGGGCATTCATACTGTGTGTGTGTGTGTAAGGTGAGGCATAAAACCATGTGTGGGTGACCGTGAGGGGCATCATACTGTTTGGGGGCTGAGGGGCAACATGCTAATGATGATAATGTCTTCGGGCCATGATACTGTTTGTGAGGGGAATCAGACTATGTGTGATGCTTTGAGGTCCATGATACTGTTTCTGAGGGTAATCATACTATGTCTGGGGCTCTGAGGGCCATGATACTGTTTGTGAGGGTAATCATACTATGTCTGGGGCTCTGAGGGCCATGATACTGTTGGCGAGGGGAATCATACTATGTGTGGGGCTCTGAGGGCCATGATACTGTTTCTGAGGGTAATCATACTATGTCTGGGGCTCTGAGGGCCATGATACTGTTGGCGAGGGGAATCATACTATGTGTGGGGCTCTGAGGGCCATGATACTGTTTCTGAGGGTAATCATACTATGTCTGGGGCTCTGAGGGCCATGATACTGTTGGCGAGGGTAATCATACTATGTCTGGGGCTCTGAGGGCCATGATACTGTTTCTGAGGGTAATCATACTATGTCTGGGCTCTGAGGGCCATGATACTGTTGGCGAGGGAATCATACTATGTGTGGGGCTCTGAGGGCCATGATACTGTTTGCGAGGGGAATCATACTATGTGTGGGGCTCTGTTAGGGCCATGATACTGTTTGTGAGGGGAGTCATCCTATGTGTGGGGCTCTGTGAGGGCCATGAAACTGTTTGTGAGAGGAATCATACTATGTGTGGGATTCTGAGGGCCATGATACTGTTTGCAAGGGGAATCATACTATGTGTGGGGCTCTGAGAGGGCCATGATCCTGTTTGTGAGAGGAATCATACTATGTGTGGGGCTCTGAGGGCCATGAAAGTGTTTGTGAAGGGAATCATACTATGTGTGGGGCTCTGTGAGGGCCATGATACTGTTTGTGAGAGGAATCATACTATGTGTGGGGCTCTGTGAGGGCCATAATACTGTTTGTGAGGGGAGTCATACTATGTGTGGGGCTCTGTGAGGGCCATGAAAGTGTTTGTGAAGGGAATCATACTATGTGTGGGGCTCTGTGAGGGCCATGATACGGTTTGTGACGGGAGTCATACTCTGTGTGGGGCTCTGAGGGCCATGATACTGTTTGTGAGGGGAGTCATACTATGTGTGGGGCTCTGTGAGGGCCATGATACGGTTTGTGACGGGAGTCATACTCTGTGTGGTGCTCTGAGGGCCATGATACTGTTTGTGAGGGGAGTCATTCTATGTGTGGAGCTCTGAGGGCCATGATAATGTTTGTGAGGGGAATCATACTATGTGTTGGGCTCTGAGGGCCATGATACTGTTTGTGAGAGGAATCATACTATGTGTGGGGCTCTGTGAGGGCCATAATACTGTTTGTGAGGGGAGTCATACTATGTGTGGGGCTCTGTGAGGGCCATGAAAGTGTTTGTGAAGGGAATCATACTATGTGTGGGGCTCTGTGAGGGCCATGATACGGTTTGTGATGGGAGTCATACTCTGTGTGGGGCTCTGAGGGCCATGATACTGTTTGTGAGGGGAGTCATACTATGTGTTGGGCTCTGAGGGCCATGATACTGTTTTTGAGAGGAATCATACTCTGTGTTGGGCTCTGAGGGCCATGATACTGTTTGTGAGGGGAATCATACTATGTGTGGGGCTCTGTGAGGGCCTTGAAACTGTTTGTGAGGGGAATCATACTCTGTATGGTGCTCTGAGGGCCATGATACTGTTTGTGAGGGGAGTCATTCTATGTGTGGAGCTCTGAGGGACACGATAATGTTTGTGAGATGAATCATACTCTGTGTTGGGCTCTGAGGGCCATGATACTGTTTGTGAGGGTAATCATACTATGTGTTGGGCTCTGAGGGCCATGAAACTGTTTGTGAGGGGAATCCTACTCTGTGTGGGGCTCTGAGGGCCATGATACTGTTTGTGAGGGGAATCAGACTATGTGTGGGGCTCTGAGGGCCATGATACTATTTGTGAGGGGAATCAGACTATGTGTGACGCTTTGAGGTCCATGATACTGTTTGTGAGGGGAATCATACTATGTGTGGGGCTCTGAGGGCCATGATACTGTTTGTGAGGGGAATCATACTATGTGTTGGATTCTGAGGTCCATGATACTGTTTGTGAGGGGAATCAGATTATGTGTGATGCTTTGAGGTCCATGATACTGTTTCTGAGGGTAATCATACTATGTGTGGGATTCTGAGGTCCATGATACTGTTTGTGAGGAGAATCATACTATGTTTGGAGCTCTGAGGGCCATGATACTGTTTGTGAGGGGAATCATACTATGTGTGGGATTCTGTGGTCCATGATACTGTTTGTGAGGGGAATCAGACTGTGTGTGATGCTTTGAGGTCCATGATACTGTTTCTGAGGGTAATCATACTATGTTTGGGGCTCTGAGGGCCATGATACTGTTTGTGAGGGTAATCATACTATGTTTGGGGCTCTGAGGGCCATGATACTGTTTGTGAGGGGAATCATACTATGTGTGGGATTCTGAGGTCCATGATACTGTTTGTGTGGGGAATCATACTATGTGTGGGATTCTGAGGTCCATGATACTGTTTGTGAGGGGAATCATACTATGTTTGGGGCTCGAGGGCCATGATACTGTTTGTGAGGGGAATCATACTATGTGTGGGATTCTGAGGTCCGTGATACTGTTTGTGAGGGGAATCATACTATGTTTAGGGCTCTGATGGCCATGATATTGTTTGTGAGGGGAATCATACTATGTGTGGGGCTCTGATGGCCATGATACTGTTTGTGAGGGGAGTCATACTATGTGTGGGGCTCTGTGAGGGCCATGATACTGTTTTTGAGGGTAATCATACTATGTGTGGGGCTCTGTGAGGTCCATGATACTGTTTGTGAGGGGAATCATACTATGTGTGGGATTCTGAGGGCCATGATACTGTTTGTGAGGGGAATCATGCTATGTTTGGAGCTCTGTGAGGGCCATTGTGATGAGTGCTGTGCTGGAATTGCTGTCCTCATCTCTTTTTTTTTTTGTACTGCTGAAAGCCCTCCTTCTCTCTGCAGCTCTCATACTTCTCCCTTCCCCCCTGTCAGCCTGCACTCAGGCAGTGTAATGTGAGCTGCCAGTGCTGGAGGTTTTCCCGCTTCACCGCAGGGGTCCTGCATTGTCCGAACACGTGCTTTCTTCCTATAGCAGCCATGTTGGAGTATTCATTCTTTTTTGGTTAATAACACGGTGGGAGCATTCGCTAGAAACACGAACGTCACTGTGTTGAACCATGCGCCGACGGGCATCGTTCCCGTGGTACCGGTGAACCCGTAACTCCAACAGAGCCCGAGAAATGGAATTCTCGGGTGCCCCATGAGCTATGTCACCCAAGTTTGGGTTCATTTGAACCATTATTTCAAAGCAAGACCATTGATAGGTCTGCCGTTATTCTGCTAGGTTCACAGAACGAGTTATGAACCTTATGATATTGCAGAGCTCAGACCATAGCTTGCAGCCAGGGGAGGTGGCCAGAGGACCCGCCCTTTTTGTGAGGTCAGAAGCTGACATGCATAAGTCTTACAGTGAAGTTCCTTAGTGGTAGTCTTTCTGCTGGGATGTGCTGAGTAAGAGATCTCCCAATGAACTATGACGTGTGGCTCCTTCCCCCAGCCTGGCTTGCCTGTAATGATCTAACAACCATGTGAGTTATCTTTCATTCTTAATCCCATTTTATTTTATAACTGCATCTGTACATAACGATATTGTCTCAGTTTGTTACATCTTTTTATATTATATAAGCATTGCCTGTTTTTAAGGAATAAACCTATAAATTTATTAGTTTGTTTCTCCTGCTCTATAAACGAATTTGCACGTGCCTGAAGCACTACGCTACTGTTTTGGGGTTGCTACGGACCCTCTTGATAAATTGTTCATCAAAAGCCGTAGCTGGTGGCAGCTAAAAGAAAGGGGTGTAAAGTGTTAATCTATTGGGTGACGCTGGCAGTGACGCAGCGGGGTTTATAAGGGTACTGCCTGGCGGCAGCCAGGAGTAATTATAATTCCCTCACTGCAGCGTGCCCAATAGCCAGCACACATCCAAGTGACCCGTCTGGCGACTAATTATCCTAGGTGCAGTTCCCTGACTGACCTGAGGGTAAGGGGGGGCGCCAGAGAGCTGCAAGTTCCTAAGTGGAAGTGGGATAGTTATAAATCCCTGCAGTTTACTGGGTTGGACGGCAGCAGCCGTCGTGTGTGTGCACGTTCCATCACATGTGGTGGCAGCGGTGGGATCACGAGCCGTGACCCCCGGGCTACCGTGTGGCGGACTGTGTGCCCATTCATCACAGCCATGATACTGTTTGTGAGGGTAATCATACTATGTTTGGGGCTCTGAGGGTCATGATACTGTTTGTGAGGGGAATCATACTCTGTGTGGGGCTCTGAGGGCCATGATACTGTTTGTGAGGGGAATCATACCTATATGTAGGGCTCTCGAGGGCCATGATACTGATGGATGGCTGTGGAGGCATTAGACTCGATGGGGCTGTGGCGTCCATCATACTGTAGGTCGGCAGGCCGGTGGAGTATGTGGTGTGGGGGCTATAGGAAAAATCATACTGTGAGGGGAGCCATGAGGACCATATACTATGTGAGGAGCACATTAGGTGCTTCATACTATGCTGAGTGGCTATGGAGGAATTTTTCCTGTATTGGGGTGCTGTGGGGGCATCATACTATGTTGAGAGCACTGTGGCAGCATTATAATGTGTTGGGGGCACTGTGATTGTGTGGGTTAGGGGATTTTTTGCTGCACCACACTCTATAGGAGCATGACAGGAGTATCATATTGGGTGAGAACATGAAGGATCTTCAGTAGGGGCACAATAATTGTGTTCACGCTGTAATTCTTTTCCTTCTCCGTTTTTGGATGTTTGCCTTCTGAGGCTGCACCTATGTGCTGTGACCCCACATACTCCAAAAAATATTTTTTGTTTAAGTGGTGAAGAGGATGAGAGAAGGAGCTCAATTGGGACTTTTGTAATGGGGCTCCTTGACTGCCATGTTCTTCTTAGCAGCAGTTTCTCCTAGTATATTACTATTTGATACCCAATTACACAAACCTCAGCCTAGAAATAAGATATTACAGCCTTTTATTCTTGGACATCCACCTTCCTTAATGCAGAAACCTCAATCTCAACCTGTTTTTGAGCACTCGGTTGTTATTGCCTTTTGTGAACCGTACAACCGCTCGTCTTCTGAACGCCCAATGGTTTTGATATCGATTAATACGAAATGGCGTGTAAGTGTACTTATCCAAAAGTCAGTCCTAATGGGATAAGACGGATAATGCAGATATAAAAAGTTCTAGACAAGTTTGAGACATTGTTTCATAAAGTAACCTGCAAGATGAAGAGGATGATAACCTCACGAGGCATGGCCATGCCGTGCAGCATCAAATTGATTCGAGGAACTGAACATTTCGGCTGTAATGAGGGGCCATGGGTTCTAGTACAATGTTTGTTTGTTTTTTGTCCCTGTTTGATCCTAAAGATAAAGAGGCCCCAGAATCTAAGGACATTTCTCCGCATATACATTAAACTAAGTGGTTTTCTACCGGAGACTCGTCAATGTTATAATGGGAAAGTGAACAATTTAAGTACATGAACTCCTACAGACGGATTGATAGATGATATTAACCAAAGGAGAGGTTTACTGAGCGTTTAAGCTATATTTCATCTTAAATGAGAATCTGCCTGGTTTGTGCTATGAAATATCCTCTGCTTCCAGATATATGTATAATAAAGTGTAAAAAGTTTAGAAAACTAGGTAACAACCTCTGTTGGAGCCATTATGGAGGCATTCAACGAGTTACAATCCATTCAGACATGTATATTTTTCAGTATTATTCTTACATTCTCCTTCATTGACTACAGACGAATGTAAATCAGGGTCATAGTCACCTTGAGTTTGACCAATAAGAAGCCAGGGCTGTATTTACAGGGGTGATGCCCTAATTATTACATGTCCATGTGCATTACCCTAATCTCGGTATATGCTCAGCCCTATTAGCATGATGACAAATGGTAAGAGATCGCCAGAAGTGATGAGCGAGCGTGCTCGGATTAGGTGTTATCTGAGCATGCTCAAGTGCTAGTGGAGCGCTCTATTAGCACTCGAGCATGCTCAGATTACACCTTACCGAGCACGCTCGCTCATCATTAATAATGACCAGCTTTGGAAAAATAATGATTTTGCGATAATCTGTGAAGAGAGAATTGTGCTGTACAGTATGTATCTATGGGATTCCACCTAAATTGAGATATATTATATATCTTGTATATCTATGTATACAGAGGGGAAAATAAGTATTTTATCCACTGCCGATTATGCAAGTTTTCCACTTACAAAGTATGGAGAGGTCTGTAATATTTATAATAGGTACACTTCACACTTTATCCAAACATAAAATCCAAAAACATCACATTCTATGATTTTCACCTAATTAAATTGCATTTTATTGCAAGAAATAAGTTTCTGATCACCGACCAACCAGCAAGAACCAGCAAGAATTCTGTCTCTCACCTGCCAATCTTCCTCGGTCTGGGGCTCCATGTAAGATCTCGCCTCATGGGGTAAGGATGATTCTGAGAAAGGTCAGGAATCAGCCCAGAACTACACGGGAGGACCTGGTCAATGACCTGAAGAGAGCGGGGACCACAGTCTCAAACATTACCATTAGTAACACACTACGTCGTCATGGATTATAATCCTGCAGAGCACGCACGGTCCCACTGTCACACCAGCACATGTCCAGGCCTATGTGAAGTTCGCCAATGACCATCTGGATGATCCAGAGGAGACATGGGATAAGGGTCATGTGGTCAGATGAGACAAAATAGAACTTTTCGTTATCAACTCCACTCACCGTGTTTGTAGTAAGACTAAGGATGATTATAATCCCAAGAACACCATCCCAACGGAAAGCATGGTGGAGGAAACATCATACTTTAGGGGTGCTTTTCTGCAAAGGGGACAGGACGACTGCACCGCATTGAAGGGAGGATGATGGGGTCATGTATCGTGAGATTTTGGCCAACAACCTCCTTCCCTCAGTATGAGCATTGAAGGTGGGTCGTGGTTGGGTCTTCCAGCATGACAATGACCTGAAACACACAGCCAGGCAAATAAGGAGTGGCTCCGTAAGAAGCATTTTAAGGTCCTGGAGTGGCCTAGCCAGTCTCCAGACCAAACCCTAATAGAAAATCATGGATGGAGCTGAAACTCAATGTTGCCCAGGACAGCCTAAAACCCGGACAATCTGAAGAAGATCTGTATGGAGAGTGGACCAAAATCCCGGCTGCAGAGTGTGCAAACCTGGTCAAGAACTACAGGAAACATCTGACCTCTGTAATTACAATCAAAAGGTTTCTGCACCAAATATTAAGTTCTGTTTTCTATTGTATCAAATATATATTTTATGCACTAAAACGCAAAATGACTATGTAAAAATCCTACAATGTGATTTTCTGGATTTTATTTAAGATTCTGTCTCTCACAGGTGAAGTGTACCTACGATAACAATTACAGACCTCTCCATTCTTTATAGGTGGGAAAACTGGCAAAATGGGTAGAGTATCAAATACTTATTTTCCCAACTCTATCTATCTATTTGTATATTAATCTATTTTTATTTTGTTTTGTTTATTTTATTCTATAGACATTATGATATATATTAAATAACATAAAATTGAAATGAGCAAACTTTTTTTTATTTTTTCAGTAGACTTGGTTGCCTGTAGCTCATGCTTCTTTTGCCTTGGGAAAAAATCATCTCTGCCAGGGCATATACTGTAGACAGGAATAAATTCTCATGTCTGAGCCTCCAGGCACAACACTACGGTTATCTTTATTAATACAGTTTCTATCCATTTATGAGTTTATATTTGGATTGCACTGTTAAAGCCCATCAATGGTCATCTATTGGTTCGGCAGATGTTTATATTGAGTTTATAAAGTTTTCTGTTTTGTTATATATATATACACAGAATATATACAGATATTATACAGTTGTGCTCAAAAGTTTACAAACCACGGTAGAGTTTTTGCTTTCTTGGCCTTTTTTCAAAGAATATGAATGATAACACCAAAACTTTTTCTCCTCTCATGGTTAGTGGTTGCGTGAAGCTAATTATTGTCAAACTACTGTGTTTTCTCTTTTTCAATCAAAATGACAAACAAGTCAATAAACTTTTTTGATTAGTTTCCCAGAGAGCCTTGTCTACTGTTGCAATCACAGTTGTATGCCACCATTGTAAATTAGGTTTATTAGCAAACTTTACAGACTTGCAATGAACCAAGTAAACAAGAATTATGGAAGCAGAACTCACAAGTTCAAAGTTATAGGAACACTGGCTACACCCGTGAAAGAAAGAGGAAACTGTCAACAGCTGCCACCAGATTCCTGAGGAGGAAGGTGGTAAAAAAACACTTTAGTGGCTGCAGAAAACCTTCAGCAAAATATAGTGACAGCAGGTGCTGAAATTTCAGTTTGAACAGTAAGGCGTCATCTAAAGTCTAAAGATCTCCATGCTCGAACTCCAAGATGTCTCCTCTACTGATGCAAAAGAACAGGAAATATTGGATCCAATATGTTCAAAACCTTATAAGTAAATGGCAAAATGTTTCTGTTCTGTGAAGCAATGAAACAAAACTGCCATTTTTAGGGCTTATGGATAAGCGGTATGCATGGAGGAGTGTTATGAATGTGCTAGAGATGGTTTCTGAGCAGAGGCTCCCTCTGGTGGTTACAGACAGTACTGAACCTTTCAGCGAAGAATGGCAATCTGGGTTCACTGACTGGTCTGATATAAAGGAGGTTCCCTCCCATGATGGTTGCCGGTGATCAATTGTTCTTGTCTCAATTGTGGTTCCTGGTTCATTTGGAAGTTTGCTGAGTCTTGCCTGCATCTTCTGCTATCAGATAAGATATTTTCTGCTTTTGTTTTTGTGCTTGCTTTTTGCATTGTTCCTGCACTTCTGTGGACGTCAGCCAGGTCCCCTCCGGGGGGGCTTGTGCTCCTATCAGTTTATCTGAAGCCACTGTTGTTTTTTCATTTTCTTTTTCCTGTTTTTTCAGCGCTGCGACTTGGTTTTGTTCACACTGAGAACTGATTTAGTGGGTGGCGAGAT
>JARQOD010000010.1:54186067-54263223 GCA_033576555.1 Oophaga sylvatica | reverse complement strand
GAAAAGGGTTTATCATCTTTGTACGGAGGAGGTAGCAAAAAAAAATTTTTTTGGGAATGGTGGACCTTTTTAAACACTGAAAAAAGGTTTTTTAGTCTTTTGTACAGGAAAAGGGAGGGGTGACTTGACAATTTTGGGGATTGGGGGTTTGTTTTTTCTACGTATATAGAGGTTTATCAGTCTTTTTGTACAGGAGGGGGGTACTGTAACACTATTGTGAATGGGGGATCCTTTTTATTACGTAAAAGATTTTTTCAGTCTTTGAACAGGAGAAGGTGAGCTGTAAATTCACTATTGTGAAGGTGGATTGTGTTATTCTTTATTTGGGGTTTACAGTCTTGTACAGGGAGGAGGGGGGTGACCTTGACATCCCCAAAATTGAAATTGGTCCTTGTTTCACGTAAAAAGGTGTTAAAATTTTGAAAGGAGGAGGGGGCTGTGAATACCTTTTTTGGGAATGGTGGGTCCTTTTGTTATCTACTGTTTTTGAGGTTATCAGTCATTGTACAGGAGGAGGAGGTGAGCTGTGACATCATCTATTGTGAATGGTGGATCCTGTGTTATCTACTGTATATAGAGGTGTTATCAGTCATTGTACAGGAGGAGGAGGTGAGCTGTGACATAATCTATTGTGAATAGTGGATCCTGTGTTATCTACTGTATATAGAGGTGTTATTAGTCATTGTACAGGAGGAGGAGGTGAGCTGTGACATCACCTATTGTGGATGGTGGATCCTGTGTTATCTACTGTATATAGAGGTGTTATCAGTCATTGTACAGGAGGAGGAGGTGAGCTGTGACATCACCTATTGTGAATGGTGGATCCTGTGTTATCTACTGTATATAGAGGTGTTATCAGTCATTGTACAGGAGGAGGAGGTGAGCTGTGATATCACCTATTGTGAATGGTGGATCCTGTGTTATCTACTGTATATAGAGGTGTTATCAGTCATTGTACAGGAGGAGGAGGTGAGCTGTGACATCATCTATTGTGAATGGTGGATCCTGTGTTATCTACTGTATATAGAGGTGTTATCAGTCATTGTACAGGAGGAGGAGGTGAGCTGTGACATAATCTATTGTGAATGGTGGATCCTGTGTTATCTACTGTATATAGAGGTGTTATTAGTCATTGTACAGGAGGAGGAGGTGAGCTGTGACATCACCTATTGTGGATGGTGGATCCTGTGTTATCTACTGTATATAGAGGTGTTATCAGTCATTGTACAGGAGGAGGAGTGAGCTGTGACCACCTATTGTGAATGGTGGATCCTGTGTTATCTACTGTATATAGAGGTGTTATCAGTCATTGTACAGGAGGAGGTGAGCTGTGACATCTCCTATTGTGAATGGAGGATCCTGTGTTATCTACTGTATATAGAGGTGTTATCAGTCATTGTACAGGAGGAGGAGGTGATATGTGATATCTCCTATTGTAAATGGAGGATCCTGTGTTATCTACTGTATATAGAGGTGTTATCAGTCATTGTACAGGAGGAGGTGAGCTGTGATATCACCTATTGTGAATGGTGGATCCTGTGTTATCTACTGTATATAGAGGTGTTATCAGTCATTGTACAGGAGGAGGAGGTGAGCTGTGACATCTCCTATTGTGAATGGAGGATCCTGTGTTATCTACTGTATATAGAGGTGTTATCAGTCATTGTACAGGAGGAGGAGGTGAGCTGTGACATCTCCTATTGTGAATGGAGGATCCTGTGTTATCTACTGTATATAGAGGTGTTATCAGTCATTGTACAGGAGGAGGAGGTGATATGTGACATCTCCTATTGTAAATGGAGGATCCTGTGTTATCTACTGTATATAGAGGTGTTATCAGTCATTGTACAGGAGGAGGTGAGCTGTGACATCATCTATTGTGAATGGTGGATCCTGTGTTATCTACTGTATATAGAGGTGTTATCAGTCATTGTACAGGAGGAGGAGGTGAGCTGTGACATCACCTATTGTGAATGGTGGATCCTGTGTTATCTACTGTATATAGAGGTGTTATCAGTCATTGTACAGGAGGAGGTGAGCTGTGACATCATCTATTGTGAATGGTGGATCCTATGTTATCTACTGTATATAGAGGTGTTATCAGTCATTGTACAGGAGGAGGAGGTGAGCTGTGACATCTCCTATTGTGAATGGAGGATCCTGTGTTATCTACTGTATATAGAGGTGTTATCAGTCATTGTACAGGAGGAGGAGGTGATATGTGACATCTCCTATTGTAAATGGAGGATCCTGTGTTATCTACTGTATATAGAGGTGTTATCAGTCATTGTACAGGAGGAGGTGAGCTGTGACATCACCTATAGTGAATGGAGGATCCTGTGTTATCTACTGTATATAGAGGTGTTATCAGTCATTATACAGGAGGAGGAGGTGAGTTGTGACATCATCTATTGTGAATGGTGGATCCTGTGTTATCTACTGTATATAGAGGTGTTATCAGTCATTGTACAGGAGGAGGAGGTGAGCTGTGACATCATCTATTGTGAATGGTGGATCCTGTGTTATCTACTGTATATAGAGGTGTTATCAGTCATTGTACAGGAGGAGGAGGTGAGTTGTGACATCACCTATTGTGAATGGTGGATCCTGTGTTATATACTGTATATAGAGGTGTTATCAGTCATTGTACAGGAGGAGGAGGTGAGCTGTGACATCACCTATTGTGAATGGTGGATCCTGTGTTATAAACTGTGTATAAAGGTGTTGCCTGTCATTGTACAGGGGGAGGAGGTGAGTTGTGACATCATCTATTGTGAATGGTGGATCCTGTGTTATATACTATATATAGAGGTGTTATCAGTCATTGTACAGGAGGAGGAGGTGAGCTGTGATATAAACATATTGTGAATGGTGGATCCTGTGTTATCTACTGTATATAGAGGTGTTATCAGTCATTGTACAGGAGGAGGAGGTGAGCTGTGACATCATCTATTGTGAATGGTGGATCCTGTGTTATCTACTGTATATAGAGATGTTATCAGTCATTGTACAGGAGGAGGAGGTGAGTTGTGACATCACCTGTTGTGAATGGTGGATCCTGTGTTATCTACTGTATATAGAGGTGTTATCAGTCATTGTACAGGAGGAGGAGGTGAGCTGTGATATAAACATATTGTGAATGGTGGATCCTGTGTTATCTACTGTATATAGAGGTGTTATCAGTCATTGTACAGGAGGAGGAGGTGAGCTGTGACATCACCTATTGTGAATGGTGGATCCTGTGTTATCTACTGTATATAGAGATGTTATCAGTCATTGTACAGGAGGAGGAGGTGAGCTGTGATATAAACATATTGTGAATGGTGGATCCTGTGTTATCTACTGTATATAGAGGTGTTATCAGTCATTGTACAGGAGGAGGAGGTGAGCTGTGACATCACCTATTGTGAATGGTGGATCCTGTGTTATCTACTGTATATAGAGGTGTTATCAGTCATTGTACAGGAGGAGGAGGTGAGCTGTGATATAAACATATTGTGAATGGTGGATCCTGTGTTATCTACTGTATATAGAGGTGTTATCAGTCATTGTACAGGAGGAGGAGGTGAGCTGTGACATCACCTATTGTGAATGGTGGATCCTGTGTTATCTACTGTATATAGAGGTGTTATCAGTCATTGTACAGGAGGAGGAGGTGAGCTGTGATATAAACATATTGTGAATGGTGGATCCTGTGTTATCTACTGTATATAGAGGTGTTATCAGTCATTGTACAGGAGGAGGTGGTGAGCTGTGACATCACCTATTGTGAATGGTGGATCCTGTGTTATCTACTGTATATAGAGATGTTATCAGTCATTGTACAGGAGGAGGAGGAGGTGTGCTGTGACATCACCTATTGTGAATGGTGGATTCTGTGTTATCTACTGTATTAGAGGTGTTATCAGTCATTGTACAGGAGGAGGTGATGAGCTGTGACACCACCTATTGTGAATGGTGGATCCTGTATTATCTACTGTGTATAGAGGTGTTATCAGTCATTGTACAGGAGGAGGTGAGTTGTGACATCACCTATTGTGAATGGTGGATCCTGTGTTATAAACTGTGTATAAAGGTGTTGCCTGTCATTGTTATGCTGCCTCTCATGATAAGTAGGGTGTTGAAAACTTCCTAAAAGATAGGAGGTCTAAAATACCCTCAGTGGCCAGTGTAAAAATTGCAACATTATTATTTTTTTTTCTTAATAAAGATTGTGATATAAAAAAATAGAAGTATTGAAAAAAAGTTTAAACAGGACAATATCTCATGACACATTCACTGTAAGGGATAAAAAAAAACCCTACAAAGCAGGAAATGTGGTAAAAAAAAACATAAATTTTGCTCGCTGGGTAAGTTCTCGGCTGTAGATATGAGCGAATCTGATGAATTTCTGAACTTTGCAGATTTTCTTGAAATGGATGGTGAAATTCTATTCACATCAAATGTATTTGATGGAACCTGAATGTGTCCCAAACGGCCAATAAAAGACGTTTATTGTTTCCTGAGGTCTTTTCAGTAACCCAAACATAATAAACACAGGTATTAAAAAAAAAATATAAAAAAAATATATACATATGTCTATATTCCCCTCGCCTCTCACCTGTCCGGCCATTGCACCTCTCCTCCCTCTTTCAGGTCTTTGACAATTTCCCTTTAATAGATAAGTCTTATTTCATATTTTACAGCCTTCGCTGCTCTGAGAACATTTTTTTCAAAATAATTATTTTTTTTTAAATATTTATAAATGTAATTTTTTTACTATTTCATTAAATATTATTTTTTCTTATATATTTGTACATTATTAAGTGTATTTTCAAAGTCAATACACCGGCCTAACCTGGTTTAAGAGATCTATTTATTAACATATTTTGCTTGTTTTGTGAAATCCGCTGACAGATCCGCTTGCAGAGTCAAAATAATCCCGTAGCCTCAGTAGGGTTGTTAAATCCTCAGGTTTCAGTGTATTTCTCCCGTACTTTTATCAGTTGGGTGTGTAGTAGAAGCGGGGGGGAGTGGCGCATGGATACAATGATGCGTCTCCCAGGATTTAGATTCTCGGTAGCGGTGTCATCTGCATAAGAAAGTGCTTTGTGAATGAATAAATAAAAAAGATTAGTTAAAATGTGTCAGCGTGTCGTGTCGGGATAAAAAATGAATGACTTTAAGTACAGACATAAAGCTTTGATAGATTCTGCTGTTTATCAGCTTGCAGCGAACGATTTCACGAGCAAAGCTGACAATCATGAAATAAGTTTGTTGACGTACGATTAATAACCTTTCCACTGATGGAAAGAGGAAACTCAGCGTTGAGTTCCTAAGAGTTGCTTGAACTACATAAACATGGATGATGCCCTTAATTTCCCTTTGACATTATCCCTTGACAATATTGATTAATAACGATCTATTATTTACATTAATTTATAGATTGATGCCGATTTTTTCCATGTAATTGTCGATATTAACAAAAAATAAAATCTTGAAATGCTGCAGTTTTTACTCTGAGTCTCATAGAAGGCTGACACTTCCTAGATCACTGCTCTGCAGTTATCTCATTATCATCACAGGCAGTGATTCATAAATAACGTAGGATTCACCCTTCACAATATGTGATAGGCACAGCTCACCTTCTCATCCCTCCCTGCACAGTGACCTCTGCACAGATCTCAGAGCATGTCTAGAACACTCCTTAATAAAAAAAATCTCCAAAACATTGGTTTTCTATGGTCCGAGAAGCTGTGAAGCTCCATATCTCTGAATTGATGTAAGCGACGGAGAGTTGAAGCTCAGCCAGGATGGAAGTACACCATGAAAGGATTTTTTGGGGGTCTCCTGTTATGGGATTAGTGGGTGCTAAAGTGTCACCAGGGGAGGTAATAATGATTGGAAATGTTACATTTTCAAATATCCTGGAACCTTTCAAAAATTTTTCTTTTCTTTCGATTCAATTCAGTTTTGAATAATATTTGAAAAGTTTCCAGATCGTAGTGTACAGATGTTCAGTATTCTTTGAGGTCACTCCAGACCCTAAAGTATAATAAATGGAGGGGAAGAAGGGGGCTAAAAAAAATAAGAAAAACTCATAACACTCACCCGACCCTTCTTATGTCCTCGTTTTGTCGCCATCAAAGTCCGCTCTGCAGACCTTTGTTTTTTGACATGTGCCGCCAACACTTGGGCCTATCACTGGTCTCAGTATTGGGTAGAATTGATTTTGACAGGTGCCTAGGACATTTTTTTTTTAAATGTATCCAGTTCTTGGCCCTTAAAAGAATCCTGCACAATCCGGGTGCCATTTTGCTAAATTAGTGCAACTCGAATTCCAAAAATTTTAGAATCATTAGAATCTGAAATTTTGGGGAAATTGGGAATGAGTTCAATCACTTATAGATCGATACTCTCATCTTTACCAGGCTCGCAATTCACATCATAACCACTAGGTGGTCCCATATAGACACATACATCATAATCATCTCCCAACAGAGTATCACAAAATCTGGATTTTTTTGTTCCCCAACACTGTCACCCAACGGCACTCATGTTGGAAGTTAGGTTTCCTCTCAACCCGACAAGGATGGACACATCTGTAGCATCAGTTTGACAATTGCACAATGGTTTAGAATCTTCAGATTTCTGCAGAATTTAAGGAAGTAAACAAAGTCCTTAATCATATTTTCAGGTGAGCTGCTAAGGAAGAAGTTCTGCTGCGGTTCACTATGTACTATCCGTCTACCATTTATAATAATACAACGGACACGTTCTCACTCATTCACATCCCGGATAATAAAAAGGTCATTATAATGCACACTAACTCTGCCGTTCCAGTAAATGTCACTCCACGGCAAGCGATATAGCCTAGATTATAATAACATGCTACCAGGCTCAGCACTTTGTGGGCCGAGGCGTAATCTCCGGTGGTGACGGATGTTGTCCAACTGTACAACGGCAGCTGAAAAAAATCTTTGCTAATAATTAAGAAACTGTGAACCAAACACATCTTGTCAAACGAGTTCTTCGCGTGTTATTCTTGCAGCAAAAACAGTTCATGTCAAAGTCTGCGCTAATTTAATCTGTTGACATAATACATTTGTTCTCATCACACTTGTCAGCTCCGGCGGCAGCTAATTTTTTGCTTAAAAGGCTATGAGCAGTCACAGGCAATGAAGAAATGTTTGGATAATTAGGGAGAGGATGACAAGAAGTGTTTTTGGGTTAGCGAGCAGAGGCATTGAGAGTTATGGAAGAAAAAGAAACCTTCCCATAGTTGGTTGTGCTGCCACACCTCCCCGTCATAGGACAAGATGGCCTTGGCTTTTTGTTTTTAATTTTTCTAATAATTTCATACTTACCTTTCTTCTGCCTATCCATCATTGCCAGTTCTCCAATTGGCTCTTCTATCTTTGGTCTTCTATTTTCTTTCCGGCCAAGTCTTCTATTCACGAGGCCCTATCCCACCACATCCAGTGCAACACACGTCATTAACATGTTGCAAACCAGCCTGGACTGCGGCACACGTCAATGACATGTACTGCTATATAAGTCTCAGTTGTTCAGCTGTTCTATTCTGTGGTTCCAGTACTGCGATATAAGTCTCAGTTGGTCAGCTGTTCTATTCTGTGGTTCGTACTGCTACATCAGTCTCAGTTATTCAGCTGTTCTAATCTGTGAATCCAGTACTGCTACATCAGTCTCAGTAGTTCAGCTGTTCTATTCTGTGGTTCCAGCACTGCTATAGCAGTCTCAGTTGTTCAGCTGTTCTATTCTGTGGTTCCAGTACTGCTATATAATTCAGCTGTTCTACTCTGTGGATCCAGAACTGCTACATCAGTCTCAGTAGTTCAGCTGTTCTATTCTGTGGTTCCAGTACTGCTATATAAGTCTCAGTTGTTCAGCTGTTCTATTCTGTGGATCCAGTACTGCTACATCAGTCTCATTAGTTCAGCTGTTCTATTCTGTGGATCCAGTACTGCTACATCAGTCTCAGTTGTTCAGCTGTTCTATTCTGTGGTTCCAGTACTGCTATATCAGTCTCAGTAGTTCAGATGTTCTATTATGTGGATCCAGTACTGCTATATCAGTCTCAGTAGTTCATATGTTCTATTCTGTGGTTCCAGTACTGTTATGTCAGTCTCAGTAGTTCAGCTGTTCTATTCTGTGGATCCAGTACTGTTACATCAGTCTCAGTAGTTCATCTGTTCTATTCTGTAGATCCAGTACTGTTACATCAGTCTCAGTAGTTCATCTGTTCTTTTCTGTGGTTCCAGTACTGCTACATCAGTGTCAGTTGTTCAGCTGTTCTATTTTGTGGTTCCAATACTGTTACATCAGTCTCAGTAGTTCATCTGTTCTATTCTGTGGTTCCAGTACTGCTACATCAGTCTCAGTTGTTCAGCTGTTCTATTCTGTGGTTCCAGTACTGCTACATCAGTCTCAGTTGTTCTGCTGTTCTATTCTGTGGTTCCAGTACTGCTACATCAGTCTCGGTTGCTCATCTGTTCTATTCTGTGGATCCAGTACTGCTACATCAGTCTCAGTTGTTCAGCTGTTCTATTCTGTGGTTCCAGTACTGTTACATCAGTCTCAGTAGTTCAGCTGTTCTATTCTGTGGTTCCAGTACTGCTACATCAGTCTCAGTAGTTCACCTGTTCTATTCTGTGGTTCCAGTACTGTTATATCAGTCTCAGTAGTTTAGCTGTTTTATTCTATTCTTTGAGGTCCACACCATCAGGCTCTTCCATCCCCTCTCCCTCAGAGTAGCGGTCATATATCGGCCCCCAGGCTCACCCACCCAGTTCCTTGACCACTTCTCAGCCTGGCTGCCGCACTTCATGTCCTCAGAACTACCAACCCTTATCCTTGGAGACTTCAACATCCCCATTAACAGCCCTACTTCCACATCTGCATCTCAGCTTCTATCACTAACCACTTCTCTAGGCCTCTCACAGCTTTCAACCTCTGAGACACACAAGGATGGCAACACCCTTGACCTGGTCTTTGTCCGCCTCTGTTCAATCTCCCACCTAAATAACTCACCGCTTCCACTCTCTGACCACAACATTCTCTCCTTCACGCTCACAAATCCTCCACCACCCCAGCGCACTCCTACCTACCACACATTCAGAAATCTACAAGCCATTAACCCTCAGACACTTTCAGACTCCCTACACTCATCGCTGTCCCCAATCTCCTCTTTTTCCTGTCCTGATCTGGCTGTTCATCACTACAATGACATTTTAAAAGCACCCTTGACCAAGTAGCACCGCTCACCCTCAGAACCTCCAAACACACAGTAAAACAGCCCTGGCTCACATTGCAAACTCGACTTCTTCAGCGATGCTCTAGGAGTGCTGAACGCCTCTGGAGAAAAACCCGCACACCAGAAGACTTCATCCACTTTAAATTCATGTTAAGAACTTATAATGCTGCCCTTCACCTTGCCAAACAGACCTACTTCACCACACTGATCTCCTCACTAGCCAACAACCCCAAGAAACTTTTTGACACTTTTCACTCCCTCCTCAGGCCAAAAGCAAAAGCCCCTATCACAGACATTTGTGCTGACGACCTGGCCTCCCACTTTATAGAAAAAATAGATACTATCCGTCAGGAAATCTGCTCTCAACCACCAAGTGCTGTGACTCCCATCCCACCCTGCATTTCCCCTGGCTCACTTTCCACATTTGATCCCATCACAGAAGAAGAAGTCTCCAGACTCCTCTCTTCCTCTCGTCCGACTACATGCACTACCGACCCCATCCCCTCACATCTCCTCCAGTCTCTCTCTCCAGTTGTCACAACTCACCTAACTACAATCTTTAATCTCTCACTCTCCTCTGGCATTTTCCCATCCTCCTTCAAACACTCCATCATTACTCCATCACTAAAGAAACCCGCTCTTGACACTTCCTGCACAAACAACTACAGACCGGTCTCCAATATCCCCTTCATCTCTAAACTTTTGGAGCGCCTAGTCTACTCCCGCCTCACCCGTTACCTCTCCACTTACTCCCTCCTAGACCCTTCACAGTCCGGCTTCCGCCCCCTACATTCGACTGAAACTGCACTCATCAAAGTGACCAATGACCTTCTTACAGCAAAACGTAACGGCGACCACTCTCTGCTCATTCTACTCGACCTTTCTGCAGCTTTCGACACTGTTGACCACTGTCTCCTACTGTCTAGGCTCCAGTCACTAGGTATTAAGGACACTGTTCTCTCCTGGTTCTCCTCCTATCTTTCTGACCGCTCCTTCAGTGTTTCGTTCTCTGGCTCCACGTCATCTCCTCTTCCTCTCACTGTCGGTGTACCCCAGGGCTCAGTCCTTGGCCCCCTTCTCTTCTCTCTCTACACGGCCCCAATTGGACAGACCATCAGCAGATTTGGCTTTCAGTATCATCTTTATGCCGATGACACACAACTATACACGTCATCCCCCGACCTTACCCCCGCTGTTCTACAGAACACCACTGACTGTCTGTCCGCAGTCTCCAACATCATGTCCGCTCTCTATCTGAAACTTAACCTCTCCAAGACTGAACTCCTTCTGCTCCCGCCGTCTACTAACCTCCCTAAATCTGACATTTCCCTCTCTGTGGGCGGCACCATAATAACACCCCGGCAGCAGGCTCGCTGTCTGGGTGTTATGTTTGACACCAATCTCTCCTTCACCTCCCATATACAATCTCTTGCCCGCTCTTGCCGTCTACACCTAAAGAACATCTCTAGAATCCGCCCTTTTCTCACCATGGAAACAACAAAAACCCTCACTGTAGCATTGATCCACTCCCGCCTGGACTACTGCAACGCTCTATTACTTGGCCTCCCATTACTCGACTATCCCCTCTCCAGTCCATCCTTAATGCAGCAGCCAGGGTCATCCATCTGGCTAATCGGTACTCGGACGCGTCCGCTCTTCGCCAGTCCTTACACTGGCTGCCCATTCATTATAGGATCCAATTCAAAGTACTGGTTCTCACCCACAAAGCTCTCCACAGTGCAGCACCCCCCTACATCTCCTCCCTCATTTCTACCTATCGGCCTAACCGACTGCTGCGCTCTGCAAACGACTTTCGACTAACCTCTGCACTAATCCGTACCTCCCACTCCCGACTCCAAGACTTCTCCCGCACTGCGCCAATCCTCTGGAATGCTCTACCCCAAGAAATTAGGACTATCCACAATTTGCATGGTTTCAGGTGCTCCCTCAAAACACATTTGTTCAGAGTGGCCTATCACATTCACTAACCAAAGTCGTTCTATGTTTAAGTGTGTATGTGTAGCCCATTATAGAATCATAGAATCATATTCATTCACTATCTCCATCCATCCCTCAGTCCCTCAAGATGGCTGGACCATCATTGTAAATGCACCATTGTATATACACACCTGTACTTTGTATCTCCCCCACCTCATTGTAGATTGTAAGCTCTCACGAGCAGGGTCGGCTTATTTTGCTTTAATTATTGTATTGTTAACGTTGCTACTTATGACTTGTGTTTTGAAACTGTTAAACTGTAAAGCGCTGCGGAATATGTTGGCGCTATATAAATAAAGATTATTATTATTATTATTATTATTATTATTCTGCGGTTCCAGTACTGCTACATCAGTCTCAGTAATTCAGCTCTTCTATTCTGTGGTTCCAGTACTGTTATATCAGTTCCAGTAGTTTAGCTGTTCTATTCTGTGGTTCCAGTACTGCTACATCAGTCTCAGTTGTTCAGCTGCTCTATTCTGTGGTTTCAGTACTGTTATATCAGTCTCATTAGTTCAGCTGTTCTATTCTGCGGTTCCAGTACTGCTACATCAGTCTCAGTTGTTCAGCTGTTTTATTCTGTGGTTCCAGTACTGCTACATCAGTCTCAGTTGTTCTGCTGTTCTATTCTGTGGTTCCAGTAGTGCTACATCAGTCTCGGTTGCTCATCTGTTCTATTCTGTGGATCCAGTACTGTTACATCAGTCTCAGTAGTTCAGCTGTTCTATTTTGTGGTTCCAGTACTGCTATATCAGTCTCAGTAGTTCAGCTGTTCTGTTCTGCGGTTCCAGTACTGCTACATCAGTCTCAGTTGTTCAGCTGTTCTATTCTGTGGTTCCAGTACTGTTGCATCAGTTTCAGTTGTTAAGCTGTTCTATTCTGTGGTTCTAGTACTGCTACATCGGTCTCAATTGTTCAGCTGTTCTATTCTGTGGTTCCAGTTCTGCTACATCAGTCTCAGTTGTTCCACTGTTCTATTCTGTGGTTCCATTACTGCTACATCAGTCTAGGTTGCTCATCTGTTCTATTCTGTGGATCCAGTACTCCTCTGTTCATCTCATCTATTCAATGATTACAGTACTGTTATAGGAGTCACCACTGTACCAGTTCTCGCTGAACTACCGTTGAAAACTCAGCTCTGTTGCATCAGATCAACATCGCTGTTCCCGTTGTGCTGAAGCAGTTCCACATTGTTGTCTCAACACTGCCACTTAGCTGAGACAGTTCTGTTACAATGTACTATCATTGAAAACTCAATTTCATTGCATTAGTTCTACGTTGCTCCGTTAGCTCTGCTAGAGCCTAGTGCTTGCTGTGCTTCTGTCCATCTCAGCTAAACCAGTTGCAATTGTCCCATCTCTGCCACATCACCCCCTGCTCTGCTGCACCAGCACCGCTTTTCCGTGCTGCATTAGAACGGCTTATCCAGACAAAGGGCATTGAGAATTCACCTCACTAGGTGACACATAATAAAAAATGAACACTTTACATAAATAATTCCACACCGTGCATAGATTGTGTCTGGATATCACTTCATATATCATTACAGTGAGTGGGAAGGAGCTGCAGTACCACATGAATCCTGTGTTTAGTGATGGCGCTGTGATTGCAAGATGGTGGCTGTTTTTCAAGCTCTTATTACTCTTTCTTTTCCATGTCACTCATAACAAAAACTGATCTAACAAGATAACATGTTGTTTTATATATATCTTTGCAGAATAGACGGGGGTCTTTATTTCACTTTTCAGCCAATTTATTACATAGGAAGGTATAAAGAACGTGTCTCAATTTCCAGAAACCAATTCAGTTAATAAATTATTTGCATTATACAGTTTTTAAAACAAATGGAAATCCTTCTCCGTGGACAATGCTGACTTTGTTTCCACTGATGATTTATTTTGTCGCTTCTGAGATTTAGTTGGAAGTGAGAATAAGATAATAGCAAAAATAAATCCTGAGACCTGTCCATTACATTAAGTGGCGGTCACGTAGGTGATTATTGCACATTGCTGACTCGCGAGAATCTCGTCTTCTAAGCGTTAGTGATTCTTATGGTTCGTTAAAGTGGCCGTGGGGCCAAGTGGCTGCAATGAAATGGTGCAGGTCAGACCATGCGGTAATGCCCATCAGGAGTATCAGCTACATAAAATGACAAATGGCTTCCCGATATTACTCGTTTAGAAACGCATGGTATATTTTACACAAGTCACACTCAGATCTGCCCTAAAAGTTCTGCAGGGTGTCCATATGTACATGTGGCTGTTTCACAATCTGCATTACCATCGTAGCTCTATCTGCAATGTTACTGGTCCTGAGCTTTCCCAATATCCCGCAGAAGACATCTATCATATACAAATGTAGCTTTTCCCTACATGACAGATGGTGCATTACCCCAATAGTGTAGTTGTGCTACTTTTTGCTTAGAGCGCACCGAGCGAACCTCACTAAATAATGATCAGGCAAATTCAAAATGGTTGCAACATTCAATTTGGTTCAAATTGACCCTACCCCATAAGAAGGGTTTTGTTATGTTCCGACATCTGTCCAAATCCCAAAGTATTAAAAACACAGAAGACCGGGAAAGGGATAAAAGGTATTAAAAAATTATACTCAACTGTTCTATTCCTGCCCTTTACCTGTTCTACTGCTGCCGATCCCCGCTTAGTCCTCTGTTCGCTATGGATTGGTCTTCAGATTGGATCTTCTGACACCACTACGTGATGCCTAGAGAGTGGAAAATGGCATCGAAGACCAATTCTAAGACAAAAGACCAATCTGAAGCAAGAGGATGACCGGGAGGGAAGCTGTAGTAGTAGAACAGGTGAAGGTCAAGCCAAGGACAGGGGAAAACTTAGTATAATCTTTTATTACATTTTAAACCATTCTTGCCCATAAGAGGAATCTCGCACAATGGTAGCCAACATCCTGAAACTTCAGATTCTGGGCAATACAAAATTTACAGTAAATTCATAATTAAAAAGATTAGTTGTGAATCTTTACAGCTGCATGACTACACATCTTTACACACATCTTTACAGCTACATATCTACACACATCTTTACAGCTACATAACTACACACATCTTTACAGCTACATAACTACATGCATCTTTACAGCTACATAACTACACACATCTTTACAGCTACATATCTACACACATCTTTACAGCTACATATCTACACACATCTTTACAGCTACATAACTACACACATCTTTACAGCTACATATCTACACACATCTTTACAGCTACATATCTACACACATCTTTACAGCTACATAACTACACACATCTTTACAGCTACATAACTACACACATCTTTACAGCTACATATCTACACACATCTTTACAGCTACATATCTACACACATCTTTACAGCTACATAACTACACACATCTTTACAGCTACAGTACATAGCTACACACATCTTTACTGCTACATAACTACACACATCTTTACAGCTACATAACTACACACATCTTTACAGCTACATATCTACACACATCTTTACAGCTACATATCTACACACATCTTTACAGCTACATATCTACACACATCTTTACAGCTACATAACTACACACATCTTTACAGCTACATATCTACACACATCTTTACAGCTACATATCTACACACATCTTTACAGCTACATAACTACACACATCTTTACAGCTACATAACTACACACATCTTTACAGCTACATATCTACACACATCTTTACAGCTACATATCTACACACATCTTTACAGCTACATAACTACCCACATCTTTACAGCTACAGTACATAGCTACACACATCTTTACTGCTACATAACTACACACATCTTTACAGCTACATAACTACACACATCTTTACAGCTACATATCTACACGCATCTTTACAGCTACATATCTACACACATCTTTACTGCTACATAACTATACACATCTTTACAGCTACATATCTACACACATCTTTACTGCTACATAACTACCCACATCTTTACAGCTACAGTACATAGCTACACACATCTTTACAGCTACATATCTACACGCATCTTTACAGCTACATATCTACACACATCTTTACTGCTACATAACTATACACATCTTTACAGCTACATATCTACACACATCTTTACAGCTACATAACTACACACATCTTTACAGCTACATATCTACATACGTCTTTACAACATACATAACTACACACATCTTTACAGCTACATAACTACATGCATCTTTACAGCTACAAAACTACACACATCTTTACAGCTACATATCTACACACATCTTTACAGCTACATATCTACACAAGTCTTTACAGCTACATAACTACACACATCTTTACAGCTACATATCTACACACATCTTTACAGCTACATAACTACACACATCTTTACAGCTACATATCTACACACATCTTTACAGCTACATAACTACACACATCTTTACAGCTACATAACTACACACATCTTTACAGCTACATATCTACACACATCTTTACAGCTACATATCTACACACGTCTTTACAGCTACATAACTACACACATCTTTACAGCTACATAACTACACACATCTTTACAGCTACATATCTACACATGTCTTTACAGCTACATATCTACACACATCTTTACAGCTACATAACTACACACATATTTACAGCTACATATCTACATGCATCTTTACAGCTACATAACTACACACATCTTTACAGCTACATATCTACACACATCTTTACAGCTACATAACTACACACATCTTTACAGCTACATAACTACATGCATCTTTACAGCTACATAACTACACGCATCTTTACAGCTACATATCTACACACATCTTTACAGCTACATAACTACACGCATCTTTACAGCTACATATCTACACACATCTTTACAGCTACATAACTACACACATCTTTACAGCTACATAACTACATGCATCTTTACAGCTACATAACTACACGCATCTTTACAGCTACATATCTACACACATCTTTACAGCTACATAACTACACACATCTTTACAGCTACATATCTACACACATCTTTACAGCTACATATCTACACACATCTTTACAGCTACATATCTACACACATCTTTACAGCTACATATCTACACACATCTTTACAGCTACATAACTACACACATCTTTACAGCTACATAACTACACACATCTTTACAGCTACATAACTACACACATCTTTACAGCTACATAACTACACACATCTTTACAGCTACATAACTACACACATCTTTACAGCTACATATCTACACACATCTTTACAGCTACATATCTACACACGTCTTTACAGCTACAAATCAACACACATCTTTACAGCTACATATCTACACACATCTTTACAGTTACATAACTACACACATCTTTACAGCTACATATCTACACACATCTTTACAGCTACATAACTACACACATCTTTACACACATATTTACAGCTACATATCTACACACATCTTTACAGCTACATATCTACACACATCATTACACACATCTTTACAGCTACATGACTACACATTGGTTGGCCAATTGTACTAAGATATGGCCTCTGCTGCTCAATGAGCCCTTATAGACTGCTCTGCCGTATATACAGAGATCACTTCTATAAGTGAAACGCGTTGCATTTTGCTATCTTTTATGAGTCTTATAGGCTTTTTAGTAGAGAAGCAGCATTTACTCCTTAGCCACCTTGTTCCAACTGGGGACACAAGACCCCCATTTTCATGACCGGTGCGGGTCAAAGCCGTCAGACCCTTAGCAGTATTCCTATGGATGACAATGTCTATAAGACCCAGTTACCATTTTATCCATTCTAATATCGCTGTTACATAGATAAAGGCCCATATATAGCTGTGTGTATTTTTTTCCTTTCAAGTTGCAAAAGATCCAGCTATGTAATGTGAAGCAACTCTGAGCAATATCACGTGTTATACCTCAATGGAGTCCTGTGTTGCCCAGAAATGTTATATACCTGTAAATATAGGATTAATCTGCAGGAAAATCGTGTGTCTTACTACCGAAGTAGCTAAAGGGGAGAAATGTAGTTTTATTCTCATCTGCAGGGAGCGGTCACAGCTCGTTACACGACCTGCTCTGCACACACACACCGCTCGCACACGCAGCAGAGCAGGCTGTCAATCAATGTGCAGAGTGAATATAGTGAACATAGTGCGCCGCTCCGATGATGGGAAAAATTGTAATTTTCTAACTGCAGCCGCACTACCAGTAAGCCGGCTAAACAGGGCTTAAATACTATATACCTGCGAATTACCCCCTATATCTGAAAATAAATAACGCTTCTGGACATGACAAGTTCCCTTTAAGTGGTTTAATAACTAAAAGCACTGCATTACCCCTAATTATAGCATTACACGGTCACCAAAGAGTTAATCTTAGCTACATTTTGTTACATTTGTAAATAACGCAACATTCTATCAGAATCCTGACTCGCCCCAAATATTAGGCGAAATTTGAAAATTCGTGGAAATGACACTTTCCAATGTCCCTTTAGTAGTAACAGATCTTAAAACATCTGGGTCTATTCTCCGTCCTTTTATTGGGTATAAATAGTGCCGAGATGTAGTTCTCCTGCTGGGATGGAGAATTTAGATCATCTGCAGTCTTCTGCACTGTGGTGTTGAATACTAATGTCAGAATTACCATGTAACAGTAATATTGATAGTGGTGCACTGTTAAATCTAAAGCAATGCAGCCGGGACATTGTTTGACTTCTAATCTAACCCTGTGCGATGACCAAATATTTCACTTCAGACCTGAACCTTGGGAGACTAACACCCCAATCAATGTCAAGACTGGGAGCTAATGGTTCTTCTTTATGTCAGAAAGCGCTTTTCACAAATTACTGAGCAGCCGCTATTGGAATATGGGTATCTAAAGGAAAACAAGGAATTGTAAATCGTCTGCCATCCACAATACACACACACATATGTATATACGGATGGGAAAGTGAAAAAGTTGGAAAGTATTAGTTCTACAAAGATCGGGAAAGTGCAAAATTTGGGATGTATTAGTTCCACAAGGATTGGGAAAGAGCAAAAGTGGGAAAATATTAGTTCCTCAAGGATTGGGAAAGAGCAAAAGTGGGAAAATATTAGTTCCACAAGGATTGGGAAGAGCAAAAGTGGGAAAATATTAGTTCCACAAGGATTGGGAAAGTGCAAAAGATGGAAAGTATTAGTTCTACAAGGATTGGGAAAGTGCGAAAGTGGGAAAATATTAGTTCCACAAGGATCAGGAAAGAGCAAAGTGGGAAAATATTAGTTCCACAAGAATTGGGAAAGTGTAAAAGATGGAAAATATTAGTTCCACAAGGATTGGGAAGAGCAAAAGTGGGAAAATATCAGTTCCACAAGGATTGGGAAAGAGCAAAAGTGGGAAAATATTAGTTCCACAAGGATTGGGAAACAGCAAAAGTAGGAAAATATTAGTTCCACAAGGATTGGGAAAGTGCAAAAGTGGGAAAATGTTAGTTCCACAAGGATTGGAAAAGAGCAAAAGTGGGAAAATAGTAGTTCCACAAGGATTGGGAAAGTGTAAAAGATGGAAAGTATTAGTTCCACAAGGATTGGGAAGAGCAAAAGTGGGAAAATATTAGTTCCACAAGGATTGGGAAAGAGCAAAAGATGGAAAGTATTAGTTCTACAAGGATTGTAAAGTGCAAAAGTGGGAAAATATTACTTCCACAAGGACTGAAAAAGAGCAAAAGTGGGAAAATATTAGTTCCACAAGGATTGGGAAAGTGTAAAAGATGGAAAGTATTAGTTCCACAAGGATTGGGAAGAGCAAAAGTGGGAAAATATTAGTTCCACAAGGATTGGGAAAGAGCAAAAGATGGAAAGTATTAGTTCTACAAGGATTGGAAAGTGCAAAAGTGGGAAAATATTACTTCCACAAGGATTGAGAAAGAGCAAAAAAGATGGAAAGTATTAGTTCTGCAAGGATTGGGAAAGAGCAAAAGTGGGAAAATATTAGTTCCACAAGGATTGGGAAAGTGCAAAAGTGGGAAAATATTAGTTCCTCAAGGATTGGGAAAGTGCAAAAGATGGAAAGTATTAGTTCCACAAGGATTGGAAAAGAGCAAAAGTAAGAAAATATTAGTTCCTCAAGGGTTGGGAAAGTGCAAAAGATGGAAAGTATTAGTTCCACAAGGATTGGAAAAGAGCAAAAGTAAGAAAATATTAGTTCCTCAAGGATTGGAAAAGAGCAAAAGTGGGAAAATGTTAGTTCCACAAGGATAGGGAAACAGCAAAAGTGGGAAAATATTAGTTCCTCAAGGATTGGGAAAGTGCAAAAGTGGGAAAATGTTAGTTCCACAAGGATTGGAAAAGAGCAAAAGTGGGAAAATAGTAGTTCCACAAGGATTGGGAAAGTGTAAAAGATGGAAAGTATTAGTTCCACAAGGATTGGGAAGAGCAAAAGTGGGAAAATATTAGTTCCACAAGGATTGGGAAAGAGCAAAAGATGGAAAGTATTAGTTCTACAAGGATTGTAAAGTGCAAAAGTGGGAAAATATTACTTCCACAAGGACTGAAAAAGAGCAAAAGTGGGAAAATATTAGTTCCACAAGGATTGGGAAAGAGCAAAAAAGATGGAAAGTATTAGTTCTGCAAGGATTGGGAAAGAGCAAAAGTGGGAAAATATTAGTTCCACAAGGATTGGGAAAGTGCAAAAGTGGGAAAATATTAGTTCCACAAGGATTGGAAAAGAGCAAAAGTAAGAAAATATTAGTTCCTCAAGGATTGGAAAAGAGCAAAAGTGGGAAAATGTTAGTTCCACAAGGATTGGGAAAGTGCAAAAGATGGAAAGTATTAGTTCTACAAGGATTGGGAAAGTGTAAAAGTGGGAAAGTATTAGTTCCACAAGGATCAGGAAAGAGCAAAAGTGGGAAAATATTAGTTCCACAAGGATTGGGAAAGTGCAAATGTTGGAAAGTATTAGTTCCACAAGGACTTGAAAAGTGCAAGCAATTGCCAAGTCCTTGTGTGTCATTCCTCCCCCCTAACTTTCCATGAGTTTTGTTAAGAATTTTAATTTATCAAAATATCATTTCAATACCAAAAAGCAACATGTTAGTAAAACTCTTTACAGCCTGCATCCCACCTCACAACCACCGGGTGGGAAAATACATACAGATATAAAATAAACATCTCCTGACAGAGTATCACAATGTCATGTTTGTTTACAAAGCTCATGGGCTATTTACGTCAAGCCAAGAGAAAATGTGAGAAAGATCACATTCAGTCCATGTCATTATACAGAATTGCACTTCAACATACAAAAAAGAATACGAGGATACAAGGACATCTTACATTTTTAAAGAAAACAACATGTCATCTACAATATTTAGCTCTTTTATATACCGGTATCTGAGTCATTTCAGGCTACTTAACGAATTAAGGGAACGTCTAACTGTAATGAAAATTGGAATGTCAGCGCAGTTACAAATAGTTACCGTGTAAAGTCGTTATTTTGGCAGGTCACACCAGGTGGTTGGTGTTTATTGTAATTTGTTTTGAATTTCATGAATTAATCATAAATCTATTCAGACGAAACTGAAGAGAGATGGATTGCTGTGGCTTCTCGTACAAGCGGTGCGTCGCTCCCATGGCCCAGAGCGAGTAAGGAGCTTCAAAACAATGGAAAGAAGACGGTTATGCAGTTCCCTACAAAAAATAGCAATCATCGGGGGTTTATGTAAAAAGAAATAAAAATGATTTATTATTAAATTTCACTGAAAATGTACAAGTAGCAAGCCACCAAATGAAAAAATTAATGCACACTGACTGCCCGACATGACAAAAAGCACACTGATTTCATTTGGCACATCCTATATGAGCCCCCCCAAAAACCCTCAGATAAGGGTAGTTCGGCAAATCCAAAGAAAACCGCAGAAAAATCTACAACGGCAAATTCATAGAAAATCAGGCCAATCTTTCCATTCCCTCTCCATTCGTCTGCTGCACCCACGTGGCAGACGTTGGTCCCTCTATATCCTAACCTCCGGCGGTCTGCTGTTTTAAAGGCATGTACACTAGTGATGAGCAAATGGGCTCAGTTAAGGTGTTATCTGAGCATGCTCTGGTGCTGATCAAGTGACTTCGGCGTGCTCAAAAAATATGTTCAAGTCCCCATGGCTGCATGTCACGCGGCTGCTCAATAGCCGCAATGCATGCAGAGATTGCCTGATTGTTGATTAATTTTATCTCAAAAATATTCTAGACCATAGGAAAAACATGTTTTAAAAAACTCTGCACCATTTATTTCTTTAAAAAGTACCTGTCGCTTGCTCAAAAAATTAAGTTAAATACCCTGTAAAAATCCCTGATGTTTTCCGATTCTGCTGAACTTTTCTGTTTAGCTCTGCGTCGCTCCATTGCAGAGATATTCACATTTGATGCTTTTGGTGCACAGTATGTGAAATCTCTGCTCACAGACAATTTACTGTTTTTTTCAGTCTTCTCTAGGGGGATGGGCTTTCAACCCTCCCAGATGCTGCTAAATCACAGCTCAGAGACTGGCAGAGCAGGGATTGGCAATGCCTGCAAGGAAAGGATGAAAGCGCATGTCCCCGAAGAAGGCTGAAGAGCCCAGTTGAACTGCAAGCAGAGATTTCACATAATGTGCTCTAGAATGAACAAAAATGTAAATATCTCCGCAATAGAGTGGCGCAGTTAAAAACGGAAAAGAGCGTCAGAATCAGGGAAGTTCAGGGATTTTGTACAAGGTAGTTACTTGATTTTTTTGAGTAAGTTATATATTTTACAAGGGAATTTAATCTAAATGCGGACATCTGAGATGCAATCTTAAGTTCTGATTCTGTAAAATAAGAGTTTGAGGCTGTCGACAGATCCCTAATTTTAAAGAGGTTGTCTCATACTGTTAAATGGATAAAATTGTAAAGTGATTGTAAAATCTCAAGAAGACCACAGAGATTTTTAATCCTATTGTGTACTGCTCCTTGCATAGGTGGCTGATTTCTTAGGCAAGGAGCGTCTACAGATCACTAGATCAGGTCAGCTTCAATACCCCTGTGCTCATCTAATGCTGCAGAGGCAAAACTACCTGTGCTTACAGAATAAGAAAGTGCACAGCTCGGAGCAGCAGCAAGTTGCTCCATGAAGTCTTGATGCCGTTGGAGTAGTCAATGCATGAGACCTAGGTCAGTGCCGGAGACGTCAAAAACGACACAAGATTGACCTATTATGGAAGTAGCTGCACTACAAGATGGGGGATGGATGAGAAAAAAATACTTGTATATACTTTTACTCCTTCATTGGATTTGAAAAGAGCAAATTGCCAAAATATCAGTTTCTGGGAATTACAACTTTATGGACCTCAAAAGAGAAGTTTATTTTGCTTTGAATGAATTTGCTCACAATTAGAAGCGATGGGTGGGAGGTTCTAGCTGTGGCTTTGCGATACTCTGTAGAGAGATGTTTACGCTGCAAGCGTTTATATGCTGCCACTCAGTGGTTATAATGGGGATTGCGGCCACTATAGGCTTTTCCTACGATGTCACAAAGTAATGAATTTTCAAGAGAGTAAAATTTGAGGACCTAAAATCCAGACAATGCATTTCCTCCTTCTTATGGAATAAGTGGAGAACCCAACTCACAAATGTCTATAGATTTAGACCGTTTAAGTCACATCGGAAGATAAGCGATATGTAGGTGAAATTCTTTTTAATATTGCAAGACTTCTAAGTAATCACTGTAATCAAAGGTCTAAAGAGTCCTGGCCAGCGGCCACTCGAAGTCATAACTGGTCAATGCCAAACCAGTGAAAATGTATAGAAAGATCAAGGTGCCTTTTATTGCATGACTTTATCCCAATTTGGCAACGTAAGAAAACATTTCCATTAATTTTACAGTTAATGGCTCATAATACCGTTCTGGACCCTGAGAACGCTGTAACAACCGGAGAAGTAATGGCTCGGCCAAGAGGCGGCCACACAAGTGCGTGTCATGTAAAGGATGGTACCATAGGAGAGAGCTGCCAGCGATCGTGGCACGGAGCAGGTATTGATTTTCTTTTCCAGTACGGCTGTGATCAGTTATCGGATGTGTGTTCGGATGTGACATTTTATGTAGGTCGAGGAATTTTTTTTTTGCACGTTCTGTTGCTTAAACAGTGGCAGAATAATGTGCAGCGCAGTATAGGAACTGTCATTCCCAGCAGTCTCCACTCAGTGTCCTCACTATATTATTCCCCTACTATTAAAGACTCAATAAGCCCAACCTCATCGAAAAATAATTACATGTCTGTCTCTATCCACTGTCCATCAATCCATCCATCCATCTATCCATCCATTTATCTATGTATTTATTTGTATATGTGTATATATATATATATATATATATATATATATATATATATATATATCTAAAGACAAATCACAAACAATACTGTTAGAATCTATTTAGTTCGACCATCCGCCATCTTGTTGTGGTTTTCTGGCTGCTGGTCTTTTTCCCCTAGTGCTGGGCTTGTCGTTGGTCAGGTGATTGTATCACCCTTTATTACCCTGCACCTGCCTCCCAGTCCTTGCTGGACATCAGTGTTAATCCGCTTGAGTTCTGGCTAGGAGCCTTGATAGCTTGTTGTGTTATACTTTGTGCAGTTCTGGGAACTCTAGTTCTGCTTGCTTTGTCTTTTTGTTTTTCCCTTTTGTTTCTGCAGCTTCCTCTATTTCCCTGCTAGGAGGTTACCAGTGTTTTGTTCCCAGTTCCTAGATCTTTCAGGGATCCCCTTCCCCCCACCTTCAGGTCTTCGCTTGAGTCTAGACTAGGATCGTCGGTGGGTCTGTTCTCAAGGAATAGGTCGCCCGCCCCATTGTAGGGATAGAGTCTAGTCCCAGTGCAGGGTCAGCTGCTTTCTCTCCTTTCCTATTCCTTAGTTGCTGATCCGTAATAGATACTTTGTGTTTCTCATGTAGGTGAGCTATTGGACTACAAGGGGCACATACTGTATTTATCTACTATCTATCTATCTATCTATCTATCTATTTATCTATCTATCTATCTATCCATTATCTATGTATCTATTATCTATCTATTTATATATCTGTTATCTATAATCTATCTTATCATCTATCTATCTATCTATCTATCTATCTATCTATCTATCCATTATATATCCTCTATTATCTATCTATTATCTACAGTATATATTATCTATCAATTATCTATCTATTTATCTATTATCTATCTATCTATCTATCTATCTATCTATCTATTATCTAGCTATCTATCAGTCTTAGCCATTCTGGATCCTGCACCCTGTGCACACGCGATGTTCTTGTGTTTTTTCTATGTGTGCATTTCCCATAGATGTATCTCCTCACGTCCTTTGTATTATTATACGTTCAGTTTGGAGCATTTCTAGGTGTCATGTTTAATTTACTTAATGAATATATGTTAATTTAAGTTAGGAGCAGATTGCCCCTTTGCTTGATGAGGCATTAACTTCAAGTACATTCATATCAGCTTCAATTTTCTTTCAATGAATAGATGTTCTTTCTTGCTTAAAACATGATGCTTGGGACTATTAAGCCCTGTCCATTATCCCGTTCTCTACTGAGGGCTTGAAAGCCATATTACTTGGTGCTGCCATGGCTGCTGCCTGATCAGACGGTGAAATAACATCATGCTACAGTGATAAGAGCCGAGACGCCGTCGCTTTAATTAAACAACTAATATAGATATGTTTGGTTGATCGTTCGTGATACATCGCGCTTTTGTTCTTATTCAGAGGAGAATTTCAGCAAGTTTCTTGATATGAAAAAGCCTGGAATTGGTTTTCTGCTATAATCAGAGAATGGTTAATAGGTGGCCAATATTCGGTGCCGATTCATTTCTTATTATATCTTTATAGTGCTCAGAGCTTCATTTTCCTGATACAGAGCTCCAAATCTAGTGAAGTGTAGATAATTAATTCATAAGTCATTAAAGTCTACCTGGAGCCACCACTAGAGGGAGCTCTATATTGTAAGCAGGGGCGGCACTGAGAATGAGGGTGTGGCACTGACTATGCAGGACTTGTCTCTGGACCCTCCCATCTTTCAGGTCTCACATTTTACATATATTCCTAACTTTTTTTTTAGGTTCAAATAAGAAAAAAATCAAGCCATTTCTTTTACTGTTTTTTTTACCATTTACCTATCAACATACACAGTCTGTTCTCTGTATTGCACGGGTTGTTCCGATTAAAGGGATACCAACTGTATCCTTATTATTTACTGAATTATGACATTTCTTTTCAGAAAGTGTATTAACAGAGTTTTCTAGGCTTTAGACAAATTTCTGCAGTCACTGTATGTCCACTCTGTCACGATTCTCCTGTATACCCAGCATGAGTGGGTGGTCATGTGATTTGTATGTATGTAATTTTCATGGTGGAGATTACATGCTAGATTCTTATATTGAGAGAAGTGGATGACCATCTAGTTTTCATGTTACCGAACACGCGTACTTGCAAAACAGTGGAATTATCATAGTGTGCACATAGAATGGCTGTAGAAATTTGACTAGAGTCTGGTAAATCCCTTTAAAAATGTGATTATAGTAATTGCTTTTCATCATTTTTCACTCATTTTAAAGAATAAATCTCTGAATGATTTTATCCCAATATACAAGTATATAGAGGTGTATTAGTAAATATAGAGAAGCGGCTCTATATTCTAGTGCCTGTAATGAAGAATATTGTGCCTGAAATGAAGAATTATACTATATATTCTAGTGCCTGTAATGAAGAATATTGTGCCTGAAATGAAGAATTATATTATATATTCTAGTGCCTGTAATGAAGAATTATACTATATATTCTAGTGCCTGTAATGAAGAATATTGTGCCTGTAATGAAGAATTATACTATATATTCTAATGCCTGTAATGAAGAATATTGTGCCTGTAATGAAGTATTATACTATATATTCTAGTGCCTGTAATGAAGAATATTGTGCCTGTAATGAAGAATTATACTATATATTCTAGTGCCTGTAATGAAGAATATTGTGCCTGTAATGAAGTATTATACTATATATTCTAGTGCCTGTAAAGAAGAATATTGTGCCTGTAATGAAGAATTATACTATATATTCTAGTGCCTGTAATGAAGAATTATACTATATATTCTAGTGCCTGTAATGAAGAATATTGTGCCTGTAATGAAGAATTATACTATATATTCTAGTGCCTGTAATGAAGAATATTGTGCCTGTAATGAAGTATTATACTATATATTCTAGTGCCTGTAAAGAAGAATATTGTGCCTGTAATGAAGAATTATACTATATATTCTAGTGCCTGTAATGAAGAATATTGTGCCTGTAATGAAGAATTATACTAGTTAGTGCTTTAGACAGAGAAAATCCTCTTCTACCTTGCAATGAAAAATATTCAGAATTGAGAGAATTCTCAATTCTGAATATTTTTCTATCTACTGGCTAACACGTTACAAAGATATACATCTTTCCTGTACCTTGCAATGTTCACACATTCACTTGGGTCTCTACACATGTCATAGTTGTCAATGTTGTTTGTCCGGTCTAGTCACCAGAGAGTGACATTTGAGACTCTCTGCAAGGAGGAACGCCACCCCTTGGATCACAATCAGATGCCTCTCACCCCACCCAAACCATATCTCACACTTTGCACTGATGAGGGGCAGCACCCTGAAACACAGCGTTTGCAAATTGAGATTCTGGTTTTGGCTTTTATTCTAAGTCATGTGACGAGGCTCATTGGAGAATTGATAATGATTTTTAGGATTGCTTCTTCCTATAGGTGGGCTAGAGTTCTAGTCCTCTTCCTCTCTAAAGAGACAATTTGTATATTTCCAAGAGGAGCATTGCGTATCCTCACATCGGCATGTCAGGCTTGACATGTCACTAACCATTAGGAGAAATGTTATTCCTTGGACTATGATGCACAAAACCCTTTATAAAAATAATCAAAAATCCTGTTTGGATTTTTTTTGCATTAACATAATGCTTTCCTTCTAAACACATTGTACATGTCCACCCTTTAAACTTTACTGGGAGAAGTAAGATTTGGCAATTCCCGATCCTCGTGCCCACACTACAGATTCCTACAAAGATACAAATGACACATTCTGAAAGAGCATAAAGCAGAATCGCATTACCGCGAGGACATTACTAGTCGAAATGCGGAACGAGCTCTGGGCTGGCTGTGTCTTGAGCTCAGCGCGTGATTAAAGTTTCCATCTCTTGCAAAGTAAATTCTGCATCTTGTAAGGGGAGGACGGCACAAAATGAGCATTCGCGCAGCTCGTCTTTATACTGTAAGCTGCAAAGTTTTAGGATTTACCTTAATTTTCCCAGTACAGAGATAAGGAATCTGAGATCCACTGAGAATCAAGTTGATTTACTCAGCAGCAAAAAAAAAAAACAATGTGGTCCAGAGACTCCAGACCTATTTTAATGCCCTTCACAATTGACATTGAATTCAATTGTAAAAGCTTGAGGACTTTTTCAACAATATATTACAAGTATGTTCACATTAAAACACTGCAATCTAGCTAAAAAAATAATTCCCAGCAGTGAAGGTGGAGCCTGCAGTCCTAGTGGGCAGAACAGGGCGCTGAGCTTCTTGGCCTCCCCCAGGGGGCAATGAGGACAATGACATCAGTTTCTGCAGAATGGAGTCATTGACTATAGAATGAAAGGGGCGATATTATTTTATACTGGCTTTATCCTCTATTGTTATGTTATTTGCTTATATTTTCTGGGTTGAGCTGACAGACTCCCTTTAAATATTTTTGCGATTTATAGTTCCCTCTGTTACATAAAACTAATATTTTCATGAACAGATATAAAGTACATGTAATGTATAACTCCTTTCTAATGATGAAAATCCAGCTCTCGAGCGGTGAATGTATTTTTATTCGCATCAGTGCTTAGCAAAGGGTTAAAACAAGAATTTTCATGGTGACAATGACATTGTGCCACTCGAAACGCGTGGATGCCACTGCTGGATTTGTGCCACTCGAAATGCGATGATGCCACTGCTGGATTTGTGCCACTCGAAATACGTTGATGCCACTGCTGGATTTTCTTCAGTTGATTCATTGATTGCTGTGACAAATCAGAGAGCTGGATAATCCTTTTCTTATAATTCCTTTCTACCTACACAATTCGGTAACTATACCAGTGCTGTAGGGTCCACTTTACCTTTCCACAAATTTAATACAAAACTCTACTTTCTCCCACTAAGATTTCAATACATTATATCTACATGCTGGCAAAAAACCATTGACAAGCTGCAATTTATATCACAAGTAGAGCTTGGCAAACCCGAACAGTAAGGTTCGGCGTCCGTACCTAACACCTACTGTTTGGGCATGGACCCCGAACACGGACTTCTCCATTCTCCCTCTATTCTTGATAACCAGCCATGATAAAGCTGACAGTTGAGGGTTGCAGCCCGCAGCTGTCAGTTTTGCCTGGCTGGTTATTAAAATACAGAGGAACCCAGGTAATTTTTGTATTTATTCATTTATAGCACAAGCGCCAGCTGATGAATACTCCCACCTGCTCTTCATGTTATTAGCGGCAGCAGGAGTAGGCTGTTGGAAGTAGTAGTCCCATTATCCGACAGCGTGGGAGCCACGGCTCTCTGACCAGCAGTAATGATCTTATCGCCGATGAGAGGCAGTGTTTGCTGCGCTGTCATGCAGATGACATTTTTTGGGGGTGATTTGAAGGAAGAAAATAGCAAATTGTTCAAATTTTATGGTTTTAGCAAAATCCGAAAATTTGAGAATAATCAAATCGATACTTTCATCTCTATAAATTACTCTTTATCTCTTGCTTTTTGGCAAAGTTGCAGAGTTCTTTTCTTGAGAAAATCATAATGCTGCACTGAAATTATTTGTATATTACGCCTATTTGTAGGACTTGTCTACTTTATATCCTTATTTCTATAAATGGGTTGGCTGCATGATTTTGTGTTTTACAGGTTCGCCTTTTAGACTTCTTTATGCAAAATGTTCTCTATAACTAGTGACACAAAATGTAAAAAGTTCTCCTGTGGCAGAATGGTTCATTCACTTTGATAGTAAATGTAGTAAAGCTGCCAGTCATTATTTAGTAGTATTTGTACATGCACAGGTATGAAATGCATGAAGTATGGTGGATACCATTAAAGGGATCAGGTAGAGTGGAATGACATAGTAATTGGAATGATGTATTTTTAGGGGATGTAAAAACTGTGAATATGAGCAATTAACCTGTTTGTCGGTGATAGCTCATGGTAGAGAACTGGTGCAGCATGAGAGAAGTCTTACCGAAGTAAGTGTAATGTTTGGAGGATATTAGATTAACATTGTTGTCAAAATGACTGGCAGAAAGAGCTAACAGATGAGATGCAGGGAGATACAGTTATATAGAGAACTTTGTGGATTAAGATGATACGTTTATATTATACTCTATAGCGGATGGGCAACCAGTGCAATGACTGGCACATGTTGGAAGCTTCGGTGTAGCAGCTGGATAGAAATATGATCCTGTGACATTCAAGAAGAGTAAATAGTAACGAGCTACTGGAGTCAAGACGAGAGTAATTCAGGGTGACAATAAGAGTTTTCCATTTCCAAATTGCCAAAAGGGAAGATGCTAGAGATATTTTTGAGGTTCAAGTTTCAAAAGCATGCAAGTGATTGATTATAAAACAACAAAGGAAAGAAGTTCTGAGTCAATTATGACCCCAAATCAGCGGAGGTGCTGTAAAGTGATGAAAACTAAATATGGATCTGCAATACAATGTCATTTTCTTATACTAGTAGATATTTTTCTAGCCATCAAGGTAAATTTTCCCAGTTCCCATGCTTCTATGGATGAGTGGAAGAATCCTTCCATCCCCCTGATTCCCATCTTTAGTTTAGGAATGTTCTCAAGGGGTCCCGAAGTCTTTGTTATTACTCCTTCATTAATGACACAAGCACTTGTCAGTGGATGCGACAAGTTTCCATCTTTCAGGAAGGCGCTTCTTTCATCAGAATTCTTTGGCTTTCTTGTACTTGAGAGCGAAGCTTCCCCTGCCTCCAGCGATTCTGCGCTTTGGTGAAGTGGTAGAGGACTTTGGAAGGACGGTCTGACGAGGCCTTCCTTTGCTGATAACTGTGTTATCTTTCTTGTGAAGGAATGTTTGTCTGGCACTGTCAATAAAATACATGTTTCCCATATACACCAGTCCGCTCTTTAGACTTCAGACTTTTTATTTCCCTTATTCACCCTTTGTGCACAGAAGAAAAGGCATCGGAGATAGAGTAACAATGCGCGCTGCCGTTATCTCCCAGGAACGTTGCTTTCTTAGCGACTTCTGCCTAAATTCTTTCATCCTTCTGATAAAACTCGATGAGGAAAAGACTTTGTAACACTATTTAAGATAGGGAAGTAGCAAATAATATAAAATGGATGGTTTAGAACAAAAATGTATAGTGCGGACCCCTTAAAAATTCCAGTTGGTGGTCCCTTAGCACTGTAATTGTCGCTTGTTGGGAGAGATGGCGGAAACATCTGTTTTGCTGGATAAAGCTATGTGAATGTATTTTGTTTTTTTAGCCCGTTATTTAGGAGATTATAATAGCGGGGATTGTAGAGGAATCCCTTGTTTCTTTGCCTCAAACATTTCCTTGGACTCTTGAAATTTTAAAGGACATTCTTACCTTTGTATACTTTTTTATATTTATGAAATAGAGAGAAAAAGAAAGTGTCATTCTCTATCTATCCTCTCTTTATCTCATATATATCTATTATCTATCTACAGTATCCATCCGTCATCGATCCATTCGTCTATCCGTCCATCCATCCGTCCCTCCGTCCATTATCTATCCATCTATCTATTATTTGTCTACAGTATCTATAGTATCCATTTATTCATCTATGCCTCTCTCTATCTCTCTTTTTCGCTCTCTCTATCTATATCGCCAGGGAAGACAGGGGGATAAAATACCATGTTCTAGATATAGATGGGGCTCATACCGGTCTAATAGTATACCCTGACCATTCAATGGATTTCATTAAAGACTCCAATCTTTCCACAACACAACATTAATATACTATTGCAACATAGTAGGAAAGTGCTCGACAGGCTGCAGTTCATATCACCTCCACTGGGTGGCTTCATAAGACACACAGCATAATAATGTCTCCCGACAGCGTGTCGTCGAATGATATTTTGTTATTTCTACGATGGTCATTGACAATGCTACATTTACATTAAGGGTGACTATAAATGAATGAATCAATTTGAAGTCAATCAAATTAATATCAAATTTTAGGAATTTCTCTGGACCCGGCAAATTCAATGAATTTTGTAATTCTATTTGCGCTGATCACTAGAAAAATGACCTCAGTCATAAAACACAAATCAGATGATTGTATCAACCAGAGAAGGCTCACATGACTTCAGGCGGAGCTTCCTGAGGTTCTCCATAATGCCTTGCAGCTCTGATATCACATTGTATAGGACAGCCAATCAGGAGTGACTATCTAAACCCGTATAAAAGCAGATGCAGGAAATGCAGCAGCCAAGTTTTGTTGAATCTGGATAATAGGAGAACAACATCACAAAAAGAGAGAGTGTCACCCATGATTTTTCAAGACTATTGGAGGCTTTGCAGTTCTTGCACAAGTTGCTGCAAATCACATTTTTGGGAACAACTTGTCGAAGTTGGAGAATTCAAAGTTCAAAAGTTTTTCTTATCTCTACTTGTCACAGTCCAATCACATTGACCACGTACATCAGGCACTTCATTAGCTGCCGAAGAGTCCCACGCATTTCACTACACCATCACCTAGGTGCAATGCATCCAGTAAAGAATTTCTCTGTACCAGTGCATGGGATGGAGAAGTCGGAGGCAGATGGAGGCTGCGTGTCTGCGCCTAGGAGGAAGATCTCTATAACCTGGATGCATATTTCAGCAATGTGCACATAACCTTATGAATACAGAAAACAAAATACTAAATAAATCACCAGTTACGGGTTATTACATACTGTATCTGCCCAGAAATAGATTTACCTTTTCTTTAGATATTCACTAGTTTATCTGCCCTGCCTGACTCCTCGGTGCTGCCCTGAGCATTGGAGACATATTGGGCTGAACTTTTAGAACTTCAGCTCACTTTTCCTGATACAATACCGACCTCCCATGGGTATAATACACTGCAGGCTTATAGCAAATCTATCTGTATTAAAATGCATGGGCAAAGCGCTGCCAGTATATAGTGAGCTGTATTATTATTGCCTTGCACAAGAAAATTTGCTGCATGCATGATGCTCATTGATATCACTGCCAATAGTGATGAGCGAATGTACTCGGATAAGCTGTTATCTGACCATGCTCGTGTGCTAGCTGCGTGTCTTCGGCGCACTCGACAAAATATGTTCAAATCCCCGTGGCAGCATGTCTTGAGATTGTTCAACAGCCGCAACACATGAATGGATTTCCTGCTTGTTAGGCAATCGTTGCATGTGTTGCGGCTGTTGAACAGATGCGAGACATGCTGCCATGGGGATATGAACATATTTGTCGAGTGCGCCGAATACACACGGCTGGCACACGAGCATGGTCAGATAACAACTTATCCGAGCACATTTGCTCATCACTACTGCCTACATCTGCAGATGTAGCAGAAATGAAAGTGCAAGCTAACTTTATGTTGTAAGAAGCCTGTTAGTGAACTTAATGCAATGGGTTAATCTGCAGATTTACAATAATGTGCAAAAATTTTAGGTACGTGTGGAAAAAATGCTGCACAGTAAGAAGCTTTCAAATATAAAAATGTTTATAGTTTATTTTTATCAATTAACAAAATGCAAAGTAAATGAATACAAGAGAAATCTAAATCAATCAATACTTGGTGTGATACCTGTTTGGCTCAGATTCATTATTGTGGGTTTGGGCTGTTAAGTCACTTTCCATGTTTGTCTTGTGGAATTAGTTGCCGTTTTCATCATCATCAAAATGGCACACACGATTCATGAATTTGGAGCAAAGTCAGAAATGGGCTTTTATTCCTTTCTTGAACTGTTTTTGTGACTTTTGAAAAGTTAAAAATTGGCTTCAAAAGTCTCAAAATTTGCACTAAAGTTTTGATATACTTGGAAAAATGCCATGGGTGGGGTGTTGGAGTGGAGTTGCGGCCAATTTTAGGTCGAATCAGGCAAATACATCTGGAATCACTGAACTCCTGCCACGGATAAAAACAGGCGAGCACATATAAAATACACTTAAAAAAGGCGCAAATAGAATAATCAATTGGGTGCAAAAAAAGAAGAAAACAAAGAAAATACAGCTCCAAAGGAAGTGATAAATTAAGGCATTTCTCTTCAAAAAAGCATCAATTCTTCTAGGCACGCTTACACAAAGTCAAGCATTTTGTATGATTATAGTCGAGTCTATGAGTAACCAACCATATCAAAATGCCAGTGTTGATGAATCTGGCCTTTAGTGTTAATTTTTGCTTATTTTTTTACAATTTTTTTCTTTGTACAGCTCATTAGTGAGTCTTGAAGTCTTTATCAAGTGAAAGCATCAATAAAAATGGGTTCTGGTGCTGCAATATAGTTTTTCTGCATATCCAGGGACAACTAAATGGTCTAATGACATCACATTTCTGTGCCTTTTTACGGTACAGTACTTTGCTGTCTTTCCACAGCTTCTGTTTATTTCACAGGCGAGTGCACATTGTCCCTTCCCAATCCAACACTAATAATTATTTTAGCAATCTAAAGAATAGACTAGTCATAATTCTGAAATAAATTGTTTGCATGTTATAATAACTATCACAATTTATAGCCCCTGAAATTATTCTGCATGATGGGAAGGGATTTTATTGGTTGCCATCCATATAATCCTGATGCGCAACATCCCAGGTGCATCACCAAAACTGTCAGGTGGAACATGATGTGAAGAAGAAAGGAAAAAATATGCACAAACAAGAAATTATAATATAATGTGCAAAGCGGAATTAGAACGTGTGCCGGGAAGAGACCAATTCTAGAATGGTAGCGAAGTCCTACTAATGGTTGCGTCAAAAATGTTCCTATAGTGACTGTAGGAGAATCTGGAATTTTCTACTTTTGCACATAAAAGATCTAAACGCTGCTCAATTATAGTAATATAGACAGGTAAGAGCTGATCCACACATCTTCTGCAGATCTATGCCAACCTATGCTGCAGTGGTTGCCAACTCCAACCATTCATTAAAGAGTAGATGAAAGAGGGTCCTCAACAGTTTCCAACCATTGCGTCTAAAGTACAATGAAGCCTATTGGGAAATACTTGACAGTTTCCAACCATTCTGTGCAAAGTATAGTGAAACCTATTGGGGAAGTCTCGACAGTTTCCAACCATTGCGTCTAAATTACAGTGAAACCTATTGGGAAATACTTGACAGTTTCCAACCATTCTGTTCAAAGCACAGTGAAACCTATTGGGAACTCTCGACAGTTTCCAACCATTCTGTTCAAAGTACAGTGAAACCTATCGGGGAACTCTCAACAGTTTCCAGCCATTCTGTTCAGAGTACAGTGAAATCTATTGGGGAACTCTCGACAATTTCCAACCATTCTGTTCAAAGCAAAGTGAAACCTATTGGGGAACTCTCGACAGTTTCCAACCATTCTGTTCAAAGTACAGTGAAACCTATTGGAGAATAATCAACAGTTTCCAACCATTCTGTTCAGAGTACAGTGAAATCTATTGGGGAACTCTCGACAGTTTCCAACCATTCTGTTCTAAGTACAGTGAAACCTATCAGGGAACTCTCGACAGTTTCCAGCCATTCTGTTCAGAGTACAGTGAAATCTATTGGGGAACTCTCGACAGTTTCCAGCCATTCTGTTCAGAGTACAGTGAAATCTATTGGGGAACTCTCGACAGTTTCTAACTATTCTGTTCTATGTACAGTGAAACCTATCGGGGAACTCTCGACAGTTTCCAGCCATTCTGTTCAGAGTACAGTGAAACCTATTGGGGAACTCTCGACAGTTTCCAGCCATTCTGTTCAGAGTACAGTGAAATCTATTAGGGAACTCTCAACAGTTTCCAACCATTCTGTTCAAAGTACAGTGAAATCTATTAGGGAACTCTCGACAGTTTCCAACCATTCTGTTCTAAGTACAGTGAAACCTATCAGGGAACTCTCGACAGTTTCCAGCCATTCTGTTCAGAGTACAGTGAAATCTATTGGGGAACTCTCGACAGTTTCCAGCCATTCTGTTCAGAGTACAGTGAAATCTATTAGGGAACTCTCGACAGTTTCCAACCATTCTGTTCAAAGTACAGTGAAATCTATTAGGGAACTCTCGACAGTTTATAACCATTCTGTTCTAAGTACAGTGAAACCTATCGGGGAACTCTCGACAGTTTCCAACCATTCTGTTCAGAGTACAGTGAAATGTATTGGGGAACTCTCGACAGTTTCCAACCATTCTGTTCAAAGCAAAGTGAAACCTATTGGGGAACTCTCGACAGTTTCCAACCATTCTGTTCAAAGTACAGTGAAACCTATTGGAGAATAATCAACTGTTTCCAACCATTCTGTTCAGAGTACAGCGGAATCTATTGGGGAACTCTCGACAGTTTCCAACCATTCTGTTCTAAGTACAGTGAAACCTATCGGGGAACTCTCGACAGTTTCCAGCCATTCTGTTCAGAGTACAGTGAAATCTATTGGGGAACTCTCAACAGTTTCCAACCATTCTGTTCAAAGTACAGTGAAATCTATTGGGGAACTCTCAACAGTTTCCAACCATTCTGTTCAGAGTACAGTGAAACCTATCGGGGAACTCTCGACAGTTTCCAACCATTCTGTTCAGAGTACAGTGAAACCTATCGGGGAACTCTCGACAGTTTCCAACCATTCTGTTCAGAGTACAGTGAAATCTATTGGGGAACTCTCGACAGTTTCCAAGCATTCTGTTCAAAGCAAAGTGAAACCTATTGGGGAACTCTCGACAGTTTCCAACCATTCTGTTCAAAGTACAGTGAAACCTATTGGAGAATAATCAACAGTTTCCAACCATTCTGTTCAGAGTACAGCAAAATCTATTGGGGAACTCTCGACAGTTTCCAACCATTCTGTTCTAAGTACAGTGAAACCTATCGGGGAACTCTCGACAGTTTCCAGCCATTCTGTTCAGAGTACAGTGAAATCTATTGGGGAACTCTCGACAGTTTCCAACCATTTTGTTCAAAGTACAGTGAAATCTATTGGGGAACTCTCGACAGTTTCCAACCATTCTGTTCAGAGTACAGTGAAATCTATTGGGGAACTCTCGACAGTTTCCAACCATTCTGTTCAGAGTACAGTGAAATCTATTGGGGAACTCTCGACAGTTTCCAACCATTCTGTTCAGAGTACAGTGAAATCTATTGGGGGACTCTCGACAGTTTCCAACCATTCTTTTCAAAGCACAGTGAAACCTATTGGGGAACTCTCAACAGTTTTCAACCATTCTGTTCAAAGTACAGTGAAATCTATTGGGGAACTCTCGACAGTTTCCAATCATTCTGATCAAAGTACAGTGAAATCTATTGGGGAACTCTCGACAGTTTCCAACCATTCTGTTCAAAGCACAGTGAAACCTATCGGGGAACTCTCAACAGTTTCCAACCATTTTGTTCAAAGTATAGTGAAATCTATTGGTGAACTCTCGACAGTTTCCAACCATTCTGTTCAGAGTACAGTGAAATCTATTAGGGAACTCTCGACAGTTTCCAACCATTCTGTTCAAAGTACAGTGAAATCTATTAGGGAACTCTCGACAGTTTCCAACCATTCTGTTCTAAGTACAGTGAAACCTATCGGGGAACTCTCGACAGTTTCCAACCATTCTGTTCAGAGTACAGTGAAATCTATTGGGGAACTCTCGACAGTTTCCAACCATTCTGTTCAAAGCAAAGTGAAACCTATTGGGGAACTCTCGACAGTTTCCAACCATTCTGTTCAAAGTACAGTGAAACCTATTGGAGAATAATCAACAGTTTCCAACCATTCTGTTCAGAGTACAGCGAAATCTATTGGGGAACTCTCGACAGTTTCCAACCATTCTGTTCTAAGTACAGTGAAACCTATCGGGAACTCTCGACAGTTTCCAGCCATTCTGTTCAGAGTACAGTGAAATCTATTGGGGAACTCTCGACAGTTTCCAACCATTCTGTTCAGAGTACAGTGAAATCTATTGGGGAACTCTCGACAGTTTCCAACCATTCTGTTCAGAGTACAGTGAAATCTATTGGGGAACTCTCGACAGTTTCCAACCATTCTGTTCAGAGTACAGTGAAATCTATTGGGGGACTCTCGACAGTTTCCAACCATTCTGTTCAAAGCACAGTGAAACCTATTGGGGAACTCTCAACAGTTTTCAACCATTCTGTTCAAAGTACAGTGAAATCTATTGGGGAACTCTCGACAGTTTCCAATCATTCTGATCAAAGTACAGTGAAATCTATTAGGGAACTCTCGACAGTTTCCAACCATTCTGTTCAAAGCACAGTGAAACCTATCGGGGAACTCTCAACAGTTTCCAACCATTTTGTTCAAAGTATAGTGAAATCTATTGGTGAACTCTCGACAGTTTCCAACCATTCTGTTCAGAGTACAGTGAAATCTATTGGGGAACTCTCGACAGTTTCTAACTATTCTGTTCAGAGTACAGTGAAACCTATCGGGGAGCTCTCGACAGTTGTCAGCCATTCTGTTCAGAGTACAGTGAAATCTATTGGGGAACTCTCGACAGTTTCCAACCATTCTGTTCAAAGTACAGTGAAATCTATTGGGGAACTCTCAACAGTTTCCAGCCATTCTGTTCAGAGTAAAGTGAAATCTATTGGGGAACTCTCGACAGTTTCCAACCATTCTGTTCAGAGTACAGTGAAACATATCGGGGAACTCTCGACAGTTTCCAGCCATTCTGTTCAGAGTACAGTGAAATCTATTGGGGAACTCTCAACAGTTTCCAACCATTCTGTTCAGAGTACAGAGGAATCTATTGGGGAACTCTCGACAGTTTCCAACCATTCTGTTCAAAGTACAGTGAAATCTATTGGGGAACTCTCGACAGTTTCCAACCATTCTGTTCAAAGCAAAGTGAAACCTATTGGGGAACTCTCGACAGTTTCCAATCATTCTGTTTAAAGCACACTGAAACCTATTGGGGAACTCTCAACAGTTTCCAATCATTCTGATCAAAGTACAGTGAAATCTATTGGGGAACTCTCGACAGTTTCCAACCATTCTGTTCAGAGTACAGTAAAACCTACTGGGGAATTCGACAGTTTCCAACCATTCTGTTCAGAGTACAGTGAAATCTATTGGGGAACTCTCAACCGTTTCCAACCATTCTGTTCAGAGTACAGTGAAACCTATTGGGCAACTCTTGACAGTTTCCAACCATTCTGTTCTAAGTACAGTGAAACCTATTGGGGAACACTCAAAAGTTTATAACCATTCTGTTTAAAGTACAGTGAAAAGTATTGAGGAACAGCATAAATTGTATTAGAGTAGCGTCCTCTAGACATGTGGTCCTTTTAAAGAAGATGGTGAGTTTGATAGTAGTTACGTAAGTACTAAATTCGAACAAAACGATTCACAGAACTCGCTTATCCAGTCATCGGGTAAGTACTCCATGACATCCAGGACAAATCACTGATCTTTCCTACTACCTACCAGGATAATAGAGGCTAATTCTTCTGATTAGTTAGCCCCTGTGATGTCATGAAGACCTACTAATCTGAAGAGGTGGCCAGGATACAGGCAGGTAGAAGGAGGTTGGAGTAATCTGATTAGGTGGCCAGCGTATCGATGGTAGACTTTGGTAGATATTGAAAGCTTGTCAATGGAAATTGTATAATTTCCAAAAAGATTCACAGTAAATGAGTGCTACATAAATATTTGACTTTTCCATTTACAACATATCTCTATGAAAAGAAATGTATAAGTTCACTCTGTTCTTTGACTAAAACATTGATTTTGTGACACTTGATATTGACATGGATGATGGTTCATAAACGAAAACGGTTGTCTGGGACAACTTTGAATTGATTTACACCAGTCAAGAAGGGGAATAAAGCCCACCTTAACTGGCCTCTCAAGGACCTTCTAGAAGTTGTCTTGTGTGGGAAGAGTTATATACATGCAACCTGAAGTTTCATTGTCCTAATAAAATGTCTGACATGTTCCACAACTGTTTTCTGACATTTATGATACAAGTGTTTTCTAAAGTGGCAGAGAGGTCTAACCCTAATGCAACTGCTATCTCTCTACCTGATCGTAAATAATACAAAAGATCAGGGAATTTACTTGGAATTTGATTGGAATTTCACCCAAAATATGGATTTTCCAAAATCCAATATTTTTGTGATTCAATTTATTAAAATCCAGCAAAATATCAGCTCCTTGATGTTGCATTTATTTTAAGGTCAGGTTTTGGCTCACTCCTGATCCAATCATTCTTTAGGCTCTTCGACACCTTCCTCACTAACTAGACCGAAGGACATCATGATGTCAAGGAGTGACTTACGTTCTGACGTCATATAAGGCTTAGTTAAATGTGTAATGACATTTTGAGGTCCAGCCAGCATAAATGTGACAAGAGCTGGAGGGAGCAGCATGGTGGGACAAGGGAAAGGTATGAGACATATATTTTCAGCCCTACATTTATTATGGTCTGGGGAATCGACATCAGAGCATTAAATAATTTTGATTCAAACAGAACTTCCTAGCCAAATTCCAAAATGTCTGGAGATTCTCTTATAACTACCTGCAACCCTTACAGCCTTGCGAGTGTATTGATGGCCCTGGTTGTCGGAAGACCTTAGAACGAGTGTGTTCCAAATCCTTGGTAAGTTCTTGGTTTCACATCTTCTCGATGGAAAGCTTTGACATCAACAAGTGAATCCTATAGAATTTTTGACGTCTTCATGACATGAGCTCCTGCTACTTTTGATGATGGAAACATACAAAAAGGAGCCTCATAAGTGGCAATGTTACTGCAGACATTTAGATCCTGGCTTCATGGAGACGAACAGACAAAAGATTTTTTTTCCCATTTGTCGAAAACTAAAGTTAAACATTGATGAATTCCGTAGTAAATTCTAAAACTTCTAATAATGGTCTTGGCAGGTTGAGTACATTGTGTGTTAAGTCTTTAGATTTTATTTCCAACAATAAGTATTTGTATCTAAGAAAGCTTCCCCAAGGAACGTCTCTGGCTTCTGAAGTGTCTTTACAAATCAGGACAGCCAATTGATTTTACTGTAATTTTTGTTCTTCAGCTTTTTGAGAGATAATTGAACTGAATGAGATGTTGGCCATTCTTGACCCATGCATAGAAGACAATGAAACGTAGGACGTTACATTCCATTAACCGTCTAAGCTTTACCATTAAAAAAGAATGACTGCCATACTATACAAAAGGAAAAGAACATCACGAAAAAGAGGAGATATATAGCAGAACTCAAGAACGAAAATCAAGTGCTAAAACCAACGCTTTAAAAAAAAGAATCCTTCTAAAGGGAATACAACACTATTTTGCAAGTTTTACAACCATTGTGGTTGCCTGTCTGCAACTGTGCTGTAAGAAAAGTGAACTTTTCTGCCTCAAGAAAACAAGGGAAAGATTGTTAACTGTGATAGGACCATTCACAATATATTTATGTTGGATAATGTTGCCATTGCAAATTTAAAGTGTGGTTTTAATCCGCCAACGACATAGTACTTTTTCTCATTTTTTTTGCTTTTGCTTTTTCCTCTCTGACTCTTTTGAGCCTTAACTTTTTTTGTGGGATGAAAATTTAAAAGAAAGAAAATAAACACTTTGTAATACTGTTGGGGTTTTACTTTTATGATGTACACTTTTGTTCGATTACAACAGTTCTAGATTTTAATAGTTTGTTTTTTATACAGTGGCATATAAAAGTTTGGGCACCCCTGGACAAAATTACTGTTATTGTAAATAGTTAAGCAAATTGAAGATGAAATGATTTCTAAAAGGCCTAAAGTTAAAGATTACATATTTCCTTTGCATCTTAGGCAAAAAAAAAAAATATTTTACATTTTTAAAATTACAAAACTGAAAATGTGATGATGCAAACGTTTGTGTCATGTGTGCATTGCCACGAAGATCGTCGCGGTTGCACATTTTGACTTCTCACAGCTGAGCTGCTGTTTCTTTGTGTTTGGCAGCTAGGGAGTTAATTCTGTCTGTGCTCGGTTCTGGGACTGGGTGCAGTTTCTCCCGGCTGCAATTGATTATTTGTTGATTGGTTTCCTTTAAATTCCTGGTTGTCTGCTTGGGAGTTGCCAGTGAAACCTTCATGCAGACCACAGATAGGAATGAATCTGTATAGACTTTAGTTGTGAGCTCCTTAGTTGTTCTAAGCTCAACTTGGTTAGAGTTTATTTCCCAGACCATTTATGTTCCTTTGGTGTTTGAGTGTGTATGCAAGCGAGTGTTATCCTGTCTGTCTTATATGTCTAATCTGTGTATTTAGCTGAGATCAGCCCATATCCCTTTGGTGGTAGTCAGGATCCTTCTTAGGACTGATTACAGGGTTCAGGGTCTGATAGGAGACAGGGTTAGGTTGGAGACTTGGACCTCTGAACCATTATCAGTACCTCCAAGGTGAGGGATTAGTTAGGACCCCAGTTTAGGGTCAGGTTAGATCCCGGTCCACCTCTTTCCTGTTTCAGCTCATCAAGTCCTCAAGATTAACCCTGAGTTCAGCAGATATCGTGTCAGGTAAATCTATTCTATACTTACATGCTGATGTTGCTATACTAGTTGTTGTATAGAGTGTTGTTCCTGTATTAATAGTTTACTGACATTGTATACATATCATTAGACAGCGTGACATTTTCACTGGCCATAAAAATTATCTCCAGTTACCATGGATCCAGTAGCCCAGCTGGCTCTGCAGTTGCAGGGATTATCCATGGAGCTGACGGACATTAAGTCCAAAGTTTTGTCTCCCCTGGAGCAAACCAGAGTTGAACCTAAAGTAGCTCTCCCGGACAGGTTCACTGGTGGGCGAGACAAATTTTTCACCTTCCGGGAGGCATGTAAATTGTATTTTCGGCTTCGGCCTCGATCATCAGGGAGTGAGGAGCAGAGAGTGGGAATTGTTATCTCACTTCTGCAAGGGGACCCTCAATCCTGGGCATTTTCCCTTCCTCCGGGATCCCCGGCTCTACTGTCTGTAGATCAATTTTTTACTGCCCTGGGATTGGTATATGATGACCCAGATCGGGTCTCTCTTGCTGAGACAAAATTACGTAAGATACAGCAGGGAGATCGTCCGGCAGAGGAATTTGCTTCTGAGTTTCGTAGATGGGCCACAGATACTCAGTGGAATGACCCAGCTCTTAGGAGCCAGTTTTGTCATGGGCTTTCTGATAAATTAAAAGACGTTTTGGCTCAGTATGAGTCTCCTCCTTCTCTGGAGGCTGCTATGGCCTTAGCTATCCGTACTGATAGACGGCTTCGGGAGAGGGGTGAGGTAACCCCACTCCCTGTTGTTTCTCCACCTACCACTAAAGTCCCTTATGTTGAGGTTCCCCTTGTCTGTTCGGATGAGCCTATGCAGTTGGGAGGGACATCATTTCGTAGGAGGGGATTGGCGATACACCGCAGGACTAGAAGATGTTTTTTCTGCGGGAAAGAGGGACATTTTGTTGGAGAATGTCCATCCCGTGCCTTGTTGAGCCAAAAGTCGCCGGAAAACTGTTAATCCCAGGTTGTGTGGTGGACGACAACCTGGGAGTGTGTGTTTCATCCGCCAGTTCTTCTCAGTTCCTTGTACCAGTGGAGGTGGTAGTTGGTACGAGAGTGGAGAGATTGTCTGTTCTTCTTGATAGTGGTTCCGGGCTAATCTGGTTGACGCTCAGTTTGCTCAGGCTCAAGGTATGCATCTGAGTGTATTGGTCAAACCGATCCCTATATTCTCCATTGACGCCAGGCCTCTCGGCCACGGTAGCTTTGTTCATGAGGTTCATAACATTGACCTTCGGGTAGGGGCAATACATAGGGAACAATTATCTTGTTATGTGTTGGAGGGTCTACCTACTCCCATTGTGTTGGGACTTCCTTGGTTGGTTAAACATAACCCTGTGATTAATTGGCAGTCCAGAGAAATAAGCCAATGGGGTGAGTTTTGCAAAAGCAACTGCATGAACACAGTCATTAGTGCGGTCGTGCCTAGTACATTGCCTCCTTTTTTGGAGGATTTTGGGGATGTTTTCTCTGAGGAGGAGTGTCAGGAGTTGCCTCCTCATCGCGTGTATGACTGCTCTATTAATCTCCTTCCTGATGCTAAGTTGCCTAAAGCTAGGTTGTATAATCTTTCTGGTCCTGAGAGGCAGGCTATGAAAGATTATATTTCTGAAAGTCTGGCCAAAGGGCATATTAGACCTTCATCTTCCCCAGTAGCCGCGGGGTTCTTCTTTGTGAAGAAGAAAGATGGAGGCCTACGCCCTTGCTTGGATTTCCGCGAACTTAATCGGATTACTGTTCGAGATCCGTATCCTCTCCCTCTTATTCCTGATCTCTTCAATCAAATTGTTGGCGCCAAATGGTTTTCTAAATTGGATCTCAGGGGGGCGTATAATCTGATTAGGATAAAAGAGGGGGATGAGTGGAAAACGGCGTTTAACACGCCGGAGGGACATTATGAGAACCTTGTCATGCCTTTTGGTCTGACTACTGCACCAGCAGTATTCCAACATTTTGTTAATGACATTTTTCGTCACCTTGTGGGGCTGTTTGTGGTTGTATATTTGGACGACATTTTAATTTACTCGCCAGATCTTGTGTCTCATCAGGAGCATGTGAGACAGGTGTTGCAGATCTTGCGAGACAATAAACTATACGCCAAACTGGAGAAGTGTGTATTTGCCGTACAGGAACTTCAGTTTTTGGGTTTTTTGGTGTCAGCCTCCGGTTTCCGTATGGACCCTGAAAAGGTGAGAGCAGTGCTTGAATGGGATCAGCCAGGGGATCTTAAGGCTCTGCAGCGTTTTTTGGGGTTTGCTAACTACTACCGGAAATTTATTTGTAATTTCTCATCTGTCGTCAAACCTATCACTGACATGACAAGAAAAGGGACGGATTTTTCTAAATGGTCGGACAAAGCTTGCCAAGCCTTTTCCTCTTTGAAGAAATGTTTTGCTTCGGCACCCGTTCTCATCCAACCAGATGCATCTCAGCCGTTCATTGTGGAGGTGGATGCGTCTGACGTAGGGGTGGGTGCTATATTGTCCCAGGGTCCGTCCCCTGGTAAATGGCATCCGTGCGCTTTCTTTTCTAAGAAATTGTCGTCCGCCGAAAGGAATTATGATATCGGCAATAGGGAACTTTTGGCCATTAAGTTAGCTTTTGAAGAATGGCGTCACTTTTTGGAGGGGGCAGTCCACCCAGTTACCGTTATTACTGATCACAAGAACCTGTTGTATTTGGAATCCGCTAAGCGTCTGAATTCCAGACAAGCTCGATGGTCGTTGTTTTTTACCAGGTTTAATTTTGTCGTCACTTATCGCCCGGGGTCTAAGAATGTAAAGGCTGATGCCTTGTCTCGCAGTTTCCCAGGGGCCGGGAAAACGGATGACCCGAGTCCTATCCTTCAGGAGGGGGTGGTAGTGTCGGCTGTATTTTCTGAGCTTGAGGAGGAGGTGTTAGAGGCTCAGGGGGACGCCCCTGCAGGACCTCCAGGGAGACTGTTTGTCCCAAATCTGTTGAGACAAAAGGTTATTGAGGCACATCATAATTCTGCTCTAGCAGGACATCCAGGGAGTAAGGCTACTTTAGATCTCCTTTCTCGCCGGTTTTGGTGGCCTAATGCTAATAAAGATGTTATAACTTTTGTCGCGTCATGTGGGGTGTGTGCTCGCTCTAAAACCCCTCATACCCGTCCGTCTGGGACCCTTTTACCCTTGAAACTTCCGGAGCGTCCATGGACTCATTTATCTATGGACTTCATTACGGACCTTCCTCCGTCGTCAGGGAATACTGTCATACTGGTGGTTGTTGACAGGTTCAGTAAGATGGCACATTTCGTTGCTCTTCCTGCACTCCCTAATGCTAAAACTCTGGCGCAGGTGTTCATTAGGGAGATCGTTAGACTTCATGGGTTGCCTTCTGATGTGGTGTCAGATAGGGGGTCTCAGTTTGTGTCCAAATTTTGGAGGGCATTTTGTTTACGTCGGGGGATGCAATTGTCATTTTCCTCGGCTTTTCATCCGCAGACCAATGGTCAGACAGAGCGTCTGAATCAGAGCTTAGAGACATATCTCCGGTGTTTTGTTTCAGAGAACCAAGAGGACTGGTCTTCTTTCTTGCCTCTGGCAGAGTTCGCTCTTAACAACAGGCGGAGCGAGTCCACTGGTAAGTCCCCGTTTTTTGGGGCATATGGTTTCCATCCCCAGTTTTGTACTTTCAATGGGGGTGGCCTTTCTGGGGTTCCTGATGAGGAGCGTTTCTCGTCGTCACTTGCTTCTGTGTGGAGAGGTGTATTGAATAATCTGAGTGCGATGGGGAACCGTTACAAACGTATGGCTGATAGGAGGAGAGTTTCTGGTCCAGATCTGAATGTGAACGATCTGGTATGGTTGTCTACCAGGAATATAAAACTTAAAGTGCCCTCCTGGAAACTGGGTCCCAGATTCATCGGGCCGTACAGGATCAGTTCCATAATTAATCCTGTGGCATTTCGTCTGGACCTCCCTCCTACGTTTAAAATTCATAATGTGTTCCACAAGTCATTACTTAAAAGGTATGTGGCACCAGTCATACCGTCACCTCTACCTCCTCCTCCTGTGTTGGTCAATGGTAACTTGGAATTTCAAGTATCAAAGATCATTGACTCACGTCTGAATCGCCGGTCCCTTCAGTACTTGGTGCATTGGAAGGGGTATGGTCCAGAGGAGAGGACGTGGGTCCCTGCGTCTGATGTTAACGCAGATCGTTTGGTTCGGACCTTCCACAGAACTCACCCGGGCAGGCCTGGCCCTGAGGGTCCGGAGGCCCCTCGTAGAAGGGGGGGTACTGTCATGTGTGCATTGCCACGAAGATCGTCGCGGTTGCACATTTTGACTTCTCACAGCTGAGCTGCTGTTTCTTTGTGTTTGGCAGCTAGGGAGTTAATTCTGTCTGTGCTCGGTTCTGGGACTGGGTGCAGTTTCTCTCGGCTGCAATTGATTATTTGTTGATTGGTTTCCTTTAAATTCCTGGTTGTCTGCTTGGGGAGTTGCCAGTGAAACCTTCATGCAGACCACAGATAGGAATGAATCTGTATAGACTTTAGTTGTGAGCTCCTTAGTTGTTCTAAGCTCAACTTGGTTAGAGTTTATTTCCCAGACCATTTATGTTCCTTTGGTGTTTGAGTGTGTATGCAAGCGAGTGTTATCCTGTCTGTCTTATATGTCTAATCTGTGTATTTAGCTGAGATCAGCCCATATCCCTTTGGTGGTAGTCAGGATCCTTCTTAGGACTGATTACAGGGTTCAGGGTCTGATAGGAGACAGGGTTAGGTTGGAGACTTGGACCTCTGAACCATTATCAGTACCTCCAAGGTGAGGGATTAGTTAGGACCCCAGTTTAGGGTCAGGTTAGATCCCGGTCCACCTCTTTCCTGTTTCAGCTCATCAAGTCCTCAAGATTAACCCTGAGTTCAGCAGATATCATGTCAGGTAAATCTATTCTATACTTACATGCTGATGTTGCTATACTAGTTGTTGTATAGAGTGTTGTTCCTGTATTAATAGTTTACTGACATTGTATACATATCATTAGACAATGTGACAGTTTGGGCGTAGTTAGTACCTAGTAGCACTCCCTTTTGAACATATCACAGCTTGTAAACACTTTTTGTAGCCAGTCAATTGTTGTTTGAGGGATTTTCATCCATTCTTCCTTGGAGAATTGCCCCAGTTCTGCGAGATTCCAGGGTTGTCTTGCATCCTCTGCTATTTTGAGATCTAACCACAGATTTTCAATGATATTCAGATCAGGCGACTGTGAGGGCCATTGTAAAACCTTCAGCTTGCACCATTTGAGCTCGTCTATTGTGGATTCTAACATGTATTTATGATCATTATCCATTTGCAGAAGCCATCCTCTTTTAAACTTCAGCTTTTTTCAGATGGTGTTATATTTGCATCAAGAATTTGTTGAAATCCATTCTTCCATCTATTCATGAAATGTTTCCCATGCCATTGGCTGCAACACAACCCCAAAGCATGATTGATACATCCCCATATGTAATTGTTGGGGAAATGTTCTTCTTCTGAAATTCTGTGCCCTTTTTACTCCACACATACCTTTGATCATTGTGGCCAAAGAGTTCTATGTTAACTTCATCGGTCCACAGGACTTTTTTCCAAAATGCATCACGCTTGAATAGATGTTCTTTTGCATACTTCTAATGCTGAGTTTTATGATGGGGATGCAGGAGAGGTTTTCTTCTGATGACTCTTCCGTGAATGCCATATTTGTGCAGGTGTCGCTGAACAGTAGAACAATGTACCACAACTCCAGAGTCTACTAAATTTTTATGAAGGTCTTTTGCTGTCAAGCAGGGGTTTTGATTTGCCACTCTAGCAATCCTAAAAGCAACTCTAAATTAAATTTTGCTTGGTCTTCCAGACCTTATCTTGACCTCCACTGTTCCTGGTAACTGCCTTTTCTTAATTACATTTTGAACTGAGGAAAGGGTGGGTCTTCACTATTTTCATTTTCAAAGTGCTAGGCAGCTGCATAGAAGAATACATGGCTGATGGTTTTGGCACAAGGTTAGAGGCAGCTGGGTTTTTATAAAGCTGGGAAATTTGTATCACCTGTCCTTTCCTAACAATGACAGTGAATGAGCCATATTCACAACAACAGTAATTTTGATCGGGTTTGCCCAAACTACATGCCACATATATACACTGATGAGCAAAACGGTTCTTATATTTATTATTTTTTTCATTGAAAGACGTTAGTGGAAAATTTGTAATTGTTGTGGCTCTTTTACATACTTCATTTCATAATTTCAACATGTGGGATAAAACAATGTGATACCAAATCTGAATATTTGTTTTACCGATCAGACATTTTTTTCATTGAGGGTATCAAAAAAGGCATGGTGGGTGAAAATGTGAATTTATACAGTTATGTTTTCTATATGTTCTTATAGTTTTTTTTATTTTTTTTTTAGTTCCACTAGAGTAACTAAATGTAAAGAATAATATACGGAACTTAGTTAACATGTTTTTTGATCAAAAAATGCAAAAGCCATACCACCACTTCACGTTGACCATAATTGGGACAGTCCTAACTCTATTATAAAAAACCTTACCGTTTGTCAAGTGACGTGCACGTGGATAAGGGATGAGAAGAACTGGGCCCAACTAGTGGATACAGCCATGGGAGATTAACCCCTTCCCGACCCATGACGCCTACGTTGGCGTCATGAAAACCTGTGGCATCCCGACCCATGACGCCAACGTAGGCGTCATGCTATAAATCATGTTCCTGCGGGTCGGGGGACCGGGGTCAGTGAAAGGTCACCCGACCCGCAGTAACAGGACCCTTACTGCATCACCACAGGGGGGTTGGCTTAACCCCCACGTGGCCACGATCGCTCTGATTGGCTGTTAAAAGTGAAACAGCCAATCAGAGCGATTTGTAATATTTCACCAATGAAACTGGTGAAATATTACAATCCAGCCATGGCCAATGCTGCAATAGCATCTGCCATGGCTGGAGACCGTGATCAGACCCCCCCCACACCATGTCACGGTGGTGATCGGCCGCCGCCATCGAAAGATGGCAGCAATCGGTCACTGCCGTCACTGTCTGCTCCCCTGCTCCTGCGATCCGCTGCCCCCACCTACCGATCCCTCCCCCTCACCTTCCGACGTCCCCTACTCACCTCTCCCGGTCCACCGATGTCCCTGGATCCGTCCCGGCGGCTGCCCGGGATTCTTCATGGGCGCCGCCATCTTGGAAAATGGCGGGCGCATGCGCAGTGCGCCCGCCGGCCGGCGCATGCGCAGTGCGCCCTCCATTGTACAAAAATTTATTTTGATCACTGTGATAAACTGTCACAGTGATCAAAATAAAAAAAAAGTAAATGAACCCCCCCTGTCATAGGTAGGGACAAATAATAAAATAAAGAATTTTTTTTTTCTTTTCCTAGCGGATTTTGCTGCTGATCCGCAGCTGATTTTGCTACGGATCCGCGGCGGATATCACTGCTGATCCGCGGCAGATTTTGCGGCTGATCCGCGGCGGATATCGCTGCTGATCCGCGGCGGATTTCGCTGCTGATCCGCGGCGGATTTCGTTGCGGATCTGCGGCTGATTTCGCTGCTGATCCGCGGCGGATTTCGCTGCTGATCCGCGGCGGATTTCGCTGCGGATCCGCGGCGGATATCGCTGCGGATTTCGCTGCGGATCCGCGGCTGATTTCACTGCGGATTTCGCTGTAGATCCGCGGCAGATTTTGCTGCGGATCCGCGGCGGATATCGCTGCGGATCCGCGGCGGATATCGCTGCTGATCCGCGGCTGATTTCGCTGCTGATCCGCGGCGGATTTCGCTGCTGATCCGCGGCGGATTTCGCTGCGGATCCGCGGCGGATTTCGCTGCGGATCCGCGGCTGATTTCACTGCGGATTTCGCTGTGGATCCGCGGCGGATTTCGCTGCGGATCCGCGGCGGATATCGCTGCTGATCCGCAGCTGATTTCGCTGCTGATCCGCGGCGGATTTCGCTGCTGATCCGCAGCTGATTTCGCTGCTGATCCGCAGCGGATTTCGCTGTGGATCCGCGGCGGATATCGCTGCTGATCCGCGGCGGATTTCGTTGCGGATCCGCGGCTGATTTCGCTGCGGATTTCGCTGAGGATCCGTGGCAGATTTCGCTGCGGATCCGCGGCGAATATCGCTGCTGATCCGCGGCTGATTTCGCTGCTGATCCGCGGCGGATTTCGCTGCTGATCCGCGACTGATTTTGCTGCGGATCCGGGCTGATTATCTGCTGATTCATCTGCACTAGCGGGTATAGCATAACGCGATCGAGTTATGCTATACCGTTACCAGCTGGTCAACGCTACGTGTTGAACGGGCTGGTAAAACGCAATATGAACCCAGCCTTAGGGTTAGGGTTAGGATTAGGGTTAAGGTTAGAATTATGGTTAGGGTTGGAATTTGAGTTAGGGTCGGAATTAGGGTTAGGGTTGGAATTAGGGTTAGGGTTGGAATTAGGGTTAGGCTTGTAGTTAGGTTTATGGTTAGAGTTGGGATTAGGGTTAGGGGTGTGTTGGGGTTAGGGTTATGATTAGGGTTTGTATTAGGGTTAGGTGTGTGTAGGGGTTAGGGTTGGGGTTAGGGGTGTGTTGGGGTTAGGGTTGGAGTTAGAATTGAGGGGTTTCCACCATTTAGGCACATCAGGGGGTCTCCATACGCGACATGGCGCCACCATTGATTCCTGCAAATTTTGCGTTCATAAAGTCAAACAGTGCTCCCTTTATTCCAAGCCCCGACGTATGCCCAAACAGTGGTTTTATCCCCACATATGAGGTATCAGCGTACTCGGGAAAAATTGCACAACAACTTTGGGAGTTCTAATTTCTCCTGTTAACATTGGGAAAAAAAATTGGGGACTAAAAATTATTTTTGTGGAAAAAAAAATGATTTTATATTTTCTCGGCTCTGCGTTATAAACTTCTGTGAAGGACTTGGAGATTCAAAGTGCTTATCACACATCTATAGGAGTTCCTTGGGGGATCTAGTTTCCAAAATGGGGTCACTTGTGGGGAGTTTCTACTGTTTAGGCACATCAGGGACTCTGCAAACGTAACATGACGACCGAAGACCATTCCATCAAATGGGCATTTCAAAACGTCACTACTTCCCATCCGAGCCCCGACGTGTGCCCATACAGTAGTTTTCTCCCACATATGGGATATCAGCATACTCAGGACAAATTGGACAACAACTTTTGGGGTCTAATTTCTCATGTTACCCTTGGGAAAATAAAAAAATTGGGGACTAAAAGATCCTGATTGTGGAAAAAATATGATTTTTTTTTTCATGCCCGGGCGTTATAAACTTCTGTGTAGCCCTTGGGGGTTCAAAGTGCTCACCACACATCTAGATAAGTTCTTTGTGGGGTCTAGTTTCCAAAATGGGGTCACTTGTGGGGAGTTTCTACTGTTTAGGCACATCAGGGGCTCTGCAAACGTAACAAGATGCCCGCAGACCATTCCATCAAGTCGGCATTTCAAAGCGTCACTACATCCCTTCCGAGCCCTGACGTGTGCCCAAACAGTGGTTCCCCCCCACATATGGGGTACTAGCGTACTCAGGACAAACTGGACAACAACTTTTGGGGTCCAATTTCTCCTGTAACCATTGTGAAAAAAAAAATTGTGGGCTAAAAAATCATTTTTTGAGAAAAAAAATGTTTTTTTATTTTCACGGCTCTGCGTTATAAACTTCTGTGAAGCACCTGGGGGTTCAAAGTGCTCACTATGCATCTAGATAAGTTCCTTAGGGGGTCTAGTTTCCAAAATGGGGTCACTTGTGGGGAAGTTCCAATGTTTAGGCACACAGGGACTCTCCAAATGCGACATGGCAACCGCTAAATATTCCAGTATATTTTCCATTCAAAAAGTCAAATGGCGCTCCTTCCCTTCTGAGCCCTGCCGTGCGCCCAAACAGTGGTTTATGACCACATATGAGGTATTGGTGTACTCAGGAGAAATTGCCCAACAAATTTTAGGATCCAATTTATACTGTTGCCCATGTGAAAATGAAAAAAACTGAGGCTAAAAGAAAATTTTTGTGAAAAAAAAGTACTTTCTTTTTTTTACGGATCAATTTGTGAAGCACCTGGGGGTTCAAAGTGCTCACTATGCATCTAGATAAGTTCCTTAGGGGGTCTAGTTTCCAAAATGGGGTCACTTGTGGGGGAGCTCCAATGTTTAGGCACACAGGGACTCTCCAAATGTGACATGGCAACCGCTAAATATTCCAGCATATTTTCTATTCAAAAAGTCAAATGGCGCTCCTTCCCTTCTGAGCCCTGCCGTGCGCCCAAACAGTGGTTTATGACCACATATGAGGTATCTGTGTACTCAGGAGAAATTGCCCAACAAATTTTAGGATCCAATTTATACTGTTGCCCATGTGAAAATGAAAAAAACTGAGGCTAAAAGAAAATTTTTGTGAAAAAAAAGTACTTTCTTTTTTTTACAGATCAATTTGTGAAGCACCTGGGGGTTCAAAGTGATCACTATGCATCTAGATAAGTTCCTTAGGGGGTCTAGTTTCCAAAATGGGGTCACTTGTGGGGGAGCTCCAATGTTTAGGCACACAGGGACTCTCCAAATGTGACATGGCAACCGCTAAATATTCCAGCATATTTTCCATTCAAAAAGTCAAATGGTGCTCCTTCCCTTCTGATCCCTGCCGTGCGCCCATAAAGTGGTTTATGACCACATATGAGGTATCTGTGCACTCAGGAGAAATTGCCCAATAAATTTTAGGATCCATTTTATCCTGATACCCATGTAAAAATGAAAAAATTTATGCTAAAAGAAAATTTTTGTTGGAAAAATTAAAATGTCCATTTTTTCCTTCCACGTTGCTTTAGTTCCTGTGAAGCACCCGAAGGGTTAATAATCTTCTTGAATGTAGTTTTGAGTAGCTTGAGGGGTGCAGTTTTTATAAAGGTGTCACTTTTGGGTATTTTCTGCCATATAGACCCCTCAAAGTGACTTCAAATGTGAGGTGGTCCCTAAAAAAAATGGTTTTGTAAATTTTGCTGTAAAAATCAGAAATCGCTGGTCAATTTTTAACCCTTATAACTTCCTAACAAAACAAAATATTGTTCCCAAAATTGTGCTGATGTAAAGTAGACATGTGGGAAATGTTATTTATTAACTATTTTGTGCCACATAACTCTCTGGTTTAACAGAATAAAAATTAAAAATTTGAAAATTACAAAATTTTCAGAATTTTCGCCAAATTTCCATTTTTTTCACAAATAAACGCAAAAATTATCGACCTAAATTTACCACTAACATGAAGCCAAATATGTCACGAAAAAACAATCTCAGAATCGCTAGGATCCGTTGAAGCGTTCCTGAGTTATTACCTCATAAAGGGACACTGGTCAGAATTGCAAAAAATGGCAAGGTCTTTAAGGTCAAAATAGGCTGGGTCATGAAGGGGTTAATCTGATGTCTGAAAATTGGTTTATCAGCAACTCAGCTTTCGGGTGCATTCGGACGACCATGCAAATCATTCCGAGATCGGACCACAATGCACAAAGTGGCTGCGTGTCTCCTGATCCGAGCATGGCAGCTTTACAGAAGCACATTGTGGCTTATTTATCAAGCTAAATATGCCATAATTAAGGTGTAATTTCTGCCAAAAAAAAGTATTTCATGACTTGCGCCATATTATTGATTTTAGATATTTTCTACAATTTTCTGACAAGGTTAGCGTTAACTTGTTGTAACGTTATATGACTTATTTGGATAATGGTGTGGCTCAAAAGGCGAAAAAAAAATATGGCAAAATTGTGGTTCATATTTCTGGTTCACAGTTAGACTAGAGAGTCTTAAAATTAGACAAATGTATCATCCCGCTGATAAATGTGTGCATTTTTAGACTGTGTAGTCAAAGTCTGACAGTTTTATTAAATCTTCTACATTGTGTCAAAATCAAACAATCCATCAGATAATATTTTATCTAGCATTAGTGATTTTTGACTACCTATTTAAATGGGTCACCCAATGGCAGAGGTTGGCAAGTCATGTATGAACGTGGCGTCATGGAGTCACTTGGGAGAAAATCAGACGAGTTGGGTGGCTGAGGATGATTTTATTGGTTAAATATATTGCAAAGTTTATTATTTGATCTTCTTTATCTCGACTGGATTGACCAACTAAACAACCCCTTACGGATTTTATATGCAGTGGTATAATAGATAAGATCATTCAGCTAATCATGTTGGTGCTGTTTATTGCATCCAATGTGCCAATTCCTCCACAACATTCGCAGCCCGCGAGGATCTCTTCCCGTGTATTATGCAGCTCATCGAGTCAATAATGTGGTTTTGTTTACTGAACACAGAGAAGAAAATGTAAAAGATCAGCCCAGCATTTCAGAGAAAACTGAGGAAACAATATAAATACATAATTACTCCGCTCACAAAGAAAATGCATGTCATGTATAGTGTACAGTTCCTATAGCGTCTTGTGCTTGGGTGCGAGGAAAACACAGGAGACATAGGTTGAAATGAAATGACTTGTATTACTTCATACAAGCATGCTGAAAAGTTCACACAGTTTGCAGGAACAGAGTCAGGAGACACAGCAGGCCAGAGTAGCTTCAAGCACTACAATAAATCTCCAAAGCAGGTTCAGGATCTCTTCTCTGTACCATAATTCCTCTGCAAACATGGATTCACCAAACAGCAGGTTTCCAGAGTCCAAAAGTGTTCCAAGGTTCCTCAGTAGGGAATAGCTGGAGTACAAGTCCAAGGCTTCCAGGAGTCAGGTCACAGACTGACTGAGGCTTGATTCAGGAGCACTGATTGTTCAGCTGAGGCTGCTTAAGAAGCAAGAGGGAAGAATCAGGGCGGGAACATGAAAACTGGAAACTCCATATTAACTGAGGGCAAGAGCTGCAGAAAGACAGAAAGCAAAATGGCCAACGGAAAACTGAGTTTCAAGGAACATGTCAACAGAGACAAAGAACCTTACATTACTCCCCCTTAGGGACAACCTCCGGATGACCTCAGACCAGGCTTGTCAGGATACCTCTGATGAAACTGGCGGAGCAGGCGAGGAGCATTTACATTATTGACTGGTTCCCATGAGTTGTCCTCCACTGGGTAGCCCTGCCATTTAATCAAATATTGCAACTGATTTCTGTACAACCTGGAATCTAGAATCCTTTCCACCATAAATTCTTCCTGACCATCGACCAGCACTGGGTCAGGGCAAGGAGAAGAACGTCCAGGAAACGTATTGGGTGTTGCAGCCTTTAGTAGGGATACATGAAATACAGGGTGGATTCTCATAGTTCTGGGCAGTTGAAGACGACAAGCAACAGCACTTATAATCTTACTGATCTTATAAGGTCCAATGTACTTATGTCCCAATTTAGACGATGGAATCTTTAATTTAAGATTTCTGGTTGACAGCCAGACCAGGTCTCCTACCTTGAAAGCTGGTGCAGGTTTACGAAATTTATCTGCTGCTTTCTTGTACCTTTCCTGAGCCAATTCTAGATTTTCATTTAGAAGATCCATATTCTTTTGTAAAGAAGTGATTCTTTCAGCCACTGCCGGCAAGGGCGTATCTATGGGAAATCGAGGAAGAATGTTAGGATGATAACCTAGATTGGAGTAAAAAGGAGACTGCTTAGTGGAGGCGCTCTGAGAGTTGTTATAAGAGAACTCAGCCAGTGGAAGTAGATCCACCCAATCATCCTGTAGGTGGCAGATAAAACAGCGGAGATACTGCTCCAGGGTCTGATTGGTTCGTTCTGTCTGTCCATTAGTCTGGGGATGAAAAGCAGAAGAAAGGTTTACTTTAATGTCCAATGCTGCACAGAAATTTTGCCAAAACCTTGAAGTGAATTGCACCCCTCGATCCGAATGACCTCATCCGGTACTCCATGTAAGCGAAACACATTCTTAATCATCAAGTCTGATGTCTGTTTTGCAGTGGGTAAGCCGACACAAGGGATAAAATGAGCTGCCTTTGTTAGACGGTCAACCACCCACTAGAATGGTGTTCTTCCCTTGAGAGGTTGGTAACTCCACAATGAAGTCCATAGAAATGGATCCCCACGGGCGGGACGGGGTGGAAAGAGGTTGCAACAGACCAGTTGGTGAGGAGCGAGGTGTTTTGCATCTTGCACAGACTTCACATGAAGTGACATAGTTTAAGACATCTTTCCTGTAAGTGGGCCACCAAAAGAAACGAGAAAGAAATTCTTGTGTCTTCAGAATTCCCCTATGCCCGGCTATCTTGGAATCGTGGATGAGTTGCAATACTCTCAATCTGACTGTTTCAGGTATATACAGACGTTGTCCCTGAATCCACACACCATTCTTAAAGACAAGACTTACATCCCTTGGGGGTTGAGCCAACAAAGAATCCGCATGGTATGCTTCCTTGATATCCTTAAGTAGGTCTTGATTATGAATCACTCCCAGGAATCTAGAGTCAGGAAGAATAGTCTTAGGAGGAGTAAGTGGACGTGTCTCTGCTGAATGAATCCTAGAGAGTGCATCAGCCTTTCCATTGCGCAATCCTGGTCTATAAGAAATGACAAAATTAAATTGGTTTAGGAAAAGATTCCACCGAGCCTGGCGAGGAGTCAGGCACTTAGCCGACCTGATAAATTCAAGGTTACGATGGTCTGTCAGGACGACTATTTGCTGTGCAGCTCCCTGAAGAAGGTGTCTCCATTCCTTGAAGGCGGCAATAATGGCCAACAATTCTCTATTGCCCACATCGTAGTTCCTCTCAGCCGAAGACAACTGCTGGGAAAAGAAGGCACAGGGATGCAAGACATTCTTCTCACCTGTTCTCTGAGAGAGTATAGCTCCAACGGCACAGTCTGAAGCATCCACCTCTATTATGAAGGCAAGCTCGGGGTTGGGATGTACTAAGATAGGTGCGGTGGTAAATTTATCCTTTAAACAGGTGTGAGACAGTGAAACCATATGTATTGAATGGGGTGTACATTTCACCTAGGTACTTTGCTGACTGGTATAAGGGAAATTGTGCCTTTGTAAAACTAGTGGTGGAGAAAGGTCATTACACCATCCATTCAAGTACACGTTTGCAGCTCAAACCTGTGGCCACTCAGGTGATAATTAGGAAACCAGAAGTAGGTGTCTGGGAATACAGACAGAGAGCTCGCTTAGTCTGGACAAGGAGTCCAGGCACAAGAAGCAGTCTCCAGGAGTATGAGCTGTCTCAGTCTGGGTGCTCGATGTACCCCGGACACAGGAGTAGTCTCTGTGAGAATCCATGCGGATAGCTGCTGAATAGGAGGGGAGCTCTCTCAAGTCTGGATGTTGAAGGTGCCTTCAGACACAAGGAGGAGACTCTGTGAAACTCCATGCTGGTAAATGCTGAACATATGTGTTGTTTTGGCCCAGGCTGTTAGAGTCTGGTCCCAGGTAGATAGGGAAATCTATCTAAGTGTAGTAAGTGGCTGGACAAGCCCAGGTCTTATGTTTATGATTTGGTTTTGATTATGTTCTGTTTGCTGTAGACTTTAATAAAACTGGTTGCGGCCAGTTTTTACCAGAACTGCTGTCTGTGAATGAACTGTTTCCGTGCCACTCCGTCTACCCGGACGGCGATCCCAGAGCTATATCCCCTGAAAAGCTTACAATTGGTGCTAGAATGTGCGTGCAGCACAGTGGCGAGAGACAGCAATAAAGGTGAAGTCTGTTGAAGCAGCAGCAGAGAAAAAAAAAAGTGTGTCAGCAAAAGAAACGTCTGTTGGAGCAGTCTTAAAGAGACAGTAGCCCTAATAGAGTTTGCAAAAGAAAAAAAAAAAAGTGTGTCTGCACAGCAAAGCTGAACTTGTTGTGGAAAAGACTGTGGAGTGTGCAGCAGCAAAGGAAAAGTCTGTTGGAGCAGTCTTAAAGAGACAGTGGCCCTAATAGAGTTTGCAGAGAAAAAAAAAAAAAGTGTCTGCACAGCAAAACTGAATTTTCTGTGGAAAAGACTGTGGAGTGTGTATGTCTTGAGTGAAGACTGCCGTTGTTGAGACAGAGAAGTCTGACAGCATGGAAGACGAGTGTGGATACAAGCATCTTGCTGTGACTCAGTGGGGTCACGAAGGCATCTTGCTGTGACTCGGTGGGGGTTACGAAGATTGTCGTCGCACTCAAATCCAGTTTTGCTGTGGCTCGGCGGGGCCGCGAAGATTTTTTCAAGGGAAAGCGGTGAAGTTCTGGTGTGAACAGTGCTCCTCGATGGCTGTGAACGGAGCAACGAATGGGTCTGACGAGTCGGACCGCATATTTGAGAAATGTCTACTGGACATGCAACTGGACATGGTGCGGGAGCTGTGGGCACCGTATAGAATGGCGGCAGTGGACCATTCTATGGACTCTCCGGGGGTGCCAGTGTTGTCACAGAGTGCCCGGGGAGGTGGTAAGAGATGTTGTGAACTGAGTCCTAAGACTACTGCTGATTTTTTGTGTAAAAATTACCCTGCCGGTGTGGTTGTTAAAAAGGGGGCGGAGTCTAAAAAAGGGGCGGATTTTCACAAGAGTGTAGAGTGTGGAAAACTGAAAATTGTTACTGGTGGTGGGTTGGTACCTCCTAAAAATGACAATGTGACAGTTGATAACGGGGTAGCTCCAGTAGAAGGGGGTGACGTCAAAGTGGGAGGTGACCTGTTAGTCCACAACACCATGGGGAGTGACACAGACCCCGTAGCTGACTGGGACACTATGAAAGTAAAAAGTGAGGTCAGTCAGGAGAGGCTAGACGAGGGAAGAGAGTCCCCCTCTCGTCGTCGACGGCGCAAGGGCCACAAAAAGGTTGTTCCGGTAGTACTCGCTGAAAATGAAAATGAAGAGAATGTAGTACTGTCTGCCTATGCTTCAAGGGTGGATTCTCCTTTAGAGGTAGAAGAGGAGGGGGCCAGACATGGCCAAGAGCTGGAACCTATTCGGCTGCAGTATCAGAGTGACATGCTGCAATTATGTGAAAACCTGGAGGACGTGTCCTCAGACCAGCGAGATCTAAAAGGAAGCAACGAGGAAGTTACACTGTGGAAAGAGATGTTCCATGCCATTAAAGAGGACCGCCGAAAAATCAAGGAAGAGGTTTTGCAGTTGAAGCGTGAGAAGGAGGCGCTGCAGGATGGAGTTTCTGGAAGTGAACAAATCCTAGAACGACTGCGCGAACAGCTCAACCAGGAGCTGTGTGACTCCAAGAAGGAGTGTGGTGAACGCAGTAGGGAACTGCAACAGATGAAGAGAGATTATGTGGATCTCCTCAGGGTCAAAGAAAAACTAGAAGAGGATAAGATGGATGCAGAGCAAATGCGCCAGGTGGTTGAGACCACTCTGCAGGACACCCGTGATGAAAATGGTGATCTGCGCAGAAAGACCCTAGGTCTGGAAGCTCAGGTGAAGGAGATACAGATGTCCCGTGATACTCTCCAGAAGGCGGAGATGCGCCTTAAGGAAAAGCTCAGCCAAATGGAAGCTGAGCGGGAAAAGATGGAGGAGTCCATCAGAGAAGCTACAGACCAGGGCCAGGAGTTAGCCACTGGAGATGAGAGGTGTAAAGCAGATACTTCCTCGAGTGATGTAAGTTCGGATGATTCGGTGGATGTCGGAGCCGAGATCAAGGAGCTCAAGGAGTGGTTACAAGCCCAGTGGACGCAAGAGAAGCTTCAGAGACGGGCAGCTGAGAGGCGAATGGTGGAACTAGAGGAAGAAGTTCTCGGGCTTAAAAGTCGCCTGATACAGTGTCACTCGATGAACAAGGCCTCCTTGGAGAAAGAAAAGGGCAAACAAGTTGCACTCGCTCCCTTTTGCCAGGAGAAGATAGACCTGAGGAGAGCTAAGAGTGTGGTAACGGAAGATAAATGTGAAATGGAAGTGGTCAGGACTAGGGTTGAGCATTCCGATACTGCAAATATCGGGTATCGGCCGATATTGGCTGTATCGGAATTCCGATTCCGAGTTCCGATATTTTCGTCATATCGGATACCGGAATCGGGATTGTCACTGTCACTGTCAGTGTCCGTCGGTCGGGTCTGTCAGGAGTCAGCGGCACTTACCTGGCAGAAGATCTCCGGCGGTCACGGGCTGGACTGCTTCATGGCCGCAATCTTCTTTCCCCGGCGGTCACATGCAGTTTCTCGCGATAACTGCAGTGACTGCTGGGTAATCCCGGCCGTAAAGCAGTCAGTCCGATGACGTCACCGCCGGGGAAGCAGGTAATCAGCTGTGCTGCGTCGCGATGACAGGCTCTGCCTGTCATTGCGATGTAGCAGAGCTGGATCGTCGTGGGACTGTCGTTACTATGGACTGCGTCGGACAGGTGGTATACTGTTGGTTTGTTTTTTTTCTTTTTTTACAGGAGATCGATGGCGTCGCAGGAATGAGAGTACAATAAAATTAATGAAAACTGTGTTGTCTCTTTTATTTCATTAAAAGACTTTTTTCTTGCTTTGTCTTTTTTTTAAACATTTAAAAACTTTGGGATTAATAATGGATCGGTGTCTTATTGACACCTCTCCATTATTAACCGGGCTTATTGTCACCGTGCAATCAACGGTGACATTAACCCCTTATTACCCCGCTTGCCACCGCTACAGGGCAAGTGGGAAGAGCCGGGTAAAGTGCCACAATTGGCACATCTTTTGATGCGCCAAATGTGGGGCTGCTGTAGCCTGGTATTATCAGGCTGTTGAGGGCCAAAATCCATGGGCCTTGACAGTCTTTTAATACCAGGCCGCAGCAGTCTGCACTTTACTTGGCTGGTTAACAAAAATAGGGGGGATCCCCACGCCGTTTTTTTTTCGAGGGGATCCCCTATTTTTGTTAACCAGCCAAGCTAAGCAGACTGCTGTGGCCTGGTATTATCAGGCTGGCAAGGTCCATGGATATTGGATCCTTACCAGCCTGAAAAACCAGGCCTCAGCGGTCTGCTTCATCTGGCTGGTTAACAAAAATAGGGGGGACCCCACGCCAATTTTTTTCGAGGGGATCCCGTATTTTTGTTAATCAGCCAAGATATGCAGACTGCTGTGGCCTGGTATTATCAGGCTGGCAAGGTCCATGGATCTTGGCTCCTTAACAGCCTGAAAATCCAGGCCTCAGCGGTCTGCTTCATCTGGCTGGTTAACAAAATAGGGGGGACCCCACGCCAATTTTTTTCGAGGGGATCCCCTATTTTTGTTAATCAGCCAAGATATGCCGACTGCTGTGGCCTAGTATTATCAGGCTGGCAAGGTCCATGGATCTTGGCTCCTTAACAGCCTGAAAATCCAGGCCTCAGCGGTCTGCTTCATCTGGCTGGTTAACAAAAATAGGGGGACCCCACGCCATTTTTTTTTCGAAGGGAACCCCTATTTTTGTTAATCAGTTCCCTCTGACGTCACTGATTGTGTCCCTGGCTGACCTGAAGTGAAAGTGGAAAGCAATCAATTAAGCTTTCCACTTAAGGGCCCGTCTCACATAGCGATATCGCTACCGAGATCGCTGCTGAGTCACTAGTTTTGTGACGCAGCAGCGAGCTCACCAGCGATATCGCTGTGTGTGACATTCAGCGACGATCAGCCCCCCTGCCGGGTATCGCTGATCGTCGCTGAAATGTCAGGACCTTTTTTTGATCGCTGGTTTCCCGCTGACAGGCACACATCGCTGCGTGTGACAGGCGGGAGACCAGCGATCCGCTGGTAACCAAGGTACACAGCGGGTTTCCAGGCGCGGGGCTGTGCCTAGAAACCCGCTGTGTACCTTGGATACCAGCGCCCTGATGCAGGGAGCTGGTATCCAAGGTACACAGCGGGTTTCCAAGAGCTGCGCGGTGCCTGGAAACCCGCTGTGTACCTTGGTTACCAGCGGATCGCTGGTCTCCCGCCTGTCACACGCAGCGATGCGTGCCTGTCAGAGGGAAACCAGCGATCAAAAAAAGGTCCTGACATTTCTGCGATGATCAGCGATACCCGGCAGGGGGGCTGATCGTCGCTGAATGTCACACACAGCGATATCGCTGGTGAGCTCGCTGCTGCGTCACAAAACTAGTGACTCAGCAGCGATCTCGGTAGCGATATCGCTATGTGAGACGGGCCCTTAAGCGATGTTACCCGCAGTGTCGCTGTCCCAGATCGCTGCCTGAGCTGCCTGTTTGGCAGCTCAGCAGCGATCATGTAGCGATACACCAGCGATCCTGACAAGTGCATATCGTTGTCGGGATCGCTGGTGTATCGTTATGTGACACCCAGCCTTTACTCTCCTGTCAGGCAGGAGAGGAACTCATTCATTTGGGGTTTACTGTGAGGCTGCAGCATTAGCTGCGGTCCCTGCAGTAAACATTAACCCTTTCTGAAGGATTACACCGTGGGACCTGACTGTGCATGGGATAGGTAAGAATAATTTTGCTTTTTTATTTTATTTTTATTACAGGAAATGGTTTTTGCAGTAAAATAAAAGATGGTCAAAAACATGTGTCTTTATTTCATTAAAATGATTTTTAATTAAAGTGTGTGTGTTTTATTTTATTTCATGCAATAGGATTAATAATTGATAGTTGTCTAATTGACAGCTCTCAATTATTAACCTGGCTTAAGGTCACCTTTCAATAGCAAGGTGGCTTTAACCCCATATTAACCCATTCGCCACCGCTACAGGGCAATGGGAATAGACGGGCAAAGTGCCAGAAAGGGCGAATCTAATTATAGATTTGTCTTTCCTGGGGTGTCTGGGGGCAGATGTTAGTAGCCGGGGGGGGGCAAAAATAATGGTCCCTCTCTGGGCTATTATTATCTGCCCCCACTCACTGGCTTTGTCTGTCTGGTTGCGAAAATAGGGCGGGAGCCCACGCATTTTTTTTCAGCAATTTTACACCTCATATATATATATACATGTCATTGAATTTGTGACACATATATATATATATTTATATTTGTAGTTCATACACTTCTACATAGTATAATAGCCGCTAATTCAATTGCCGGCTTTTGTGAAAATGCAGAACCCGACATGAAATGACACTTGGTGTACATAGGGTTAACCATGTCTTTTCATGTCCTTTGCTATCTAATTTGCACAAACAATTAAATCAGTCTATGTGTGCAAAATTTCACACCTGTAGGGGTTAATTAAAGGTGTAAATTCGTAGCAAAAAAGTCCGTTTTTTTTACAACGAATTTACACCTTTAATTAACCCCTACAGGTGTGAAATTTTGCACACATAGACTGATTTAATTGTTTGTGCAAATTAGATAGCAAAGGACATGAAAAGACATGGTTAACCCTATGTACACCAAGTGTCATTTCATGTCGGGTGACCCGACATGAAATGACACTTGGTGTACATAGGGTTAACCATGTCTTTTCATGTCCTTTGCTATCTAATTTGCACAAACAATTAAATCAGTCTATGTGTGCAAAATTTCACACCTGTAGGGGTTAATTAAAGGTGTAAATTCGTAGCAAAAAAGTCCGTTTTTTTACAACGAATTTACACCTTTAATTAACCCCTACAGGTGTGAAATTTTGCACACATAGACTGATTTAATTGTTTGTGCAAATCAGATAGCAAACGACATGAAAAGACATGGTTAACCCTATGTACACCAAGTGTCATTTCATGTCGGGTGCTTCTGTCTTTTCACTGAAGCCGGCTTTACCCGGCAATTGAATCAGAGGATATTTTACTATGTAGAAGTGTATAAACTATACATATATGTATATATATATATGTCACAATGACATGTATATATATATATATATATATATATATATATATGTATTCTATGTGTGTATATTTAGTGTTTACAAGGAAAGAAAGAGGTTTTTTTAGTTGCGATATTTTGTTCCCATAGACTTACATGGGACTTCCGGTATCGGTATCGGGTATCGCCGATATTTTAGTGATATCGGCGATACCATTCCGATTCCGATACTTTAGGATATCGGAAAGTATCGCTCAACTCTAGTCAGGACGGAAATTCACGAATTTGTAGCTGTGAGGCAGCTCAGAAGAAGCGAAAAGGGGGAAGAAGCTGGAAGTCAGTTGTCCCTGAACCCTGAGCTGGTTGATCGTCTGGAAACCACGGGTGAGACCGAAACGTGTCGGTACAAGTGCCTCGTAGATGTACCCGAGTACTTGAGAGAAGAATGCACCCGTGAGTCTGTGCATGAAGCGTTTAAGAAGGCCGTGGGAGCCTGTAAGGTGTACTCGACCTCAGGAGCTAAACAGCTGGTGGTCTTGTCCACGACCGAAGTTACAGTGAAGAGGGTGGCAATCCTAAGTGACATGCACTGGCGATGTATTCGCACAAAGCGGTTTCTCCGGTTGAAGACAGAACAAGCCGTTAACTGAAGCTTATAAGAAATGCTCACAGTCTGCGGGAAAAGGTCATCCGGGTGCCTCATGTTCTGGTGAGAAAGCTGATTGGGAGAAATGGCCGAGCCATGCAGATGATGGTGAAGAGGTCTGGTGTGGTGAAAGTAAGCAGTCCACGTGATCGTCGGGACTGGATACCAGATGAAGACGGCATGGTGTCATTCTACGCTATAGGAACGGAAGAAAGTCTGGAATATGTGCGCATGCTGGTGGCGTACCGTGTGACCTACCTGCGAGAGGTAGAACAATTGAATCTCGCTAGACAGCGAGTAGATAGACGGCTGCCATCTTCTGCTGCTCAGATGATGCTGTCTAAGAATAGTGAGACCCGACAGAGAAAGGGCCCCCTAAATAACAGAACAGCTAAGGCTGAAGTTAGGGACCTTTCAAGACGTCCTGAGGGTAGTGGGCGTGGGTTTAGAGGTAGTGAGACCTCCAGTAACTCAGGTTTGAGAGGCCCATACAGACGACCCGATAGAGTAAGGGACAGTACGAAGTCTAACCGGACCTTAGATACCCAGGCAAGACCTGACAAGGTTACGATTGACCGCTGGGAGCGAAGGGGAGACCTGACAAGGTTACGACCCAGAAATGTGACTGGACGAAGTCTGTGACAATGACAGACGGTAGGTCCCTAAGGAATGAGCGAATGTCATTGACTAATATTCCGGGGGGCTGAACAGAGCAATGGACAAGTACATGGTCTCTGTGTGAACTGTGGGTTGATGTGATTGGATGTATTTTGTGTTCAACCCTACAAGTTTGAAAAAGGGGGGGAATATGTAATGCAGCCCTTGGCTGGCATTCATTTAATGGCTCAATGTGTGTGTTTGACTGTCCATGTTCCTTCCCCCAGCTGACTAGTCACATGACTGTGACATCACACAGGTCCTTTTACACACACACAAGTCTGAACACATGACTATGACATCAGCTCAGGTCCCGTGTGTGTGTGTGTGTGTGTGTGTGTGTGTGGGTGTGTGTAAGGGTATATAAACCCTGCTTAATTGGAGACAGGTGTGTCAGTGATAGGCGTCAGGCCTGTTTCCTGTTCCCCTGGTGTGGGGGACACCGTTTATGTGAGGCCGAGTGAAGCCTGACTGCCTGAAAGGTCAGAGACTGGATCCTGTGTGGATGCTAGTGGCCTTGGAAAGTAAATGGACGGTAGTGAAGATGAAGTCGATGATGGCCATGACTGGTCCGGAGTTCACTGTCTCTTTAGGATTGTTGACCAGCCCTCCGGTCTGGATGACCAGCCCTCCGGTCTGGAGAAGAGGGGGGGATATGTGAGACAGTGAAAGCATATGTATTGAATGGGGTGCACATTTCACCTAGGTACTTTGCTGACTGGTATAAGGGAAATGTGTGCCTTTGTAAAACTAGTGGTGGAGAAAGGTCATTACACCATCCATTCAAGTACACGTTTGCAGCTCAAACCTGTGGCCACTCAGGTGATAATTAGGAAACCAGAAGTAGGTGTCTGGGAATACAGACAGAGAGCTCGCTTAGTCTGGACAAGGAGTCCAGGCACAAGAAGCAGTCTCCAGGAGTATGAGCTGTCTCAGTCTGGGTGCTCGATGTACCCCGGACACAGGAGTAGTCTCTGTGAGAATCCATGCGGATAGCTGCTGAATAGGAGGGAAGCTCTCTCAAGTCTGGACGTTGAAGGTGCCTTCAGACACAAGGAGGAGACTCTGTGAAACTCCATGCTGGTAAATGCTGAACATATGTGTTGTTTTGGCCCAGGCTGTTAGAGTCTGGTCCCAGGTAGATAGGGAAATCTATCTAAGTGTAGTAAGTGGCTGGACAAGCCCAGGTCTTATGTTTATGATTTGGTTTTGATTATGTTCTGTTTGCTGTAGACTTTAATAAAACTGGTTGCGGCCAGTTTTTACCAGAACTGCTGTCTGTGAATGAACTGTTTCCGTGCCACTCCGTCTACCCGGACGGCGATCCCAGAGCTATATCCCCTGATAAGCTTACACAGGAAAATGCTTCCTGAGCTTGCGGGGTCCAGGAGAACCTAGACTGTTTCCGGGTAAGTTGGGTGATAGGTGACACTACCTCAGAAAAATTCTTAATGAAACGTCTATAGAAGTTGGCAAACCCGATGAAACGCTACACCTCCTTCACATTTCTAGGAATTGGCCAATCCTTGATGGCTTGGGTCTTGCTTCCATCCATACTAATCCCTTGCGTAGATAGTACATACCCCAGAAATTGAATTTCAGTCCTATGGAATTCACATTTTTCAAGTTTGATGTAGAGATGGTTTTGTCTTAGGCATTCTAAGACCATTCTCACATGTCCATGATGTTCCTCTGTGGAGTTAGAAAAAATTAGAATATCATCCAGATAAATCACCACAAATGTATCTAGGAGATCCCTGAAGATATCATTCACGAAGTGTTGGAAAGTGGCTGGGGCGGTACTCAGACCAAAAGGCATAACTAGATATTCAAAGTGTCCATAGCGTGACCTGAAAGCAGTCTTCCATTCATCCCCAGGTCTAATGCGGACCAAGTTATAGGCCCCACGGAGATCCAGTTTAGAGAAAATTTTGGCATGCCGCACTCTCTCCAACAACTCAGGGATTAAAGGCAATGGATAACGGTTTCTAATAGTAACCTTATTGAGTTCCCTATAGTCTATGCAGGGTCTCAGAGATCCATCTTTCTTCTTCACAAAGAAGATGGGTGCACCTGCGGGAGATGAAGAGGGGCGTATGAAGCCCTTGGCTAAATTTTCGTCTATATAATCCTTCAAAGCTTTTAGCTCGGGCCCCGCTAGGGGGTAGATCTTACCAAAATGTATCTCGGCTCCAGGCAATAATTCAATTGGACAATCATATGGACGGTGAGGAGGAAGCTGATCAGCGTTCTTCTTGTCACATAAATCCACATAGTCCTGGTATACAGCTGGTAGTTCAGGGACTGACATGGTTCCTTTAGGAACAGAGCAAGCTGAAACTCCTTGACTCATCTGTTTCTCCGGAAAGTGTAATTCCTTGGTCTCCCAGTTAATCGTAGGATTCTGCGCCTGCAGCCATGGTAGCCCTAGAATGATGGGAAAGTGGGGAGAAGAGATAAGCAAAAAAGACATTTTCTCCTGATGATCTTTACCCATAAGGACCCTCAAAGGCTCTGTTTCTTGATCCACTGGTCCAGAAGTCAGTAGAGAGCCATCCACAGTCTCCATCTGTACTGGAGTAGCCTTCTTCACTGAACGTATCCCCTGTTTCAGAGCAAAGGAGATATCCATAAAATTTCCACTTGCTCCTGAGTCGATCATAGCAGAGCTAGACACCCAGACTGAGTCAACCCAGAGTTTGATGGAAAGGAAGCAATGAGAATTGTTTCTTTTACAACTCAGCTGGGACACTGCTGAGGAAACTTGAAAAATTGCAGCGTTTATACCGTCATCGTCCCCAGAACTAACAGAGTTTAAGTCCGAGAAATCAAGATCTCTTGCAGCAGATCTCTCTGGAGCCTGAGGCTCGGACATGACAGAGCTCCTCTCGCAACACTCACAGTGAATGACTGCTGCAGTAGTCTTACGAGAACGGCTGGGGCAGTTTATAATGAAGTGCCCTGACTTACCACAGTAGAAACATAGATTTTCCTTTATACGATGTTCTTTGCGTGCATCACTAACCCGTCTTTGCAAAGAGTCCACCTGCATGGGTTCAGGTTCTGGTTCCCTTGTGATCCTACTCAAAGGTTCCTTAGCTGAGGAGGAAGGTAGGAAAAGGTTAGTGCGATTATTTTCGAACCATCTCTCTTGTCTGCGTTCAGTCAGACGAGCATCAATACGGATACAATAGTTAATAAAGTCACCTAACGCAGTGGGAGAGTCGGCACGAGCAAGTTCATCCTTAATCAGTGGAGACAACCCTTTCCGAAAAATAGATTTTTTAGCGGAAGTGTCCCAAGTGGTATCAAGAGCCCATCTCCTGAAATCCAGGGCATATTCGGCTACTGAACGCTTACCTTGGCGCAAAGTTAACATGGCTGCTTCAGCTGTTGCACCTCGATTGGGGTCATCAAACACCTGCCCCATGGCTGAAATAAAAGCATCAAGGTGATTCAAACAATCATCCTCAGTCTCAATCAGAGGGTTTGCCCACATCAAAGCCTTATTGGTAAGCAACATGATTATAGTAAGCACTTTGGATCGTTCAGTGGGAAATTGTGAAGCATGTGCAGAGAAAAATAAATTGCATTGATTAATAAATCCCCTGAATTTCTCACGTTCACCGCCAAAACGAAAAGGAGGTAATTTGGGGATCCCAGAACTTGGGGTTATGGCAGGAGCCTGGGCTCGTTCCTCTAGAGCCTCAATCCTGGCTCGCAATTCCTGGGTAGTCTGTCCAAACACTTGCAAATTATGATTAGTGAGGTCCTGTAGGCTTGCAAAACGGGTTTTTAAAGTCTGTACATCTGAAAGGATTGTATCAGTCACACCGCAAAGTTCCTTTATGCGGGCCTCCATCTTCCAGATCTTTTAAGGCAGAGGTGCTGGAAGGAGAAGAGGAAAGGAAAAAAAAAACAATAGTGTTTACCTGTGGTAACACTCCAGAGTAACATTTTAAGGGAATGCGCTCACCTGGAATGGTTGTGAGAAGTCACAACCACTGTCATCACATAAGGTATTAAACGGACATCTGATATCCACAGTCACAGCAGACACGGCTTTCCCAGACCCAGCAGACACTAAACATTGGCTCCTGAATCTTGTCATGTATAGTGTACAGTTCCTATAGCGTCTTGTGCTTGGGTGCGAGGAAAACACAGGAGACATAGGTTGAAATGAAATGACTTGTATTACTTCATACAAGCATGCTGAAGAGTTCACACAGTTTGCAGGAACAGCGACAGGAGACACAGCAGGCCAGAGTAACTTCAAGCACTACAGTAAATCTCCAAAGCAGGTTCAGGATCTCTTCTCTGTACCGTAATTCCTCTGCAAACATGGATTCACCAAACAGCAGGTTTCCAGAGTCCAAAAGTGTTCCAAGGTTCCTCAGTAGGGAATAGCTGGAGTACAAGTCCAAGGCTTCCAGGAGTCAGGTCACAGACTGACTGAGTCATGATTCAGGAGCACTGATTGTTCAGCTGAGGCTGCTTAAGAAGCAAGAGGGAAGAATCAGGGCAGGAACATGAAAACTGGAAACTCCATATTAACTGAGGGCAAGAGCTGCAGAAAGACAGAAAGCAAAATGGCCGACGGAAAACTGAGTTTCAAGGAACATGTCAACAGAGACAAAGAACCTTACAATGCAACTCACAGAAGGTGATCGCACAGAACGTCTACCTGCATGTTATCACTCTGGGGAGCTTGAGAAGAAGTTTAAGGTACCTAATTATAATATTATGCAAATTTATTTTTCAAACAATTATGTTTTTTTATTCTCATTTAAACCCAATTTTTTTATGCATAAATGAACATTATTTTGGGTTCTTTTTTTTCTCATTAAATTTTAGCATTTTTTATATAATTTTTTTTTTTTATGATTATAATTAGTGATCAGCCAGTCAGTTCACGTAAGGTGTCGAATAGCCGCGAGATATGCAGCCACGGCTCCTCTAACATAAATTTTGGGCACATCGAAGATACTCTATTAGCACACAAGCATGCTGGAATAAAAAATAATCCGAGCACGCTCGCTCATCATCACTCATCCAGTCTCATTGCTCTTATGCTGGAGGGGAAGCGATTGGCTGCAGTTCCCCACCAGCCTCATTGCTCTTATGCTGGTGGGGAAGCGATTGGCTGCAGTTCCCCACCAGCCTTATTGCTCTTATGATGGAGGGGAAGCGATTGGGCTGCAGTTCCCCACCAGCCTCATTGCTCTTATGCTGGAGGGGAAGCGATTGGGCTGCAGTTCTCCACCAGCCTCATTGCTCTTATGCTGGTGGAGAAGCGATTGGGCTGCAGTTCCCCACCAGCCTCATTGCTCTTATGCTGGAGGGGAAGTGATTGGGCTGCAGTTCTCCACCAGCCTCATTGCTCTTATGCTGGTGGGGAAGCGATTGGGCTGCAGTTCTCCACCAGCCTCATTGCTCTTATGCTGGAGGGGAAGCGATTGGCTGCAGTTCCCCACCAGCCTCATTGCTCTTATGCTGGAGGGGAAGTGATTGGCTGCAGATCTCCACCAGTCTCATTGCTCTTATGCTGGAGGGGAAGTGATTGGCTGCAGTTCTCCACCAGCCTCATTGCTCTTATGCTGGTGGGGAAGCAATTGGGCTGCAGTTCCCTACCAGCCTTATTGCTCTTATGATGGAGGGGAAGCGATTGGGCTGCAGTTCTCCACCAGCCTTATTGCTCTTATGATGGAGGGGAAGCGATTGGGCTGCAGTTCCCACCAGCCTTATTGCTCTTATGATGGAGGGAAAGCAATTGGGCTGCAGTTCCCCACCAGCCTCATTGCTCTTATGATGGAGGGGAAGCGATTGGCTGCAGTTCCCCACCAGCCTCATTGCTCTTATGCTGGAGGGGAAGCGATTGGGCTGCAGTTCCCCACCAGCCTTATTGCTTTTATGATGGAGGGGAAGCGATTGGGCTTCAGTTCTCCACCAGCCTTATTGCTCTTATGATGGAGGGAAAGCGATTGGGCTGCAGTTCCCCACCAGCCTTATTGCTCTTATGATGGAGGGGAAGCAATTGGGCTGCAGTTCCCCACCAGTCTCATTGCTCTTATGATGGAGGGGAAGCGATTGGACTGCAGTTCCCCACCAGCCTCATTGCTCTTATGATGGAGGGGAAGCGATTGGGCAGCAGTTCCCCACCAGCCTCATTGCTCTTATGATGGAGGGGAAGCAATTGGACTGCAGTTCCCCACCAGCCTTATTGCTCTTATGATGAAGGGGAAGCGATTGGACTGCAGTTCCCCACCAGCCTTATTGCTCTTATGATGAAGGGGAAGCGATTGGACTGCAATTCCCCACCAGCCTTATTGCTCTTATGATGGAGGGGAAGCGATTGGGCTGCAGTTCCCCACCAGCCTCATTGCTCTTATGCTGGAGGGGAAGCGATTGGCAGCAGTTCCCCACCAGTCTCGTTGCTCTTATGTTCTCATTTGTCCATACCCTTGGGAAGAGAGAACATAAAGACCGGTGCGGGATCAAAATTTATTTTTTAGACCTCACTGTGTTAGATTTTACAAAGAAAGACCCATATTCTTAAAAAACCTTTTATTTAAACTAAAATTAGTTTTAAAATTCCAGACTTCTTAATTTATCTTTATTTATTGCTCTCCAAATCCCTATGTTGAATGCTAACATTCTGGCTAATGTCAACCACTACTAGGATAGACTAGGAAGCTTGAAATGTATCAATTAATTCTTATTCTGTGAAAGAAGGTGAGGATTTAAAGGATGTTTGCTAGCACAAAATGACTGTTCAAACCAAGCACAGGTGATCCGTGTCCCCTTTGTGTGGCCAAACAATACAGTACACTTTCCCACCTATTGGTTTTCCATCTGTTTCTGTCCTTCTCCGACTCCAGTAATGTGCAAGTGTCAATCATGAAGAAAACGGGGAGGCGATAAATGTAAAAACAAGTAGATATTCCAGTTAACTTTGTTTAGAGGGTTAAGTCAGATTGAGAAGTCAGCTGCATCAGATGCTTTCAAGGATAACAATACATGACTTTCTTGGAGAATGACCGATTCCTCCTAGAAGGCATCAGGTATGACCAAGACAAGTATGTTCTCATCTATAACTCAAAAAAAGAGGATGAGACACCTGAGGAAGGCTGGGTTTGGGCGAAACTTTTTTTTTTATAGATTTGTATTTTGTGAATTCAGGGGAATAATCCGCTTTTGACTTTCGGAGTACCAGTTACCTGGATTTTCTCTGATTGCATTCTGTTGGAACTCTCCCTGATAGACTTTTCTACAGCAACCAGGTCAGCTGAACCCTTCTGCAATTGTTCACCAGGTATATGGAGATGAGACTTCCCTGCACAACCTCAGCAGGTGAGAGGTTTTTCTTCTAACAGTCACATTAATACTCCGCTTCTACGCTCAGAAAAATGCTACTCTCTCTAAAAGCACATTTTTATTCTGAAGAAAATAGATTCTGGTGCCTCAGATTTTTAGAATACAACTATTTGATTGGATTAGTGGGATGCCAGACTGAGTGAGCACAAAAATTCAGTATTGGTGCATAGAATTATGATTGACAGGGCGGCCATAAAATGTCCTGCCCCGATGATCACAACTTTATCTTGCAAATCTGCTGAGAAGCACCAAGAACATTCACATTCGTAAGTGAAACTGGTCTCAGCCACTTCTATTGCTCAACATTTTTCCCTTTAAAGGGATTGTCTGGTAATATATTTTTTATTTATTATTTTTGAAGCCATGGATTGGTGAAAAATAAACAGGCATAGTCACCTTCCATCGTCACCCATGGATCCTGCACAGGCCACTCTATAGGTTTCTCTGGCTCCAGAAGTGGTGTCACCTCACATGAATCCTGCACCGGCCACCCCAGAGGTCTCCTATGGCTTCAGAAGTGGTGTCACCCCCCATGGATCCTGCACCGGCTACCCCAAAGGTCTCCTATGGCTTCAGAAGTGGTGTCACCCCCATGAATCCTGCACCGGCCACCCCAGAGGTCTCCTATGGCTTCAGAAGTGGTGTCTACCTCAATTTGAAGTCCCAGTAATGATGTAACCTGTAAATGACTGCAGCAATCAGGTGACTAGAAGAGCAAATCATTGGATGTTTCACCTTACTGTGCCCCTATGTATCCTACACCGGCCACCCCAGAGGTCTCCTAAGGCTTCAGAAGTGGTGTCACCCCCATGGATCCTGCACAGGCTACTCCATAGGTCTCTCTGGCTCCAGAAGTGGTGTTACCCCCATGAATCCTGCACCAGCCACCCCAGAGGTCTCCTATGGCTCCAGAAGTGGTGTCACCCCCCATGAATCCTGCACCGGCCACCCCAGAGGTCTCCTATGGCTTCAGAAGTGGTGTCTACCTCAATTGGAAGTCCCAGTACTGATATAACCTGGAAAACGACTGCAGCAATCAGATGACTAGAAGAGCAAATCATTGGATGTTTCACCTTACTGTGCCCCCATGTATCATGCACAGGCCACCCCAGAGGTCTCCTATGGCTTCAGAAGTGGTGTCACCCCCCATGAATCCTGCACCGGCCACCCCAGAGGTCTCCTATGGCTCCAGAAGTGGTGTCTGCCCCAATCAGAAGTCCCAGCACTGATGTAACCTGTGAACGACTGCAACAATCAGGTGACTAGAAAAGCACATAGCTGGATGTTTCGCCAATGAGAGCCATCTGGAGCCAGAAGAGACCTCCACATCAGCCTTCGCTGGATCTGCGGGGGCTTTGAAAGGTGAGTATGCCTCCATTTATTATATTTATTAAAATAAATATTTTTTATTCTGTCCAGGAACACATTTAAGGAAGATAGTAGGCATCTAGCCATATTATAGAGGAACAGATTACCTCTTTTGTTGATGCACTGTGATACTTTCCCCCCCTAATATTACACTTATCTTTCACAGTCAGAACTTGTCGAATATCCAGACAGACAAGAGGTTGTTTACTCCTTTGGTCTAAGTCTTGTTAATACAACTTGATCCTACTGGAGTTGGCAGCTTTAGATGGCAAAGAACAAGCATAGAAAATAAATAATCCGTCAAAAAAAAAGAAAAAGTCTATTATCCCTCAGACCTCGCTAGAAAATCGCTCTGATTTCTTCAAATCAAAAATGGTAACATGTCCCGCGTTATCTTTCTTGAAGGCAAGGACAAAGAAAGGCAAAACTACATCTTGATTGATCTGAAATTACCTTGCTACCTCGGGTGAAAGGACAGTTTTAGCCTTGAAAATATTAAAGAAAAGTTCTCTGTAGGAGAGAGACTCCAATCTCCTCCATTCTCAAGGCAGCACAAAGGGCTGTGAACTGACTTTTATATTAATATACTGTACTGGCTCCAGCAGAGTAATAAAAAGACGACTTATCAAAACCCGGAGCCTGCAAGTTGCAGTTCGGGACAGAAGACATCGTACATTCTGTGCAGGACGCTGTTGAGTTGGACGTGGAAGTGGTTCGGGCTCAAGATTAGGACTAATAAATGAGAATTTGACATCCCATATCTGAACCATTCTTCTACACATGTTTGCTTAGTTCAGGGGCAAATAAATTTAATGCAAATTGTATCAGTCGGTTAAAAAATTCTCGTTAAACCCTACTCGTATCTTTCCCACCTCCACCAGTCCTTCCATCAGCTCTTTTTTACTTCTATCTTCTACATTTGTTGGGGGCCTGTAGACATTTTTGGTCAAGCTGTCTCGTGTAGAGACCAACACAAATTATTGATGTGCATGGGGCCAAGTGAACAGAAGCCCCGTCCGGAAGTGGCTGAAGTCCTGGAACGAAGGTCGAAGACAGAAGACCTGATCGTAGGACGGAAGGCACTGACATAGGGGTAAACGAAAGGTAAGAATATGTTATTCAACACCTTTATAATCCATCAAAATGGAAGCCAGCAGTCTTTATTTGCCAAACTGTTTGTAAAATAGAAAATATTCACCAATCTCTATTGTCCACACTCACTTTTCCACCAGTTTTGGTAACGACTCTGACTTCTCACAATACTATATCGTAACATGCTAGTAAAACCTTCATCAGGCTGCAACTCACTTCTGAAAAACTGAGAGGCCACATGTAGCACAAACATCTCCCGACAGAGTAACGCAAAATTATTCTATTTTTTTTTCAAGGACGATCACCTCTTGCTTCACATCTTTGACTATATCGAGGTTTGGAATTGTCGAAACCTGGAAATTTGGGCTTCAGACAGATCTGAAATTTTTGTGAATTTCGAGATAAATTAAATTCCTTACGAATTGTTTCACCTTTCTCAATTCATAAGACATTTTTCTAGATAGATATTTTGTGTTTTTCTGACATTGAGCTCTGAATCCGAAATTCGTGCTGATGTGGCGACCACAAGGGGGAGCCGAGGAGCACAGAGCATACGGTTGTAGTATTCAGTAGGCTGCATGTATTGAGCTCCAAAGCTCCGTCTATTAATGGCGAGATATTAATTATTTAATCCTATGGTAGGGTCATTATTACTTTTGTGCCTTTTTTTCTGGATTAAAAAAGGCTTTAAAATTTCCACATTATTCATTATTTAATGATTTAAATAATTAAATAATGAATTAAATAATAAATAATTTTTTTGTCTTTTTTAACTTAACTTTATTTTGTTTTCATTTTTTTAGCGTTAATGGTATTGAGATTCTGATATCCAGATGTTTTATCTTAAGTCCCTATTTGCAACTTTTTAATTTTTTTTGCCCTTCGCCTTAGTACAGAGTAAAATCTGTTTATTTTTTATTTTTTTTGCGCAGTTAAAGACTTTAAAAAATTGCGAAAGGGTCCCTTCTCCCATTCTTTAAATTTGCGCTAATTTATAAAACATCGTTTTGATTAATTTGATGTCAAATCCGTCATCACTAAAAGAAAGTCAAGCAAAACAAAAGACTTAAAAAAATGAAACTTTAGAATAAAGAATAGAGGCCTATGTCTATGCAAAGTTTTTACAACTTTGTATCGGAAAATAGGATTTAGCACAGCTCTATACGAGTTCGATTGATGGAAAATTTTGCCAAAATTTTCTAAAAAAAAAAAAAGTTGGTCGACCTATCGCCTTTACATAGGTAAGAAATAAAAAAAGCAGAAGATGTTATTACAGGGAAAAGTAACTTTAGGTTGAGTTTCCGGCAGGATTTGCTTTCTATTTCGGGGCCGCTCAGTTTGTTAGGCTATAAATATATTATAATACGCTCCATTTGCAGATTAAATGTAGAATATTTTTAGTAGGTGTTTATAAATTACTGCCATTTCCATTTCTAAAGAATATTAGTCTTTAATGTTTCTTTATTTCTTCTCTTTTTGTTTTTCGTGTTTTTTTTTTTTTCTCTATAAAGTATTGTGACATCCGGAAAAGCACGCTGAACCATTTACATGCATAAACAGATTTATTTTGTTAAATCTTTAATGCGTTTCCTCTTGTAAGAACAGAGCCAGAATTTTCTAACAATCTGTCTCAGCACCGCTCCTGGATCATCTGCGATTCCTTCATATCTTCCAGTTATTGCAGTGAAATGAGAGTTATCTCCCCTCTTCTGAACGCCTTCTGCCTTTGCTGGCTTCTTGGCACGAGGACACTGAGCGAGGGTAATAGGCATGACTTTCCTGTAGACAATGGACCAGAGAGCGAGACTCGACTTCCAAGGGACAACAGGAAGATTATTTCCTAAAAATGCAACTGAGCAACGAAATGGTGAAGGACAAACTGTGATGAAAAGAAGACGTAGTCAGCGTATCTCCAAAATGGCAGGTCTTGTGGGGTCTCGTGGGGTGTTATCGGCAAGCATTGGTCAGTACTAGAGATGAGGGAGTCGATTCGCAGGAGCCAGGTGCAGCGGTCAGGTCAGTATTCCATGGATGTCAGACACGAGTCCTACTGACATACTCGGCTCAGCTTTTTATAGCACAAAGTAATTGTTGAACAGACAATATTGTCCCAGGCCGGCTGATAAGAAGAGGAGCCGGTGATGTCAGCAGGCAGGAGGCAACGTGTAGGACATCCATACAGGGACCTCGGGATACTGACCTGCCTGCTGGACGAGGGTCCTGCAAATCAATTCTCACCTCCATGTAGTATCTACCAAGGAAGGGAACCAGTGACCCGGTG